>CM073577.1:125016639-125663424 GCA_037074715.1 Magnolia kwangsiensis | reverse complement strand
ATAACTATCTTGTGAGTGGCTGAATAGACAACCAATCTTCTAGGTCTTTGTCATATATGATCATGTTCCACATATTTGCTTATCTTAGCGCTTTGAGGTCAAGTTTTTAGTTTGAATTGAGTCGTACAATCAATTCCAACACACCTTCATACACCACACGTGGACAAAAGTAAACTGAGTGCTAACACACGGATCAGCCTATGTTTTATCCTTGAAACTAATGAGAGATTACCTATCTAATGGTTGGAATGAATTTCGGCCCTAAATAAATAAATAAGCGCCAGCATCCCTCTCACCAATGTTAAAAACATATATTACCACTAGTAATTTGGAAAACAAAAATTCCATTAGATTCACACTTTTCGTATTATTACTTTTTATATAGCCTAATTTATATTTGAGATCTACTCCAACCATCAGATGTATAATCCAACATTATGCTTAAGACAAAACAAAAAATAATAATAAAAGAAATAAAAATCAAGTGGAACTGGCATTTAGGCAGGCCACACCAAAGGAAACAATCAAGGAAACAGATAAGATAGAGACTTCCACCCTTAATTTTTAAGAGGCCCATTGTAATGATTATATGAAATCCACTCTAACTATTAGGTTCTACAACAAAATTTAGACCCATTCATGAATTAAGTAGGCCACGCTAAGGGAAATAGTTTAAAGGGTGAGCGTTGCTCTGTATATTGCTTCCAATCATATGGTCCACCTAAATCAATGGATGCAATTGAAATTTGGGCTTGGTACTAATTGTAGGTGTCACACCTGGTGGTCAAGTAGATTTCACATAAACATAACACAAGCCACCGAGCCGTACTCTAAATATAATTATATTAATGAGGTAGCTCGTCGAGAACCTTCCTGTAAAAGGTTCCGAAATGTAATTCTATATAATTAAAGAAATGCTCTCCGAGCATCTAAAGGGCATCCGAGACAGTCCAATAGATCAATCTAGACCGTCCAATAAGCAGAAAACGTTTCAATGGCTACGATGTAAAAATAGACCCTTCAAACGATTACATCCCTAATCCTCTTTCTTAACCATGGATTGGATGGTTAGGATTGCCTGATGGAAGTAGTTCTTTAGAATCATAACCAATCAACGATGGGAACAATCAAGTAGATGGATAGAATTGTTGGTTAGACCTATAATTATGCAAATGATCTTGACCGTCCACATTAGATGCCATTGATAAGATGGTTAAAATCATTAGATTGGTGTGATAATTGCATAGTACCCCATCAAATGTGTTGCGGACCTAATGGACGGTCCAGATCAATTGATTAGACTATTTAAGTGTCCCGATGCAAGTAGGAGCACCGTAACTTACAGTGCTCGGAGATTTACCTTACCCCTTGTCTCTCTAATAATTAATATTTTTCTACCTTGACTTGAAACATCTAAAAATTGCAATTGCCAATGGCGTTGATTATTATTTATTAGAGCATGTTCAACTTCTTTTAAGTCAATTTAAGTCATTTGGTTATTCCCATTTGACTTAGGATTCTGATTTTTATATATAGAATCAAGAAGACTGATTGATTGGAACATGAACTTTTAAGACCCAGGTGGGCCCACCTATGATCATGGAGGACTTTCCCATCCAACGGTTGTTAGTGGCCGTAGGTGATCTCAATTGGGAGAATGGGTACCAGATCATTCCGACCGTTGATAAGAAATGATCCAGTCAACTCAAGTGTATGGAAACCTTTTCATGCACATGGTTGCATTTTCTACTGCTGGCATTCGCATCGTCTTATCTGGACCGTCCATTAGATCCAGACTGGTGTTCTGCTCGTATTATGTAAAAATAGCAGCGATTGAATGATCTGAAGCACATGTGACTAGACCTTTCTCACTGGATCGATCTTGTCCATACATTTTTGCATGCCATTATCTCTACAGTCTGAATCTTCCAGCAACTATGATTTTTTGTCAAGGCAGCCTATGACGAGTGGATTGGAGTTAATGGATGGTCTAGATACGTGATGTGGATGTCAGCAGTTCCATTTCTAACTGCGTGCTTGGGGGCGTGGATTGGGTACTACCCCAGTCCTACCCCTGGCCGGTCTCCAGCTGGGAACGGGCAGGAGCTTTGAGTGGCCACTGTGATGTATGGGTCATATCCACACCGTCCATCCATTTCTTCTTATCATTTTAGGCATAAACCCAAAAATGATGTAGATCCAAGCCTCAAGTAGACTACACAATGAGGATTAAACTCTTACCGTTGAAAAATTCTTGGGGGCCATCGAAGTTTTGGATGGAGCTGATATTTTTGTTTTATATTCACGCCGTTCATCTACTTTAATAGATCATTTTAAGGGATGATCCCTAAAAGGAGGGTGATTGACAGCTCAAGTGGACCACACCACAGGAAGCAGAAAATCTTACCGTTGAAATTTTTGTGGGGACAAAAAGTTTTGGATCAAAATGATATTTGGGTTTTCCCTTCACACGGGTCTATGTGACCTGATGGACACGTTGGATAACAAAAAAAAAAAAAAAAAAAAATCACGGTGGGCCTTAGGAAGTTTTCAACGGTAGGAACTGCCTACTGTAGTGTGGTCCACTTACGCTTTTAATCTCCCTCCTTTTTGGGCTAATGCCCTAAAATGATCTGCAAAATCGATAGGACAGCATTGATGAAACATATACATCACGATGGACCCAAATGATACCCTGACAAATCGTCCGTCTCTATCTGGTGGGTATTATCCTTTCATTTTTTTATTTTTATTTATACACACACTCACGCTGGTGGGTATTATCCTAACCACGTATTTGTTTATTGTATATCCAGGGCGTGTATCTGTCTTTTCATCTCGTTTTAGTATGTGATCCCAAACCTTATAAATCTCAAGTCGACCACGCCATTGAAAGCATTAAAAACTTTCTTGTGGGACATAAGCTTTGGATGAAGCTGATTTTTCCATTTTCCCTTCATCGTCTTTGTGGCATTACCAATAGTTCGGATGCAAAATAAACATTACGAAAATCTTGCGATGAGCCCATTAGAATTTGTAATGGTGAGGCATTCGAACTCTATTATTTCATGTGGTGTGGACCACCTGATATTTGAATCTACTTAATTTTTGAGACCACGTCTTAAAATGGGCTGGAGAAACAAATGGACAGCGTGTATATACAATACATCATCAAAGTGGGCCCCAAGGTAAGGATAACACCCACTAAGGTGTTATGAGGATAACACACCTTATCCACTCCCCTCTATGTTAAGAGATTAATTAAAATAACTCTTAATTATGACATAATAAAATTATTGACATCATATTTTAAATTCATATTTTTTTGACCCCCGGCACCTTTTAACTTTTTCCGAACAAAAGTGTCCCTCTTTCAGTTGTTCCCTTATACTATAGTAGGTTTTTACAGAAGTCCAGCGGGCCTTCTGAGTGTAACGTCTTGAAAATTGGGGGTCGTGCATACACTCAACTACCGAGTTCCCGAGTATTACTTATAACCACTTTTACTATTTTGTATTTAATTACGCTTAATGCGTAATATAGAATTATTTGAAACATGAATCACAATCACCACTAGTCTATTGAAATAGAAGTCGCAAAATATATTTATACATGTCTAAAAATACGAATAGGTCGCACAAGCGTCGCCCAGCAAAAATACAAAAGAATGATAAGTCCAAAAGAATGTTGCGCTGAGTCCACCACTCAGCGATCCAAAATACGCTACAAATCTATGGCGAGCCACCCATCAGCTGGAAGTAAGACAGCTCATCCTCCTCGTAAATGTCAACGCCGCTCGGCTCCTCGAACTCATCGCCACCTGCAGCTACTGAAGAGTTTGGTTAGTGTTTTAAAACACCGTCCCAGAACGGGAGTGAATGATCAACTCAATAGGTGCTATTAGTCTTAAGTTGCAACAAACATTAATTATATTATGAATTTAATGAAGGCATAACATTCACATATCTCTAACTAGTCTTGTTAATGCACGTGCATGTATTATAATATGATGCATGACCTCTCAACATCGCTCCCTCGAGCGACTCCATCTAACGATTGCGTATGACCAACCACCTTTATTACGACCTCAACTGTCGAGTCGTCAACCTAACTAGTGCGATGCAATCGTAATCATGTTAGCTGGATTTTTAATTAAGTCCTTTTAAACAGCAGATTGGGGAAACTATTATACCCCACGATATCAATGCCCTCAACTGATTGCGAGGCCAAGGCCTTTCAACATGTGAGGTCAGGACCTTGCGATCCTTGATCCCATTGAGTTATCATCCCCGATTTCAAGCACATGAGGAATGTAGAGAAGTGGATCGCTCGCGGTCACTATGGGGAGGTTCGTCACCCTAACGTAAACCGACAGCTCAGACATAGTGTATCGATTTCACCATGCACGGCTCTCGAGTCAGTGGATCGATTTTAAATGGTTATCAATAAACTTCAATGTTTAAAGGGTATTCCAGGTTTCATACAGGCATGAGCAGACATGGTTAACAAACAAGGTTGGTCGGTACGTGGACTAGACCATGCTAGTCCAAGTGAGTACATAACGGACGACATCAAGTACATGCAACCCATGTAATCCAACTACTGTCACTCATTCGCACCCGGCTAAATCCACGATTTTAGCCTCAAGATAGTCCTACCAATAGGACTACCTTCACTCTCCTTAGTTTCCGGACCAACCTAGAGATTTAATGGTATTTAGTAACACTTTAACAATTCATGCTTTACCACATAAACTCAAATCATATCATGCATTCATACATCAACATAGAAATTCATATTTTTCCATAAATGTAAGTACAACAGTATTACGAAATGAATGTGCATGTGTGTGGTGAGGGGTTAGCGGAGAGATCAAGAATTATATATCTCATAGCACAAAAACTTAACAAGGGTAAATGTATCATACATACTATAAGGAAGCATGAAACAAGAATACACATATGAGATGAACATACACTCACCAAATTCATGCCTAATCATGTTGAGGAATAACAAGCAATACAAAATCATTCATATCATTTGGAGGATCTATCATGTGAGGGTTTGATTAGGTTCTCCCTATGTTATTCATATATTTCACCCAAACGCTAATAATCATGAAATTAATACTAAAATTGGTGTTAGGCCACCTAAGCATAATAGTCCGCACCTATAGATCGTTGAGATCTTGAGAAGCGACCTAGGAGTGTCGAATTTGGGATCGATTGGCCAGGATCCCTAAGGCAACCATTTGCATGTTAAAATTTCCATGCAAATTCCCTATCAACATAAGGGGTTTTTTTAAAAGATAACAGATTTACCTACTCAATCGGTGAAGAGGGGTTCTTCCAGTTGTAGGTGAGGGATTCCTTGAGGGAGAGGTAAGGAGTTGCAAGATTGAGCTCCCTTGGGCCCCACTTCAACTATGACTCACTTTCTCTCTCTGCTTCACTCTCCCTTCCTCTCTCTCTCTCTTCTCCCTTTACTCTCTCCTTTCTCTTTGGTTGTTGGAGTAATGATGGGAGTATAAGAGAAAGAGCCTTAGGGATTTATTTCCTAGGTTTGGGCCCATTGGCCTTAAGTTTCAACAACTTCCCTTGATGGCCCTGTGAGGGCCCTTTTTAGCTTTGGGGCATCCCTGTCACCCCTCTGGCCAGTCTCATGGCCTGATGAGGGGCTGTGCAAAATTCAAAGACAAACAGACGCAGAGTTTTATCGTATAGTTCCGATCTTTAAATGGCCCTATGGGGTCCATTCTGACCGTTGGGGTGGCTCTGATGGCCCATTGGCTATGAAATTCATAGGATATGTGTTTCATGGCCCAATGAAGGGTCGTGCGAAATCTGAAGACAAACGGATGTGGGGTTTTATCATAAGGGGCCGATTTGTAATTAACTGTCATCGTCACATGATCGAGTTTTAGATTTTGTAGACGGGTGTAGAGAAATACTTTAGGCTCTCACCGTAAATGTATAAGAGATCTAACGGCTGTAAAGCCTAATATCTCAGTTTTATTGAAAAGTGCCAGATTTCAATTCTAGCTTTTGGGTCAAGGCTGGGGTGAGTTGTGTTTGGCAAGTGCTGTTGGGAATGGTGGGGATAATTAATTTCTAGGCGTCTACTGAGTCTGTGGTCCGCGCCGGACTACAAGCCCAGTGAGATCTACAGTTTTCCCAATTTTTATATTTTTCAGACCTTCCTAGGCCGCTACACAGCCCGCACAAGCTGTTGTTAAGTATAAACATATTATCTGGCTTGACGGCCCGCACTCGGTCCAATCATAACCAGACTGGTCCACCGTAATGAGCTAACCGGGGTTAATTTATTGGTGGTATCCCACACACGAGCGGCTTACGCAAACAGTCCTGTGGAAAATCCTACATGGACGCCTAAGGACACTGTTCTGGTTAGACAGAACGTTACATTGAGAATTGGGGCATGAATCCCACTAAATCAACAATCGTGGACATTCATCCACCGGTCTAATCCGTTCAATTTAATCGGATAGTCATGAACTTATAATAAGATCATTTTTTAAAAAAATGGAATTATCTGTAGCCCATAACTACATTAATACTGTGAGTTAATTTTGTATAGTTTTTTTCTATTACGTTGGTGCGTTACAGTGCTTCTGCATACGTTTTAATAAGAAATAATGCCAGTTGAGTACAGATAGAAGGTTTCAGTCCCTCAACAAACTTCTGCGCTTTACAAAGTTCATTCAGAATATTAAAAAAAATGTCACAAATCGTGCCAACTCTGTAAACTTTGCATCATATTGACGCACCGTCATATCTCTTTGTTCTAATTTCATGAATTCTGCAGCCTTTTAATCATGCACATAAGCTGCAGAATTGGTCCTATGTCCACCTTTCGATTCTCAGGTTCTCCCTGACCGTAGATTCCCACTAATAATTAGCTTCTCCTTCCAACATATATACTGCTAATTCAGCCTTTTGTTGCTCATTACATCTCATAGCCAAGAAAATCTTCTTCATCTGCCTTTTCCAACCCTCAGCTTCACTTGGGATAGGTCTGCCTTTAAACATAGGCGATCTCTGCCTCTTAAACTTTTTCAACAACGACCCCGTCCCTTCAGGGGCTACAGGTGTGGTTTGAGTCTGCTCCTGAAATTGAGTTATAAGCACTTGTGTTCTCATAAATGAGGTAAATCCCTCCATCGCCTAGAGGATCTTGTCAATAATTGCTCCTTGTCCAGCTACATCGGGTACCTGAGTCTTCGACGCGGGCCCGTGGTTCGTACTCTGATCCATCATAGCCTAGGATAGGTATAGGGAATTATAAATTTTACTAAATAATGTTAAGATTATAAGAAAATTAGATAGTTCAACGTAAGCATACATGAAGATCTAAGATAAGTCAAACTAAGATGTAGTTTAGAACTATGTGCAGAAATTTCTGGTCATAAGGGTGTTATTCTAATCGGTATTTTTGATACTTTCAGACATTATTTTAACTTGAAAATTTTTATATAAATATATCTGTAAGTCTATTATATCCTTATAAAATTTTATAATATTTTAAAGTGTAGAAAAAATTTTAAAATTCAGGGTGTACACGCTATCTAGATTAAAACGATTTCTAAACAGGTTTTTCTTAACCTCAAATATACACATGAAGGGTCAGTATTTTTATTTTTTACCTATTTTTTTATAAAATTATACTTATCAATCTTCAATTGAGTTTTTGAATCACCTCAATTAGAATTTTACTTAAATAGTTATGATTTTTCAAAGTTAGAAATTTTATATTAATTATTGTTGCCCAACCTAAGAAATAGTTCAAAACAAATCTCAGAAAATTCCTAACATCTAGATTTGAGTTTTGGTGTTGACATACAGCCTAAATGGGATCTAAATATTATATCACAATAGATGAAAATGTCCTCCATATGTATTCCAAATTTCTCATCTCCTAGTTAAGGCCGTTTAGGAAAACTTAGAGCTAAATCTCTATTTTAGGTCCAACATTTTGGATCAACCTAGCTTTGATATCAACTTTTTCATGCCCCAAAATTCAGGTACCCGAATAGGGTGTCTAGGACCCGAATTCCAGACCCGAGACCTATGAAGACAAAATAAATATAAATAAATAAATAAAGTATGACAAATAAATATGCATTTCATTTCCTCCCACCATAGTCCACAAATTTTAAAATCCAAACCACATGCTAAGATAATTAATTGCGTAATCTATTACTGCATCAATGCATAATTATTTAACTTAACTTGAAGTAAAAAAATCAAGTTAAAGCTTTACTACATTCATAATTCTAAAATAAAAATAAAAATGATCCTATGTAGAATGATAGATCACGTGCATCCAACCACATTCAATGCTCCACTACTAATAGTAGTATCCTGCATCTTCAAAATATTCATAATCTAAAATGGTTAAAATATAATGAGTTGACAACTCAATAAGATCAAATCAATCCTGAGTTGAAAGTTTCACAAATATTATCAAATTTAACCTCGACATATTAATCAAAATAAGGCAAACAATGGATTTAAAATCATAATTAATAATTTGTCATTCATAAATATGAAATGAATAAATTTTTTTAATATAACTTTCCTAAAATACTAAGATTTAGAGTGGGCAAAACACTCATGTGTGCTAATCCTTTTAGGAGATGACCCACGGTAAAGCATCAGTGTTGATCCTTTTATGGTATGACCCTTGGCAAAGCACCAATATAACCTTTTAGTGACAAAAGCCCAGGGCAGTGCACCCGTGTGTACTGATCCTTTTAGGGAATCACCTAAGGCAGAGCACCCGTGCCGATCCTTTTGGGAATGACCCTGGACAAAGCACCCATATCATGCCGATCATTTCGGGAATGAGACTCGGCAGATCACCCATAAGAATCATTAAATCTTTACATTAAATTAAAATAGTTCACACAATTAATATTCATTATCACCACTAGATAATATTAAATGGAAAAAAAAAATTTGCATCAGTTCAGTCAAATCAATAATATCTCAATGTCTAGCTCATATAAGTCAATTATTTATGAATTTTTCAATAGGGTAGGGAATTATCACCTGCATGTTGTGATGATAAAACACTTTGATATATATATATATATATATGAATTTTCGTAGGATTATTCTCTGGATAACAAAGTCTGCTACAAATCTGATTTGATGTAAAGATCACGATTTGTATGCTAGAATTGGTCCGATCGAATAAGATTTACCCATAGGTCGAATACAATTCTTACAATTAGGGTTTTTATCTGTATAACAATTTCTGAGAATAAATGAATAATTACAAGATGATTGACTCAGTGAGTCGGCTTATATTACAACTATACTATACATTGCTTTCAGCTTAACTATCTGTGAAACAAATTACCTGTTACAAGATGTAAATATGCATACTAAGACCTTGGATATTAATTAATAGTCAAATTAATTTTTAATGGGCTTCATGGAAAGATTTACTTACCTTAATGCTGGTTTACATAGATCAAACGTGGTGATGTAGATGAAGAAGACGATCATGTCAAAATCTAGATTGATGCATTTTACAACACTGACAGTTGTGAATGGTTCTTACGGGTCGTACAAAGCTTGTACGCTCTACAGATTAAAGCTTTAGATTGATTTTGTTGGTTGACTCTGAAGTTGGAAGGTGCAGCTACTAGTTGCATGAAATTGAGAAGTAGGAAGAAGAAGACTTTTAGAGATCCCATTGGTAGGCCTTTCAACAGTTGTGAATTGATGAGTGAGCAGGCTGGAATTATTGAGGAGAATCTCCATGATTGTAAAAGAGGAGATTTGTATATGAAGGAGTCTGAGAGAGGAAGGAACGTGTTCGAGCGTGACTTCGTGCACAAGGCAAATTTCTGCTTTTGATTGTTGTAACCATGAGGAGTGGGTGGTGATGTAGGGTCCACCATAATGGCTAGAGAAATCAGGCCATTAATCAGGTTCCACAGGTCGTGGTGCAAAAAAAAATTACTTTAAATCAAGCTTCAAGGTGAGCCACATTAAATGTTTTTAGGCAAATGATTTCAAGGTCTATGGTTAATCAAGGGTCCGGGTTCATTGGACGATTTAGATTGGGGAGTGGGTCCCACCACGATGATGGCATGCATGGTGGATGGGTTCACGTTCGCAATTGTACCGTGGAGAAAAAGGAATGAGAGAGAGAGTCGTGGAGAAGAGATTTGGTTTGTGGGGTGACATGCGTCAGCATGTCACTTTTTTTTTATTTTTATTTTTTTAGAGAGTGGGCCCCACAGGAATGACATGACAAATCCACACCGTTCATCAGTTTTACCTGTCAAAGTTCGGGCATGTGCCTAAGAATGAGGGTCATCCAAAGCTCATGTGGGCCACACCATAGGTAACAGTGGAACCCACCGTTTATAAAAAATGAAGTGTTACAACGATCATAAGTGATCTTGTACTCGTTAGAAAGGTTATTTAATGAATTTTCAAATAGATTTAGAACTGCCTCATTTGGACACCATTTTATTGCCCAAAATTAGGCCCAGAGTTATTATGGATCGTCGATACTCACTGTAGATTCTAGTACTTACTATGGATCGTTGGTCCCATGAAAACTGTCATAACTCCCTCCTTATGTTTGATTTGGGTGATCTTATACTTGTTAAAAAAGTAATTTGATGAACTTTCAAATTGATTTAAAATTATCATATTAGACACCATTTGATTTCCCTAAAGTGAGATAAAGTTACTATGTATCATTGATGCTTAATGTAGATCGCAAATCTCATAAAAATTGTCATAAGTCCCTTGTTACATGTTCGATTTAGGTGATCTTATACTCGTTGGATAGATAATTTCATAAACTTTCAAATAAATTTTGAATTACCTCATTAGACCCTATTTTATTGCCCAAAAGTGGGACCAAAGTTACAATGGATATCTGATACTCCCTATGGATCGTTGATCCCACAAAAACAGTTACATGTCCGATTTAGGTGATCTTATGCTTGTTAGAAAAATAATTTGATGAATTTTCAAATACATTTAGAATCACCTCAATTCAAATACCAGTTAATTATCTAAAAGTGACCCCAAAGTTCATCAAGGCATTTATCACCAAATAAGATATCCCAATAATTAAACTTTAGGCCCATTTTAAGCAATCAAATGGTGTTCAAATAAGGTAATTCCAAAGTCATTTACAATTTCATCAAATAAGCTTTTCAAAAATTATAAGATCACCTAAATCAAACATATAATGAGAGAGTTATGATCGTTTTTATGGGACTGGTGATCCATGTTGTGTATTGGTGGTCTATAGTAACTTTGGCCCCACTTTTATATAATCAAATGGTGTCCTAATTGGATTATTTTTAATCTATTTAAAAGTTCATCAAAGTAACTTTTCAACGAGATAGGTCACCTAAATTAGACATGTAACAAGGGATTTATGACTGTTTTTGTAGGACCAATGATTACCAGTGATCCACAGTGAGTGTCGGCGATCCATAGTAACTTTGGGCCGCTTTTAGAAAATAAAATAGTGTTTAAATGAGGTAATTTCAAATTCATTTGAAATTTTATCAAATTATCTTTCTAACGAGTATCAAATCACCCAAAATCAGACATGTATCAAAGGAGTTATGACTATTTTTGTGAGACTGGCAATCAAAAGTGAGTATCGGTAATCCACGATAATTTTAAGACTACTTTTGAGAAATCTAATGGTATCCAAATAAGTAGATTCCAAATCCATTTGAAATTTTGTCAAATTATCTTTCCAACAAGTATAAGATCTCATAAATCAGACATGTAACAAGGGAATTATGACCATTTTCGTGGGGACCGACGATAGATAGTGAGTACCAACAATTCATAGTGAGTATCGGCGATCCATAGTAACTTTGGGCTCACTTTTGAGCAATCAAATGGTGTTCAATTAAGGTGATTCTAAAATCATTTAAAATTTCATCAAACTACCTTTCCAATGAGTACAAGATCATCTAAATTGGACATGTAATGAGGGAGTTATGACCGTTTTCATAGGATCTGTGACACAAAGGGAGTTATGACTATTCATCAATTTCAACATTCTTCTACTACAACATTCATCTATTACAACATCCATCCATTTCAACTTTCATTATATTCATCCATTTCACAAACTCTCACCATTCATACCTTTTTAAAAAAATCATTATAAAGGGAACCACCACACCCTTCTCCCTTTCACAAACTCCCATTAGCAATTCCCATAAAAAAATACACAAAAACCACTATTATCTTAACATAAACATTCATTTGGCTTTCATAACTTCTACATCAGAGTGTGTGGCCTAAAACTTAAATATAAAAATAAAAATAAAAAAAAACACTCAAAAGCTTGCTAAAATAAAGGGAATGAAGCTGAAAGCTCACCAGAATGGGTCCCACGGAGGTGGCAATGGTCCTAACTACCAGATACTCCTCTCTCATGAAAAAAGTAATAATAATAAAGAGAAAAAAAAAATGTTAAATGACCTTCCCGTGCAAGTGATCCACATATTGAACCCATCTCACATCTTGTGTGGGGCTCCCTAGATCATCTTATATCAGATCTAAGGAATTCACATGAAGGGAGTTTTAATTTCATATCATCTAACCTAGTTTGAGGGTTAAAATAATTACGTATGGATCACAACAGAAGAAATAATTTGAAATTAACTTATAGCGTTAATATATTTGTGGGCAACAAATAACTTTATTTTTTAAAATGATTATATCATGGGTTCACGGCTATCCAATTAAATTAAACGAATTAGATCGGCTAAGGAGTGGCCTCAATCATTGATTTATTGGGGCTCACACCACTATTCTCAAAAGACCATTTCGACTTCCTTGAAAAGATACGTAAGTACAATGGAATATCTTCTTTTTTTGATAAAAGGTGGGAGCAGGAATGCTCACCACCCAACTATGTTGATGAAGAAGTGAAATTAAAGGTATTTCAGGCCGGCATTACAAAAGGATCATTCCTCGCCTATCTTTTAGCCCAAGTAAGA
Source organism: Magnolia kwangsiensis (assembly GCA_037074715.1). Lineage (NCBI taxonomy): Eukaryota > Viridiplantae > Streptophyta > Magnoliopsida > Magnoliales > Magnoliaceae > Magnolia > Magnolia kwangsiensis. The sequence goes on along the minus strand of CM073577.1, from coordinate 125,650,397 downwards.
TCATGTACAGAGAAGGAAACAAGAGAAAAACAGAGCCAATATATGCATGAGATTGGAGCCATCTCGAACATAACAGAAATGTCAGCAGCCATGGCAAGTGCCTAGACCCAGATTGCTAATCCACTGCAAAACAGCCCAACAAAAGCTAAGTGGCTGCACCCGCAATCAAACTTTCCTGCACCTGAACAGAGCACCATCGATCCTCCAAGGCAGCTAGCTACCAGAGCGAGGGCCTAAAGATTAGCAGAGGGCAGGGCAACTCTCCCTTTGATGGACCGAAGTACCCCCAGTCCCACCTTATCAAGGAAAAGGCTTCCTCTAATGTGGCAAGGGAGCTAAGAAATCTGACAATAGAGGACAGAGGATTGAAAGGTGTTGCCTTTTCGGGCCATCCCATCCACAGGTTCATTTCCTTCTCGAAAGATATGGACAAATTTCAACTGCATTAGAGATGCAAATCATTTAATTCGGTCAACCCAATAGGGCCATTTCTAGCTTGGATTGGAAATCCCATTCAAAAAATCCGTCGCGAGCATGGAGTCAGATTCCACCACAACTCTAGCTAGCCCAATATTAAAGCAAATGGACAATCCGTCATGAATAGCACCAAGATCTACATAAATGTTGGAAGCTATTTTGTAGCCTTCCGCAAATGTAAATATGAAATCACCTTTATCGCCCCTGCAGACTCCCCCACCACCTGATGGGCCCGGATTTCCTCTAGCCGAGCCATCAACATTGACCTTGGCCCAACCCAGATGGGATTTCTGCCACTTGACAAATGAGGGGGGGTTCCAGAAGTGGGTTGTTGTAGTCAGCCCCGGCTTGGCCACAGTCAATGGGCTTGGTGAAGGGCGAAGGAGTTTTAGAGAGTGATTGACTATAGAGAAGAGCCATCTTTTAACCTTGGCCAGAATTTTAGCTACATGAACTAACTTACCGTTGAATCTAGTCAAGTTTCTTGCTTTCCAAATTTCCTACAATATAAAACATGGAGAGAGTTTCAATAGGGGGAAGGACAGGCCTTGCAAGAAAGAGGGGTTCTATCAAGAGTTTAGCATCGATTCAATTAATATATTTGGCGCTATATGGAATCTCGAAAATACTGCCAAAATGTGTCCAACAGGCTGAAGCTATGTAACTGTTAATCAAAAGGGTCTGAAGGGACTCAACTGAGTGGCTTGTGGATGGGTCTAACGAGCAGCACTCACATTTGGAGGACAGTAATACTCCACGCCCTTGGATTGTATCGTCAATGGGAACCGCTTTCTGTAGAACCTTCCATACAAACAGAGAAATCCTAGGGGCCAGTTTGGCATGCCAAACCCACCTAGACCACTCCCTACGCAGCTAGTGCTCCCTGCTGAGATCCCAGGCTAAACGAATCGAGAACGCACCTGATGGAGTAAATGGCCAAATGCGATTGTCTGGATTGATTGACAAGCAGAAACCTGCTTGAAAAATGAAATCTATTATTTCCTAGGAGAGGAAACTAAAGGTAGATGAGGGCGGGAGGGCGCCATTCACCTCCAGAACTTGGTTAACCTTGACTTGTAAGAGGTTCTGAGGCACCTGGTGAGGTGCGAGATGAATAAGAGAGCCTAGCCCTGTCCAATTGGTTGTCCAAAAACTGCAATCTCCTTGACCAATCTGCCAGCGCGCGTTACTTTCTAGCAATAGCAAAAGCCCGTGGATTTTCTTCCACATCGGGGATGCAAAGCTAGAAGATCTAAGTGGACCGGTGCCAGATACGTCCATTTTATACTTAGCATTCATGAATGAGCTCCATAAACCCGCATCCACCTTATAGTGGACAACCTAACCTAGCTTGGGTCTGAGGGCCTGAATGAATTTCTTAACCTTTCTGATGCCCAAACTGCCTTCGCTTTTGGGAAAACTGATCGACTTCCAGCCTTTCCAATGGAGTTTTCTCTTCCCTTCGGACTAACCCCATAAGAAGTTTGCAAAAAGTCTTTCCAGCAACTCCAAAACTTGAGTTAGAATGATTATTGCTGCCATGGAGTGAACAAGGATGCTACAGAGGACATGTTGAACTAATACTAGTCTTCTAGCCTGAGAGAGGCATCGAGCTTGATAGCTGTTGATCAGGTCCTCAATCTTCTTGATTAGAGGGAGAAAAGTAATCGATTTCAGCCTACCAAAGGTAAGAGAGACCCCAAGGTATGTGAGGCCAGACAAGCTCTTAGCAATGTGGAGATGTCTCTCAATGGTCCTGGCTCTAATTGCTAATAGCTTGGGAGAACAAAAGAGCGCGCTTTTGTGGAAGTTAATTTTCTGGCCTGAAGCTCACTGGTATGCATCGAGGAAGGAGGAGAGGACTCGGAGGGACGGCTGGCCCCCGTTGGTAAAGAGCAGTGTGTCATTGACGTATAGAAGATGAGATACTTTCGGACATCCTCTTCTAAGCTGGTAAGGAGTAATTAGATTATGCTCGGCCAAGAACTTGATCCCTCTGCTTAGAACTTTCGCTGCCAGAATAAAAAGGGTTAGAGAGAGGGGATCACCCTGGCGGAGTCCTCTTGTAGACTTGAAGAAGTCCGCAACCTCGCCATTAATGAGAATTGAAAACTAAACATTACTCCAGTATTTTTCTACCATTTCTACCCAAGGAACGCTGAACCCAAATGCTAGCAATACCTGTTTCAGGAAATTCCAGTCCAACATATCATAGGCTTTTTTCATGTCCAGCTTTATAATGATATTTTCCCCTCTAACTTTTCTACTTATGTTCCTTACCAGTTCTTGAGCTAACGTAATGCTTTCCACCATCGATCTACTTTTAATGAAAGCCCCTTGCGCCAGAGAAATGATAGAAGGAAGAACGTTGCTGAGCCTCGCTACAATTATGCTGGAGATAATCTTGTAAATGCAGTTGCATAGGCTAATGGGCCTGAAGTTTGAAATGGATTTAGGAGCAGCTAACTTCAAAATCAAATAGACGACGGAGGGAAAAACAACCCTTGGAAAATTACCTCCCAAGAAGATATATGTTGGTGCACTAAGGAGATCATTACCAACGATGTCCGAGCAAGTAGAGAAAAAACTTCTAGGGAAACCGTCAGGCCCAGGTGCGCTGTCCGTGGAGGTTGCCTTCACCACCTATAACACCTCTTGGAGCGTTGATGGGGCCATCAGCTAGGCGTTTACTTCCTGCGCAATTGAGGAGGGAATGCGAGCAATGATATCAGGATCAATCTCCACTAGGTCAATCTTAAAGAGGCCCGGAAAGTGATTTACAATATCATTTTTAATCTCAACATGACTTTCCAGCCTTATCCCCGCTTCTAGCTCAATATATCTGATGATCGACCTTCGCTGCTTCTCCTTGGCTGAACAGTGGAAGAGCTTGGTATTTCGATCACCCTCCTCTCCTTGGCTGAATAGTAGAAGAGCTTGATATTTCGATCGCCCTCCTCAAGCCAGCTGACACGTGAGTATTTTGCCATCTAAAAATACAATAAGCGTCGAAAAGACTAAATAAATAATAGTTGTAGATGCCGAGTCTAATACCTGGCCTGGAATATTTTGTCATCTACAAATACAAAAAATTAACAAAACACTTGCCCAAACAACGTTATGATGTGATAATTAGAGATTATTTTAACTAGGTTTTCATCCGTGTAGTCCTCGGGCGGGGGGGTAGTACCCAATCGACGCCCGTGCTGGGGAAGGTTCCCATGCACTTACCCAAACCTGATCACTAATCCTCGTTAATGAGGTCGGCGCCCTTCCATCCATCGTGTGGGGCCCACCGGGAACATGAACCACTTGTTAGTGGCCACACCGTGTAGATCCCCTATGCAGATATTTGTGAGATCTGGACCGTTCGTCAGGTGGGACCCACATGAAGATGTCGTGCCCCAAAAGTCTAGCGGGCTTATTCGCATTAGACAAATGGCAAGAAGTGGCCAACCTTACGATCCGATCAACCAATTTGTAAGGCAGGGCATGTTCACGGTGGGCCCCACCAGATAAACGCCCTGGATATGGCACACTTTCCTCATTAGCACGTGTGGTGACGCGAGTGTAGAAAAAGTTGGGGAAGCGCGCGAACGAATGGCGTGAAAATAGTCTAATTCTATTCTCAGCAACCACTCTACCCACTCTTCTCTTCCTTAAATATTATAATTATTTGACATAATCCTCACAGGAATTATATAATATAATTGTCTCAGATATTTTACTAGTTGAACTAGGGACGACTCTCCACACGTGGGCCCCACTATGGATGTAGCATTAGCACGATGACGCCGTCGATCAGGACAATCCTAACCATCGAACGGCCAGCCCAAATTCATGTGGCCGATCAAAACGAATCCCCTAATGCCGCTAAGATGATCGACCAAGCATTGCAACATTGGGTCATGAAACCATGCCCAAAAAGAACTGGAATCCTCTGCAACAGCTGTTTTATACACCTATGCGGCCCACCACGTTGTATATGTAAAATCCACACCGTCTGTCAGGTTCTATCCTCAGATGTTAGGCTCTACAGACAAATATAAGCTAAATCCACAATTTAAATGGGCCACACCAAAATGGAACCTAACATAGGTGGGTCACACTGGTGGGTTTGTGTCTGAAGCCACGATGGTGTGCATCTTTCATCAAATCCGCTGATCAGGTGAAACTTAATATAGGTGGGCCACACTGCATGAACTTAGCAGTTTTGAAGCAATTTTACAGGTGGGCCACGTTGCATGAACTTACAGAAATTTGGAGCAATTTTACGTTATTTCCACACGATTTGACCCACATAATGGGGATAATATCCTATAATACGGTCCAAAATTAATGGTTCCAACGTGGTGGAAGGACAAAAGACTGATTTTTATACAACATTGGTCGACCCCACAGGGAATGGGTGTCTTATGCCCTTGCACTAAAGAAGGGAAGGGTTGTTATAGTTGTGTAGACGATTTCTGACCACCCGATCAGATGATCAGAACCGTCCTTCTTCATCCTCTCCTAACAATCAAGATTATCACCCAGCACTGAAATCATATAGCCATATGTGACATTTTCTGTCAATTGATGATATAATGACGAATGTCCATATGATGATGGTGATGAGAAATGTGAAAATCCATCTAATCACGACAAGATCTATTTTGAATAGTAGCTATCATTGCCATCGTTCGCTATGGGTGGGGGCATTGGATGGAGGTCTACGATAATCTAACCATCTCCCTGCATGCGGGGGACGAAGCTTGCAGACGGCATTTACATCGTCTTCTGTAGTTATGCAAGCGTACAAGAGCTCAAAACGAATGTTCGTTAATTTGGAACGCGTTTGGATTCGACAGGAAACAGAACTGCAATAATATTGAGCGTCTGCTTTCAATTCAATTCACTCGCGTGCATCCAAACGGAACCTTGAAACGTTTTTTTTTGTCGGGTCGAGTACGCATGATTTCCCAATTGCTCAGGTTTTTCTGCGCAATGACGAAAATACCCTTCCTTTCTGAAGAGAAAAACACCAATGCAAGGACAGCGGCTTTCACAACTAAACAGAGAAATTTCCTGAAAAACCATATAAACAGCCCCCATATTCACTACAACTGAGGGAATTACACAAATACCCTTCTAACAAAAAAACCCCATAAAACCCCCAAAATTACATAACCCGCCATGACTCAAGCGTCGGGAAGCTTGGAAACGCCTCGAAATCCAAACTGGCGCAGTCCGCCACCGCCGTAAATGAGACCTGAGCAGCCGCCTGAGGAGGGGGCCCCGCCACCTGCTGGTGGTGGTCCAGCAAAAAAGCCGACGTGTCGAGCGTCGGAAGGCAGCCAGGGGGGGCCCGGGTCCCGAGCCGCTGCGGCTCGGGCTTAAGAACAGGCGGGACTGCCACTTGTGGGTTGCCGAACCGGGTCCCGGTGACCTGCTGCACCATCTGGCGGAAGTTGGAAGGGTCGGCAGTGATGAAGGTGGTTGGGGAGCGTTTGGTGGCGCGGGATTTCCGCTTCGTGATTTTCCCGGATGAAGATGGTACCGGGTTTCGGGTCCGCTTGGATGCCGTCTCCGGGTCTGAGCCGGAGGCTTGGGCTGAACCGGCCGGTTCGGGCTTGATTGGGTAGGTGGGGGACGGGATGAGGATGGTGGGCCCGGTCGGGTCGGTTTCTCTGGAGAGGGATTTCTGGAGGGCCTTGGTGAGAGCATCGGTGTCACGTGCGAAGGCTTCGGAGATCCACGTGTCAGGGAAGGACGGACGGAAAGCCCAGGCTTCGAGACTCGACAGATTCTGAGAAGACGCCATTAGTCTTTTGGTTTTCTTTGTAGCAGAGGGGTAAAAGTGGAATTTAATGGAAAATAGAGGGGCAACGGCGGAAATTTCAGTCCATTCTCGCTTGCTTCACAGAGGAGGAGAGAGAAATGCGAGATGATTCGGGTCGAAATGCGCGTGGCAGAGGCTAAAATACGCCTGGGCGTAATGCTAAAACGCGCCGGGATGGAAAACTACAAGAAAGCTCGGAGAAACAAGAAGAGTTTTCAACTTTTTTCAGGTTGAGCAGAGCTGATGCTAAAATACGCTGGGAAAAGGCTTCGAGAAACTGTTATAGCACCGGAGACGGCAAGAAATATACTGAATTCACCGGAATCTGACGAGTTTCGACGGAAATTTGAACAAAAGAGTTCGTCCGCAGCGAATTTAACGCCGCAAAAACCGTCGTAAAGCTTCTAGAAACAGCAAAAACCCTCAGTAGCAGAACCTAAGGGAAGAGAGCGACGAAGCTTCTCGAAGCAGCGTAAAGCACTGAAAACGGATAAAACACGCTGATAATTTAGCAGAAAAAGAAGATTGTTCTGTATTTTCAGGTCACGGATTTCTTAAAGAAGGAGAAATTCAAGATCCGAACGAATCACCGAGCCAGATCACCAAAAAACCCACTTTGCAAGCTAAAACTCGCCGGAGAAAGGCAAACACTGCAAGAAATGGATAAAAACCGCCAGAAATTTACCGGAATTTCATGCCTAGTTTCTCCGAAGACAAAAATAGCAAATTTCCGGAAAGATCTGCCCCCAATAAGAATCGCCGGGAAGGAGGGAAAGACAGAGCTGGCCGTGAACTGACGAAAAGCAGGAAAATGCAGGATTTCAGCTAAATCAACGGAACCAAGCAAATCTCGGAACGATAATCGCCTAAAAAGAGGAAAAGACAGTCGGAGCTCCGCCGGGAAATGACGAAACTCGCCGGAAATGCGGGAATTGCAGCTGAGAGAGAGAGAGAGAGAGAGAGAGAGAGAGAGGGAGAAATGAGAGACTATCTAGACAGTCGAACTCATTAAATAAGGCGGTGATGGAGAGAAACCGCGTCTCTCGGTACACGTGTCATCTTTTCCGTACTAAACCGTGGTTAGGCTGTAGGGCTAGCCTGTAGGGCTATCGAGTGAGTTCGTTTCGAGTCTGTCGCGACTCACACTCGTACGTGTCTCGCCGCTCATCGCGGCCCACCTTCGGAGCTGCCCACATGATCACAACCATCAATATTCCCGTTACTATGATCCTAACCCTTCATTTATGAGTTTAATCTTAACTACTGAAAACCTTCCTTTCACTTTTCTAAATAAATTCATCATTAGATAATAAAGATATTATCATCCGTTCAGAGTATTATATCATATTGACCATTAGAGCAATATTTTGCATGATTAACGGTTCCGATCATCATACTAACGCATGTGGGTCCTTGTGTCTAGCGACACACCCTGAAACTTGAATCGCGATGGAGGAAAAACGAGCGCTTGAGAGAGAGAGACGTTGACGGTCAAGCCGTGTCATCGGCGTGGTCGACGCGTTCAACAACGCCCCGAAAATTACGATTTTGGCATCTTCCTCGAGTTCGAGGCTTTGGTCCGTCTCGGAGTTTAAATTCCATTTGTTCGTCGCAGTTCCACGTTGCAATTGGTTGTCCTTTTGGTGAATCCAGATCGTCCATCTGGAATAATGTACTAGATGAAACCGCTGCATGATATCAAAGGAATGACCGATCTTTTAAATGGATGGTGAAAAAGGACAGCAACAGTGATTCAGATTCAACGATGACATTACTGTCCATCTGGTTCGTAAGTTTTTCAAACAGTAGAGAAATTTCTCCACAGCTCGCGTGGCAGTTTACGTATGAATCCTGACCGTTCAAGTAGCTTTGCATGCATGCATCCTTATGAAAATGCGATCCATCTTAACAATGGCTTTCAAGCAAATGTACCGAACAAAATTCACTTGACGGCCCACATTCACTACTTTTAAAATGAAGAGCAATGATGGATAGGATTGTTTAACGCGTGTGATCTTTGAGACGTATGCCATCCATGATAGGGATCCCTAGATGAACGGTTCCTGTTGATTCATCACCTTACCACGTGTTGCACTGAGTGATGGCTCTAGCACATTCCGTTCTTCCGGCTCCACTGTATCTGTGGCAGCCCAACGAGAGGGCTACAAATGGATGGTCAGGATTAGCTAAACAGACAACACGTTTATGATAGATAAGCGACTAACAGAGACTGGTGCATTGCTCAGTGAACCCTGAATCGCTAATCTAGAAGTTACAGTGAATCCTGCCAGCCAGGGACGCGGATTGCGTCCTACCCCCGCCCGGACAGTAATCCGTCCGGGCAGGGCTCTGTGGGGCCCACAGAGATGTAAGTGTTTTATCCACGCCGCCCATCGCTTTTATCATACCATTTTAAGTTATAATCCGAAAATTGAGGCAGTTACATAACTCCAGTGGACCACACCAAAGGAAGCTGCAGTGATAATGACACCCACCGTTGAAACCTTTCTACGGGCCACTGTGATGTTTTTTTACCATCCAACCTATTAATAAGTTCATGTAAACGTGGATGAAGTAAAAACACAAATATAAGCTTGATCTGAAACTTCTTCAGCTCCCAAGAATTTTTAATGGTGGACATACAATTCCCACTTTGTGGTCCATTCGAGCTGTGGACCTGTCTCATTTTTGCGATTATATCTTAAAATGATCTTAGAAAAGATATGAACAGCGTGGATAAAATACTTACATCACGGTAGACCCTACAGAGCCCTGCCCGGACGGATTACTGTCCAGGCGGGGGTTGGACGCAATCCGCGTCCGCCAGCCAGCGTACGACACGTTGAACAATGAGGTCAGTTCATCAGGTGGGCCATGCTTGCACATGCCATCCTAAGAGTGAGGTTAGTCAGTCAGCGCATGACATGAGATACGTGTACGGTAAAACAGACAGTAAGTTGAGAATCATGAATATCACCGACATTCTATATTCATCATTTGATTGCGCCTCTTGATGAGTGGTGGGCCATCTTTTCAGTGTGATATATCTGATGAACGGCGTGGATCTTCCACGATTACATCATGTGAAGACCACTGGAGTGATTAGCGGTGGCGCGTAGAGATGCGCGATTAACCTTGTCCTTTCTCTTTAATCTATCATTATTAAAAATTATAAATGGATTAAAAGATGATTTGCTGAAAAATGCCTGATTTTTCGAGTAATTACGGAAAGACGGGAGATGATACGATGGAGCCGAAAGAACCGGGATATGGTAGAGCCATCTCTCGACAGTACACGTGGCAAGGTGATATGAAACATCGTCCTTCCACATGAACGTCCCTAGCATGGATGGTTCATATATAAAAAATCATACCTGTTGGATAATCCAATCCACCTGATCTGTGTCCATTAAATAGACGGTGGAAAACAAATATAGCTAGCAGTCGTAGTATGCGATGGGATTATGGACGAACGGTTGGGATCGCTAGAAATGAGCGCCACAGTACAGTTGTTGGCCCGGTGATAGATCTACGGATCATCAACAAAATTGGAGGGTTAGGATCGTCTGATTAGTTGGTGCATGTGCATATGCACGATCCATCGTATACCATAAGAGTATGGTGTTTCTTTTTAATAAGATTGGATGATTTTCTGATCAGGCCACTCCACTTCATCGGATCGATTCTTCGGTGTCCTGACTTGGATCAATAAAGAGTAGCCATGTGTTTTACAGTGTAAAAATTATACTGGCATTTAAGTGTTTATTCAATTAATATTCTTATCACAATATATATTTCATTATTAATGGGGTGGCACGATTCATATACACATGTTTTATAGGAATAAAACATCACGTGACATGTAATCATGAGCAGAGATTTAATAAATGATACAGCATGCCTAGCATGTTTATATAGATCCACTTGGATGGAATCATAGGTTTGATCTGGTTATGATATGCTCCGTGAAGGTAAAAATCTTCTGAGAAATGTCTAAAGTGTCTGTGATGATCACGAATATTTCGAATATTTAAATATCATACTAATATTATATCAATGTTTCAGTAAATCATGATGTAATTCAGACATAAATCAAGAGAGAATAAATACAAAGCAAACCAGACTCTTGTCCGTGTGTTCATCGAAATTAAGAGAATTGGGAAAGCTCGATGAGCCATCCGACCCCTATAGGATCATAATAAAAAGGAAGTAAGAGTTCAAGATTATGTAAGAAGTGGTTTGATTAAATCATTAACATGCATGACCATGATTGATTTCAAGTTTGGGATCGCAGTAGAGGTTCCCTTGATTGATTTATTTTTATATGCAATATCATCTGAGAGACCATTTACATGAATGTCGGAGAGCCAACCATCCTAGATATGCACGGAAACCTTCCATTTTTGAATGCATACCGCCAAAGCATATAATCCAAGATTAACAAGAATACCCCAACGAGGATTTTGTCGCCTTAACAACTTATAAAAGAAGCACTCGATGAAGAGATTCAAGTCCCCACGCCAAACACAAACCGATCTTCCTTATATTTATCCTTTCACTTATCCTAGCATGGTATAGCCTAATCTTAGCATAAATTGTTACTATCCAGTGCTACCGTTATAGTATTGTAGGATTAGATCAAGAACCCATTTATATACCACCAAATAAGTTACTTTTTATACTTACGACGGTAGATAAATAACTTATTTGATATAAGTTAGGTTTAAGATTAATTATAACTTTCTTACTTAAATATATTAATTACTTCAACTTAAAGAGTTGAAACTAAGACAAGCTACTTAAATCATAAATAGCTTAGCTTAGGTAACTTATAATCCAAACGCCCCTAAATGTCCATAATCGTAAATTGTCAGATTCTGATTAATTGAGTTCTTACTTAGACGATCATATCTCTCTGACCACATCATGTTGACCATTCGTCTCGATCATTTGTTCATATAGTCAAATCATATATTTATCCCTCGTTGTTTATTTCTATACATTATTTTGATTTGTGTCGATTGTAATGAGCCACATATTTAAATATTAATAAAATCAATATTGATTAGCCTTCTTTTTATTTATCTATTTATTCATTTGAAATTTTAATGGCAAAAAGTCCTGAAATTGAAAGGCAAAAATAATCCTTTAGAGAGGATTAACCCTTACCCTTTTATAAATCGCCTGATCATTGATCACATCTATTAGCCAACTCGATAGTTTGATTTTCAAATCTGGTACTATGTATTCATTTTGGTATGAGTTACCGACGTTTAATCAAACACTGAGTCAAGTACGACTCTGACACGCCCGCACATCATAATTGCACACAAAATCTAAATATAGGCCCTCATATGTGTTTCCTTGTGTTTGATTGAATTACATAAACACAACCATTCACTTTGTAATCTCAATCATTGATAAGAGTGTTAGCACTCGGTTTATTTTCTATCACGTGTGTTGTGTTCGGGAATGCCAGAATCGATATAGGGGCTCAATTCAAACCAATCAACTTAGACCCTCAAGAATCAAAATAAATAGATACGTCCAATATGGACATATATGACTAGAATCTGAGAAGATCGGTCACATACTCATCCGATAATCAGGGGATGGGGTTCTTACTCTGAAGATGAGTTACGTTTTTCCTTTCATAAGAACAGACTTTTCAGTATATAATTGCAATCAAACAAAAGGAAAAATTCACAACCGGTTGCTAAGAGCGACTGCAAAATTGTGTTTCTTGAAAGAATTGCTTGATATTGGATAAAAAAATTAATCATGCGTATGAGCATAGATTTGGATTGTAACTAAGAACTATAGTCACTACTAGATTTTCACTACTCCTGGGATAACTAAGATAAAAGATAGATTTTTTTTTGTGATTTGGCTATTTATAGATTTTTCCTGGGAGAGAAGAATCATCTAAATGATTCGTTTCATATTAAGCAGTCTCATCTTCTTCATTTTATTCGATTATAGCAATTGAATCGTTATCACGTTGGTTTTCTGAATCCTTCTGTCTCTTTTTTTCCCTCTAACCGTTTCTTTTTTGTTCGACCGTTTTCTGCCTCTTAGCTTCTCGGTTGCACCTCATATTTCCCCTCAACCGCTTTCCGCCTCTTAAATTGCTCGGCCGAGCCAGCAGTAAGTCCTTAAAAAGCACTCTAAATATCTTCAAAGATCTCATGCATGTTATATATTTTTCTTGCTATGACACGTGTCCTTACCCAATTAGATTTTCAAGAATAGTCAAAATTAGGGTACAACATTGCCCCCCCATGTCGCCTCGCCTTTGGTTAAAAGGTGAGAGCAACGTTAATTCATCGTTTGGCGGAATAAATACAATTTCTTGAATAGGTAAAAACATCAGATCCAACCATCTTGGTCGAACTCGACCATCTCAGTCGAAAAAACATCAAATTCACCTGTCTTAGTCAAACTTGGCCTTCTTGATCGAAAAACATCGAATTCAGCTGTCTTAATCGAAAAACATCAAAGTCGATCATTTTGGTCAAACTAGACCATCTTGATTAAAAAACTTCAAAGTTAACCATTTTGGTCGAAATCGTCCATCTTGATTTAAAATATATATATATATATATATATATATATATATATATATATATATATATATATATAATTCAAACATTTTGGTCGAACTCAGCCGTCTTAATTGAAAAATGTCAAATTCAGTCATTTTGGTCGAACTTAATCATCTTAATCAAAAACCATTAAATTCAACTATGGTAATAGAGATTGTCGGTCAAGCCATTTCATATGAGGCTTATGGTAGATTAGGTAAAAGTGCGGTTAAGAACTTAAACTACTACTTTTTGGACCTTTTGTATGATCTGCTCACAATTCAGATTGTGTGATTCAACCACTGGTAGCAGTTCTAAATCTACCTGGCTTTGTCTTTCATGATACGGTGGATTCCTAGGGAAGGGTTGCCCTCTAAGTATATCCTAGTTTCTTTCTTCAAGGACAAAGTTCCTAACTTTTCATTATTGTTACCTAAAATCAGCAGGTGGTAAAAGATACCGGATTTCCTGTACTATAATAGGAGACGTGTTCCGTTGTCACACCCCGAAATTTGGCACCCAAGTACAAAGACTTCGATCCCGAGTTCTGGGATGTAAACCTAACAAAAATGCATGTGGGTGAATTCCAACATGCCCACGCAGTCCGGTTAACATTCACTCATGATCAATAATAAGAGTGGCTTTAAATTTGTGACATCAAAAGTTAAGTAGAGATAACTAAATTTAGAAATATATATCTAATATTCAAAATGTACAATTCAAAAAAATAATATTTGCTCAAATGGGGACTATACAAGCCACAATAAATATTTTACAAAACCAACCCAAACATATCTAGGTACTCTAATATATACATATCCAAAATGAATAAATTTTAAATTTTATGTCTCCACCCAACAATCCTAAAATATCATGAAAATGGTGCAACTGGTTTAAGCCTACTCGCCTAAGATCTTGGTGGTACCTACATTTGAAATTGTGTGGTGGGATGCCACGACTATGTGCGAAAATATTTAGAAGCTATTAAATGAATGGTTGTCCTAAAAGGGAGCTATGACCAATTACAATTTCTATAATTAAAATATAATTTCTTACTTAAACTAATATATCGATTTAAACTAAGTAAATCAATTAACACTAAGGCTTTCATGTCAATAGTAAGTCCAATTACATATACTACAAAAGATGTAACATATTAAGCATTAGTCTAGGCAAGATAGTGTACACGTGTGTGTGGGATATGCTAACTATCAACTCTTAGCATTTATCTAATCATGCATATATATATATATATATATATATATATATATATATATAAAATTCAATTACATAACCACATAAGCATAATTAGAAAAGTATTTAAATGATAATCATAAACAAAAACATGTATAGTGCTTCGATTTTCCTACACTACTACCGACGGGCGCTCTCTCCCTTAGTATACCAGATTTCACTATTAGAAGTTTTAAAATATGTTCACCTCTAACCTTTACAGCCCACACGATGATTATAGTCCTACAGAAGAACGTAACATAAATTCTTGCCACAGGCTCCCGTAAGATATTTTAATCGATTTTCTATCGATTAACCAACAACCTTGATCCTAGTCCAAAGATGTACGTTTACTCTCATTGGAGGCTCTTATGGATACTAACATGTACACACACGTGTCCAATGAATTTAGTCTTATACAACAGCCTAGGTCTTATATAAGAACTTATTAAATTTAGGTCACAAACTCTTATCCTCAATCCTACACAAGAAAAGAGAGTATACACTCATACATTACACTTACTTATCAAATTGAGTCACTTTGATAAGTCGTTCTTAAGTCGCTTCTTCAAAGCTCTCTCATGCTTAAATATAATCCTCAATTGCTCCCCTGGTCCTTGATGTTAATGCTTGTCAGTGCTTCAATTCAAATATCAAACACCTTACATGCAATGCTCCATTTAGGTGACCAAGGTGATAAAATGTTGGGTAAATCTCCCACAAGACATGAGAATGTTGTAATTCCTAAGGGCCCGTTTGGCCGGGTGGATTGGAAGGGATTGAATGGTATTAGGGTGGATGGCATGGACTTCTAGGCAATAATGGTGTTGTCAGTGGATTGTCTTCAGATCCATGGGATTGTTATATCCCTGGATTGCGATATCCGGGCCGTTTGGCACGCCCGGCCAATCCGGGGATTAAACCTTCCCATCCCTTCCAATCCCATGAACCAAACACGTCTCATGAAACTTTGAATGGATTAGGGTGGATTGGATGAGATTTAAAGGTAATGATGGTGTTGTCAGTGGATTGTCTTAAGATCCATGGGATTAGGATTCGATCACCGACTCTGTTTGGGTCGCGCAGCCATTCCCAGGATTCAACTTCCAATCCCTTTCAATACCATCCAATCCCTTTTAATCCGGCTGGCCAAACGGGCCCTAAGGGATTCACCTAAATGGGTATTATAAAGGATTTAAATAAGGATTTTACTATAAATTCAAGTCTAATATTTAGAATAATGTAGAGATCAAATTCATTTTCTTCATAAATGTTATAATCCTCTTTTAAGTGATAAATCATAAGGAAAATGGCTTATATCTCATGGATTTATAGGCTAGGATTGTGAGATATGAGTGGGGAATATCTTAAACTTCTATTGCACAAAAAACTCATCATTTTGCTCAAAAATAAATACTTTTTTTTTATAAGAAACCGATTTACAACAGCTAGTTAATGGCTCTGTCGATCTGATCGAAACATCCTTTATATGATCGAAGGTCCTTCGATAAGATCAAACAGTCTTTAGATACCATTAAGAAAATTCAGGAATTTATCCGTTTGGTTGCTGGACTGATTCTTTGATTGGATCGAGTGGTCATTCGATTTCATTAAATCTCATCGATAGCATGTTGATGGGTTCGATGACCACTTAAGAACTATTGTTTTAGGCATGTGATTTCATAATAGCTCCACACCTCTTTTAGTCTTACTTATCATATTTCAATTAAGCTTCTAAAACTAATGGATGATAAACAAAGTTTATCTATTAAGGTTAAGATTATGTTGAGGTTCAAGGGTTATTTTGAATCAAGGTTAGAGTCATCAAGGCACCTCATATATTGTTCTTCTCTTCCTTACTACACCACGTCCTCTTATGTCTTTAGTCTTTAACTTTCAAGGACTCAATCGATTATATGACACATAAACTCACATGATTGACAAATAAGGTATATAAATCAATACACTAACACATCAATAATATCTCCTATTGGTGTTTTAAAACATTATCCAAGGTGAGAGTGAATAGCTAACTCAGTAGTACAATTTTTTAAGTTACACATGTTATCAATGTAATCAAGCATAAACAATAATAGCATTACAAAACAAACAATTCTTAAGTTAATTAATTGTTTAAATGCATGGATAATATGATGATATGTGCAATGGTTGATCCGCAACACAACCCAACAATGTTTTCTATAATGATATGTATGATTAGCCAAGTAGTTATTAGTTTCGGTTCAAACAACAGATTGACAAAACTAGGATATCGCTATCATATCACCGGTCTCTACCCAGATTACATGGCTTATTGCGACACTAGGCAGCTCCTCACCAGTGTCTCTTTATCCAAATTTGGGTTCATCACATAATAGTTCATATAACTTAATTATATTAATAATAGATCTCAACGCCCAACGAAATTCATAATTAGGTCGAAAGTCGTCACCCAAACTCCAAATATGAAGAAGGCATACCACACAAACCATTAACAACATGGTAGGATCGCTGCATTCATCGATGCTCTATGCTCACTACGGGGAGGCGCATCACCCAATGTTCTACCAATAGAGCGAGCTTGTTACCTAATGTTTTATCAATGTGGTAGATACATCATCATAGTGTAGGTCGGGATAACATATTTATATTTATTAAAGACGGTAAAAAGATTATCCTCGCCCCTATGGGAACGAAGAACCAACTTAAGACTTCTAAAGTGGAGGGATAATCTCTCATAACTAAACAGGATTTTATTAAACAATTTGAGAAAACAGGAGATGTAAATGCATTAGTTGAAAATGAAAAATATATGGAGTCTGTAAACATCTTAGAAGATTTGAAACCAGTGTCGCATGAATTCAATGCGATTGTACTCAATGAACTCCCTAATAAATTGTCTCTTATACGAGATATACAAAACCACATTGATCTTGTCTCAGGGGCAAGTCTGCTTAATTGTTCACATTATTAAAAAAAAATGTGAGATCTTGGAGGCACAAGTGAATGAACTGATCCATACTAATTAAGTCAAGGAGAGCAAGAGTAAAGTTAAGAAAAGCGTGAGTACATGTATTCTTTTAGCTCAAGATCCTAATGCAAAGTATAAGGACGATACTGATAAACATTGGCACTAAAAATTATTTTGAGTACCATAAGCAAAGTCCATTAAATTACTCAAGGATGAGTTTTTTTAAGTGGAGGGGTCCGATGTAAGATGTGGCACTGATATACTCCTATCATGGTTGGACTAAAAGAATGTGAACCGTAAATTGATAATAATTTTTGATCCAGATATCATTACAGGGGTGCACCTGACCGAGTATCATAAACCGAAACATGACAAGAACTCGATGACGAGTTCTTTTGAAGTGTAAGGGACTGATGTAGAGCACGTCATGGACACTTTCATATTCAAGATGGACCAAAGAAGGCCCGATTGGAGGTAGAGGAGATCCAAACCATTCGAATTTTACGTAGGCATATCTCGCAAACTGGAATGAGTTTCTCAACATACCATATATGATTTTGGATAAGAGAAGCTACTTTAGCCAACCAACCTGGCTCTGCGAAGTTGCCCATGCCAAATTTGTGAGATTCAATTAGATTGACGGTTGAAAATTCATTTTATTTTCATTTTTACTATTTATAATAAGTCTTAGTTCAATTATAAATATCCATCCTTTAAACTTTAAGGGTTGTGTCCGGCATGAAAAGTGTTTAGAAAAATTAGGAGAACATATTGGTTAAGCCCCATATTATACTTATTATAAATAGTAAATTTATCATTTATAGTCGGTTATGAATTTTATGAAGTTTTAGTTGCAGTTTAATTCCAAAACTTCTTCCAAAGCTTGGTATCCCTATTTAAACGATGGTAGATTCATTTATTTCAATAATCTATTAATTTATAAATTTTTAAAATTTATTTTTATTTTTTGTTCTAAATTCGAGAAGTCTCTTCGAGGAGTATAGAATGCTCGGTGGACCCGGAGTAATCATCCTCTCGAGGAATTCGATTCCCTGCCCAGGGATTCAACGCCGGGCCGTTGAAATATTGCCAAGAGGCCACGGAAGCTTACACACAAATTGATATTTGTATTTTCTTTCCTCCATGTCTAGCCTAGGTAACCTCATGAACCAAAGTACATGTCAAACAAACCTCACCGTGGGCCCTGGAAAGGACGTCGTCATCATCAACTGTTCCATGTGATGCGGTCCACTTGAACTTTAGATCTGTTTCAACTTAGACAGTCTTGAAATGAGCTGGCAAAAAAATGATGGATATATTAGAAAATGAAGGTGGGCCCCTCAAAGTTTCCTTACTACGCGTCCGGGTTTCTACGCCCCACACATGCAACAAGTGGGCGGTCTAAAGACGTCCACGTGTCTGATCGAAAAGGACGAAGATGATGGCTGGGATCCTGCAATGACTCTGGGCCATTTTCCCTACTCGGTGGGGCCCACATGATTGGAGCCAGGCGTGCAGGGCTTGTACCGTGGATCTTTCGAAGAAGGGGGCGGTATTGTCTGAGCGGGAAGAGGCGCCCACAGCGCCAGCAATGACGTCAGCAGACACGTGGACTTATGGAAAAGTGACGTGTGTATCTTCATCGGAGGGTGCAGATTGGATATATGACTTGACAGTTGACGGATACACCGAAAGCTCTTCGTTTATTCCCAACAGACTTGCGCGGAAAGATATTCGCCGACTTGGCTTGGCTCGCCGTCACTCAGCTCGGATCGGCCGCTACTAACTTTCTAGAAATGCTGTGCCGATTCGCGCGAGTATTCAAAAAGCATAGGCTACTCGCAGTACGTGTGAGTGATCCTTGCCCTTCACCATAGTGACCCATAAAAGAACGATGGGACATATTCATCTTGCATATATAGCGTACCTGATGAATGTACTAGCTTGATTTTCCAGCTGATGCCCATTCGCGGTGGTCACTACCTGATGAACGGCCTGGATCTTGCGTGTGTACCCCGAAAGCATCGTTGGACGGTGGATGAGGGTCATATAATTCTTCATGTGATCTACGTCGCCTGTGTACGTTGCCGAGGTTGAGATATTTAGACCGTAGATCTTATGGGCCGTTGGTGGATAGATAACCAATGCATCCATGATCAGGCTATTTCCTTCATAATCGATTTGCAGGCTAATGATCCAGGGGTAGGATCTTACAGCGTTCATCTGGTGGGCCCATTAGACCAACGGTCAAGATCATTAAATCATGGGCTTCGTTTGCAGGGGCCCAGGAGATGAAGACACAACCCAATTTTCTAGCTAAAGTGTAATGAGCAACCTACCTTTATACCTCACAGTTGGGTCCACACACGTGATGCCATCGTGATCTATACCG
This sequence comes from Magnolia kwangsiensis, assembly GCA_037074715.1. Taxonomy (NCBI): domain Eukaryota; kingdom Viridiplantae; phylum Streptophyta; class Magnoliopsida; order Magnoliales; family Magnoliaceae; genus Magnolia; species Magnolia kwangsiensis. Next base: position 125,630,919 of record CM073577.1, on the reverse strand, counting down.
TTCATCTGGTAATTTCAGTTTTAGATTACCATTGCCCAGAAACGGAAGATGATCCGACCATCGAATCGATAGATTTTGGCTCGTTGAATATGAGATGCTGTGCTATTTCTTTTTCTAGCCGTCCAAAAGACACTTTGGATGATGAGTAGCATCCGATCAAAGATCTTCTGGCTATGATCAAAGAAACACTCTGGATGAAAGTGCCGCCGAATTCCCCAACGTGTCGTACATAAGCTGGACGCGGATTGGGTACTACCCCCTCCTGTCCCAGCTCGGCATAGGCTGGGACTCTAAAGGGCCAGCTTGATGTATGGATTTCATCCACACCGACCATCAATTTTTCCATGTCATATTAGGCAATAATCCAAAAAATGAGATATATTCAAGGTTCAAGTGGACCACACCACAGGAAGTAACAGTTATAATAATGCTCACCGTTGAAATCTTCCCGGGACAAACCGCGATGTTTATTTTCCATCCAACCTGTTCATAAGGTCACATGTACCTAGATGAAAAGAATACACACATATAAGCTTGGTCCAAAGCTTCTTTTGCCCCCATGAACTATTCAACGGTAGGAATTCAATCCCCACAGTGTGGTCCACTTGAGCCTTGGATCTGCTTCATTTTTAGGTACGTTCATTCCCTGAAATTTAGGAGGAAAATGGATGGACGGCGTGGATATAAAACAAATACAAATGGGCCCAGCTCATGTAATGACCAACGGTGGGTGTAGTGCCACCTGACCCACGTCCAAAAACCAAGCCGAATAATTCACGGACGCGAATTGCGTGGTGACCCACGACAACCGACTTCCGGTGGTGAGGAAGGGGATTAGCTACCGAACCCGAAGGTAGGCGAACCGAGTTAGCCGGGTTAGATCGGTCGACTCAACATGATTTGAAAAAGCTCAATTCAACCCGGTTCAAAGCCGAGTTCGAGTTGAGATAGGCCAATTTTTTTAGCTTGAAAAATTTTTGAACCATGCCCGAATATACCCGAGCCCGATTTGACTCAGATCAAACTCCAACTCGAATTGAACTCAGAACAAACTAGTTCAATAACTTAGTTACTTCAATATTAAAGTTGCTTACTAAGTGTTTGATGAAATAGCTTAATGAAGTATTAGCAGGTGATAAAGAAGATATATATATAAAATAAATATCATTTTTTCTTGATTTTGATGTTTGCTTATAAGGCATATCATGAAATGCACATAAACAATTGGTGGTATTTTATATACAGTGAAAAATTAAAAATACATTGCATGTGTTTGTGAAAATGCCGCAGAGGCTCAATTTTGACTCAAACTAAGTCAAAGTTACTGATCGAACAGGACTTAACTGAGCTGGCCAGTTAAGCTCGAGGATTAAGTTGAGTTCAAGCTGGAGTCTATTAATGGCCAAGCCGAGTCAAGTTGAGGTCAACTCAAATCAGTTCAACTAGGTGTACACCCCTAGTGACGTCCACAATTGAAACCTTTTTGCAGCCCATCACGGTGCTTATTTGAAATCAAACTAACTTACAAGTTAATTCAATAGACATGAAATAAGAAAAAACACAAGTATCATATGAATCGAAAACTTCTATGGCCTAAATAAGTTTTTAATCCCACCGTTTTCTATGGTCGTGTCCACTTGAGATTTGGATCATGCACTAAAATGATCTCTCCAAAGGGATAGACGGATGTGGATACAACACTTACTTCCCGGTGGGCCCACAGAACGTAGTGACGTCACTTCAGCAGCTAAACTCACTACTGTCAAATTCAGTAGCTAATCCTCGTCCCTGTGGTGACCCCAACTCGGTGGGATTTGACAAGCCACTTGCTGCATGCAAACAGAGGCAGTGGCCAATCAAATCCTGCCACATTGGATCACCAGCTACGAAACCTGCATCCACGATTCTTCTAATTACTGGGTGCCATTGGTGTCCAGCTAACGGCTGGATCTGACTGATTTTTATAGCATACGATCTAAGTGATTAGATAGAACTTTTTCACGGCTCAGATGCCTATCTGACATATTGGGAGGCGGATTGCGAGGTTATCCTCGTACCACCGACATCTGGATTTGATTCGGATAAGCGCCGCTATATGAGATATTGAGATGATGGCCCACGCAAGGTATATATGAAAATTGTGCGGTGAGTCAATTCGAGTTCAATTCCTGCGTACCTAATATAGCCTGCGACATGATGTTTTTGAGAAATCCATCCCGTCCGTCCGTTTTTTCAGATTATGTTAGGACCTGGACCCAAATTTGAGGAAAATCTAAAACTCAAATGGGCCGCATGACAGGAACAAGTGGGTAAGGAAATGCCTACCGTTGAAACTCCACTAGGTCCTGCTTTATGTTTATATTCCATCCATACGGTTCAAAGGGCCATTCCTATTGGGATAAGATCAAATTTCTCACTAACATTACGGTGGACCCCACCTAGCTGCCTGGAGCAGGAAGTTCCAGCTATCGCAAGGCAATCCGTGTGCGATATACCATGGTTGGTATGGCTTGGTGTATGGAGGCTCAGATGGAAATTCCATGAAGTTGGGTACCCACAGAGACTACTGCAAGTATATGCTGATCAGGACCGTTGAACTGCTGGGTCACCACTTGGATGGTGGTGGCCCATAAAATTCGGTGGCTTGATGCTCTTAACTTATTGAGTTTGTGACTTAGGGATGAACGTGTATCAAGACTTGAAAGAAGTCTATGAATAAGTTATAACGAAAACTCTTAAAAGGTCATAACTTATTATAAATAGTAATTTTTTTATTTATAATAAGTGTTTTATGTTAAACACTTTTCATGTTGGTAACAACTCCTAGAGCCCAACAAATAAAGATTTACAATTACATCAAAACTTACGAAAAATAGTAAAAATAAAAATAAACATGAAATTCAATTGTATCGTCAAAATGATAGAATCTTAAATCTCTACATGGGGTTTGACTAAAGAAGCTCGACGTACCTCAAAATTATATATGATGAGTTCGATAACTCATTCCAGTTCATGAGATACATATATGTTTTAGGCACGTTTGGCCAAGCGGATTGGAAGGGATTGGATGGTATTGAAAGGGATTGGAAGTAAAATCTCAGGATTGGCCGGGCATGCCAAACAGTGTGGCTGACCTGATCACAGGATTAGCAATCCTATGGATCTTAAGACAATCCACGGACAACACCATTATTACCTTTAGGGCTTATTTGGACGCGGGGATTAGATGGGATTAGATGGGAGTAGGTGGGATAGGATTTTAAAATCCCACCCCGTCCTCCTCGACCTCTGTTTGGGTTATGCAGTATTACTGACAGATGGGAGTGGTCTCTGGATTCGAAGGACAATCCAGTGGATTACGAATCCCACATACCTCATTCTCGCCTCATCCCTATCCCATGCTCCATCCCATCCATGGCCCATCTACAGTCCAGCGTACGGACGAATGGTTTGGGCCTTTCCATGCTTCCAATTTGGCAGGAGAGAGGCTGTGGTTGGTTTCCGTTTTGGCGCGAAAAGGGGTTTATAACAACCACCTGAGGGTCATGATGGTCATCTTTATCGATCGGCTGCCATCGCGAGCTGAGGGTTTGCTCATCCTGAGGTAGGTCTTCTTCCACTCACGATCTGTATGAGACTCTATTCTAGTCTGTGCATATGTCTTGCATGTTCCAGATATTGATGATTTTTGTAGCATTGGAAGCCGCCATGAAGGGTTTTCATGCATATATCATATCTGTGGTTTCCAGTGAAATATGCCCTCTGATATGGAGTTCGCCTGTCTGGCTGACTGCGATAGGTTCTAAACAAGGTCTGATCTTGGATGTGCAGTAGGATTTCTTCTCCTGCCGTCCAATCTGTCCTATATTTATTCCCTCTTCTCCAATCTTTCTTACATAACTCTGTGTGGTGGTCCATTCTGGTGTGTTCCTCCCGTTAAATTTGTAGTGCATTTATTTATTTATTTTTAAAAATTGATTGGGTCCCCACTACAATGTCTTTTACGGTCTGCTCCACCATCTCTACGGCCAGATCTCTGCCCCCTTGAATACCTGTTACACCTTCTCAGTTCATCTCCGATAGACTTAGTTTCAAAATTTCTTGGGCATTGCTATCTAACTGTACCGATGGGCGTCTGAAAGTGGTCTCAAAATCAACCTAGAGGCCTGTATAGTTATCTATACTTACCATTGTAGTGGGGCATTCAAATCATAGACCAGCCCAGATAGGTCTGAGTTTGATTCCTCATCACTTGGTCTCAACCTGGACCAAAGAGTTACTTTGGCCCATTTCTCAGCCAGCAATTGTCTTCAATTAATACATACTAGTTTGTAGCTCACAGGGACTATTTCGATTCAAATGTTTGTGGACTAAAGCAGTCAGGGTTAGTTGTGTGGGCAAACCATGGACATATTAAAGTGGTTGGTTGTTTCATTCATTATTCTATATGTTACATAATTGAATGATGAGTTAATATGGATTGTGGTTCATATTAGATATTTAAGCCATGAAATTGGCTACAGACGTTTGTCATGTGTGGATGAACAGTGTGGATTCTTCACAAATGTGTGTTTGATTAGCAATGTTATCTTGATGTCATACAAAAGATGCTCTGAATCATGCTTCACCACAAATGCATGTCTTCAACTCTATATATACCATGCTATCTGTAATATGAAAACTGATATTTTTTTATTTTTTTATTTTTGTGAAAACTGATCAACTTTCATATATTGTTATAGTTATGCATATAACAAGCCTAAAAATTATTAGAAGAGGACTCATCTGATTGGTTTGCCTTTCATTGCTATTTATGAGAATCATTCATCTATGGCTTTGGCCATTTAAAGCTTGGATACAGTCTTTTAAAGTGTTTAGTTATCAACCAGTATCTTCCTACACATGGCAGAGATGTATTTGATCTGAGATTGGTCATATGTTGGGCCCTACCATTGCTTAGCTATACACTGAAATTTGAATGGTTTTATGATCTTGCCACCAGTTGTTTCTTTTTCTCCATTGAGACCTAACTATTGGTTTGGCTTCTTTCCTACTTACTTTTTTTTTCTTCCATATTGCATATGATTTTGAGTTTTTTAGTTATTATTTTCTATTTTAATGCGTTTGCAATCTTTGCATTTCGATTGTGTTTGCTTCTGTAATGCCATGTAGGTTCTTATTTTTATTTCTTATGTTTTGATTTGTTAAAGGTTCTTATTTTGATTTGTTATATTTTTATTTGATATAGGTTCTTATTTATATTTCTTATGTTTTTATTTGTTATAGCTTCTTATTTTTATTTGTTATGTTTCTGTTTATTATAGAAAAGGATCCAGTGCTGAGATTTCAATTATCAATCACATTATCCACACACACACAGAAAACATGTATGTGATTTGGTTAGCTGGTAGTTTGAGAAGACCTTAATAAGGGCCTGTTTGGGTTTACCAAATAATAGTAATGGGCCTGCAATGGGCAGTTATGACTTTTCCTTCATTTCAATGGTTGTGATCACAGAACCATGAGCCTTTAAATGTATAGACAGGTGCTATTTCTTTCTAAAAATTTTAGCTAGAAACTGATTTATGTGTGGGTACAGTTTTCTTAACATTGAAAAGTGCTTGACAATATTGATTTTGCTAGAAACTGATTTATGTGTGGGTACAGTTTTCTTAAAATTTCTAGCTAAAAACTGATTTTGGTAAATGATAGCTGGTTGGTTCACATTCAATGTACATGTGGGGCTCCGATGTGGCATGAGTATGGCTTGCTTCTCATTCAAAGAGGACTTTCTCATCTTGCTTCTCATTGAGGGTCTTCTCCATTCGGTGTACATGAAAATCAGGCAAATGGGCAAGATTTTGTGAGTGTGGTTCCTATGTTATTATTTGTGTTCCTAATAAGCTTGTTGTTAGCAGTAATATAGTTTGTTGTTTGTAACTAGACTACTGTACATGTTTTCTACTTCTTAAAAGGTGTTGTTTCATCTGCTGCACATGTAGTGTACATATTTTTCAATCTAGACTCGTCAAAACATGGCTCAATTGGTGGTGGTGAATGTCCTAAAAATCACTTATCTGATACTTAGAACCAACCAATCGCTGGCCATCAAAAGGGTTGTTAAAATAAGAAGAAGAAGAAGAAGAAGACGAAGGAAAAAAGTTCATGAAAAAAAACAAGAAAAGACAATTTTAGCTATTCATATTCAATATCAGTACCAGATAATTAACATTGTCTGATCAGTGTAATTTTGAGGGTCTTCTCCATCCAGAGTGTAGCCCATATGTATCAAAAATATAATCATGTGAATTTTTAGGTCCTATTATTGTATGGTGAGATAGAAATGAGGAAGCAAAGGAAACAGTTTCTAACTTTGTGTATCTGAAGTTTGTGAACATCTTTACCAGCAAGCCAATACACCCCTAGGGAATGTTTGAACCGAGAACAGTTGCCATCAGGTCCTAGGGGTTGATGGTAACTGGTGGGACCACAGTTTATAGTCAACCAATAGATAACTTTCATTCTGCTGAGTGCTTGGGACATTCAATCCTCCTAGTAGGTTGGCCCATCACCTAATACAAAAATCAGCTCCAACCAATTATCCAATGAGCCACAATAGAAAACAGTGTATAGTCATTCAATCTTCCTAATTAACATTGTCTGATCACCCTTGCCTTCATATATATAACATCTCTTGTGTTAAGTAGCTGACAGTAGCATTCAATGTACATGTGGGACTTTCTCATCTTACAATACTATGCTTATTCTTGGGGTGTCTGGTTACAGGGAACTTACCCTGCAAAAAATTTCTCATGCAGGGAGCCCAAAGTCTGAGGCATACTTTTGAATTGTGCTGAATTCATAACAGATGATGTTAATTCCTCCTTAGTGATGTTGTTATTTATTGAATGTATTACAGGAAACATTGTTGAGCACATCTATCGTTGTTTATTACAAATACGTGTATGAGATAAGTTTCTACTCTTCTCCTCATATAGGACATCAAATATACCAGTTTTTCCTTCCATTGAGCACATCTGTCCCACCTGAGATTTGGATCTTCTTAAGGTTTGGGATCGAGTCCTAAAATGAGATGAAAAAATAGATGGTCAACATCAATATACAAAAAAATCTATCAAGGCGGGACCCACATGGTTGATCCATGGATCCTTTGGCTTGAAAGCCAAAACCTTTAATTGAGTCCTGGGGGGCTGTTGTTCCTGATGGAGGTGGATTCTGCTGGATCTGGTTGCTGTGAGTGCTTCAGTAGCCTCTTTGTTATCTGTTTAATGTTTTGCATCCAAGTTTTGTCGAAAGCTTTTTTAGCCTATACAGCACTTGGAAGATTGCATCCTTATTTTAGGTGCTACTTTCTTGATTGTAATTTTGTTCATGCTGCTCAGAGATCTACATGATAGGTGAGGCCCATTTTTCTGAGGGGCTCAACCTAATGGTTAAAAAAAACTGAAGGATCCTGATGATCAGATTAGGGCTCTGGCATAACGGAAGGAAGAAAAATAAGCCCCCCACTTATCACAGGATAATCATTGTGTGAGTTCCATGTATCTAAAATCATGCAAATATAATCATCAGAGGAGAACACATGATTTTAACCATTAGACACTTTCAAATAACTATTCATTTCATTTCAAAAAGTGTGGCCCACCTGATGATCAATAGGCCATATGTTTAAGACATGGAAACTAGGTATTCTTAAGACAACCTGAGGAGTAGCTCCGGTGTGGCATGAGTATAGCTTGCTTCTATGCGCGAGGTACTCGAATTGCTCGAGTTAAGTCATGCAATGGAAATAAGAATACCTTTGATGGAAAGAGGTAAATACCAATTTTATTTCTCCTTTGAGTTGTGTAAATTTCCAAAGCAAACTGGACTGGACCTCCCATACCTCAAGACTTCTAAGGCACGTTTAAATAGCTCATAATGTAGTTAATTATAAATAATAAAAACAAAGTATTATAACATAATACATTATATTAATAAAAGGCAATTGAAACAGTCAATAAGATAATATTATAAAGGTATTATATATGCTTGATGACTTATTTTCTTAATTTTTAGAAACCTAGAATTGTAAGCTTAAGTCATTGCATGCGTTTTCTCGCTATCTCACACTTCTCTCATCTCCCATCTGTCTCATCCTCTCCTCAGTGGACCCCACACCATGTGCAGTCCAAACCAGCGATTAGATCTCCTCAGTTGTAATCAATGCACCTCTCCTTTTTCCAATCCATGACTGGATGGTTATGACAATCATCTCTAGCGACTTAAGAGTCAAGTCTCCATTTTGTGGGTTTGTTTCGGCTTATCAAGCCTAGTCTATTACAAGGTTTTATTTTGCATGGTCCACATTGAAAGAGACCATTGAATTAGAGCTGGCAATATTCTTTGACTCTGTCGGCCATGGAGGGATGGTCAATACTCGGCCTCAGGTCATGCATATTGGTATAGGAATCATTCATCCATCAACTTTCCTGATTTTCAGTTGGCGATGGACGGTGAAGATACAGATAGTGTCATAATTGCTCGGGCGATGATGGCTTGTGTGGCAGCTGTCGGAGAATATTATCGTGAATACATGTTCAAACAGCCGGCTTGTCTTGGAGATGATGAGCGAGTCAGGTTCATCAATTCTATCATTAGGGCCAATGATCGAGATTGTTTCACGCAACTTAAGATGAATTAAGAAACATTTTTTGAACTATATACCCAGCTACGCGAGAAGACAATGCTTCATGATACTCGATGTATAAGTTTTGAAAAATAGTTAGTTACTTTTCTCCACACATTGGGGCACAATGTTCAGAATCGGGTCATTGGTCATAGATTCATTTGATCGGGTGAAACAATGAATCATCATTTTCACCGTGTACTAGATGCAATTGTATCTCTGTACCCCTTTTTCATTAAACAAGCCACATTAACGACTCCGTCTGAGATATTGATAAATACAAATTGGGCTGCTTACTTTCAGGTATTATTTATGGTGGGTCGAATTTCTATATACATATTTTTTAACTTCCTTTCATTCACAGCCTAATCCAATGCATATAAGATTGTGTTGGGGCAATTGATGGTACACACATTCCGGCTCATGTGTCTGCCGGTGACCATGCGAGCTTCCGTAATCAAAAGAGGGTCCTCTCCCAAAACGTAATGGTGGCGTGTTCATTTGATATAAATTTCATATACATATTGGCCGGTTGGAAGGGTTCTGCATCGGATGTGCGGGTCCTACACAACGCATTGAGTCGATCAAATGATCTCTTACTTGTCTCACATGGTATTGGTTATCTTTTAAGAGATTGCCAATCTATTTCATATGCTCGAATAATTTGGTTGTTCACTCAATGGGACTTTGATTCAAATGTGTAGGAAAATATTACGCTGTCAATGCCGGATATGTACATTCACCCAATTTTTTGACTCCATATCGGGGCGTTCGATACCACTTACAAGAGTATCGAACCGGGAGAGCACCTACCAATATGAAGGAGTTGTTTAATTACTGACACGCACAGTTGTACAATGCAATGGAGCGTTGTTTTGGTGTTATGAAAGGCAGATTCCCCATCTTGAAGACCGCCATGTAGTATGATTTCCACACATAGGTCAAAATTGTGATAACATACTGTGTATTACACAATTTCATACGTACCGGTCCAGAATTTGACGAAGAGATGAAATACGCTGGAATATTTGTTACTGATAGGTAGGGTAACCCAACGCCTCAAGATGTATTAACAAATGACAAGAGACAATGGCTACTACGAGCAACTCAGCACGAAAAAGATGCTTGGATCCGCATGCGTGATGATATCGCAATCAGAATGTGGGCGGATGTGCAGCAAAATAGTAGGAGTAGATAATTGCTCGTTAAATGTTACAAATTTTGTGACTTGTTATTTACGTTTGGAAAATGTTACGTAGTGGATAATGGAATTGGAATCTTCCAACTTCTGACTACGTGGATTCATTATATAGAGATACCAAATGATGATTTTGTTAATCGTGATTTCTAAATAGTTGTCATTCTTATGATTATGGTTAATAGTTGTAAATCATTATATGTGCTTAATATTCAGGTGATATGGCAGACCGGGTGTTTGCTGATCCATTGACACCAATACATTCACCAGTTAAGATACCAGTGGTGCTTACACGATCTTCCTCATGCACAAAGACGGTAAAAGCCTGTGTCTAAAGCTCCAAAAATAAAATGGACTCCCAATATGGATCAGGTTATGATCGACATATTTCTGGAACAAGTGGCATTGGGACGCAAGAGTGATAATGGTTTCAAACGTGAGGCGTATCAAATTGCTGCAAAAGCTGTAACAAAACTTACCAATATAGTCCTCAAATGGCAGAATGTGTCGAATCAATTAAGGTATTACAAGAGAGAGTACACTGCAGTAAAGGATATGCTGGTGGCTAGCGAGTTTGGATGGGACAGTGAGCGGATGGTGGTTACGGTCCCCGATGAAGTCTAGGAGGAATATCTTAAGGTATGATTTTTGAAATATACTACTTCCACCATATGATGTGTTATTAACTCGCATACTGTATTTACAACTGCTGATTGTATGGCTGCAGTCTCACCCGCGTGCCGAAAGACTGCGCGAGAAACGGATTGAGAGAATGGATGATCTTGCAATGATTGTCGGTTCGGACCAGGCAACGGGACGGTATGTCCGCGGCAGTAGGAGTATAGCTACATCAGCATCATCATCTCGTCTTCAACAAGAACTTAATGATGCATGGAGAGAGGTGGATGATGATACGAACGATACAATTGACTTGACAAATGATTATGACACAGAGTCTACGGGGACTATCCCATTCTCGCCAGACAGTCCTTCGATAGGACAACACGGCTCACATAGCACTCCGACTCACACAGCTGATACCAATGCTACTCAAAGTAGGAGCACAGGAAGGAAACGAACGCGCTATCCTCGTCCCTGTGAAGTACTAAGGGCGTCTCTACAGACTGTCGCCAATTCAATGCTGAAATTTGGCCTCAGGAAGTCTGTGAATAGCACTTCTAAAGTACTTGATGTACTAGAAGAGGTCGAGGGCCTGACCAACTCAGAGTTTTTTAAGGTTGGTCAGCTCTTCAACAAGGACAAGGAACTGGCGTCGTTCTTTGTGAGTCTGCGACCTGAGCGCCGCATTGACTAGTTAGAAAAAACTCTCCATGACCACTTTGGGGATCGAGGTGTCAGATCCATCTGAGGATTTAATATCTTTGGTTATGTTCTCTTACTTGTTGGGTGTTGGCATGTAATAACTTTGATTTACTTGATTTGGTGTTTGGATTTTTTATTTTTGAGGATTTATTTTTCTGGACTGACAAACATGGTGGTATATCCGTAGTATATATAAATATGACTTATGCTAGTGTGACAACTTTTCTGTAGTTAACATCATTTATATACTTTCACATGAATTATGATTGGTAAGTTTATTTTCTTAAGACAAATAAGACCATACAATCCGTTAGCTTGGAAGGGTACGTACTGACAACTGTATTCCTTTTTCATTTCCTAGTCTTTTTGTACTTTACAATGCTACTCGATATAACAATACTGATGTAAACTTCGATTGTGAATTTCTATTCCAGGACACCTTCTAGTGCCAATTACGTCCATGTCATTGCAGATGAGAAAAGAGAAGTATTACGTCATCTTGGTGGGACGTAGGCCTAGAATATACATGTATTGGGACGACACGAGATTGGAGGTGGAATGATACAGTGGAGTGATACACTGCGCATTCAGGAAGTGGCAAGAGGCAGTTACATTCTGGGATGATAACTCTGGTAAGGAATGCGCATCATCGAGACCTCGCACGGATTCTCATGCGGTTCAGTTTGCTGCATTTTCTGATGATCATCACATCCACCATTCTTTGTCATCATACATCTGACAGACGGTACAGGCGGTACCAGTGACACCGGCCATGGTTTTTAGGGCCATGTCAACTAATGATCTTCCCCCATTAGACGGTGAGATATTTTGTGCCTTTTTAGTTGGTCTTTGTGTCATTTTTCTCGTCTTCCTTGTTATTTTCAAATTCTAGCTTAACACAAATGACTATATGTATCTGTAATATGTCACTTATTTCATTTCCTCACATTTTCCTGTACAACCTATGTTTTGACATGTCGCTGCACTTTTCATGTATACATATATCTCTATTTTCGCATGTCATACATCTGTTGGGATATATATGTATCACACCACTGTCACGTGATGTGGTCCATGCAGATACACGGCAATGTTCAATGTTGATAATGATATTCATTGAATAAACTAGGTATTAAAGGCACTGATGGGTCTATATCTTAATATGGTGTGGTCTACCTGAGATAAATTGAGCCTTCAATTTCTGGGACAATGGTGTAAGGTGATATATCAAAGTGGATGGACGGCATGGATGAGACATTTACATCAGTGAGTGTCGTAGAGAGCACAGACAACCAGCCACGTCATAGGCTGCAGCTTCTGTAATATCATGCAATCCGTCTATTGATGCGAATGGGACGCGGATTGGCTACACCCCCCGCGACCCGCCAATGGCTGCTAGTCAGTGACCTGTGGGCCCCAACATAACTTACGTGTTTCATCCATGCCGACCATCTATTTTTACAAATGATTTTGTGGTATGGACCAAAAATGATGTATATATCATATTCAGTTGGAGCACATTACAGGAAACAATGTCGAATGAGCATCAACCAATTAAAAATGTTTTGGGGCCTTCCGTGCCAATTTCTGTAGCTAATAATTATTATTTTTTTCCATTCATCTGTCAGTGTATAGCCTACTTAACACATTGGATGTCAAATAAACAGTACAGTGGACCGTAGGATGATTTCCACGGTGGATATCCAATTGTTTTTGTTTTCATTTGGCATGGTCCACCGGAGATATATATCCCCCTCAATTTTTGCGTCAGGCTGTTAAATGATCTTTAAAAATGGATGAGTGGAATGGATGAAACACATACATATGGTGGGCCCCACATATCACCAACCACCAGACACAGGTCATTCCCACATATCACCGACCACCAGACACAGGGCTGGTGGCAGGCCGTCCGACTATCCAAGGATGCACTATGCTTGGACGTAATCCAATCCCGTCCGCCCGTCCAAACATGGCAGAGATGGGCCTACGGATATGTAATCCAATCCCGTCTGCCAGTCCAAACATGACAGAGATGGGCCAATGGATATAGCAATCCAGTGGGATTGCATGTAATCCACAGTCAAACTCAACCCTGACATTGGAAGCCGTGCAATCCACCTAATACAACCCACTCTCATCTAATCCCCGCATCTAAACAGGCCCTTAAATCCCATCCAATGCACCTTAATCTGTTCAAATTTACCTGGGACATGTTCAATTTGAGGGTTTGGAACGGATGGGAAGGTTTAATCCCGAGATTGGCCAGGTGTGCCAAACAAACTCGATATAGCAATCCCATGGATCTTAAGAGCCTGCTTGGCTAGCGAATCCCATGAGATTAGGAGGGATGGGGTGCATTTCAAGGTAATGATGGTGGTGTCAGTGGATTGGTTTAAGATCCACGAGATTGTTATATTTCGAGACAAATTTATTGTGTCTATTTGGCATGTCTAGTATATGCCGAGATTTTACCTTTCAATCTGTCCAACCAAGGGATGAGATCAATTTTAAGGTAATAATGATGATGCCAGTGGATTGTTTTAAGATCCATAAGATTGCTTATATCCCAGGATAAGTTCACCGAGTCTGTTTAACTCGTCATGCATATTTTGGGACATCGCGATCCCATCCCTCGTAATACAGTGGAATCAGTAAAGCCAAACAGGCCATAAAAAAATTCACCAACAACGTCATCATTACCTTAAAATCCATGCCATCCATCCTGATACCATTCAATCCCTTCCAGTCCACCCGGCGAAACGGGTGGCTATAACGATTTAAGTGACTTTTACCTCCAATCGGCCTTCTTTACCTATTTTGTATATGAAAGTGTCCGCAACCTTTTCTATTCCCCGTAACCATGTCCCATGCACACGATTGCCCACCTAATCGCTCCAAGATAAAATATCCAAGCTCAGTGGAGCCCACCCATCTTGTACATGTAAAATCCACTCCGCCCAATCTTGTTGTTTCATAATTCGTAGACCTATGCCAAAATTTCAGCCAGATTAACAACTCAGGTAGGACACATGGGAAATGTGGATGAAATGCCAACCTTAGGTTTGTATCTGGGGCCACAATAGTGTTCATCTCTCATCAAACCCGTTCATCAGGTGCAAGTCACTGGGATGAAAGGTAATTTAAAAAATCAACCTGATCTAAAATACATGCGCCCCACACCGCTTGAACTTAAAGGTTTACAAGCAATTTTACACTGATCTCATTGGTGTGGTCCACTCGAATTTATTTCGTCGCTCTGATTTTATTCATGTACGGTTATAATAAGGGTTCTAACCTGATGGACGGAATAGATTTACATATATAAGATGACGGGCCACACAGAGCTCGACTGCTTTTACGCGCTCGGTAAAACGCGTGGTACACGAATCCGTCCGCTCTATGTCGTGTCACCTGTCATTATACACGCAGACCGATGAAGGATACATAGCTTAATTGCTTTGGTTTTAGGACCAGGGCCCACTTAATTAATGGCTAGAATCACTTTACACGTGTGCAATGAGAGGCGCACGGAACAGGAATAATCCCTCCTTTTTCTTTTCCCTTTACCTTTATCTTTATTTACGTATGCATGACTCATGGCTAACGTATGCATAGCTGAAGCCAAGCCCCAGCTGAGGCGGCTTGACTGTAAGAAGCCTCAATGATCCTCTACCCGAGGACTCATATCATACTCAGACTTCCGTCTATGCAAGTAGGGCCCATGTTTCACTGATCTAGACCGTTGATCGTATTCCCCATCTACGGTGTGGCCCATAAGATAAGCGGTTGGGATCATGGAAACATTTGTGGGTCAGGAAGAAAGAAAATCTGAGGATGCTGTGTTATCCATGGGCTCAGGATCCAATAATTCCTCGTGATTGTCGACCCACGCCTAGATCAGGTAATTAAAAAAATACTACGATGGGTGTAAAGCAATCTTTTAAATTACAGCCACTTATCTCAAACAGATCTTTGTGGGCCACACACGCCCTAAAAAAATATATAAAACACGGTATTCAAATTTTCTCCTTTATCTTTGATAGCTAACCTACGCCGTGACAGCCCATATCCTACTATCCCCTCCAAAATACACCATAGAATGCCACGTGTACCATATGGTTGTCCACTTTTAAGAAGTGGGCCATCCCAAACCGTGTGATCATACACATACTTACCATAAAATAATCCGATGGTCGTCATCAAAGTGCAAGCCCTTCCCGGAATCAACGGCGTAGGGCCCCCTCACAGCCGAATTTCCAGGTGGGGCCCACTGATATGGATATCTGCTCGAGTAGGTCCCATGGGTCACCACTGCCGGACCGTGGTTAGACAGCGGTGATGAGTGCATGCACACGTAATCCTACTTTCCCGCCAACACCTAAATCAACGGTGTGGGAGCAACCTCTACTGACGAACTGCCAAGGTGGGGCCCACCAGTCATTCAGGGTGTGATATTTGATGGAGGTTTCTCCCGGACCACCTACATGCTTACGTGGCTAGACAGCTGTGTTGAGTGCATGCACACGTAACTTAGTCTACGTGACACGTACCGAATCATTTCGCTTTCTTGTTTGTTTGTAGGGAGCGGAGAAAATGCCCCAACCCTGCTGTATCTCCACCACATTTTCCGTATACGTGATATGCGTCGATGAGATCCGGACCGTTCATCCATTGTTATCATAATTGATTGTCGACTGACCGAAAATATCTTACATGAAAATCTTAACCATAGAATTTTTGAACCTTTTATTATTATTATTTTGAACCGTTTATTTTATTTTTTTTGTACTCAACCGATCTAAAGGTTAATATTTACCAATCAATATGATTTTTATGGCCCACTCAATGTATGGTCTTGATTTCATCTTTCCATGCAACGTGTGTATGGAATGATGTAGGGACACACTACTTTCTGTACATCCAGAAGGACTGAATTGGTTCCTTTGCTTGTGAGAGCCTCGTCGAGTCCTTATCTCTTATTGGAAAACAATGGTTACAGATAAGATGGATTATCGCCTATCGGTCGTCATGCATAACGTGTTTGGCGTCTTAATGCAGCTGGCTGGTATAAGTGGGGCCCACGGTCGGTGATCATGACCGTTAAATCAGATGGGCCCCACGATAGAGGGGATATGGATAGATATTTAGGACTGAAGGTTCTACGAAAGTCGACCGTTGACGGGCTAGACTCGTATGTCGGTTTTACACCATTTGGAAAATGGTGGTGACTCATCCTCCTCACATGTGGGACTGGTGTTCAATAATCCAAACTGATCAAGCAATCCTAAGCGTCCAATTAATTACTTTTAAATGGATGGTTTAAAAGTAAGTAGTGAGTGCTCCCGAATTCCAAGTTTCCTCAGTGCAACCTTTGTTTGGCTATGCTACATGCATAGTTTGAATGAGGAGCTTAAACGGTCTGGATTGCAGTACAACCATGCGATGTGTACGGTTGAAGAGCCACACCAATTTTTAAATGGTGTAAAACTAATACACGAGTCGTTTGCAGAAACAAAGAGGGACGGGGATTGAGAACGCGGTTTGGCTACTGGCTAGTGACGCTGCCACCAGACAGGTGGCTGGTGGTCGGTTCTATGTGGACCCACCGTGATGCATGTTTTTTATCCACGCCGTCCATCCATTTTGAAATATAATTTTATGGATTAATCCAAAAAATGAGATATATATAAATCTCAGGTGGACCACACCATGGGAAAACAATAGTTATTGAATGTCCACCATTAAAAACCTCCTAGGACCCACTGTAATGCTTCTTTGACATCTAAACTATTGATTAGGTCATAAAGATTTGGATGAAGGGAAAAAATATATATCAGCTTGATCTAAAACTTTTTTGGCTGCCGTGAAGTTTTTAGTGGTGGGCATTCAATCAACACTGTGTGGTCCACTTGAGATTTGGATCAACCTCATTTTCGGACCATACTATAAAATGATCTGGAAGAATGGGTGGACCGCATGGATGAAACACATACATGATGGTGGGCACCACATAGCACTGACCACTAGCCATTGGCTAGTGACAGGGTCAGTAGCCAATCCGGAAACGGATTGGATACGGGATTGGATACGGTGCTGTTTTACACAAGCCGTCCATTCACTTTCCCATATGAGATTAGCCAAAAAAAAAAAACAGGAAGATTGGGCTTAATAAGGCAACACAAATAAAAATAAAGGAAACATGATATGAGCCCAAACATAAGGTAGATCCAGGCCCTTAATAAGGCCACACGGACTTGGATGAAGGGAAAAACACAAAGATTAGCTTTATGTAAAACTTTCTCTAATGAATTTTTAATGATGGCCGTTCAACCACAACTGTTTCCTTACGGTGTGGTCCACCTGAGATTTGAATCCTTCTCATTTTTGGGCTCTTCTTAAAATGCGCTGAAAACTGAATGGACGGCAGGAATAAAACGTATTTATTTTGGTGGGCCCTGCAGAACACCGATCAGGAGCCACGTTGGTACTGACAGGGTCAGAATGCAATCCGCGTCCCAAATAAGCGGAGAGCAACGGCAGTTGGCAAGTGAAACGAAGGCCACGAGTGTTTTCTTTTTTTTTTTAAAGCTCGTTAGTACACCACACTGTGAGTGACTGAGTCCACACATCAGTGTTAGCCACTGTGGAATCGATACTACGACCTCGGTGTTGAAACGAGCTATCTTTCACTCAGTTTACCTCTTGAGTTATGGATCAGGGTGTAACGAAGGCCACAAGTTGGATGCGTGGGATCCTCCGTAATGGGTTCCATGGATTACTGACTCATGGGCTCAGCTTACATGGATGGGAAATCAGGACTCTATGATTTGTCATGGACATTGTAATCAACGGTTCGAATTAAGTAAGGGTCTAACCTTCATCCAAATTTGTGTGATGTTATTAACTCGTTGGATGGCCAATAAATATTACAGTGGTCTTAGGATTTTTATTTTATGATAGACATTCACTCAACATTATTTTTCCCGTGCAGATATTTATATGCCTCATTTTATTTTATTTTTAACTTATGACTTAAAAGAAGCTGAAAAAATGAACGAAAGACTTGGATAAAATGAAAGTGGATTGTATGGTGTGCCATACACCACTTACCTTAGTAGTGTATTGACCTCACGAGTCCCCCACCATGATCCATCCAGCCATTTGGTAAGATTATTTTAGGGCATGATCTCAAAAATGAGTCACATTCAAAGCTTATATAGACCACACCACAAAAAGCAGTAGTGACTTACATGAAAGGCAAAAGAATTAAAAACAAATATCAGGTTGATCAAAAACTTTTGTATCCCTCGTGAAGGTTTCAATGATAGACATTGAAATCCTATTATGGTTCACTTGAACTTTGGATCGTAGTCACTTTTTTATTTTCAAACCTTACGTTATGGTGGCACCCTTGGAACTTGGTCAAGTCAACACACTGTTGGTCACACGATCCAATCGACTTCGAATGAAACATATGTAGCAGGGTGGAACCCATGCAGCATTGACTAATAGGTCTCGCTTGAGGTAGCCTGGGGTTCTATGGGGCCCACCATAGTGTACGCATTTTATCCATGTTGTTCATTCATTTTGAAAAATTACTGTAGTTCATGAGCTAAAAAATAAGGCGTGGGTGTGTGTGTTAGGTGCACATAGCCAAAAAATAAAAAAGACCTAAAAAATAAGGCAGATTGAGGATTGAAAGTGGGGCCACATAAATTATGAATCAAGTTGATATTTATATTTTCCCTTCATTCAGATGCAGTGGATAATTATACAATGGGCCCTAAAAAAGGTTTCAACTACAGGGATTATTGTCGGGGCTTTGGGGCTCACCATGATGTATGCGTATTATCTATCTTTTCATCCATTTTTGTAAATGAATGAACATAAAAAGGATGTTGATGGAAGGTCTCACCATGATGTATGTGTTTTATCTACCTTTTCATCCATTTTTATAAATGAATGAACCCAAAAGGGATGTTGATGGAAGGTATGAGTGGACCACACTATGGGATCACTGGTGACATTGATGCCTATCGTTGGGACTTTTTTATGGTTTACTTTGATAATTATTTGCAGAAAACATAAACATCAGCTTTATTTAAAACTTCTATGGCACCCGAGAAGTCTTCAACAATAGGCGTTCAATACCAACTGCTTTGTGTGATGTGGTCTGTTTTTGAACACATGCCTTGTCGTATTCTTTATGGACCATGCTCTTATATGATATGTCAAAACAGATAGACGACTTAGATAAACCACTTACATCAAGGTGGGTCTCAAGCCAGGAACAAAGGCAATAGCTTTGAGTGGCCACCATGATATATGGGTCTTATTCATATTGTCCATCCATTTTTTTTATATTATTTTAGGTAATAAGCCCTAAAATGAGCATATCCTAGGCTAAAGTGGACCACACCATAGTAGACCGCAGTGATAATAATTCTCACTATTGAAACTTTTATAAGGCCTACATGATGTCTATTTTCTATCTAACCTATTCATAAAGTTACGTAGACCTTGACTAAGAGAAAACACAAATATCAGCTTCACCTAAAATTTCCATGGCTACCAAGAAGTTTTCAACAGTGAGAGATTAATCCCTATTGTATAGTCCACTTGAGCCTTTGATCTACCTCATTTTTGAACCTATGCCTTAGAATGATACCAAAAAAACTACTGGACGGTGTGTATAAGACCCATTCCCAGCTGAAGATAGCGGGGCCAGGACCAATCTGCATCCCTGATGGGGGGAAGCGGATTGGCTGGTGTACCTCAGACCAGCTATATAGCCGTGCGAAGACAAGCATAGAGGAGTAGTACGAACGGTTCAAAGGAGATCAAAGTTGTATTCATTATATCTACCCCGATCATCTATTTTTAGGGATAAGTTTAAGCATTATTTAAAAAATGAATCATATTCAAAGATCATGCACCACACCACAAATAGTAGCTGAGATAATAATTTTCACCGTTAAAAAATTGGTAAGGCCCACATAACATTTATTTTCCATCTAATTAGTTAATTATGCCAAAAAGACTTGAGTGAAGTGAGGAAATAAAAAAGAAAAAAATCATATTTATCCAAAACTTCTGTGGCCCGAGAAGGATTTCAATGGTAAAGGTTCAGTCCATCACTACTTTTTTTGTTTTTCTTCGTAATTTATTTGATAATTAAATATATCTTAATTTTTTGTCTCAAACTTTAATATAAGCTCGTCAAATAGATGAACAATTTAAATATAACAAATACCTCATGATAACACTTATAAAACTTACTGACACAAATACAGCAGCAATTTAGGTGGTGTGAGGTACATCAGCCCATCGCTTCCGTCCTGATGGGGGTTAGTACCCAATCCGCGTCCTAGCTGGACCAAAGTCGCGAGTCACGTTTCTATCAGGGCCCGAACATCAGGTCCCCATGATTTCGTCACGAGTGACGTAACCCATGTGTCAGTTCTTAGGTGGGCCTGCATCTATCGCCTTACCATCAGAAGCCGTTGGTCAACCTTCAATCGTGGCCCACCAAGTGGTCCTACCGATTGATGACACGTGTCACTCTGTCGAGCATACTACTTTTGCCATTAATCCTAGCCCTAGATGGCACTATTTTTGTCTCACATTTGTGACACTTGTATCATTGTTTCATGGCACCGTTTGGCTGTCATTTGTAGGTAGCTTTCTTGACTTTCAATAACCAAACAAAATATGATCTGATCCTCACGCCTGGGGCTTTTACAGGTGGGGCCCACTTTTTTGGACCGTTGCTATTTTTCCACGCCCTCAAATCAGATGGTTGGGAAAACTCCATCTAGCGGATTTTTGGAGGAGGCCAGTATCCATAGCATTTCTCATCAGATCAAAGGTCCGGATCTGCGGTCCATTGGCCCCATTTGTACAAAATCGAGGCTACGTGGGTCATGTACAAATCCTCCTCAATAATGAAAGATGGCGCCAGAAAACGAGAACGAAATTCAAATGGGGGTTGTTCGATACTCCATCTGCGTTTCACGCTTGATACGCAGGCATTAGAAATGGTACACGTGGCATATATTAACCCAAATTAAACCGATTAAATTGTTGAACCCACTGTTATTAAATTACCTTATAAAAATACGTTCGTTTGAAGAATTCTAACCGTAGATTAGTGGACACTTGTTTCTTGAAACATGACCATTGGATATTTTTATTTCTAACCGTCCAAAAAATGTCCAGCATTCTGATGGTTTGATATTCAAATAAGAGTAATTTTTGCACATGATACATCTAATCTGGTGCCCAAAATTGGGATGGTTTAGTTTGTATTGTTTTCCATGCAACGTAAGACATTTTTGAGTAATTTTTAACTGCCTGTGTATCATAGAGCACGCTATGACAGAGTATCACCATATTTTCCGATTTGAATTGGAGAGCTTGCTCCTAGACCGTCCAAGTTCAATGTATAAATTATTGCTTTGGACTTTTTAAGACTGTCCAAATAGTGGGGCCCACGGGTTCAGATTTTACGGTGTGGGCGAATGTTGGGTTATATCCGGTCCAAGATTGGCCCATGATAAGGATGGAATGAAAGCACTCCGACGTTTTAAAATAGGACCGTTAGATTTTTGAAAATACAGCACAAAGGGATCATGGTCAGGGCCCACGCCTCTCCATGGGCCCAGACCGTGCTTGGACAGGCCTTGGACCATTCCCAACCTTGCCTTGGTTGTGGGTCCATGTTTCAGATGGACTACAATTCCTCTCATTTTTCAGGAAATAGGCTGTGGGTCTGAAATTGGGGTCCTGTGGTTTGTCCAGATCTCGATAGAATAGGCTGGAGCCCGGCCCATTCGTCTATCTGGCCCTTGATCCTCCATCTAAGATGGGTCCCATCACATGACCCATTTGGATTGTTAACACATGACTTGGATTGAACGGGTTTCGCATACATTTTGAATGAAAATCACTGACTAGTATCTTTAAACTGTCCATTCTTGTTGAATGATGGTGGCCCACTTGATGATTGGACTGGACAAAGGGCCCAGTTCATCAAGCTCAACCAAGATCATTTCAGGTACATTTATCGAGCGGCGCCTACATGGGCTTTTTTGGGTGTATGGTAATGCTTGGAATGGTCGCGGGCCTTGCACTGGACCCGTCGTGGCTTGATCAGGTGACGTTTCTTACGTGGTTTGGCTTAGCGTTTCGCGGAGATTAAAGCCCATTGATGGGATGGGCCTAGGGCTGAATAGGCCCATCTACCTTTAACACCGATCGACTTGATTTAGGCCGTTGATTGGGTGGGCCTGGGCATAGAAACTGCAAATTTTGAATACACGCCCTAGACGGTTAAAAAACCGTGCCCGGCATAACGGGTTTCACACATGGATCCAAATTGACCCAATTCATTTATCTAATCACCATTGACAATCAATGGCCCGATGCCCTTGGCCCACAACATGGCACATAAATGTGAGATCCAGGTCGTTAATCCCATGGCCCGAGAGCTGCGTAGTGGCATTTAAATCGGTTCACGGTCCATACATGCCTATGAAGAATAAATAAAAAATTGACCAGCATGCCATATTCATTGTACACACACCGCCCACCTCATGAATGGGTCCCATGATTTTTGGCTGACAACCTTATAATGCGTTGATCACTTGATGGATGGTCGATAATACATTTAAGTGCCACTTGGAGGAAGTATGATTTTGATGGCTACTTGCTACACTAATAGTTCTCATCATTCAATTAACGGTGGATGGAATTGATTGATATAGACATAAGAATTGATGGATGATGCACAAGCGTTCATTTTATGATGATCCTGGCAGCACATCATCTTTAGAAAGACACGGTAATGGGCCCATGGGCCCACCAACCTGGCCCACTTATTTATGTATTGTCTTGCCTCTTTTGATTGATATAGACAGAAGATTCGATGGATGACGGATGACGCACAAGCGTTCATTTGTTTTATGATCCTAGCACATCATTGTCCTCATATACGCGTGCAAATGGGCCCATGGGCCCACCAGCCCAACTCTCAATGTGAGTAAAGTTCACGAGGGTCCACTGGTTTTGAGACTGACAGGCTTTATGTATTGTTTCGGCTCTTTTGATTGATATAGATAGAAGATTCGATTGATGATGTGCAAGCATTTCTTTTATGATGATCTTGTAATATCTTCATCCTCAGGGGTGTACATTGAGTTTGAGATGAAGCCAGCTTGAATTCGGTTCGGCCACTAGCTAACCTCAACTCGACTTGACTACTAGCTGACCTCAGCTCGAACTCGACTCAATGCGGTCATTGAGCCTGACTGGCTAGCTCGCTGTATTAGGTTAGCAGTTGGGGCCAATTTGAGCCGAGTTCGAACCGAGATCGATCCGATTTCACCTGTGCAACATTTGTACAAACACCTTCACTGCCCCTTCAAAATCTCACTGTATTTGAGACAACAACAATCGTTTAAAAGGTATTTTATCAAACACCTTCTAAGCAACATAAAAATCAAGAAAAAAAAATGGTATTAGTTTCATATACATACCATCCTTGCCACCAGCTACACTTCATTGAGTCATTTCATCAAACACTTGGTGAGCAACACGATGGGAGCTGAGTTTGCCCTGGTATATCCATGCTGTCCATTTGTTTCTCAACTAAATTTAAAATGTGGTCCCAAAAATTAAGCAAATTCAAATCTCAAGTGGACTGCACCACCAGAAATAGTTGTGATTGAACGCTCACCATTAAAAACTTTCTAGGGCCCACTGTAATGTTTATTTGTCATCCAACTTATTGGTGATGTCAACCAAACCTAGATGAAGGGAAAATATAAGGATCAGCTACATCCAAAGCTTTTGTGGCTCGAAAAAAAATTTTAATGATCACTCGCACTCTTTCTAGTGGTATGGTCCACTTGAGATTTGGATCTGCTTAAGTTTTGGTATCAAGTCATAAAATGAGTTCAAAAAACTAACGGACAATATGGATGTACATCATATTCATCAAGGTAGTTTAAGCAAATGGTTCATACTCGTGTTGACCTCAGCTCAACTAAACTTGCAAATATCTTATTTCTTACTATATGCCACAATAAAAAACAAAAATCTCCCAATATGAAATGATAATTTTAATCTTTTTATTATGGGCCTCACATCTGATAGGTACATGTGACGTCATTGTTTTTATTGAACCATATTAGAAAATATAGGAATCCCTTATAACATCAGTTAACGAGAAATCCAGCTCCTGTTAACACCGGTTATAAGCAAACCCCTATAATGCCATTGTTCATCCTATATTGTTGTCGTCCATTTATTTTTACACCTTATTTTAATATATAGTCTCAAAAATGAAGTAGATACATATGTTAGGTGGACCACGCTATTTAAAACATTAGTCATTGAACGCTCACCATTAAGAACTTCCTTGTGTCCACCACAATATTTATTGAACATCTAACATGTTGATAAAGTCTCATACCTAAATGGAAGCAAAGGTTCAAATATCAGCTTGATCTAAAATTTATTTGGCCCATAAAAGGTTTTTAATAGTCAATAATCATTATTATTTCTTGTGGTGTGGTTCACTTTAAATTTGAACTTATTTCAGTTTTAGGACCATGGGCTAAAATAACCTGTTAAAACATATAAATATCATGGATATATAATGCATACATTGAGGTGGGCCCCTACGGTTAGGGTCTCATGCACATGGTTGGCTCTGGGTCACAACCAAGTTTTGCTCTATAACGGCCCTGTGACTTGGTTGGTCTGGATAGCTGTCCACCAATGCCTGAAGATGTGTTCACCATATTTGGAATGTTGCATAACTAGTACAAGAGTTCCAAATACATTAAAAAGAAGTTTCCGGCCCATGCACTTCAAGCTTCTTTGTTTGTGTGTAAAAACTAAAAAGCCATTCATCTTCTTGTAAAAGTCATGCACCTGCTATTCTCCTTTCGTGTAGATCATTCTTTTGCCTGTACATGGGTAGGACCCCATATATTTTGTATAATATATCAAACCCATGCATCAGGTGAGGCCCACCATGATTGATGATGGTATGCTCTAAAATCAGGCCTATCCAATTATTAGGTGGACCACAACATACAAAACACCTGACAACCACCAAAAATCTCCAAATTCATACTATGTCCCGCGTAATGGTTGGATTGGCTTGATTTTGGGGCGTCCAATTTTCAGTGTGGCAACAGTGGGCCCATGACCTCTCTCTCATATATGTGTGTGTGTGGAGTCTCTCTCTCTCTCTCTCTCTCTCGTATATGTGTGTGTGGAGGGGGGGAAGGAAAGGTACCATGCGCTGGACCTCACGGTAAGCTATCGTGAGGTCGAGCTGTGTGGGCCACATGGTGATGCGTGTCTACCATCAACATTGTGCATTTGATGGGTACCCTTTAAATTATGCGATATGCCAAAAATCAGCCGTATACAGACCTCAGGTGGGCCATATCTAAAATCATGTGAAACACCGTTAAAACATATAAAAGCACTTGGTGGGGCCCACCTGAGTTTTTAATGCTGCTGAAAATTGGTTTGAACCCTAATACAAGTGGGACACACATAATTGATGGGCTGGATTTGTAAACCACATCTTTTGTGGGCCCCAAAAATGATTATGAATGTTTTAATTGTCCATGACCCCCCTCCACTTCTGTATGTAGTGTGGGTCACAAAAGGCACGGATTAACATGATTTTTGATACCTAGGCCCACGATGGAATGGTGCATCTGACTAATGGGGTAGATGTTCGAAAAGCATCACTGTGGGGCCCACACAGCTCGACCTCATGGGACAGACTTGTGAGGTAGCGCATAGTACCTTTTCCATATATATATTATTTATTTTTTTTTTAGGGAGAGAGGGGTGGGGGGCATGTTCACTGCGCACCTATGCACATGTATAACTTTGCACACGTGTCATAGGTGTCAAATCCGAACGGTCCATAAGATGCAGAATCCCATGAAACCTAATGGGGTAAATTTTGACCCTGATCTAAGATTCTAATGTGCTATATCAAAGAGAAATTCAAATCAAGGGAAGAATCTATTTGCATTTCTCATAGCCCACCAAAGTTTTAGATCAAAGTAAAATTTCGTAATAAGGGGTTTTATAAGGTTCTTCTTCACGTGGACCGTTCAGATTTTCAAAACTCATCAGATATAATGAGTTCTCAAAAAAGCTTGTATGTTGTAGGTTTGAACTAGTTCGCAGGTGAGCGTTTCCGCGCGCGTGTATATACATATACATAAAGGTTTTACGAGGTCGAGCTCATTGGTTATCATGTGACGGAGTTATGTGGGCCTATCATGATATATGTCAAACATCAAAATCGTACATTTGATGGGTCCTCTTTAAATTAAGAGATATTCCAAAAATTATCCAGAACTCAAGTGGGTCATACCATCGAAAATCATGTGAAGACATGACTAAAACATATAAAAACACTTGGTGGGGCCCACTTGAAATTTGGATGCATCTGAAACTTGGTCTGACCTCTCATCCAAGTGGGACACATGTAATGGATGGGCTGGATTTGTGAACCACATCTCGGTGGGCTCAACAAATGATTATGAATGTTTTAATGGAGGGTAACCTCTCCAACTTTTGTATGTGGTGTGGCATACACAAGTTACGGATTGACTTGATTTTCAAGCCATAGGCCCACCATGGAATGGTGCATCTAGCTGATGGGATAGATATTGGACACGCATCACGGTGGGCCCACACAACTCGACTTCCCATTAGCTCACGGTGCATAACCTTTTCCCTATATATAAGACTACTCCATTTCCCCTCTTCTTCTCTACCATCTAACGCAACATCCAACCCCCATGTTCTTTGCTTGGTAACAGCAATTGTGGTGGTCCCACCATGGAAGGATGAACCACACCCGGGGAGATTCTAACCGTCCAAAAGCTGGGTACCTGACCACACCCCAATCCAGCCGGCCTAGTTCCCCAATCCCTTTCCATTAGTGGGCCTGTTTGCATATGGATACACCAGGATGGACCCGAAGTCCACATACCAGCAGCACCAGTGGTATCAATGGGCTAGGCAGCCCACAGGCCCAACGAGCCTTACCCGACTTTGGACAGCTTATGCCTACTAGCCTGGGATTGGATCTTGCATGCATGGTTTGATCGATTTTTGGGATTGGCCTCAGCTCAGAGCATTTTATCTCAATCAGAACTGGCCCAACCCAATCTCATGTATGATTTTGTAATGTACTATAAACATGCCATCCAATCTTTTGTTGGGCAACTCCATGCGGTTTCGCTCCT
This sequence comes from Magnolia kwangsiensis, assembly GCA_037074715.1. Taxonomy (NCBI): domain Eukaryota; kingdom Viridiplantae; phylum Streptophyta; class Magnoliopsida; order Magnoliales; family Magnoliaceae; genus Magnolia; species Magnolia kwangsiensis. The sequence goes on along the minus strand of CM073577.1, from coordinate 125,603,411 downwards.
TTGGGGCATGCTTGCCCCACGTATTGGATGGAATTGAATGGTATTAAGTGGGATTTAATTCAGATTTCCATCCAACAATCTGTTTGGATGGCGGGATGTTACTCCAGCGCGGAACACCTCGTAAACTGCAATGGCCACCCAAGGGATTCATGGAATTCCTCCTTCAGACTTTGCCCATCCTTCGATATAGCTTGGGATGCAGGATGGGACCATAGGTGGCTTCACAGGCGGCCCACCATGATATATATATATAACTTCAATCAACACCGTCCATATGTAAGGTCCATTCAGTATAAAGAACTGGACCAAAAAAAAAAGGTAGATCCAACATTGCAATGGACCACACCATAGGAAGAAGCGTTGCTAAGGACGCCCACTGTTGAAAAACGCTTGCATTTCCAAACACTCCCATGAGTTTATAGCTGGAAGAGCGCTTAATCCCATCATCCATCCAACCAGAAAACCCAAATCATCTCGAGCTCTTCCAGTCCACTCGAAGTCCTGGACAACCACTGACATTTATCGCGTTACCTTTAATCTAATTCCATCCCTTCTAATCCACTCTAATGCAACGTCCTAAACTAGAAACTTTTATGCGAGGCTAGATTGAGCTAGGCCCAACTAATTTTTTAAAGGCTTGGGCTTGTGGTTTAGGTGAAATATGGCCAAATTTAACTTTAGAAGATCTGGTTTCTAATGGTAATTAAGAGATCGCGATTTATATCATCTCATGTTCCAAAACACAATAACACATGTCCCATATTATATACGAAAAATTGTCCGCTTTTGTTATTGTTTTCTTAGCGTTAAGTCTCTCCTTGATCTATCTCAAATTTAGGAGGGTGGAGGACCGCATTACGATCTATTGATAGAGGTCATGGGTTGACCAAAGCCCTTTGTAATGTAGACTTCCACACCTAGGGGGTACATGTGGATGATCAAAGTGGTGCGTCCCATCCCTACAATTTTTTGGGTATCCTGTTATAAATGAAGTTTGTTAGTCATCTTAATTCATGCACTCCAACCATCTCTCTCTCTGCACTTACCATTGTCACCTACCTTGGGCTGGATCAATAAATCCTAACCATTTTGTATTTATATTGCATAGATAAACGGTTAAAGCTCAAAGTTAGTAGTTGAAAACTCTCAATCAACCAATGAGAAATGATAAGATTGCTTGTCAGCTTTTAAAACACCACACGAGCAATTGAAACCTCATAATCAAATAACATACTTTTATCCATGCAGACTAAATGAATCTGATAGGTCCTAAACTCAGAGTGCAAGTGCTACGATAAATTGTTTTCTCTTCGGGTGAGAAACGTACCACAGTTTGAATGCAAATTACTTGACTTCCATTAACGAAAACATTAGCTACTTAAATAAGCAAGGCCACGTACAAACAGTTAACAACTAGCAAATGAAAACACTCCATGTAACATGTAAACTGTCATGACTCAACTGTATGTAAACTGCCATAAACTGCATGGAACTGTCATGACTCAACTGCATGTAAACTGCCATAAACTGCACGGAAACTGCCAAAAACTGCATGTAAACTGTCATGACTCAATTACATGTAAACTGCCATAAACTGCATGACTCAATCTACAATCCATTCCTACATGGACTCCATGTACTGCACGTCCCTAGTTTATCCCAAATATTTGGGATTTGGCTTAGGGCCCTTCGCAGATCGTCGTGGCCTATCAATACCCCCATTAAGTGGACGCTTGTCCCCAAGGTCCATAGAAGGAAAGCGTTCATACAAAGACTGGTGGGTCTCCCACATGGCATCCTCAACTGGTAGATGCTTCCACTGGACCAAATTGTCTTCTTCAAACTTATTTCCCCGTTTGACTCAACGAATGTCTAAAATATTCTGTGGTTCGAGGATAACGGTCCCTTCATCATTCATGGGCAGTAGTTCCTTTGAAGGTGTCGCAAGCTCACCCACGCATTTTTTTAAAAGCGAAACGTGAAAGACAGGATGAACGCGGGCACCTTCCGGTAGTTGAAGTTTGTATGCGACTGCCCCAATTTTTTATATCACTGGATATGGACCATAGAAGCGACTAGCTAGCTTTTGGTGGGCTCGTTTGAAGGCGGTCTATTTGTAGGGGTGCAACTTAAGAAACACCATATCACCAACTTCGAATGACACATCCCGACATTTTTGATCCGCTAACTGCTTCATACGATTAATGGAAGTTTTCAGATTACTTTTGAGTTGATGCAGCAGCTCGTCGCGAGCCTCTAGGCTTTGGTCTACTTCATGCACCGAAGAAAACCCACTATGATATATGGGAATGGAAGGAGGTAAACGCCCATATAATGCTTAAAAAGGGGTCATGCCCGTGGACACATGATATGTTGTATTGTACCAGAGCTCAGCCCATGGAAGGTAGCTACTCCACTTGCATGGCCACTGATGAACCATACTCCTGAGGTATTGCTCAACACAATGATTGACAACTTCTGTTTATCCGTCCGTCTGTGGGTGATAGGCGGAACTGATTTGAAGCTTGGTTCCCAACATTTGAAAGAACTCTTGCCAGAATTTGCTGATAAAAATGGGGTCCCTATCGCTGATGATCGACTTGGGTAGGCCATGCAATTTAATAATTCCGTCTACAAACTTTTCAGCCACGATTTTAGCAGTAAAAGGATGAGTTAAGGACAGGAAATGAGCAGACTTACTCAAACGGTCGACAACTACTAGGATCGTGTCTTTGTCGTGGGATATTGGCAGCTCTTCAATGAAGTCTAAGGTGATGTCGTCCCATACTTGACATGGAACGGGTAACGGCTGCAGGAGCCCAGCTGGAGACAATGTTTCAAACTTCACCCTCTGGCATTGTTCACATTTTTTTATATATTCTTGCATCGCCTGGTACAATTTTGGCCAGTAGAATTGTTGGGATAATTTCTTGAACGTCCGCAAGACCCCAGAGTGTCCTCCTATTTTTGTATCGTACATTTCATGGAGTAGTTTCGCCCGTAATGTTGCCTGAGAAGGAATAACTACTCTCCCTTTAAAGAAGAGCAATCCATCATGCCACGCATACGGCCCATTTAGTTAAGCCTTAGCTAAGTGAGTTAGAGATTGGACGTAAGAGTCTCCTTCATAAGCGTTTTTAATTTCATCTCATATGGTCACTGTCGGCACATATAGATGGTGAAGAACTGGACTACTAAACTTGCGTGAGAGGGCGTCTGCTGCTGAATTGTAACACCCCAAATTTTAAGAAATCACTTAGGATTAATTCCTTTAGAAAATAAGTGTAAGTTAGCTAGCGCAACGCTAGAGTAGCTGGGAAATAGTCCCTGATCACTTTAAATACGTTCTACAAGACCCAAAGCAAGTAGAACCAATGACGCTATAATACTCTAAAACCTCGGATCAAACTCTAAACCGGTTTGTTCTCTGGACCTCTTTGAAACTTTGTATTGGATCTAGACCGCGCGTCGAAAGTCTGATACCTACAATCTTAGACCGTTATAACCGCCTAGCTGGACTTGACAATCATTTCGAAAATCAAGTCCAACCGACATTTGCAGGCTATTTCATTGAGCCTGGACTGAAGAGAGTGAGAATAGGGCTAGATTTGGAATTTGAAATTCAAATCTGGCACACGACTTGACGCGTCAGTATTAAGCGTTCTGACCATCAGAATTCGGCCAAATTACACCCTCGGATCAGAAAAAATTTCTATTTCATATCATGAGACTTGTAGGCCTGATCTACGTGCGGTGACCGCTGAACTGAAACTGGACCGCCACGTGCGATCTACGAACACTGATGGTCTGAAAATGGGGTGTGAGCGACATCCGACAAGTATGAACTTAAGTCCGATCGCGTTCGGTCAGGGGACCACCAGAAATGCCTTTTTGGACCAAAACAGCCCCGAATTGGTTAGGCATCAAGTAAACTTTGTTCCCAAGCCTGTTTTGGGCATGTTTGGGCTTATAAAAGGGCTTGAAACCCTCTCATATCTCTCCCATCCGAATTTGGAAAAAGCCCTAGGTTGAGAGAAAGAAAAGGTGAGAGATTGTGAGAGAGAGTGGAGGAGAATTTCTTGCTGCTCGTGCTACCTGTTGCACGTGTTTAAGCAACACGCTCCAATCACTTTGCTGGTGATTTCTCCGCGTTTTTAGGTAAGAAAATATCCTAAACTCTTGCTGATTTGCTGATCCTTCGTTTTCATAGCGAGGTAGCTGATGCATCTTGTAAATTAGGTTGCCTATTCGCCGTAAACAAAACGTATACGCTCCGTTCGAATTGATACGCTTATAGGAGTAAAGGTGCGGATTTTAGAAGCTTTGATTGACTGTTTCCAATGCTTTCAATATCGTTTAATAGTAGATTATCGACGGCAACGCCGTTTGACATGTACAACATACTGTCCGTTTCCTGTTTCGTAAACAAACGAAGAATATGAGATTTAGGGCATTTTAGTCATTTGTAGGAAATACTGTTTTCATCCACAATTTGCTGATGTGATTGACATGACTTCTTGTCGCATTAGGATTCTAGGAATGCGTGCATAATTAGTTTGGCGAAGAGATTCGCCTAAATGCGCACTTTACATCGACATAATATATGTAGACTTAAGTGTGTAGTTTAAGTGTTTGTATAAATGCTTGTATTAGTATGTATTGAATTAAATGGTGTTATGAATTAGTTTGAGATTGATTTCTCAATTAATATGCTGATCTAAATGATTTTCTACATGTTAGCTATATGCATGATTTCATTATATGTATGAAATGCATGTGTTTGATGATTCACTTAAGTTGTATGTTATAACATGTGTTAACATGCTCACATTGTTGTATTTCAATTCCAATACTCTTACATGATTTGCTGATGTGGATTCATCATTGTTTGGGACTATACCTAGTCCAGGCAGTCGGCAACCGAGCAAGTTCGTGGTTGGCCTATCTTTGCCACGAACGACGCGTCGATGAACGCGAGCCGTGTTTTGGAGTTGGCGGCAGTGGTTAGGCCACACGAGGTGTTTTACGCACTTCATGTCGTTCGACTTGAGATGCGCTCGTGCTAGTTGAGCCCGTCAAGTAACCCGACTGGCCGTTGTATATTCACCTTACATGAGTCATAACTGCTTGAACCTGGGGTACTGAACTTACCATTGTAAACCCTGTCAACCATGGTACCTTGATCCATAAAGACTCATGAGCCGGGCATGGTGGTATGTGACACCGTGGTCGAGCTGTCGACCTACGCTGGGGCCACAAACCTCCCCGTAGTGACCAGTGAGCACATATGACTCGTGAGCAGATTATGGTGGTATGGGACACTATATACTTGTTGTCGGCCTACACTGATCAGGCGACGAGTCCTTTGTAGTGACCGTGAGCGTATTCCGAGTCTACGGGAGGCGACGACCCTTCCGTAGCAGTGAGAGTACAGTAGGCTTGTTTTGATAAGGTGATGGGGAAGCGGTGCAACGAGTGCGAGCAACAGCCCTGGCAGCCCTTGCAGCGACCTACAAAATATACATCGTATGAATGGACTAATAGGAGTGACGACCCTAGACAAGATCTGTGTTGAGATTGATATAAGGGAAGTACCTTAGTTTCTCAATCCTGCTGTTTGAATGGACTAATAATAACTCGGCAATCATATCACCATTACATTGCATGTGCCTGGAAGATATAGAGCACTGAGCGGTATGCAAGCATGCCGCGGGTGTAAGATGGTGTCGTATGAGGGAGAAAGTTGGTGAGGGCATCCATCATGTCATGTCATATTGCATTAACAACAGTATTAGGAATGTTTGATTTACTGCTTTACTATTATCGCATGATTGATTTGAGAACATGTTAATCCTTGCTCTATTATTCTACTGAGTTAGCTACTCACTTCGACATTACGGGATGGTGTTTCCGGACACCCACCAGTCCCTATTGTGATTGCAGATGATGGCGCGGCCTGCGAGGCGGAGCTGGACTTGATGATGAGGAGGAGGATCCCTCCTTTATGGGTGTTCTGATTGACGAGATTACAGGGAGGTTGATTAGATGACTTGACACTTGTCATTTTATATTTTTAGAGCACTCATGTATATTCTTTTTATTTACTTTTGGAGTATACATGTATGTATATAACTTGGTAACATGTTCACACTCTGGAGACATACAACAGTTTATATAGTTATACATACTATCACAGTCTTCCGCTTGTAAATTTAACTGTTTCTGGAGTATGATATGCTGTTCTGGCTTAATCTCACTCATGTTTAATACATTAACACAGACAACATTCAATCATACATATATATGTTGCATAAATAACATTTTGGAACTCGGGAGTTGGGTTTTTACTCGACCCCCGATTTTCGGGATGTTACATGAATTCTCGCGACTTAGGCGATAAATAATCTCGTAGTCGTAGCCCATTAGCTTGACCACCCATTTCTGTTGCTCTGGCGTAGCCACACGCTGCTCCAAGAAATATTTCAAGCTACATTGGTTGGTGAGAATGAAGAATTTTTTTCCCAGGAGATAAGGTCGCCATAAGCGTATGGCCTCCACAATGGCAAGCATTTTCTTAGCGTAAATTGACCAAGATTTTTTTGTAACCCCCAATGCACGACTCATGAATGCTATAAGCCTACCTTGCTGCGATAAAACTGCGTCAATTCCCTCCCCAGATGCATCGGTTTCAATGGTAAAGGAGTCATTGAAATTAGGCATAGCCAACGTCGGAGTAGTTGTCATTGCTTGTTTGAGAGCTAGAAAGGCTGTGTCAGCTTCATCATTCCAGCCAAAATTTCCCTTATTGAGCAAATTAGTCAGGGGTCGCACTATAATGCCATAGTCTTGAACAAACTTCCGATAATACCCTGTCAAGCCTAAAAAACCACGTAACTCATAAATATTAGTGGGAGGTGGCCAGGTGACCATGGTTGCAATTTTACTGTGATCAATATTCACTCCTTGATGTGTGACAATGTGCCCTAAGTATTCCAGTTCCTGTTGGCCAAATACGCATTTGCTTGCCTTGGCAAAGAATTGGTGTTGTCGTAAGGTTTTCAATGCTAGCCGAACATGCACCATATGTTCATCCCACGTGGGACTATACACCAGAATATCATTAAAAAAAAAAAAATCAAAATGAACTTTCGAAGGAAGGGTCGAAATATTGAGTTCATGGTGGCCTGAAATGTCGAGGGTGTGTTACAAAGGCCGAAAGGCATTACGAGATATTCATAATGGCCATTATGAGTACGAAAAGCAGTTTTAATAACATCGAAAGGAATCACTCTTACTTGATGATAGCCGGCCCTCAGATCAAATTTGATGAAGTAAGTAACGCCATATAATTCTTCTAGCATATCGTCTACTGTCGGAATGAGAAAACGATCCTTGACGGTGGCAAGATTAAGTGTGCGATAATCTATACAAAATCGTCAACTGCCATCCTTCTTTTTTACTAGTAATACCAACGACGAGAAAGGACTGGTGCTAGGACGTATGAGCCCTGAATCTAGCATTTCTTGGACCTGCTTCTCGATTTCAACTTTCTGGAAATGGACGTACCTGTATGGGCATATGTTAATTGGCTCAATCCCCTCTTTCAATGTAATACAATGGTCCACTTCACGTTCAGGTGGTAAACTTGAGGGCTCCCAGAACACATCTTCATATTCTTTCAACAACCCCTGCATACTTTGTTGTTTATCTTCAGTTGGTGCCTCAGGTGGTGCGGTTTCCATGGTCGGTTGAAAGCACATAACAAATAACGCGTGTCCTCGGCGAAACTCCTTTGATAATTCTTTTAGTGAAGTTGCTTGAATGGTTTGCATGTCCACTCCTTGCAGCCTTCTGTCTTGATTTTCCTAAATAAAATCCATGGTCAACTGCTTCCAGTTACAAACCACGGATCCCAGCATTTCAAGCCATTGAATACTAATGACAAGATCAAGACCTGACAAGGGCAGAGAGAAAAGGGTGAGATAAAATTCGGTGCCTTGTAATTCTACCCGTACCTTATCATAATGCCCCTGGCACGTTAGTTTGTCTCTGTTGGCCACTCGAACATGAAAAGTTTCCATAAGTATGACTGGCAACTTGAGCATGCTTGCTAAACGATTGCTGATGAAGTCGTGTGTCGATCCACTGTCAATCAAAACCATTACTTCGTGGGGACCCATTTTTACTGTTACACGCATGGTTTTCGGTGTTGTCCATCCCGTTAAGGCGTGCAATGTAATCTCTGGTTCAATCTCAGGTTCTTGTACCTCTATCGTATCTCCTCCATTGTAACACCCCGAATTTTTACCAACCTGGAGTTAGGCGTCCTTAGGCAATAGGTCAACCATAACACCTTGGTAACTTCTCAAAACTCGAGTCCAAAGCCAGAGAAATCATTTAGAACGAAATTCTTTAGAAATTTAACGTGAATTAACTAACGCTATACTAGATTACCTGTGAAATAAGCACCAACCATTTTAAATACGATCTGTAAGACCCAAAACCTATTGAATCGTTGACGTTACGTTACCCTAAAACGTAGGATCAAACTCTAAACCTTTTTGTTCTCGGGAACCCTTTGAAACTTTGTATTGGATCTATACCGCACGTCGAAAGTCCAATATCTATAATCTTAGACCATTATGACCGCCTAGTTGGACTTGACAATTATTTCGAAAATCAAACCCAACCGATATCATGAGACCATTTTACTGAGTCCGGAGTGAAGAGAGTGAGAAAAGAAAAATATTTAGAAAATTAAATATATTTTTATGAAATCTGGCACGGTTCACTTGCGCGTTATTTTTAAGCGTTCTGACCATTAGAATTCGACCAAAATTCACCCTCGGATTAGGAAAGTTGGCCCTTACATGTCATAGTACTTGTAGCTCTGATCGAGCTCCCGTAACCGTTAAATTGAAACTGGTCTGCCACAGTCGATCTGAAAATCCGACCGGATTGAAAACTTAGCTTGACCTAGATTCAATATTAGAGAGCTTAAGTCCGACCACATTTAGTAACAGGACCTCCAGAAATGATCCGTTGGATCGGAACATAGCCGATTTGGTTATAACCTAAGTATACCTTGGCCTTAAGTCTATTTTCATCAAGTTTAGGCTTATAAATAGGGCTTAAAACCCTCATTCCAAATCCCATGCGAATTTTCAAACCCCAGCTTTCCAAGTGGGAGAAAAGAGAGAGAAAGTGAGGGAGAAGTTGGTGCTGCTTCTTGGGATTCTTCCCAGCTTTACTACATGCCTAATCCACCTATCCGTATCGCTATTCTGGCATTTCTGACTCTATTCCTATGTAAGAAATCTCAACCTTAACCTGTTTTGAAGCCTATAGTAGTTTAAATAACATCATAACTAACCCGTTTCATGCCATAGGTAGCGTATCCGCCGTTGACGACAACTTATCATTTGAATCATATCCATTTCGTATTTTCTAGTTTAAGGTGCGGACTATATACGATTAGGTTATGGTTTTCAAGACTTTCAATGTTAAGTAATGATTTATTCTTGCCTAAGATGCTATTTCACATGTACAAAGTGTTGTCCGTTTCGACTTTTAATTATACGTTAATTATGTTGAATATACTGTATTTCTCGTATTTGTAGAAAATACCGTATATGTATAAAATTCAAATTTGTGCTTGCTGTGATTTCTTGCCGTCTATGTATGCTAGATGCATGTGTATCAACTTCTGGGTGAAAGGATTAACATAATACATGTTTTACCAATATATGATATGTATTTAGTATGTGTAGTCTAAGTGTATGTGAAAATGACTGAATAGGTATAGAATTCACCTTCGTGCTCGCCATGGATAACTGCCATGGATATATGATTATTGTATAGGTGATAATCCTTTGACGAAAGGATTTGCCCTAATACGTATGATAACTAATATATACCATGTATAATATAATGTGTATGTTAAGTGTTTGTAAATATGTCTATATGAATAAATACGTGTAAATTGTTCTTTAAATGAATGTTGAGATAGGATTCTTAGCCACTTTAATGATGTGTATGATTTCCTCCATATACTTTGTTTCATACTCATTGTTTTTACTTAGAAATGCATAAGTATGGATTCATGTTTATGTTGTACTTCATAACATGCTCAAATAATTGTATGATTTGAATCATTGCTCCATTACTGCCTTGAGTATCTCATATGCTAGATCATTGTAATTGAATGTGATTGGAGCTATTGTATAGTCCAGGTAATCGGTAATCGTACTCCAAATGGTGGTTGAGGTTGTTTTCGCCACGTAGGATGAGTTTAACGAATCTGAGTTGTGCTTGAGGTGTTCGGCAGTGGTTAGGCCACACGGAGTGCTTATGCATTCCATGTCGTTCAACTCAACGTACACTTGACCTAATTGAGCTTATCAACTAACCCGATTGACCGATGCTTGTTCACCATGTTTGGTCGCAACTGTTTGAATCTAAGACACCGAGCTTACCAGTGAAACCCCGTTAACCGTGATACCATGATCCCCTAAGACTCATGAGCCGGGCATGGTGGTATGGGACACCGTGGTCGTGCTGTCGACCTACGCTGGGGCCACAAACCTCCCCGTAGTGACCAGTGAGCACCCTACTCTGAGCAGATTATAGTGGTATGAGATACTATATTCTTACTGTCGGCCTACATTGTTTGGTGATGGGGGAGAGGAGCAACAACTGCGCGCAAAAGTCCTAACAGCCCTTGCAGCGACCTAGAACCATAATATCGTATGAGATTTCTAGGACTGACGACCCTAGAATGGATCAACGTTGGAAAATGATACAAGGGAGGTGTCTTAGCTTCTCAATCCTTCTGTATGAAAAGGACTAATAAGAACTTGGTAAACATATTCATAACACCGCATTGCATGTGCTAACGGTGTTGGTGATAGAGCACTGAGGAAGTGAGTCATGCCGCGATCGTTAGATGATGTCGTAGAGGGGATTGTGGTGAGGGCATGCATCATTCTTCATATCATCTTTGCATTAACGAGAGTATCTAAGACTTGAGTGATTGTACTGCTTTATCATTAATGCTTGATTGGATTGATAACATGTTAACCTTTGCTGTATATAGCTTCCACTGAGTTGATCACTCATTCTCACATTACGGGACGATGTTGGTCACACTAACCAGTCCCTGTTTTAGTTTCAGATGACGACGATGCTTGCAAGGCAGAGTTGGTCTTTCTTGATGATATTGAGGACTTCTCATATATGCAGGTTCTGATCGACGGGTTTATAGGGTTACTGATTAGATGCCAATACACTTGATATTTTTGCTTTTTATTTAAACACTCATGTATATTCTTTTCTTTCCATTTTGGAGTATACATGTATTTAGTTAACCTGGTAACATATTCACACTCTGGAGACTTACAATCAATTATACATATTATATATATTATCACAGTTTTTTGCTCGCATAATTTAACTGTCTCTGGAGTATGATATGCTGTTTTGTTCTAATCTCATTCATGTTTTCTGCACTAATATGAACAACATTCATCCATCATTGAAAATGTTGCATAAGTGATGTTTTGGAACTCGGGAGTGGAGTTTATGCTCGATCCCCGATTTTCGAGATGTTACACCCATGGTCATCTTCAAGCATTTGTTGATCAGAAATGTCCTTACATATCATATTACCCGTATACCCTTCCAAGCGTAACAGTTGCGGTTTTTGACATCTATGGTCTGCTGAAAAACGTTCATTGCAGTTGAATCAGAGACCTTGTGCCCTCTTCCTCTGCATTTCCTCCCAAGACGAACGCTTAATGGGTCCCGTAGGTGCAGCATGAGCTACATGGGTGGCTTGTGGAAGAGCTAACGGAGCTCTTGCAGGTGGTAACTGCATGAACCTCCTTTGTTGTGCGAGCTAATCGTCCCTCATTCGTGCTAAGTTAATAGCCTTTTTGAGTGACTGTGGCTTAAACATCCGAATTTCATCCGCTATTTCTGCCTTCAAGCCGCTCATGAAAGTCCCCACCAATGCCTTCTGAGTCCATCCCTAGACCCTGTTGCCGAGCTTTTCAAACTCGCGTTGGTAGTCCCTCAAGGTCCCAAGCTGTTTGACACGAGAAAGAGCTTCGTCGAAGTCTTCACACTCCGATGGTCCGAAGCGAGCCCAGAGTTCTTCCTCAAATTTCTCCCATGAAAGCATGTGTCCTTCGTCCCGAAACGTCCTGCGAATCCACTGCCACCATTTGTTTGCCTCTCCTTCTAAATGGTATGCTGCCATGGAAACCTTCTGGACTTCCGCCGTGCCTTGGTATTCGAAAAACTAGTGCACACGGTTGAACCATTCGGTTGGGTCATCCCCCGAAAATCGTGAAAATTTCAGCCTCGTCGTTTTGACGGAGATGATTTGCCGACCCCCATCGATGCCTTCTCGGTGATGGTTGTCGTGGTTGGGATTTTCCTGATTTGCGATTATCATATTTAAAAGTTGATTGAGAGTTTCCTCCATTCGTAACAGTCCTTCCTGAACTATACCGAGTCCAGACTCCAGGTGCTCAATACGCTTCTTGTTAGTTCCCATTAGCAACCTGGCTCTGATACCATTGATAGGTCCCAAACTCATAGTGCAAGTGCTACGATAAATTGTTTTCTCTTCGGGTGAGAAACATACCACAATTTGAATGCAAATTACTTGACTTCCATTAACGAAAACATTGGCTGCTTAAATAAGCAAGGCCACATATAAACAGTTAACAACTAACAAATGAAAACACTCCATCTAACATATAAACTGTCATGATTCAACTGTCATAAACTGCATGGAAACTGCCATAAACTGCATGTAAACTGTCATGACTCAACTGCATATAAATTGCCAAAAACTGCATGGAAACTGCCAAAAACTGCATATAAACTGTCATGACTCAACTGCATGTAAACTGCTATAAACTGCATGACTCAATGTACAGTCCATTCATGCATGGACTCCATGTACTGCACGTCCCTAGTTTATCCCAAATATTTGGGATTTGGCTTAGGGCCCTTCTCAGATCGTTGTGGCCTATCAGAATCCCATGTGAGATCCTTGATGAACTTGATAATAACACCCGACATCACCCACCTTTAATAGCCATATGATTTGGCATGTAGAGTGAAGCAAAGTACTAACCACCAAACCGTCATCGTCCAAATACCCGTAGGTAGGGATATGACAGAGCTAGAGCAATTACAAGTGTCTTCTACTCCATGCATAAATGGTTTTCTAATTGAAATACTTGTGAGCGATATACTAATGTAAATGAACAAAGGTTCCATCCATAGCTCATTCACACTCATATGGAGTGGGATGAACACGCATTGACGGTGAGTTGGCCCTCTACACTAAGTTAGTCTCCTCACATAAAATGATCATTTATATAAATGACAGGGCACGAAGTTAAATTCATTTTCATAAGATGATCATTTATATTAATAAAATAAGTGTCTTACAACTTGTATGGTCTTAATGAGAGCATTAAAATCCACAAACCACAACTTTTGCTTAACCGCTTACACTGTGATCCATGTCATAAGTACTCAAGGGCATTAGAGGTAAATCTCACAAATCTAAAAAATAATAATAATAACCATGTCCCATACACACTAACCATGTCCTGCGAATAAATGGATTATTTAATCATGACCAAATACATAAACATTAGTTTTTCAGGACACAACCTCAACATTGTTTATATAATTAGGTTTGGCTAAGTTAGGCTCAGATCAAGCTTTGCATCTTAAGGGATGAGTCGTGCTGACCGAAGCCTAGCTTTGTCGGGCCAAAACCGGCCTATCGATTTTTGATGTCGATGGGTTGAATAACGAAATATAAAGGGCCTTTGTGACTGTTCATTCTTGTACCTTGGCTTGTAATAAGCTCAAAATGGGCAGGGGCTATAAGGGGGTATGATGATGTATGGTGCTATCAAAACTGTCCATCCATATTTTCCATGTTACCCTAAAATGAGGCAAATCCAAGGTTCAAGTGGACCACTTAGTGTGGATTAAATAGTTAACATTGAAAACTTCTCGAGGGCCACATAAGTGTTGGATCAAGCTGATGTCTGTGTTTTCCATTCATATAGGTCTATGAACCTCCATATCAATCCAGTCTGCGGGCCCTTTTGTGTATGAGACATGGATTAAGTGGCATTGTGCACGCTGCCTAACAATGAGGTAGTGATGGCTTTGTGAGACCCACCATAATGTATGTGTTTTATATCCTCATGTCCATCCATTTTGCTAACTTATTTTAGGGCATAGACTTAAGATATGAAACAATGTGGATGATGACAACGGCGTTGAAATCTTCATAGGGCTCATTATAATGTTTCCTTGCTATCCAAAATGTTAATAAGGTTAATTAGATGGACTTGGATGAAAGGAAAACACAATTACAATCTTGATCCAAAGCCTTAGTGACCTTGATAGATTTTAAAGCCGGACATGTAATTACCCTGTGTTTCTATAGTGTGGTCCACTTAAGCTTTGGATTTTCTTCAGTTTTTGGGTTCACGGCACACTAGCCCACAATGATCGGTGGTGAGGGCAACCCCACCTGATCTGTGGTCGCGCCTTCGGTGGACCCCTATAGGGCCAACGGTGATGTATGTCTTATATCCACAAGGTCCATGCATTTTCTGCATGAGCCGTAGAATGCAGCAGATCCATATCTTAAGTGGACCAGACCACAAGAAACAATGATGATTGAACACCCACCCTTAAAAGCTTCTCGGGGGCTACCGTAAATGTTCATTTGCCATCCATCATGTTGATAAAGTCTTCAAAATCAGCGGCCAAGATCAGATGGTCAGTTCAATGTGTGTTTATGCCCTCCATCCTGGCCCACCATGCAAATACGTTCCACGTGTACGGTAGAACTTGATAGTAAAACGGTGGTGAAATCACACAGAACAGTTTCGGTACTTTTGAAGCTTGGCATCGTCTGTTCAAGCAAAACCCTAGATTCCAGAGAGCCTAGATATCGAAGCAGCTTCTCTTCTTTTTCTCGAATCCGATCGATAGATCCTTTCAATTCTCATATACATTCGAATGCTCAGATTGCAGGAGCAATTATCGGGGATTGTTTGAGCTCGATTTCGTCTTTTCTCGTGAGGGTCGATGGCGAAAGGAATTGAAGCGTCGGCGATGGAAATCGACGGTGGAAAGTCGGATTCTCCGGAGACGACGAACCCTAAGTTCTCGATCAACGGTATTTCTTTCGAATTTTATTTGAACTTTTAGTTTGAATAGCCATTCTGTGCGATTTACATGGATTACTTGTATTTTGGACAGCAATTTGATTGAATCTTTGCTTTCTTCTCGAATTCTAGTTATTTTTTTGTGTAAATTCCCTTTTATGTGCTTTTTCTTGAATTTTGGATAATGATACGAATTTTCTTTTTGGTGGTGATTTCAGTGTTGCAACTTCTGAAATCAGCGCAGATGCAGCATGGGCTCCGGCATCGAGATTACACTCGATATAGGTATGTCTTTCTAACTAAAAAAACCACGGCAATTCTTGTTATCTTGAGAGAGTGTCTGATGGTGTCAGTGACTCAATGTTAGCTGGGTTAGTTTAGTTATCGAGGATTGGATATCCATAGATGCATCCCATTTTTACGAGATCGAGAATGTTCATTGGTTGGACTCTACCGTGGATGGGGTGTACCCCGAAAATCACGGTGGTTGGGTGATCCTAGCCACTGATTGGAGGGACCTCTGGTAATTGCAAGTGGATGATTAGGAAATGCCCAACCAATGGTCAATATTAAATGTTTAAGAGTCCTCCATTGGGTTGAATCTGACTTCGATGGGGCATGCCCCGGAAGCACACACTCAGGTGATTGTAGCCAATGTCTGTAGTATAGTCCGAAACAGGTACGCATTGCCCGATGTGTGCTGGTTTTGTGTACGTTTGTTTCAGTCCAAAACAACCTGATACAGGGTGACACAACCTGTGTCTACATCAAAACTGATTTGTAATCCTTGATGATTAGAAACGAAGAGTTTGAAAAATCATAGCCAACAGTCGACATTCAGTAGGCATTAGAAACTGCACATCATCCTCCACTTGAGGATTGTATAATTCCTCAGAGAATCTCTATTAAAGTAACGCCACTAGTGCTCTGACCAATGTACTCAACCTGAGGTATATACAGTTTACTCAGGTTTTCAGCTTGTACAAGTCAGACAGTGATCCAAATTGTTGATACGATGCTTCACCGTGGATTGATATGCCCCAAAAGTTATCCAAGATGGGAAAATCCCAACTATTCTATTGTTGGCCAAGGATAGATGGTTAAGTAAGATCCTGCAAAGAATGCTCTCATTCTATTGAATACCAACGATTCAATGGCTTGGAGCCTGTAATTGATCCTGCAAAGAATGCTCTCATTCTATTGAATACCAATGATTCAATGGCTTGGAGCCTGTAATCTTCCTATCCGGGAGATTTTTGGTCCGTGGGATATCTAGCCGCCGATCATTTCAGCAGTTTGGATCACTGAAGCATTGTCTCACTTGAACAAAGTGACAAAATGGGAGCCGTTGTAGTGTATAAATGTTATAGGTTAAAGCACTGTATGATACCTCTCTAACAGAATAATTTCTGCATCTCTTTTTTATTTTTTTGTGTTCATTCAATCAAGGGCAAGGGGAAGGCCCAAAAGGACGTGAGTGGAGGTAGTGAGAAAAGATTTGATGACTTATGGTCTAACTGAAGTTATGGGCCTTGATAGAGCGGAATGGTGGAAAAGGATTAATGCAGCCCTCCCCAATTAGTTGGGATAAGGCTTAGATGATGATGATTCATTAAATTTCTCTCTCTCTCTCTCTCAACGTGGGGATTTATATTTTATCCGAGCTGTGCACTCTTACTAATTTTGATTTGATTATGTTTTACCTATTTGATCTTCCCTTTTATTTGGATTTGAAAAGCTGAGTGGATGAAGTTAGTTTTTTGATAGTTTCTTCTGTTTTACAGGAGATACTGCACTGCACGATTGAGAAGGTTGTACAAGTCATTGAAATTCACACATGGTCGTGGTAAATACAATAAGAGGAATATAACCGAGTCTACTGTCACAGAAGTGAGGTCTGCCTCTTTACTATTATTTGGAAGTCTTTTATGATACTTTTTAAGTTTATATCGGCTTAGTACATAATAATCTTAATCACACTCAACTACTTGTAGAAGAACATAAATAGAAAAAACTTAGGACAAGTATAAAACATGATTTGTTATAAAATATTTTCCACATATTGAAGTTATTAATCACGAGGATACTTTTTAAGCCATTGTGAAATTCTCCTCTGTTCGCATAATCTTGTCCATTTTCACAAGTCTATATATAAGGCTATATTAGATGGATGTAAAGACACCATTCTTAAATGGTGATTTAGATGAAGAAATATATGCAACAACTCATGAGATATGTGGACAAAAAGAACCCAAAAAAGTATTCAAATTGTCAAAATCTATTTATGTGTTGAAGCAATCTTTAAGGCAGTTGTACATAGAGTTCTACTTAACCATCACCACCTCTGGGTTCACAAAGAGTCAAGAAGATCATTGTGTATATGTGAAGTGGTTGGAAGATCTTTTCTGATACTATCCCTTTATATAGGTGACATCCTGGTAATGATATGTAATTTTTTACGACAGCTAAAGATTGTTTTTTCTCAAATTTTGAGATGAAAAATCCTGGTGAAGCTAACTTTATTCTTAAGGTAAAATCATTAGGAACCACCCTAAGAGGCTTTTGGACTTGTGTCTCAAGCTATCTACATATAGAAAATCTTAAAGTGGTTTAGGATAGAAAATTCAAAAGCTGTTGAAACCGTTATGAAAAAAAACTAGCAAGCTTGAAGGAAGTCGTGTCCCTAGACTGAAGATAAGAAATCGGCTATATCCTTAATAGGGTTGTACACCTGAGTCGAACCGAGTCGAGCTGGCCTTAGCTCGACTCGGCTTGGTCACTAGTTGACCCCAGTTCGAACTCTGCTCGGCTCGGTCCTCGAGCCTAACTGGCCAACTCGGCTTGGTTCGGTCAGCAGCTCGGGCTAGTTTGAACCAAAATCGAGCCTTTGAGGCATTTTCACAAGTACACGCAGTGCGCTTTCAATTTCTCAATGTATGTAAAACAGCAACAGTTGTTTGCAAATATTTAATCAAACACCTTACTGGCAACATCAAAATCAAGGGAAAATGGTATTTATTTCATATACATACCTTCATTGCCACTAGTCGACACTTCGTTGAGTCATTTCATCAAACACTTGGTGAGCAACATCAATATCAAAGTAACTGAATCACCAACTAGTTCAATCCGAGTTCAATTCGAGTTGGGGTTCAATCCAAGTTGAGTTGAGTCGAGCTTGGGCAAGCTCAAACTCGGTTTGAAGTTTTTTTTGAGCTAAAAAAATCAGCTCGACTTGGCTCGAACTCGGCTTCGAACTGAGTCAAATTGAGCTTTTTCGAGTCGAGTTGAGCCGAGCGAGCTAACCGAGCTAACTCGGTTCGTGTACACCCCTAATCCTTAGTACCCTATATGAGTGCAATAATAAGCTTAATGTATGCCATGTTTTGCACTAAACCAGATATTATCTTTGTAATTGGTATAGGTAGTCGTTACTAGAGTAACTTGGGTCAGTCTCATAGCAAGCCGTCGAACGTATATTTTGCTATTTCAGAGGAACTAATGGCACTGTGTTATGGAGACACGAATCTTTACCTTCAAGGATTTTTAGATGCCCCATAGAATAACTGATGAGGGAAAGTCAACTTCAGGCTATGTATTCTTATTCAGATGGGGTGCGTGGTCGAGCAAGAAACAAACATCCATAGCCCTTTCATCTATCGATATCAAGTAGATTGCTTGTTGTGTTGTTGTTTAGGAGTGCGTATGCGTTCAAAGATTCTCACAAGGTCTAGGTGTTGTATCAGGTGTTCGTGAGCCTATGTTGTTGAGGATAGACAATACCTCTGCCATTGACTTGACGAAAGATTCTAAACACCACCAGAAATCCAATCACATTGAGAAAAAAGTATCGTTACGTTTATGATCAAGTGAAAAACAAAAAGATTGTCCTCAACTACATTCCCACTAAAGAGATGTCAGTAGACCCCATGGCGAAACTTAGAGGTCTATTTTAGGTTTACGTTGGTTAGATGATACTAAGAAGAGCTTGAGTGATGAAGTTGTATATCTATATGGTAGATTTTTTATCTCTCATTAATGACTAAACATTTCTTTCGTTTAGTCTCGATCGCTATCGTTGACTAGGTGTGTAGATCATTAGCATTTTTTATATAGAGATAACTGAAATTTATTAAAAAGCTCGTCGAAAGGCAGGAAAAGAACACAATGCAACGCTAACATCCCAAAAGAGAAGAGACAAGCAACTTTAGCTGCATTGACATGAGGAACCCAACTCTTTACAAAACCCTTTAACTATACATATCACTTTATCCATCAAGGTCTCGCTATCGCTGAAACAACGCTCATTCCTCTCCTTCCTTACGGCCCAAAAGATGGCCAAAATGAGGTCTCTAAACGATTTTCCAACTTTCCTCATGCAGCTTCCATGCTACGCCCATAGGAGATCATCCACAGATTCTGGCATCCACAAATTCTGGCATGACCCAAGACATGTGAAACGTGGTCAGGAAAGACCCCCACACCTTTTTAGTAAAAGGACATTGAATGAACAAATGATCGATTGACTCCACGTCCGCTATACACAACAAACAAGTATTGGGGAGGACGAGGGACAAGGTGTTCCATAACGGTAATGGTGGCCGTAATGGCCATCGCCATTACCGTTATGATATGAGCTGTAATAGTCGTTATGACCACCATAATGGCCGTTACAACATTTTTTATATTAAAAAAAAAAAATCCCGTTTCAGGATCGTTATGGTTCGTTACGAGGCCGTTACAAGAAATTTTTTCTGTAACGGCCGTTTCGACCTCGTAACACGTAACGGTTATGATTGTTTCCATTATGGCCATTATGTAACCATTTTGTATACCATGATGAAGGATCTTCGCTGGAAATTATCAATAGTCAACACTCTCTTGCGACCCACTAACCAAACAAAAACTGCCACATGAGGAGGAGCACCGTAAAACTAATGGTGGAACAGATGTGAGGGGCCGGGGTTGCTATATGAATCTGCCAAATACCTAAAGAAGGAACAGGCATAAATTCTCAGATCGGTGACCTTTTCATATCATCAAGTCCTCTTCTTGGGATGGAACAACAAGCTTGAGTGATCTAGCAAACCAATATACTCCAAAACCTCATCGTCTGATAGGTTCCTACGATATAGAGGACTCCAAACAACTAGACTACCACAGATAGAGAAGCATTGGGAGACTGTAATGGAGCAATCTGAAGCAAGGGCAACTAATCTTGGGAAGTCATCCTACAACACCCTGTTAATACACCATACATCCTGTCCATAATCGGATCCGATTCCCCTTCCCAAGGACAAAGACAAAGGCAATCCTTCTGTGAACTAAATGCTTAGTCAACGCTATAGCTTTCCAAATGTTAGAAGCTCAATATAGAGAGGATCTCTTCACAAACCATCTCCCTCTTGAACCCCATACTTGTTGGCTACAACCTCTCTCCAAAATCTCCCCTCTTTGGTTCCAAACTTCCATACCCACTTCCCCAAGAGAGCTAGATTCATGAGCTCCTTTTTTTGTGTTTTTTTTTTCCCTCCATATAATTGCCCGCCTTTAGGGCCATCAACCTATAATCACCCGATTTTAAAATATTTAAATTAACAAGCTTATGCTTTGCAAATATGGAAAAATAGCCACCTCTTGGACTTGGATCGGCACTTAGTGACGGAAAAACATCGTTAAGGTGTGAAGAAGACATATTTGCCCCCCATGCCCTTTGGTTTTTATGGCTATACTTGGGCATGCAAAAAATACCTTTATCTACGTGTGTGATTGACACTATCCATCCAATTTGCCGACTCATTTTAGGCCATTAGCCCAAAAAACGAGTCAGGTCTGAATCACATGTGGACCCCACCACACAAAAAAGTGGTGATTGAACGCCCACCGTTATAAACTTCTTGGGGGCTAGTAAAAGTTTTGGATCAAGCTGATATTTATGTTTTCCCTTCATCCAGGTTTGTGTGACCTTATGAATAGGTTGGATGACAAATACACATCACCGTGGGCCCTGTGAAGTTTTTAATGGTGCTTGTTCAATGACCACAGTTTTTTGTGGTGTGGTCCACCTGAGGTCTATATTTGCTTCAAAATTTGGCTCATATCCTAAAATAAGCTAGCAAAACTAGTGGACTACGTGGATATAACACATACATCATGATAGGGCCCACAACTTTTTTAGCGTCAACACTTAAGGGGTCAATAATCTTAGTGGTGCATGTTTCAATGACCCTATTTTATGTGGTATGGTTCACCTGAGACTTGGATTTGCTTCAATTTTTGGCTTATGCCCTAAAATAAGCTCGAAAAACCGATGGAGGGTGTGGACCGTCTGTGTTGAATGCATAGGGAATTCTTGGGCCGTCGCTTCTCATTGGTACACATCATTGCCAATAACACGAGCTCACAAAACATACCGATTTTCTCTCTTCCGAATAGATACTATATTCGTACTACACAACACAACGTGTGGAACTTCTCTAGGCCCCACGATGATTCGTGTTAGGTCCACACCATCCGTCAATTTTTCCAAATCATTTTAGAGCATGAGCCCAAAAATGAGGCAAATCCAAAGCTCAATTGGACCATGCCACTAAAAGTAGTGGGGATTGGATGAACTACCATTGAAGCCTTCGTAAGGCCAACTGTGAGATTTATTTGCCATTTAACCTATTCATAAGATCACATAGACCTGGATGAAGGGGAAACACCGATATTAGCTTGATCAGAGCCTTCTGTGGCCCCAAGAAGATTTCAACAGTAGGCATCAAATTCCTACTCTTTCCTATGGTGTGGTCCACTTGATTTTTGGATCTGCCTTGTTTTTGGGCTCATATCCTAGGATGATATGAAAATGGATGGACTGTGTGGACCTAAGAAGTACATCATGGCAGGGCCCATGTAAATTTCAGACGTCAAGAAATTTCGTTGCTTGTTGTGTGGTGAAGCACATTCTAGGAAGAGAGAAGAAAACCGAAAGTGTTAGCACGTGGAACTTTCATAGGCCTCATCATGATGTATGTGTCAGATCCACACCATCCATCCATTTTCCATATCATTTTAGGGCAAGAGACCAAAAATGAGGCAGATCCTAGTCTCAAGTGGGCCACACTACAAGAAATAGTGGGAATTGGATGCCTATTGTTGAAAATTTTTTGGGGCCACATGAGGCTCTAATCAAGCTATTTTTTGTGTTTTCCTTTCATCCAGGTCTATGTGACCTTATGAAGAGGTTAGGTGGCAAATAAACCTTATTGTGGACCCTAGGAAAGTTTCAACGGTAGTTGTTCAATCCTCACTGCTTTTTGTGGTGTGATCCATTTGAGCTTTGGATGTGCCTCATTTTTTGGGCTTGCCCTTTAGAGCGATTTGGACAAATTGATGGACGGTGTGGATTTAACACATAAATCATGGTGGGACCCAGAGAAGTTCTACACGTTAAAATTTGTGTTTTGTAGTACCCAATCTATTGGGGGGAGAGAAAATTGGTGCGTTTTGGGAGCCGGTGTCATCGGCGATGACAAGGACCAATGTGAAGCGATGACACTGAATTTCCCCACTACTTAGACGGTAGTTTTGTCATTTTGAAAATACAGATTTTAAACCGTATAAAACACTCATGCCATTAAATGCCAGGCATTGGGATGATTAACAGTGCAAAGCATAAGCTTGTTAATTCGGTAATAGGTTTGCAAGCCTCCACCAATGGAGAAGGTGGAACTTTCGATCATCCGTATTCCCTTTCCAAAAGAAGTCTCTTCTCAACTTTTATAATCTATCCAAAATAGAGGTAGGACACTTGAAAAGAGACATGAAGTACAAAGGCATGTTCGAAAATGCAACTTTAATGAGAGTCAACTTCCCTCCCAAGGAAAGACGACATTGCCAACTAGCTAATTTTCTTTCTATCCTTTCAATCACTTTGTTCCATAAATGAAATCATCAACATTTGCCTTGAGATTTTGAGGAATCTCTACCTTTATCGTTGGCCGATCACCCACTTGCACGTGGAAGCCAACATGTACAAGAGAGGTGCAACAGGGTGATAGGTATGAACCACCTAACGAGTTGAATTGGATCATTGAATGCACACCTGCATTTCGTTTGCCTTTAAAGGAACCCAAACACTTCCCTTGCACGACATCTAGTGGAATTCAAGATGGGGAAACTAGAGTTGGGGGGGGGGGGAGGGAGGGAGATATTCTCTCCCAAATGACCAAGTAAAATTATATTAAAAAATGATGCTTCCTTGGCTTTGTGGAACATGGATTAACATAATGTCATTCCTACAAGTGATCCCCCATCAAGTTGTGAAGAATAGAGGATTATGATATGAGTGATGGGACATCGTACACGTCTTCGGTCCTAAAAGACAGAGGATGAGACTAATCAAATTTGTTATAATATAATCACCTCATTACTCTTCTACGTGATTAATCTTATCGCTTGATTAAAAATTAGATTGTGAGGATGTGAGATGAGTCGTGCCTCATGTATGATGACCTTTGTATTATTGACCTGACAGATGCTAAATACTTACTATAGTCTACCTTACAATATGATTGTAGTCATGTGCAACAACTTATTATCTATAAATTACTTTAATTCGATCTAATCGTTGCAACGTGCGAGTAGCCAGTCCTGTAGATGACTCTATTTGTCCTCAACTACCCTCTTATATACAGGAGGATGGGATTGAGTGTCGCCACTTCAGTGTACGATGACGAAGGTCCTTAGATTGGTCGGACTCAGTTTTGTTAAAAAAACGGCTGAATTATACATTTGCATGGGGAAGATTTTTTTTGAGAGGTAACAAATTATATATATATATAATGCTTGCCAAAGACGAGAGAGAATACAAACAAAAAACGAATAGTCAAGCAATAGAAAACTATCTTAGAAGGTTAAACAACTGAAGCCCAATCATACACATATCCCTTGATAATGCCCACCACCCTTTCAAACAAGGAGAGCTCGTTCCTGAAACATTGCCCATTTCGTTCTCTCCAAATAGCCCAGAGAATGGCCATAAGGAGAACCCTACACTCCACTGTCTCATCTTTCTTTCCACTCCTCCTAGCCAAGCCCATAAAAGAGCTTCCACTGAAACCGGCGTAACCCAATGCATATTGGGTGGCTTGAGGAAGTACTCTCATATCTTACGCGCAAAGGAACAATGAATAAAAAGATGATCAATCAATTATGCATTCTCCAAAGACATGAGGTAGATGTTTGGGAGAATGAAAGACCTCCACTGTAGGTTGTCAATTGTCATAACTCTTTTCCTAGCCACAAGCCCACAAGGCACACGAAGACGGACCACCCAAGGAAGAGCCATGTAGAACCAGTGGTGGAAAGGGTGAGCGGACGGGGGATCTCCTGTAGAGAGGATTGTGAAGGAGCGCACAGAGAATCTACTAGAGCTATGAGCTGACTAGATCATAGAATCTTCTTCTTGATTCGAAGGGGAAACATTGTTGAGGAGTTCCAATAGCTACACTAATTCCACAATCTCTATGTCCTACATATTCCTTCGGAAAGAAGGATCTCATACTACCGAGTTGCCAAAAAAAGAGTAGCACCTCTAGACAGTGACGAACCAATCCAAGGCTAACATCGCAATTCTACGAAAACGAACTTGGAATGACCTATCCCCACACCACACCTCCACCAGAATTGAATACTCTTCCTATCTCCAAGACTGAAAGCAACACCCTGTCGAAATAGGTACTTAGTAGCCGCTATCGCCTTCCAAAGCACTGATGCCCTATAAAGTGAGGAAGACTTAATCATCCAACCCCCCTCTTGCCTTCCATACTTGCTAACAATAACATCTAACCAAAGCGCTTTTAAGCCCTGCTCCCCCTTTCGAAACAGGTTTGCAAACCTCTCCCCATTTTAGAAGATGGAACTCGTGACCCTTAGAGGCCCCTCTCCAAAAGAAGTCCCTTTTGATCTTTTCAATTCTATCGAGCACCAACTTAGGACATTTCAAGATGGACAAAAATAAATTGGCATACTGGAGAAAACAATTTTCAAGAGGGTTAACCAACCGCCATAAGATAGTGTCTGATGCTTCCAAGTACTAAGCTTCTACTCAATTCTCTCAATAAACTTGTCCCAAAGATGCTTTGCTGGCTTACCTATGCAGAGGGGGAGACCCAAGTAGGAGGATGGAAAAAAGCTTGATTTACAACAAAAAATAGAAACCAACCACTGCAATTCCTCATCTGAGACATGAATCCCAAGTGGTGTTGTCATGGGCGATCGCATACCATGGCTCAGATCTCTTATGCCATGGTCGCATATGCCATGGCTTACTAAAGTATGCCATGATTATGCGATGTCATAATCACATAATCCATGTGGCCAACAACCAAGTTTCTTGTAGATTGTAATAAGTTGTAAGTTGTAACTTGTATTGTATGCATCAACCGGAGCTGTACACGAGTTAAGCCAAACCAAATTTGACCCGAGTTTCGTTTGGTTTGTTTATGTGACACCCCCTATTCAAGCTTTACACGAGCCGATCCTTATTGTTTGAGCTTGGTTTGGTCCAGATTATACGAGCTTGAGCCTGGTTTGATTCAGTCAAAATATCCGAGCCGAATCAAGCCAAGTTTGAACAAACCACATGAAACAATGTGCATTCATGTATATGTATTATGTATTATCCATGTCGTCATGTATATGTATTATCCACACCGTCCATCCATTTTTACATATCATTTTAGAACATGATCCCAAAATTGAATCATATCCAAGGCTAAAGTGGATCACACCACATGAAACAATGTGCATGCAATCTACGAGCCAAATCAAACCAAGCGGCGAGCCTATACTGCCCTGGTTTGGGCTTGTTTTGTTTTTTTAAAAACAAGCTTGACTCTGAGGTTTGGTTTGGTTTGAACTTCTATTCGAACCAATCCAAGCCGAGCTTTTTCAAACCAATCCGAGCCGAGCTTTCGAGCTGTCTTGGTTTGTGTTTTGCTCTAGGCCATTAACTCATCAAGATTTAAGTTATCAATACAATTTCTATATTTCTAGTTTGCAATAATTAATTCTTTTTTAGTGTAACTTGTTTATTATTTAAATTTGTTTTGTTATATATAATATAATATAACTCAACATATAAATGACCTAATAGTCAAACTACAATGAAATAGATAAATAAACCCAATCCAATCACTTGTAGTAATTATACATAGTTTTTCTTAATTTTTTAGAAAAAATTTCTATTTTTTTACCATTTTTTTCTTGATTTTTTTTAAAAAAAATTTCAAAAAGAAAAAGAAAAAGCCATTAGCCTGAGCGATCGCTTATGCGATGGCATAAGCGATCAACCCAGGCTGATGTCTTATGTGATTTTATGCGATTTGACAACATTGATCCCAAGCATCTCACTTTTAGCCTCGTTAATTTTGAGCCCTGATATAGCTACAAAGCATACCAAAATCTTACGTAAATTATCCATCGACATCGAATCTACATCACAAAAAAGTAGAGTGTCGTCCACATACTGAAGGTGACTAACTTGAATGGCGTTCTCAACAACTTTGAAACTTGAAATAAGACCATTAACCCTCCCCTTTGTGAAACATTTTACTTAAGGCCTCCCCTACAATGATGAAGAGGTAAAGTGATAGGGGATTGCTTTGTCTAAGACCCCTCAAATCTTTAAAGAAACCTTTAGGCACTCCATTGACCAGAACAGAGAAGTGGGCAGATTGCATTCACGCCCTCATCCAACCTATCCACTTGTGGCATGCCCCAAGCACTCTAACATGGAAAGAAGGAAATTCCAATCGACGTGATCATATGCCTTTTCCAAGTCTAGTTTGCAAACCAGCTCTCTAATCTTTTGTCTGTGACGGGAACCAATACACTTGTGCACAATTAGAGCAATATCTAGAATTCGTATCCCAAACACGAAGCCCCTTTGGTTTTCTGCAATGACAACAAAAAGAAATCCTATGGCGGGATCCTGTGACAACTACACCAAAATTTTAGTACTACTAATAAGACTTATCCATTAACAATATCGAGTTCTTGATGCATTTTTGCAATGATATTCTTTCGAAAAGTATATGTAATATATTATTACTTTAAAAAAGATTTAAATTGATGGTTACGAGAAACCGTGTTTTCTAAATGAACTTGATAAGTTAGATAAGTGCGTGTGTTGGCCAAGTACTTCGGATTAGGAGTCAATTTCACCTGGTGTGGTTACACAGACTTAGATAGGCATTGCAAAACTTGGGTTATTGAGTGCCAGTTAGATGGTAACTTACTCAAACACCTATGAGAATACAACGGTGTTCTGGTTGGTCTCATACCTTTGATTCTTATGATTCTAGTTTTTTTTTTTTTTTTTTAAATTTTAAAGTTATGAGACAAACTATATGGACACACTATATTGTGCTCGTCCCACAATGTGATTGATTGGGAAATGTTGATATGGGCTCATGGGGTTCACTTGTGGGCAACCACTAATAGGTGGGTTCCACAAGTTTTTGCCCTCCTAAATCCCTCTTTCAAATTTCTCTTGGAATTCAATGAGAAGGGTTTGGGATGAGGGAGAGAGATCAGATGAGATAGGTATTACCCTTCCCTCATTTGAACTCCTTCCATAACCCTTTGATCCCTCCTCTTAGAGGAAGGAGAGGTATTCCCTCATAAAAGATCTCAATTGAGAGAGTGTCCTAGAGAGGAGAGAAAAAATAATACCATTTTGTCCATCAGGCCCGCCTCTAGATGATTTAAGCCACTGATCATAATCTAGGGGCCACCTTAACTATAGAATCAGATGGCTGATCAGATCCTCTCTGCTTTTGTAGTGATTAAGTGGAACATTGGACGTAGGCTGCCCATCTTTGGCTCTGTGTGAAGGTCCCAAGATGGTGTAGATATCGTCAAATCTTGTGGGCCCACCCATCCGAGCCGACTTCAATCATTTGTGCAACAAGCCAGCACAACTAAACACCCATCATATTAAGGAATCTTGCTAACTAAACAAAGATATTGTAGCGGCATTGCACACTATTATAGCATTACTGTAGCATGCTATTGTAGCATTACTGTTGCAATGCATCAATATTATAATTGCATGGATTTAAATATGGAGACATAAACTAGTATGACTCGGCCAGAATTGCCCCTTTCGATCTGTATTGATTGGTTTTAGTATCGTATGATTCCTTTAATTGAAAATTGAAACCAGGTGAAATTAAACCATACGTATGGTAGTTATGTCTTTAGGATGTGGACTTTAGGGATTTCTGAACTCCTAATAACTTAGGTGCCTAATGCAAATGCCAAAGGGGATGAAAATGGATCAAAGCAAGATTTTTTTTTTAAAAATAATTTTTAATAATGACGTTAGGGTGTCCCCCGCCCCATTTTAAGGCAAGATTATTCCCTTTAGATCCACGCAATCACCCACAAACCATGTGCATCGGGTAATCCCGGGGAGGGGAGTCGAACTCATGTATATGAGGAGCACACCCACGATACTTGCTGTTTGCCCAAACCTCGTGTGGGTGATCAAAGCAAGATAAACAAGATTATAAGGAAGAATCCTAACAATCCTCCAGCCAAATGTTAGAGATTGCAAATATCCTCCTTCGCCCAAACCCCATGTGGGTGATCAAAGCAAGATAAACAAGATTATAAGGAAGAATCCTAACAATCCTCCAGCCAAATGTTAGAGATTGCAAATATCCTCCTCTAACTTCTGCCAAATCAAAGAAACACGAAAAACCAAAGAACTACTTAAAATCATTACAATCATCTATAACATGTTCATAGAATAGACTTATATAGGCTTGAACCAAATAGAGAAGCCCTAGTAATAAAAAATAACCGAACTGCCCTTGAGTCCCTTCACCATGATATGGGCCGTGTCTCACTGAAACGGTGTTGGAATTGCATTATCTTGGGCTTGTTTGAAAGTTGACTCAATGGGCTATCAAACAGTATCAAATGGGAGTAATTGTGTTTTTTGGACATGGTTTGATTCCCAAAAGTGGCCCACCAAGAAAGTGACGAAAACACAAAGGAGAAATTTAACGACTCATGTCTCAATCTCACCCTAAAGACTAATAAAATAAATAATCCTAGAAATAGAATGGCCATCAGATTGATCCTCTCAGACCCACAATGTAATCTGATCATTGATTTCATCAGATTGATCATCATATGTCTTGATCAATAGGCTCGCGTGGCCATTTGGTTGCATCAGTTTCATTCCATATTTCATTTATTCTGAAAGTCCTATATGCTCTTACTTTGTAGTGCATTGACATCTACAGATCTAATGAATTGATTCAGGACTCACCGCCACTCAATTTGTGTAGGTTTCCTTTATAAAGAACTTTTGAAACTTGTTTCAGGGCAGAATTAAGAGCTATTCTCTCATTTAAAAAGAAAATAAATTCTGAAAGCAGTTTCTTCCTTTTCTTTTTTGGACCAAAGATGCAGATTTCTATTGCCGATTATACTTTTTTTTCCTTGATAAGTCCTGTAAGTTTATTTGTCAAAGAAGAAACTGCCGCATTTACAAAATGGTATGGTGAAGAGGGAGAGGAAGAATTAAGAGATATTTAAAGGAGAGCAATTGTCAACAAGTGTCTTGTTTCACCTCCCTAGTCAACGTGTCAGACAGACAATTTGATTATTGTTGGATATGTCAGGATATCTCTAGTGGAACACTTCTTGGACTTCTAATGAAACTACTCGTCTCTATGGAACCTCATCCTTGCACACACCAATCATATCCATGCATGCACCCCCACTCTTCTTTTCTTCCCTAGAAGGAACCAGTTCACTCTTTTGCTGCTCATCTGTAATTTATTACCATGATCAGCTGCTTCGTGTAACTTGTTGCGAAAATAATTAAATTTCGTGATCTATTAGTTGACTGTTAAAATGTTGTCCATTTTCTGTGGCCTGAAACAAATCATTTCTGGAGCTAAGTTAGAACTATAGATTTCTTTTCCTGGTTCCTATTATGCTCTTACTTTGGATGACCAATCTGATTATTGAACTGGTTTTGGAGGTCTTTCAGTCCATGCAATTATATTTGAAAATATTTATGCATTGTGAATAATCAGTTTTAGATGCATGAATTGTCGTCAATTAGAAATGCGTGATCTATCTTATGTTTCCTACATGTTGTTTGGTGCCTTCATGAATGGATCCTTTCTAAGTACTTGACATAATAGACAATATTTTTTGGCTTCCTAATCAGGTTTCTCCATGTAGTTCTTTATATGGCGGAAAGGGCTTGGAGCCATGCTATGGAAAAAAGGCAGTTGCCTGATGGGCCAAGCGCACGCCAACGCATTTACCTAATTGGCAGACTTAGGAAGGCAGTAAAGTGGGCATCACTCTTTGCACAGTTGTGTTCCATCAAAGGAGATTCAAGAACCTCACTGGAAGCAGAGGTTTTATTTTCTTTTTTCTTTTTTCTTTTTGTTTTTTAAAAACCTTTTGGGCATAATTAATAGATCTCAATGTCAAATTTTTCTGTTAATTTTATTAGGTTATTAGTGAGTGAGACATTATAGGTGAATTTTTCATGTTCGTTAATATTCTTTATTTCCAAGTCCAAAGAGGTCGGGAAATGAGAATCACTATTTTACATTCTTAAATGGGTTCTTCTTTCTAATGAAAGGTCTCCATTCTGAAAATACCCTCTTATTTGGCATAAATATGAAACTGAAAAATGAAACCCAAGCCAACAAAATTCTCTGCTCTATATTTATGTTTGGAGTAGTAACAATTCCTAATGCAAGATGGAAAAAAGACTGGGCCAACTGTAGCACGGAATCCCAGAGGAAAATGAATTTGGCATCTTCTGCAGGGTTTGGCTGTTTGACCATCTTTTTCCTTCTGGAATCGAATACTGAATCATGCTGACCCCAATTAGTTGAGTTGAGGCTTAGATGATGATGAATCAAATACCGAATTTTATTATTTTAAAAACTGATCAGATCCATATTTCTTAACTGGTTGGCCTGATCTGACTCTCACAAAATTGATTAGGCAATAGGAAGTTTCAAATTCAATGCCAATACCAACATGAACTTCGGGAGAAAAAAAATAAAAGAGGATTTTGAAATGCTTATTCCTTACTATGGAAATAACACTGTGACTATTGGGATTCCCTCAATGTTACTTGGTGTGCCAATGATGACAGACTGCCCCCAAAAAAGCCATGGGAGTTTTGATGTACCTTTGATGTTATTATCAACATTGGACATGATTTGCTTCCCATATTCATAAGGAAGCTAATCTTTTTGTAGGTTGATGACTCAGCCAACAGGATCCTATGAATGGAGTCTCTCCCTCAGGTTACAGAGAATGTGAGAAGCTAACAGGTTATATAGAAAGTGATTAGCCGCACAAGTGATTGGGCAAGTCTCGGAAGAATCCTCAAACTATTCCACGGATGATTTCTATATGAACTGGGAGGAGATTTTGATTTAACGAGGGTGTGAAGATTTCTGGTCCTTGTGTGTTTGTGTTTTCTGGCCTTTTGGCTGTTCTTCTATTAAATTATCTTTACTGGTCCAAAAAATGGGATCTCCTGAGTAAAGGCTTTCTTTCATGTAATTGGTCCTACCCAAGGTATTCGATAACAGTAATGGTGGCTGCAATGGTCACCACCGCTACTGCTACACTACAATATGGGCCGTAATGGCCGTTAAGGCGTTTTCTATTTTTTGGGAAAAACCTCTATCAGCCCGTAACAGAGAATTACAGGCTATTTTTCCATAACGGTCATTATGGCCCTGTAACGCGTAATGGTGCCCACCGTTACATAACGGCCGCTATGCGACTGTTTTTGCATACATTGGTCCTACCCCAATGCAGGGTCAATTAGTGTGCTTTCAAATGTTTCCCTTTATATGAATATCTTATTTGTCATCTCTGTAATTTTTAAAAAATTTTTTAATTATTTTTTTACAGATATAAATGTTTATTGTGTTAAAAGTTTGAGATGCTATAATTATTTTAGTTTTCAAATATCAAATTATGACTCTCTAGAAGATATATCTGGTATAAATGATTTTTTGGTTTACCAACTGCCAGCTATTTGTGATCTGTTGTGGATGAATTTGGGCTTCATTCATTCCTCCATTCATGTGCAGCAATTATGATATGTTGTGGATGGATTTGGGTTCATTTATTCCTCTGTTCACATGCATTCTTCAGTTCTTGGCATAAAATGTAACTGGACAGTTAGTGCCAATAACCGAAGCATGACTTTTTAATTATTATTTAAAATGCCTATCTGCTTAATTGCATTGAGTATTTTGACAATAGTACCACTTCAAACTTTTAAGTCTGACTGTCTAACACAATTATCTAAGGGAGCTGATCCGGTGCCTCTAGAGGTACAGGTTCTACCATGCCTCCACATCACTTTCTGTATGCATTGCATATTTCATTGAGATCAGGATTGTATCTTCAATGGATTCTTTAGTGAATAGGCCTGGGATAAAAAGGTCACACTGACTTCATAATCCTAAACATTTAATCAGTGGTGTGCAAATGGACAGTAGGCACAGCTCACATACAATGGAAAAAAGTTTGTTAGCCAAACAAATAAAATAAAATAAAGAAAAAAGTTCCTCGATTGGATGGATATGACTGACTTATCAAAGCAATTTTTGATCAGTGGTGATCAATGCTGGTGCCCTAGAGGCAAGTGGTACAGATCTTGTTGACGCATGCCATGTGTACGACAAACAATGTAGAGGCATGATAAGTCCCGTGTCTCTGGAGGCATTTTATCAGCTCTGCTATCTATGTGTGCATGTATTTGTACATGTTTCTATATCACTCATCAGTAACCTTGTTTTTTGTTAATAATCACCATTGCCTGACATAATCTTTCTTTGCAGGCATATGCCTCCTATATGAAAGGAACTCTGTTGTTTGAACAAGATCGGAATTGGGACACTGCCCTGATGAATTTCAAGAATGCCAGGTATGCTATGGGATTCTGAATATACAAATCATTATCTTTATCATAGTTTTGGGAATTATAATGTTGCACCAAACTGAGTACTTGAGGAAATAAAAGGAGAATCACATGTTTTCCCATTTGGTTGATTTCCTTTCTGTCTAGTAGCATAACTTATATATATATATATATATATATATATATATATATATATGCATATATAACCTGTTTTACTTGCTTATTTTTCCTCTCTTTTGATGCATCCTCCTAAGAGAGCCATTTAATCTTAGCTGTCTTCCTCTTTCAATTAAAATATGTAATGGTGGGCTAACTTATGTTAGACTGGTAGGGCTGTTTATGAGGAACTTGGGAAATATGGTGATATAGAGAATCAAGTTTTGTGTCGTGAGCGTGTTGAAGAGCTGGAACCAAGCATCAGGTACTGCTTACACAAAGTTGGGGAATCAAGCTTACAAACTTCTGAGCTTTTAGATGTTGGGAAAATGGAAGGTCCTGCTTTAGACCTTTTTAAAGCTAAATTGGAGGTAAGATTGGTTATTTACCTACCCGAAATTATGCCTGCTGTTAAGATGAACACATCTTTGTCAATACGAATTATTCTAAGAATTTTATAGGAATGATTATTCTCTAAGTCACAACTGGTATATTGACAAAATCTGAGCTTGCTTGCCTATAGTATCCATTATTTGTGGTAGATTTGTAATCTGTGCTCTGGCCTCCCAAATTGTTTTCTTTGATTGAATCTTCACATTGTCAGTGTGCAAACAGCAGTTGTTCATCCATTTAAACAATTACGAGAAACTTTCTTTTTTGAGAATTTTAGTAACTTGCAGAAAACTCTCAATCATGTTGGACAAATGTTATAAAAATGGGCGCATGTAGGATCCCAGCTTTTCTCATGGGATCATAGACCAAATTGCAAATTTATGATACAATACCTAACGTTTGCACCCCATTTTGTTCGAGTACAAGAACATGCACAATGCCCCTTCCGAGGGGGTTCAGACAGTATTCACGAAGTCTCATCAAGGGGGTCTGGACTCTATTTTACTTAACAACTTTATTTTATAATGACGACAGGGTGTCCCCACCCCTTTTCAGGTGAGACTAATCCCTGTGGATGCACGTAATCACTTGCAAACCTCATGCATCGAGTAAATTACGGGGAGGGGAATCAAACTTGCGTCTATGGGGAGTAAACCCACGACGCTAGCCATTCGCCCAAACCCCGAGCAGGTTTAGCCAACACCAATTTAGGACATTGAAATAGAGATGTATAGTATAATGGGAGGTTAGACAAAACAGCCTTGATTAGAGTTAATCTGCCTCCGAGGGACATGAGTTTACCTTTCCAAGAAAATAGCTTGCTTTCCAATCTTTCTAAGATTTTATCCCAAAGAAATAACGGAGGCTTACCCTCACATAACGGGAGACCAAGGTAGGAAGAGGGGAGACAACCTCTACCTTACAATCAAAGATGATGGCCAATGGGAGGATTCCTCTGATGATAAGTTGATCCAAAAAGCTCACATTTCGCTTTATTTACTGCAAGACCAGAGATTACGTCAAACCAGCAAATTGACATGCTCAGAAAGTCGATCATGTGATCCCCTGCTTCATAGAGAAGCAGAGTATCATCTGCAAATTGGAGGTGGCAAATGTGTGTAGGAAATTTCTCCACTTGAAAACCTTGGAGCAGGCCTTCTTCCTGCCCTCGAATCATGACTCTGCTAAGGGCTTCCAAAACCAGAATGAAGAGAAAAAGAAGACAGCGGGTCACCTTGGCAAAGACCTTTCAACGATCTGAAAAAGCCAAAAGGAGAGCCATTTACTAGAATAGACTTGGAGAAGAGAGGACTTCTAAGAGACCCCTTTTGGCAGAACCTAGCCTTTGATTCTTGTAATACGTGCTGGTTCAGTCGGTGGACCTGTGTCAGCCTTTGTGCTGCCAACCACCATCTTCTGTTCCCTGGTACCTCTCTTTGGTTCATTTGCTTAAACAAGCTTATATCCTCATGGTCAAGGTGTTTTGCCTTGTTTAGCTGAAATGGTAGATTCGACTGCTTGCATGAACTTGTCCTATCAGGTCATTTGCAGATTTATATAATGCGTTAAGGCTTTCAGTTAATGTTGCCCCCCCCCAAATAATAATAATAAAATAAAATAAAATTGATCATATAATCATTTCATTGTGATTTTTGCTAAAGATATCTGGAGCTATTTCTTAGACATGTTTGATGCGGCATGGGCAGATATCAGAACTCATGTCGATCTTTCTCCTCTCCTATAGCCTTTGGAGAGTCAGCCCTTTTCTTTTATGGGTTCTGGCAACAGTGTTGCCTAGACACTTCTGTTTCTTGGCTTTTGCCATGTGGACACGCAGACACTTGGGGACATGTGGACACTTCTGGAAATGATACAACACTTCAAAATCTATACAGATAAAGTATCCTACTGATGTCATTGCAAAGTGTCGCATATTGGACACTTCAAATGAGTTATTCAAACACATTTTTTTTACTCTTTCGTCTTTTTTTTTTTTAATTATTATTATTTGTAATATAAAATTCCTATGGTAAGCCGAAAATTTATCACTCCTAGGCCTCAAGCTGGCACTCATTCTCTTGTTGTGGAAGAAACTATTCATAACACCTTTCTCTGACAATCTAGTTTTTTAGTTATAGTACCATGACCCTTATAATAGAAAGCACAAGCTTTGTTCTTTTTGCTTTTCTATTCTTTTCTTGGTATTCTCTAATTTTTTAAACATGAGTGATGTTTATACAAACTACTAGTTTTTGATATGATTATTGCATGACTTATTATGTCTTGTCAACTGTTTATTTATTAGTTGTAACTTTATACTATAATGCTTTGTTGATGAATGTTGTAAACATTTATGTGTTGTTTGTTGTTTTCAGGCTGTAATGGCAGAGGCAAGATCCCAACAGGCAGCATCCATGACTGAGTTTTATTGGCTTGGTCATCGGTTTCCAATCACAAATGCAAAGACTCGTGTCTCCATTCTAAAAGGTTTGTGGTAATGCTTGCCTTTAGATGGATATTTGCTATTGAAACCGAATTGTTTCGAGTGTGGTTACTATAGAGTAAAGTTGTATAATGTTGACGCTAGAAGCTTAAACCTTATGCCTACCTATTTCTGTAATGACTTCTATTGTTGTGCTTGTATTAAAGTTTTTTATTTAATAGACACGCTTATTTTCTATTCAAACTTTAACTATGATGGAGAACTTGTGGAGAAAAGGTAAAGGCGCAGAGGAAAGCTCTCAAGGAAGCGGATGTGAATCGGATGAGGCAAAATCCAAAGCATTGAGGTCAAGGGCGGCGACAGCTGCACGGATTGGAGAACAAATGGTTGGATCAAGGTTCATGGACGGAGGTCAAGAGGCGATAAGAATATTGGGAGATGGGGTCTCTTCTCTTGGCTCAGTGGTAGACACGGTGTGTCTCATATCTGAGGTCAAGGGTTCGAGAACCCATGCGTGCATGGGGTGGTAGTGTGTGCGTGTGTGTTTCTCACCTTTAAAAAAAAAAAAAAAGAATACCAGGAGATCGAAGAAACCTTCGTCCGGGTATCCAACGCTGTTTGTGACGGGAAACCCAGAGGGATGGGCACCAATCAACTTCGAGAGTGTTTAGTGAGGTGGGGATAGTGATGGAAGTTGTGGTGCTGAGAGACAGGGAATTCATTTTTCTGCATGGTTTGTGTTTGTTAGGATGAGCTCAGAGCAAGAAGTGACGGAAGTAGAGAAAGTATTGCGTGGGGAAAAGTTAGGAGGAATACAATTGTGTGTTCAGAAGGCGAAATATAGTTTGGAGAGGAAGAACAAGGAACAAGATACTCGATATGAGAAGACTCTCATCGGGAAGGGAAGTAAAAAAGAGAGGACACTCAATGACAAACAAGGGCGGTGCAGGTTTCTCAAGGAATGGTGGGCGCAAAAAGGAAGAGGTTACAAGGAAGAAAGAAGTTGTAATCCCCACGAAAAAAGCAGTTTGGAGGGAGGCGATGGAAGATGGGATGGTTGTGTGCATTAAAGAAAAGGTGTTGGAAGAATCCTTGAAATCTTTTGAACTATGTTGTGTGGCGAAGATTAGATTGAGGGTTCTAGAGGAAGGAATTGTAAGATGGATGAGTGATAAGTGCGGGGTAGATGCTGACAATACAACGATGAAAAAGCTTACGGAGGAAGATGTATACATCTCTTTGCTCCCCCTAGGTAGTGGAAAGTTTCATCTTTGCATGTAATCGACAAAAAGATGGAATAGTTAAAACAGTCCAGAGATGGGAGGAGTGGTTGGCATTTAGATGGGAGTATTGGGTGTAAATATGGAATCTTCCTCTCGAATTCTGGATAGAAGAAGTCATCCACAAAGTGGGTGAGTGTGTCGGCATGGTGGTGGAAATTGATGATCAAAGTTTGAACTGTGAGATGATTTAGTACATCAGAATCAGGGTGAGAAGGAGAAAGATTTTCATACTGCCAAATAAGGTGCAGATCCAAGTAGGGGACTAGAAACTCTGGGTGAACCTATGCAGGGAAGAAGAGGGCTGCAGTTTGTCAACCGAGGTCCCGCAATGGAAATCAATGGCGGTAGGAGGAGGAGAAGCTGACGGAGTTTGTAAGTTGGGATCCTGCGGAGTACCAAAGGCATTACTAGACAGGGGTCCTTTCGCTAGCGAAGAGATCGAGGGAGCACCAAATGTAGGGCTGCAATTGAAGAATCTAGAGGGCGGTAGCGTGAGAGTACGGGAGAGTTCAGTCGAATTTGACGAGGGAGGCAGGGGGCACTCTCCGGTTGACACATGGCGAGCCTCTTAAAGAAGGGGAAAGAGAGCGGGACAGCTGCAACAAAGATTTTAATGAGGAAGGGAGAAAACGGGACACTTGTCTTAATAATGCCCATTCAGAAGTTGAGGAATGTCAGGAGGGAGGAATTCGAGCCAAGCATGCGAATGAAGCAATTAGTATCGCACACGTGATTATTCTTGCGCATGTTTTCCAAAACTTAAGTGGTCGCACATGTCAGTCAAAAGGTTTTAATCCTTTTCGATTACCTGTGAAGTCTTCGATAGAAAGGGAGCAGGGACAGAGAAATGCATTTAGATAGTGGGGGGAAACGTCGAAGATGGGTTTTCTTCAGAGAAGTGGTGAGCGGTTTGGGTGGAACAATGCGGGAATAGGAACACCTCAGAAAGCAATAGCCGAGTTTCGACAACAAAGGAACCCCTTGAATGAGTTTCAAGAGAACCTAGAATGTATAGGGTCAGGGGATTTGGAAGGTCCTTAAGAAGAAGTGGCGGTGGAGAGCAACGTTTTTGGGGAGATGGAAGAAAGAAGCCTACTTCCGATGATAAACCTTGAAAAACTACAAGTGTTGAGCCTGTTGGTAGTCGTTAGAGACTATGAAACAAGGGAACATGAAAACTCAAACTCAAATGGGTTAAGGGGAACGTCAGGCGGAGGAAGGAAAAAAAGGAAAGATAAAAAGAAAAAGATATTGATGTACCAAGGAATGAAAAGGGTGAAAAAGGTTGCAAGGGAGATAGCATGAATGGTGGGGGTGTCTTTTGGGGATAATCCAGGAGAGACTGTGGCCCTTTTTCAGTTTGTGGAAGACAGGGGTTGACAAAACTTGGCGCAGATGCAGGCGGGAATGGACATGGTGGATGCAAAAGACGGAAGCAATCGGAACGAGACTATTTGATAGTCAGTATGGGAGCAACGAAATTGGGTTACAAAGGTCTCTCAATGAAGATTGTCAGTTGGAATGTACGGGGGTTGGGGTGACCCCAAAAGAGGCTCCAAATCAGGGATTTATGCAAAAAACACAAGGTGTAGTTAGTTGCTTTTCAAGAAACTAAACTTCAGGGGGTTGACAAAGCGATGGTTGATTCGGTATGGCGGGTCAGAATAAGGCCTAGGAATCGTTAGACACAGTTGGCTTGGCTGAGGGAATTTTGGCGATTTGGGATGCACATGTATGGAGCATTGAGGAGTGTGACAAGGGGCAATTTTCGTTATCGCTGCTAATGAGAGGAAATGCTTCTAGATTTAAATGGACATTCACGGTAGTATTGGACCTAACATATGTAATGTTTAGTAGAGGTTCTTGGAGGAGTTGGATGCCTGCAGGAGGAAGTGGGCATATCTGTGGTGTGTGGGAGGCGATTTCAATGTAGTCAGATTTCCGTACGAAAAATCAAATGGGGGCAGAATAAATCGTAGTATGAGGGACTTTTTGAGATGGTTATCAAAAAATGAATTGATTGATTTGTCGATGGGTGCGGTAAGATTCACGTGGACAAATGGGCAGTCTAAAGCAATACAGTCTAAGTTAGATAGACTTCTATCATTGGATATGTTGGATATGTTCCTGATGTTACATCAAATGGGTCTGCCAAGACCTTTTTCAAATCATTGCTCGATTTTATTGGAGTCGGATGAGGAGGATTGGGGACCGGGACCGTTCAAATTCGAGTTCTCCTGGTTATAAGTGGAAGGTTTCACAGATCTAGTTAGAGAGCAGTGGAGATCTTTCCCGGATCAAGGGGGTGCTGGGTTCAATTTATTTTTGAAATTAAAACTGTTAAGAGGTAAGACTAATGTGTGGAAAAAGGAAGTTCTTAGAGGTAGAGAAGAGGAATCCGTGGCAATTTTAAATAAGATCCAACTTTTAGATTTAAATGAAGAAAATGGTGAGCTGTCAGAGGAAGAAAGAACATGGAGGGAGAGGTTAAGGGCATTGTGGCTAAAAGCGGGGGACAAAAACACTAAGTTTTTTCACAATATGATGCAGGACATGAAATTCAAATATGATGTGCAAGCTTTTCAGGCTTAAGATCACGTTAGTTCAGAAACAATTACACATTTCATATCCCACACAAAAGTTCAAACATTCAATCAAGGAGAATCTATGCGGGTCCATGCCTACACATGTTAGGGCTGGATCAATAAAAATTATGGACCAAATGATATTCAAAGGGAAGTAAATTCATCCACACATGCATGGCAATGTCCCTAATCCAAGGGATTCACAAGTTTTAGTTCAGAGAACCTTAGGATTAGAAAAAAGAGGGCAAACAATTTGAAAATAATGCAATCTAGGGTTAGGGTTATGGAAAGTAAGTACAAGATGGATGAAAGAGGAGGGGGAAAATTGGACCTGGCGACAGTCCACGCTTGTAGACAACGGGCCAAACCTGACGCATGTGGGTAGGGGCTTGGCCGCATGTGCTAGGGGGCCCCGAACCCGAAAACCGACTCCTTGAGTCTGGTCGGCCAGGGGTAGGCTCCAAAACCTCCGATTTTTGGGTTGATCCGATATGCGATCTATGCGTGGTGCTCTGTCGAAGTTTCAGTCCTCCTGCAAGACCAGATTCTGAAATTCTGCTGCAGAGAGAAAAATTACTGCAATAGAGGACGGATTTAAAGCGCAGATGATTGTAGGAGAAGAGAAGTATGGATGGTAGATGATGAGAGTGAATTGGGATAGCCATGGCTTCAAACCACAGTAGTCAGCCCTTCGAGGAAGGGAGAGTTTCACACCAATTGGATTTTCACAACTCAGAAACTTAGAGGAGTAGAAAAAATGCAGAAATTTTTTATTAATCTTCAATGAATTAAAAAGACTACAAGGGGTGCCTATTTATAAGAAAACCCTATACCCCAAAACTCGTGTCATGTGCGCAACTTATTACTTGGCGATGAAGTAATAAAAAATAACTAATCAAAGTAATTTAAACCGTTCATGATACTCTTAATAATAATAATAAGCAAAGCTTAAAATACGAGATTAATTAGAATAGTGAGCCACAATCATGAGAACCCATGGTGGGCTCTACATGGTTATTGGGTCCACTCCAACGAACCAAAACGCAATCCTCTAACTAGGAGGCCCTCCCTAGACGTCGTCATTGATCCTGATTGATGGTGGGGCCCTCCTTCCGTATAGGGGGCATGTGTGTGCCTATGTCCCCATTAACTCTCCCCGGCTGCGAAGATTTCACCACTAGAGAAACAAAACTCCTGAACCGCTCTAAGATGTCAGGATCAAGTCTCTGAAGCTCCTCCTTAGTGAGCCACGTACTGTCTGAAGCTAGACGTGACTTCTACTTAACCAGGTACTTCTGAAACCAGCTGTCCGATGTTGATATTATCTAATGGCCCAGAATATCCTCTATTTCCTCTCTGAGTGTGGGAAGGTTAGGTATGGGAGGTAGAGGCTGGGAAGAAAGGTCGGGAAGAGGCCATGAATCAAGGGACAGATGTGGGGAATCAGGATGGGTGGGCGAAGGGCTGGACAAAGTATCAGTGGTCCCCTGAAAAGTAACTAGATCCTCCACATTGAATGTGAAGCTAATTTCCATAGAAGGTGGAAGATCTACCACATCGCATTGAGACCGTTTCGTTTTATAATTTTGAAGGGTCCAGCGCTACGCGCGTGTAATTTACGAACCCCCTGAGGATACCACTCGAGCCTAATGCGGACCATTACAGATGCCCCTACATAGAATTTCTTGAAATGTTTATGTTGGTCTGCAGAAAATTTGTAATGTTCATTAGTAGCAGTGATCTTTTGCCTGATTTCTTAATGCAATGAATGAATGTGATGCGCAAAGGACTCTGCAAACTCTGATGGCCTATGGGACTGACATAGGGACAACATCAATAAGCTTCTTAGGCTTATAACCAGTAACGACTTCAAAAGGACTTAAGGCCTGTGGACTTATTGACAAAACTATTGAACACAAACTCGGCTATAGGTAGTACGATGTCCCATGTCCTGGTGTGCTTCACTACTAAACATCTGAGCAAACTCCCTAAGCTCATATTGACCACCTCAGTTTGACCATCGGTCTGAGGGTGGTAGGTAGAAGAAAATTGGAGCCTAATATTCATCATGTGCCATAGTGTCTTCCAAAAGTAACTCATGAATTGAATGTCACAGTCAGACACTGGTTTTTGGTAACCCATGCAATTTGATGACCTCACTAAAGAACAATTTGGCAACATGAGATGCATCGGAGGTGTTAGAATAAGGAATGAAGTGGGCCATTTTAGAAAAACGGTCCACGATAACAAATATGAAATCGTGTTTTTGAATAGTCTTGGGGAATCCAAGCATGAAGTCCATACTGATGTCCTGCCAAGGGATGAATGAAACTGACAAAGGTGTGTATAATCCTATATTTTGTTTCTCTTGCTTTGCCAGTTGACAAGTACGACATTGCCCTATAATTTTGGCCACGTCTCGCTTGAGGCTTGGCCAATGAAACCTATCCTCCACTAGGGCAATGGTCTTATCTCGACTGAAATGACCCGCGACTCCTCCTGAATGTAACTCCTAGACAAGAAAATCGCGGAGGAAGGTGCGAGGTATGCACAAGCGGTCACTCCTAAACAAATATCCGTCTAAAATCAAGTATTCTCTGCTAGCTCCTAACGGACTCTTTAACAACAATGCATACACAACTCCAAAATCTGGACACTCAGAATAATCTTCTTTGATGCGCTTGAGGCCTGTGACTTTGACACTCATGGATTTGAGTAACGTGACTCGACGACTCAACACGTCGATAGGCTTATTTTCTACACTCGCCTTGTGCTTAAGCACAAAAGTGTACTCTCGATGGAATTGAACCCACTCGGTGTGCCTAGGGTTTAATTTCTTTTGAGAGTTCAGATATCTCAAGGCCTCGTGATCTGAGAATAAGACATGCTTGCCGCAATAGGTAATGACGCCAATGGCGTAGTGATTGTACTACCGCATAGAATTCTTTGTCATAGGTGGAATGCATACTTTTGTTTCGCCTCGTTCAGTTTCTCACTAAAAAGGCGACGGGGTGCCCTTCCTAAGTACTCCTCTTATGCCGACTCCGGACGCATCACACGCGACTTCAAAAGTTTTTGAAAAGTCTGAAAGTCGCGTGACTGGAGCTTCGGTCATCCTGACCTTTATCTCCTTAAAGGCTTTCGAGGCTGCCCTTGTCTATTGAAACTCTCATTTTTTAATACAATCCGTAATGGGAGCCATAATGGAACTGAAATTTCGAATGAACCACATATAGAAGGTGGCTAAGCCTTGAAAGCTACGCACCTTATGAATATTGCGGGGTTCAAGCTAATTGACGATGGCCTTGACCTTCTCGGGATCCGCCAATACGCCCTCAGCTGACACAATAAAACCTAAGAAGATAACACCACTAGACAAAAATGCACACTTCTTTAGGTTGGCATACAATTTCTCGGTTCTAAGGATCCCACAAACCTACCTTAAATGGTTGAGGTGTTGTTCCTTGGTCATGCTATAAATCAAGATATCATCAAAGTATACAATCAATAACTTCCCCATGAAGAGCCTCAACACTTGGGTCATCACACGCATGAAAGTACTTGGGGCGTTAGTTAACCCAAAAAGCATAACTAGCCACTCGTATAGCCCATCCTTTGTCTTGAAGGCCGTCTTCCACTGATCACCAGGGCGTACATGGATTTGGTGATAACCACTTTTGAAGTCAATTTTTGAGAAGATAGTAGCATTGGCCATCATATCCAACATGTCATCAAGACGCGGTATGGGAAACCGATACTTGACTGTGGTTTTGTTAATGGCCCTACTATCAACGCACATCCTCCATGTATCATTCTTCTTAGGTGTAAGAAGGGCGGGCACGACACACAGGCTCATACTCTCTCGAATGAAACCCTTCTCTAGGAATTCGTCAATCTGTCTCTTCAACTTAGCATACTCTTTTGGGTTCATTCTGTAATGCGGGAGGTTTGGTAGAGTCGTCCCAAGGATTAAATCAATGGTATGCTGTATATCCCTCATAGGGGGAAGCTCATTCGGTGGATCATTAGGAAAGACATCACGAAATTCATGCACTACCTGAATTGCCTCAGTGGGTAACTCTACATTAGCCTCTGGTACACTTGCCCTAGCCACAAGGTCGTATACCATCGAGTCTGCTTCCTCTTCTTGCTCAAAGTCTTTGACATTTAGAATATGGAAAGGTTTGGACTTGGACTTCGACTCTTTTAATTCTTTTGAGCCGCTTACACCATTCTGTGTGGTGGACTCCTTTCCAGTCATGTTCTTGAGTGGCAGTGGATTTAGCTTGATCTTCTTGCCCTTGACCCAGAATGTACACACATTTGAATGACCAAATATGGTAACATCCCTGTCATAGAGCCATGACCTACC
Organism: Magnolia kwangsiensis; assembly: GCA_037074715.1. Classification (NCBI taxonomy): domain Eukaryota; kingdom Viridiplantae; phylum Streptophyta; class Magnoliopsida; order Magnoliales; family Magnoliaceae; genus Magnolia; species Magnolia kwangsiensis. The sequence continues at coordinate 125,558,975 of CM073577.1, read as the reverse complement.
CGGTATGATATGGCCAACATGCATGGGAACAATATCACGCCAAAGTGTGTCTTTATATGATCCAAATTGAATAGGAACAAGACAACGGTGCGAGATTGGAATAGAAGTTTCATCAACCCAGGAGACTCTATAGGGTTGAAGATGAGTTTCTAGCTTTAAGCCCAAATGGCTCACAGTGCTAGTTGATGCCACGTTGGCACAACTGCCACTATTCACGATCATCTTATAGCTCTTTTCCCTACACTTTGCATAAGTATAAAAGATCGTGTTGCAGCGCCAATCGTCAGTATTCTTTGCTTGAGCAAAGGTGCAACGCACAACTGCGAGAGTTGCAAACTCTTGCACTCCCTCTTCCTCATCACTAGGGGTTTCTACTGGCTCATATCCTTCCTCCTCACCGTCACTCTCTAGGGGCACTACTTCTACTTACTCATCAATAAGGAATACCTTAGTGCCCTCTCTCGTGCTACACTGGTGGGCAAAGTGATCAAAACCTTGACACCTAAAACACCTAGTTGCCCCACTCCCACGCAAGCTAGACCCGACAATTTCTTTACCCTTATCATCCTTGGGCCTGGGCTGAAAACTGTTGGAACGTTTGTTTTGGTATCTAGTGTTAGGTTTAGCCCCAGAGGGGTTGGCCTTAGTACTAGAATCGCGAAAGTCAAACCGCCTTCCCACAGATGCTTTGAGGTATAGCTCGATGTCTAACATTACTTGATACAACAGTTCAGTAGTGTCTATATCTTTGGCGAGCAATTCTCTCCTAATGTCAAGACGGAGGCTCATTTTAAAACAAGCAAGGTTGAGTACAGGGTCCTCATCAACCTCGCAACGGGTCGAGTACTCTTCGAACTTCTCAATATATTCAGCAACACTCATGGAACCCTGTCGAAGAGACTACCATTCCTCAATAAACCGTAAGCGATAAGAGAAAGGGAGGTACTTATCTTTAAGCGTTTCTTTCATTTCTCCCTAATGGACTATTGGGAGTTCCCTCGCTCTTTCTTTCTTTCGCTCTACCGTCGCCCAAAACCTCTTTGCTTGGCCCACAAGCTTCATCTTGGAGAATCGGACTCGACGAGCATCTGACATGTCATACCACTCAAAATAGTGGTCCATATCTGCCAACCAATCTAAAAAGGCTTTACGGTCCAAGTCGCCATCAAACGTAGGGGCATCTACTCTAACTCCCTTGAGGAGTTGCTTATCTGGGTCATATTGATCATGATGTCCCTTGTAGGGTGGGGGCACGGGTGCGCACCCATGATCAATTCTTTGGCCACCTCCATTCCTTGGTTTAAACCCTAATGGTGAGGTTTGCCCAAGGGAGGTCTCTAGTTGGGTAACGCACAAATTAAACTGCTCAAGGCGTTGGTCCATACGTTGCTCCAAGCGCCTACCCAAAGACTCAACCTACTGGGTCAACTTGTTCACTGATTCTTGCAATTGCTCCATGTTTATTGTAGGGTGCAAGCCAAAACCCCGACCCGTACGTGTGGACATACAACTATTAACTCAACCTAAGGACCTTCTACTACGACTATATGTGCCTAGATGGGACTAAATGCTCCTATAGGACTTTACATGGGTAAAACGACACAATACTACTTGATTTCCAGCAACCTACCTGTCCAAAGAATCTGTCAGTAGAAAACCCAGCAAAGAGATATTGGGGATTTTCTGATAGCAGAAAATTCAACAGCATGTACCAGGAATTATAGACCTCTAAACAGCTCTATGATGGGACCTGATGCATAATGGACATAAACAAACTGAACCCTAAATATGTAATGCATTCCCCGATAAGAACCCTAATCTCTGATACTAAATTTAATGCAGGACATGAAATTCAGATATGATGTGCAAGTTTTTCAGGCTTAAGATCACGTTAGTTCAGAAACAATTACACAAATTCCATATCCCACACAAAAGTTCAAACATTCAATCAAGAGGAATCTATGCAAGTCCAGGCCTATACATATTAGGGCTGGATCAATAAAAATTATGGACCAAACGACACTTAAAGGGAAGTAAATTCATCTACACATGCACAACAATATGTCCCTAATCCAAGGGATTCACAGGTTTCAATTCAGAGAACCCTAGGATTAGAAAAAAGGGAGCAAACAAATTGAAAATAATGCAATCTAGGCTTAGGGTTATGGAAAGTTAGTACGAGAGGGATGAAAGAGGGGGAAAACTGGACCTAGTGACAGTCCACGCGCGTGGACAGCGGGCCAGACCTGACGCACGTGCGCAGGGGCTTAGCCGCATGTGCGAGGGGGCCCCGAACCCGAAAACCGACTCCTTGAGTCTGGTTGGCCAGGGTTGGGCTCCAAAACCTCCGATTTTCGGGTCGTTCCGATATGTGATTTGTGCGTGGTGCTCCGCAGAAGTTTTAGCCCTCCTATAGGGCCAGATTCTGGATTTCTGCTGTAGAGAGAAAAATTGTTGCAATAGATGACGGATTTGAAGTGTAGATGATTGTAGGAGGAGAAGTATGGATGGTGGAAGATGAGAGTAAATCGGGATAGGTGTTACTTCGCACCACATAGTCAGCCCTTCGAGGAAGTGAGGGTTTCACATCCAATTGGATTTCCACAACTCAGAAACTCAGAAGAGTAGAAAAAACGCAGAATTTTTTTATTAATCTTCAATGAATCAAAAAGATTACAAGGGGTGCCTATTTATAATAAAACCCTATCCCCCAAAACTCGCGTTATGTGCGCAACCTATTACTTGGCGATGAAGTAATAAAAAATAATAACTAATCAAAGTAATTTAAACCGTCCATGATATTCTTAATAATAATAATAAGCAAAGCCTAAAATACGAGATTAATTAGAATAGTGGGCCATGATCATGAGAACCTATGGTGTGCTTTATATAGTTTTCGAGTCCACTCCAACGAACCAAAATGTAGTCCTCTAACTAGGAGGCCCTCCCTGGACGTCGTCATCTATCCAGATCGATTGTGGGACCCTCCTCCTTCCGTACATGCATAGGGAGGGTGTGCATGTGCACGTGATGTCCCCATCACAATATGGCCAATGCGAGGGCAAGAGTAAATAAGACAAAGTCAGTAGCAGTGGAAGGGGTTGGGAAAGAAGGGAAGACTAATACATGCGTGGTGATTGTCAATTTCTATAAAAAGTTGCTAAAAGGGGAAGATTGTAACTAGCCGAAGCTAGATAATCTTTAGTTCGACATGATTACTAGGGAGATGGTAGATAACTTAGCAAGAGCCTCGAAGAAGAAATAAGAAATGCGATCTCCGAATTGGGGAGTGAAAAAGCACTCGGGCTAGATGGTTTTCCAATATTGTTCTATCAGAAGTTCTAGGTGATTGTAAAAAAAGGTGTTATCAATTTTATTAACGAAAATTTTCCTTCAGGTTCCATATCCCCAGAGTTAGGTGCTACGTTTATAGCTCTGATTCCAAAGGAGGAGGGGGCGAAAAGCTTGTCAGTGTATAGGCCCATAAGCCTTCTGGGTGGGCCATACAAAATATTGGCAAAGATTCTGGCTACAAGATTCAGGGAGGCAATTGGGGGTGTTGTATTAAAGTCGCAAGGGGGATTTGTAGCGGGGAGACGGATTGCGGATGGTGTGTTGGTGGCACATGAGAGTATAGATGCCTGCCATAGAAGAAAAGAAAAGGGGGTTGTTTGTAAGCTGGGCATCAAAAAAGCATATGAGCATGTGGACTAGGACTTGCTGGATTACATGCTGCGATGTTTGGGTTGTGGTGACAAATGGCGGGCTTGGATTTGGTCATGTGTAGCATCGACGATGTTTTCAGCTTTGGTTAATGGATCGCCTAACGGTTTTTTTTTCCTCATCAAGAGGGTTGGGACATGGAGATCCTTTATCCCCATATCTATTTGTAGTGGTGATGGAAGCGTTGAGCAGAATGATTGACAAAGGGGTGAAGAAAACCTAGTGAGGGGCTTCATTGTGGACAACACAAACTTCTAGGTGACACACCTTCAATATGTGGATAACAATCTCTTGCTATGTGAGGTTGATGAAGAATTGGTGGAAAACTTGTAAATGATAGTAGTATGTTTTGAAGTAGTATCAAGTCTTAGGATTAATCTAACAATGACAGAATTACTTGGAGTGGGTACATCAAAGGAAGAAGTAGATTTTTTGGCAAATGTGTTCAGATGCAAGGCGGGATCTTTTCCATCCACATACTTCGGCCTCCCGCTATGCGTTGGAAAGCCTCCTAAGAGGGTCTGGGATAAAGGTGATTGAGTGTTTCCAAAAGAAGCTTGAACAATGGCAAACAAGAACCTTATCATTAGGGGGGAGAATAACACTCATCAAGGTGATGATGTCAAACGTACTGGTGTAATACGTGTCTCTTTTCAAATGTCTGAAATCAGTGTTGGACATATTGGAGAAAATTAGGAGGGATTTCTTGTGAAAGGGAGAGGAAGGAAAGCAGAAATTTCATCTAATGAAGTGGGAAGAAGTGTGTAAGCCATGTGAACAAGGGGTGCCGGTTTGAGAAGTTTGTAGAGGATGAATGATGTGATAATAGGGAAATTGCTCTTGCCCGAGTGGTAGACTCTCAGGAGTTTCAACTCCTGGTCAAGGGTTCGAGTACCCATAGTTGGTGAAATTCCACCAGCGTGAGTGTGTGGGGTGTGTGCGTGTGTTAAATAAATAAATAAAAAAAGTGTGTAAGCCATGGGAACAAGGGGTGCCGGTTTGAGAAGTTTGGAGAGGATGAATGATGCGACAATAGGGAAATGGGTTTGAAGATTCAGGGTGGAGGAGGAATCTCTCTAGAGGGAGGTAGTGGGGAGGAAGTATGTGGGGGATGACGCGGGATGGTGCATTCGAATGTCATCGTTGTATAGGACCTCTTCGGTGTGGAAAGCGGTGATGCGGATGAGGAATGAGGTATGGGAAGGGGTTTGGTTCTCATTGCGTAACGTTTTGAAGATCAGGTTTTGGAAGGACATTTGGGTGGGGGATCAGAAATTAGAGGACATGTTCCCAAGGGTGGCAAGAGTGGCATTGGGGGGAAGAAATGGTGGTGGCTAGTTATTTCTTGATTCAAGGCAACGAGGTTTGATTGGTCCCGCATTTCTATAAAAGGATATTGAGTCAATAATGGTTTTTTATTTCAAGAGATATTTATCTTAGAAGATTTTTAGTAGGATATATTATCATGGGGGATCTTCAATAAGATATATTAATTCGTTGCAATATCTTAACAAGATAAAAAATAAATACACATAAGAGAATAAAAGGACAGAATTTGGGTCCATATATGTGTGGTATTTTTGGATTCATTTCTTACTTTAAAATAATTAAGTTTTTATACATGTTTTTGTAGATGTCATATGGCAATGAGATTAGAATAAAGCTGTGTTTGAAATATCAGTATCACATTATATATCACATCCTTGGGATACAAATACATTTCAGTTATCGCACGGGATATATCGTTTGTATCAGGTAATTTATCGCACTTTTTGGGACACATGGGGAAACATTGGGAAATTGGTTGAAATTTTTAATGAAACTTCAAGGATTGTTAAAAAAGACCTTAATACACACTTTTAAATTATAACATCTCAAAAAAGAAGTGCACGTAATAGGTTTCCTTTATATAGGGTCCTAAGCTATGCATTGTCTAACTGAACTAATGCAACTATATTCAAATTGAATGCATGACATTTAGGGTGTATATGATGATCATTTTCATTAAACACTCATAAGTACTTCGAAACTTGTCTCAATTAACAATTGGTTGAAGGAAAATTTTGAAAAAATATATATTATATTTTTATAATTTTTTATTTATTTTTAATTAAAAATGATTTTTTATTTTCGAAATTAGAGGGTATGTGATGATCATTTCATCAAGCACTCCTAAATACTTCGAAATTAGTCTCAATTGACAGCTAGTTGAAGAAAATTTTCAAAAAAAAAAATGGAGAACATGAAGGACCAATGGATATCGAAATCAAAGCGCCAACCAAGTTGTCCCAAATCGGTTACGTATCGGCCTTAATGGCTGATACGTAACCGTAACGGTGGGACCCATTACGCGATACGGGGCCATATTGGCCGATGTCCCAATTTTGTACCCATAATAGCCATTATGAGCTTGTTACAGGCATAAGGGCCGTCACTGACCCGTAACGGCTGTTACGGGCCTTGATTATAAAAAAAAAAAACGAGAGAGAGAGAAAAAAACTTACCTTTTTCCTTTCTGTTCTTCTTCTTCTTCCTCCTCTTCTCGGACAGTTCTGGCCCTGTTGTGGCTGCGGCTGCGGCTGCAGCCTCCTCCTCCTCCTCCTCGCAGCTGCAGCCTCCTCCTCCTCCTCCTCCTCTCTCTCTCTCTCTCTCTCTCTCTCTCTCTCTCTCTGTTCTTTCCCTCTTTCCCTCTTTTTTCTTCTCTTCTTTCCCACTTTTTTCTTTTCGGTTTCCCTCTCTCCCTTTTTTTTTTTCCGTGCAAGCATAAGCTGCTGTAGGTACGTGTCACGCTAAGACGAGCACTGACACTCCTCGAGCTCCAAGTTGTACGAACGGTTCAAAGGAGATCAAAGTTATATGGGCTCCACAGTGATGTATTTATTATATCTACATCGTTCATCTATTTTTAAATATCATTTTAGAGCATTACCCAAAAAATGAATCGTATCCAAAGATTGTCTGGACCACACCAAAAATAGCAGCGAAGATGATGATTTTCACCGTTAAACAATTCGTAGGCCCACCATAAACATTTATTTTCCATTCAATCTGTTCATAAGGTCAAAAAGACCTGAATGAAGAGGAAAAACAAATTTCATATTGATCCAAAAGTTCTGTGATCCCAAAAAAGGTTTCAATGGTAGACATTCAATCCCCCACTGCTTTTTGCAGTGTGGTCCACTTGATAATTAGATCTGTATTATTTTTCATGTCAAGCCTTAAGACAATCTCATAAAATGAATGGACGGTTTAGATATAACACATTCATCATGGGTGGGGCCCAAAAAACTTTGACACGTGTGCTACACTTCACAATCCGAGTCCCGCCTAATTCGGGCCCTTAAAAAATTGTACACGAGACATATATTAACTTAAAATTTACCAATTGAATTATGAACTGCAATTGCTAACTCACAATGCCAAAATCAAATTATTTGAATAGTTTTAATTGTTATTTTGTGTACTTTTTTTAAAAAAATTAGGGCCTTTTGATTTTTTTCATGATTCACTATCCAATAAATGTCCACCAATACATAAGTGAGATAATGGCAATAAATTGCATGAAATTGTGGCTAATTTGGGGCATAGATTGGTCCTCCAAGTCAGCCCGAAATTGGCAACGCCATCTACCTGATTTTAATTTCATTTTTTTAAAGAACTATTGGGAGAAAGATATTAAATTGTTAAGTATATAAATTAGATATTTAGAAAATTAAATATATAAATTTTGTAGTCAACTTCAGGTTACCTGGTTCAAAAATTAATCAGACAGTCCGATACAACTTCTCACCAAAGAGTGGACCATTACACCACCATAAACATGTTCCAATTTATAAATGAATGCATATTTGGAATGCTTAGAATATTCTGGATTCAATCTATATTTTTTTGACAAAAAAAAATAATTTTGCACCGTTATGGGCCATTACGCCCCCGTATCCGTATTGGTTTTGGAGAGCACCGTTACGTCAACCGATACCGATATGGGATACCTTGGTGCCAACTCCATGATTTTTCATGCAAAACATGAAGAACCAACAGATTTATAACCATTTGATACTGATTTAACATAATTTCAAAAAAAAAAAAAAATGGATAGGAAATTGAAAATGTTCACTGGATCGAACATATGGGGTATATCGACACTACCTATGTGTTTCGTATTGCACAGGTGGGATACAAGATATATCGTGAAATATATTGGCCGATATCATTGATATTTAAAACATTTGAACAGAAAAGTCCGAGTTCAAGGAGAAAGCACTCTCTCATAGAGGGAGAAGTCATTATGAAAAATGGACCCCTTTGAATTGTGTGGTCCATGATCCATATAAAAAAATAATAATAATAATTTAAACTGTGGTGTGTGCAAAAGTCTGTTCTCTTGTTTCTCTCTCCTACATCAAATTGGTAGAGCAAGTTCATCCATATGTTTGTTTGAGATCAATGGCGAGCAATGAGACTAATGTCCTTGAAGAAATGGGTAGGAGACAAGATCAACAGGAAATCTTAGATTAGATTGAATATGTTTTTACTGTCTACACAGCATTGAGATTGGCCTTCTCGCACGTGGGAAGTAGCAAACTTGTAGAATCTGGAGTGTGGTGTAAAACTCGAGATGCCAAATTCTATGGGGGTCTGCTGCCTGAGAACTTCCTCATTTGATTGGCTCATGTAGAGCAATATTTTTTTTTAATTGAAGGTGGTGCCACATAATAAGGTTAAACTCGTAGCAAACCAATTATGGGGTCATACATCTTTATGGTTGACCCAACTCCAAAAGACCCATGAGCGCATTAGGAAGAAAAAACTGGAGAGTTGAAGAAGACAAAGGATGCAATTCAACAAAAGTTTTTGCAGTCATATTATAAGTGAGAACTCTATCTGATGTTCCATTACTTGGATAGAAAGATCTGACTGTTAAAGTGTATATGGAGTTCTACCGCTTCATGATCCAGAACGACATCAATGAGATGACAGATCAGTTGATAGCAATGTACATTAAATGATAAGGGCTTTTTATATGAACAGGCTTTCCAACTTGCATTGAAAGCCGGAGAAATGTGTGGTAACTTGAAATCCTGTCACAAATTTGTGAACAAAATCAAGATGAGCCTTCTTCAAATTTGAATCTGAACCCACCGTATTCTAAACAAGCCAATGGAAGAAAGGGAGATTAAAAGACACCTGGGTGTAATAAAGATCGAATGAGGTGCTACAAGTGTTTCAAATTTGGGCACCGTTCCTTTAAGTGGTGGGAAAGGAAATTCAAAGGTTCAGTTAGCAGAGAATGAGAGAGATGATGGATGTGACGAAAACAATCCAAATGAAGGTAGTGATGAGGAGAGAGAGAGAGAGAGAGAGAGAGAGAGAGAGAGAGAGAGAGAGAGAGAGAGAGAGAGAGAGAGAGAGAGAGAGAGAGAGAGAGAGAGAGAGAGAGAGAGAGATGATGGATGTGACGAAAACAATCTAAATGAAGGTAGTGATGGAGAGAGAGAGAGAGAGATCTAGGGAGGAATCTGTGCATGGATGAGGAATGCCAACATGTCTGGTGCAGGGGAGTGAGTGCAAGTTAGTGATCGACAATGGCAGTTTGGGAATTGCGTGTCAAAGATTACGGCGGAAAATCGTCCTGTGGAATGATTGTGAGGATGCACACAAGCGTGTTCTCCTTTGGATTGTGGAGGGGCGGCATTTGATCTAGAAGATTATGGAATTCTGCTTTGCCCAGCAAACAGGCTTGGAGGCTAGGATGTGGGGAAGAGTCTCTTTTGAAGGATGCCCTTGTAGCCAAATATGGTATGCCTGCGAATGGGTGGGATATTAATGGTCATTATGCAAAAAAGACTCACAGTAGTGGTGGGCTTTACCAAAGGTCAGTGATACAGAAAAAAAAGAAGAAGGTATATGATATGATTTTGGAAGGTAAGTGATTTATGTATTCAGTATATGAGATTCATAGTAGGTAATGGATCCAGTTTTGGAAGGATATGCAGTGTCCCAAAGTTTTTAGAAATTGCATGTGCTGGTTCCAGTTAAAGGAGTGCTTGTTAGCCAATGTTTCCAGAGCGTGGGGTTGAGGTGGTTTGTGGCCCAGTCTTTTGTCGTAACCTCACGGATGAATAATCTGTGCTAGTTATTATATTATTGGAGCTACTTCATTCTGTGTATATCCCACACACCGGATCAGATTGGTGAATATGGACTTTGGAGCAGAATGGGATGCTCTTGACAAAATCACTGGCTGAATTTTCCAGAGCCTTCACGTGGTTAGCCTGCTTAGACAAAATCCTTACAGCAGACCACCTGCAACATAGAGGATGGTAGATGCTCAATAGATGCTAGCTTTGCTGTGCTAATGAAGATTCAGTGGGGCACTTGCTATTGCAAAGCCCATTCTCCACAGGGGTGTGGGGTAGGATACTGACAATGTTCAATATATCTTGGGTCACTCTAAATCAGTCCTGGATTTCATCTGGGGCTGGAGGCCATTGACTCGAGAGGTTTTGTCAACCTCACTGAGTGGTGTGGCTTCAGAATGGAAATAAGAACCAGGTAACAGGCCACTGCTTGCTTTCCCTTTCCGTCAACAACAAGTACCACGATGAGGCTTGTTGTGATGCGCTGCCCATAGATGGGGTAGGATACTGACAATGTTCAATATGTCTTGGGTCACTCTAAATCAGTCCTGGATTTCATTTGGGGCTGGAGGCCATTGACTCGAGAGGCTTTGTCAACCTCACTGAGTGGTGTGGCTTCAGAATGGAAATAAGAACCAGGTAACAGGCCACTGCTTGCTTTCTCTTTCCGTCAATGACAAGTACCACGATGAGGCGTGTTGTGATGCGCTGCCCATAGATGCGCACATTTTATTACTCAAAAGGCCAGAGCATTAGTTTTTGTACCCCATTACATGTAGGAAAGAAAATTCCCACATGATTGAGAACAAAGGAAAAACATCGTATTGCACCCTAGTCCCAAATACCAATACTACTCATGAAGCAAGCCAAAGAGATCAAGGCATTGAAGCTGAGATACTAGTCCCTTGCGTAAGAAGATGAAAAGTTTGACTGGTCAAATTCCTTCCAACTGGTGGGAAATAATACTTAGCATGAACGATAAAAAATGTGGGCCCCAAAGCCCAATTTGCTGGTTCTATGGCTTTTCTAGTGGGCTCTACCTGTTGAGCTGGGCTTAGTGGTTTTTAAGAGATCCGATCTTTTGTCTGGTTCTAGCTTGATTCCCAAAGGTCTTTATTTGGCAGAGATACAAAGATCTTTAATCGATTATATTAAAATGTCTTGGGGTATATTTAATAAGATACATTAATATCTATCATTTTCCAAAAATAATAATAATAATAATAATAATCTTGGGATATCTTGTTAAGACAGAAAAAAAGATAAGTGGGGAAAGGGACCATGTGGTGTGGGAGTCGTTAGGATGTTTCTCAATTAAATCTTTCTATGCTATTCTTGCCAAGTCCGAGGCGGATGGAGAAGTCAAGAACACTAAGTTTGTATGGTTCTATGCAGCTCCGCCTAAAGTTGTAGCTTTTTGTTGGTTTGCGGGGAGAGAAAGGGTATTAACTGTGGATAATCTTCAAACAAGGGGGATGATTTTGCCCAATGTTTGTTTCTTATGTGGGCCCGATTTGGAGTCGGTTAATCACCTCTTCATCCGTTGCTTGTTTGCATCCAAGGTGTGGTATGGTGCCCTACAATGTCCTTTGGGTCATGCCGTCTTGTATAGGCGATTTGTTTATGACCTGGCATGGTGTGTTTGTTGGGAAGAAGTTGAAAGCTTCGTGGCGGCTACGCTTGTTGGCGAGTCTTTGGGTGATTTGGGAGGAGAGAAACAGAAGGTGTTTCTGTAATGTTAGCCACAATGTTGAGCGGGTTGTGGGGAGGGTTTGGGGCTTTGTTTGGAAGTGGGGCTGCTATGATAGTTAGGAGAAAGTGCATGTTACTTCTTTGTAATTGGGAGGGTTGGTTGGCTGTTTTGTGCCGTTGTATTCTTTGTCACCTGTTGGCATTCTTCTAATAAAATTTACATCATCTTTCAAAAAGTTTTTTTTTTTTCAAATTTTAAAGGCAATGATAAGAGAATAAAAGGAAGAGATTTTAGTTGCATATATGTGTGGTACTATTGGATTCTAAGAGAATAAAGAGGAAGATATTTTAGTTCCATAAATGTGTGATATTTTTGGATTCTTTCCCTTGATTTATAATAATTGAATTTTTAATTTTTATGTCTTTATAGATGCCATATGAAAATTCATTTCAAAATAAATAAATAAAAAAGATTCCATATGAAATGAGATTGGAATAAAAGAGAGTTTAGAGAGTAAGCATTCTCTGCAAAGACAGAAAACCTTACAAAAAAAAAACCTTTGAATTGTGTGATTGGTGCAAAATCCTTTTTTTCTCCTTCATCAGTCCTACATCAGATTGGACCTTAGATAGGAATGATTGGAAAAATATGATATGTAAAGATGACCCGAATAGCTAGGACAAGCTAGCTATGATGCTGCTGCTGCTGCTGGTGACAATATGTGTGTGTATCATTATTCATGTGGGCGTGCTTGTAGTTTGTCGTATTTATCTGTTTACATGCTCCTATTGTAAATGCTATAGAAACTATCAGACTTTTCTTCGTGCTTCAGCAACATTTGGGCTAAATTTAGTTGGTTGATCTGACCTCTTGTGTAGATTATACGCTTGTTATTTTACATTCGTTGGTTGCATCTCTTCACTTCAAGCAATATTTTGACTATTGCATCGTCTTATGCTAAAAAAACTGATCAGCTCAGGAGCTGGAGAAAGGTCTACATGATTCCGTAGCAGATTCACTGCCATCAGAGAAGAAACTTGCCATTTTTGACAAAATATTTGCAGCGTATCATGAAGCGAGGAGCTGTATTCGCAATGACTTGGTACTTCACTTCTACCATTGGCTGAGTTGCACCTTTGACCATGGCATACTTATTGTTTCTGACAATATACCTAATTTAGGTCACTGCAGGTAATAATGAAAATGTGAAAGATGACTTGAACGGCCTTGATAAGGCTGTTAGTGCTGTCTTAGGACAGCGTACAATAGAGCGCAATCAATTGCTTGTTACGCTTGCAAAAAGTAAATTAACTAGGAACCGTGATGACAAGAGTGAGAAAGTCACGAAACCTGAGGAGCTTGTTCGTTTGTATGATCTTTTAATACAGGTAATGAGACGTTATTGTGTTGTCTCAGAATTTCGGGTGATCTTCCTAGTTTATTTTATTTTTTATATTTGTATTGGCAGAATACAACAGATCTTTCTGATTTAGTGAGCTCCGGAAGAGATAGAAAGCCAGAAGAAGTGGCATTTACGGAAGAGTATCTGTTGAAGGGTTTGGTGTTTCGGGCAGAAAGGTTGTTTTTTCTTTTCGGTTCCTTATGTTTCTTTTATTTCTTCCTGACAACATATGTCTTGCTGTTGCTGAAAACAACTTTTTTTTTGGTATCAAAGTGTTTTACTTCTCATTCAGCTATATCGGAATATGCAAGATTCATATCCAGACAGATCAATTGCATGTTAGCATCGAGTTTTATAATAGAAACAAATGAAACTAATTTATGCTACAGACGAATTTCGTTGTTTATTGTGATCATGTTTGGTGACGCATTGTTTTGCCCACTTTGACTCATATGATAATCTGTTGGAAGAGCAATTGATTTGGAGGTTTTAGAAGCTTCTTTCTGGACATTAACTGTGGTATGCCTTCACCCGCACGGGGTTTGGGTGAACAGAAAGCGTTGTGGGTGTGCTCCCACAGATGCGAGTTCGATTCCCCTCCCCGGGATTACCCGATGCACGTGGTTTGCAGGTGATTGCATGCATCCACAGGGAATAGTCTCACCTCAAAATGGGGTGGGGACACCCTGGTGTCAAAAAAAAAAAAAAACTGTGGTATGCCTTCTACTGTGAAAAAAAAAGAGGCACATGCCCACTTACCTCTTGAAACATGCCATCTTTTTAAAGAAGCTTTCCAAAATATGTTTTGTGTTCTCTCTCCTTTAGTATCATATCTTTTCCTTAAGATTCTCATCTTTATTTTTAAATTTTTTTAAGGATGAGATTCTCATCTTTATTTTTCTTTACAGTTTGTTCTAAGTTTGATGTCCTGATTCTTATCTTTGAAATATCTTTCAAAAAAAAAAAGTTTCATGTCCCCATTTAAAGCATTTATTACAATCACATCTTTGTCCTCTTTAAAGTCTTTCCCATGTGTCATAAGTATGCTTGCCTATAAGGTAGAACTTTTAAGATAACGATACATCATTACACACTGAATGCCAAGAAATAATCTATTCATTTAGAAGCTTTTTTACATTTGAAGTTTGCCTTTACTGCTTATCAATAGAAGGTCTTTTGACTTCCATTTGAAATTAAATCTTTAAATATTTCCAGGTGCTTCTATTTGGCCAAATCCTACAGTTTGGCAGGAAAGAGGACAGAAGCATATGCATTGTATTCCCATGCCCGTTCTCTCGCTGATACTGCTGTACAAAAACTCCAAACTGTGAACCCTCTGGACAAGGTATATTTGTTTGTGCAACTGGGGTTTTGCTTAATGAAGGAATGATTCAATGTTTTGCTTGTCTTAAATGCCTTGTTCCTTGATTATTATACCTATATGTGCCCCTCGTATATGTTTATCTAAACTATCTACTTGAACTCAATTGGATTCAGCTAAAGTTCCAAGTGTAATCAGAAGTTAAAATCAGTTTGGTATTACCATGTTGGTCACTAGTCGCCACCAAAACCCATAGATAAGGGTTATCAATTCTGACATGTGGGGCCCATGGCTGGGTGATCCAGATCATCCAAATTGTGATTCCCCTTGTGGATGGAGCATATCTCTAAATCACACCGATGAGGCAATCCTAACCAGTAACCGTCCAATTAATGCCCATCAAATGGATGGTTAAAAGTAAAACAGTGAGTGGTCCAGATTCGAAGGAAAAAAATCATTAATCATCATCATCTAAGCTTTGTCCCAACTAACTGGGGCTGGCCTCACAAATCTGGTTATGCCATTCTACTCTATCAAGGACCATTATCCATAGTTAAACCATATGCCATCAAAATCTTTTCTTACTACTTCCACCTGAAATTGCGTGAAAGACCGCTTTAGTTGGAGTAGAAATATGTTAATGTCCTAGAGGGGGTGAATAGGACTTTTTAATAATTTTATAACAATTTAAAATCCTATCAATCTAATTCTTATAACAAGCATATATTAGGATTACTCAAGAGCAACTCTACTGGCTTCCAAGCCCCATAGAAGATCCAATCACAAACTATTTGAGAGATGAACAATATGCAAACTAGTTTATGATGGATATGACTGTGCGTGTGTGTGAGGTGTGATCTCAGATAATCAGATATGAAAGTATTTAAGGAAATCACATAAACAAATGAAAGACAATAACAATCTCAAACACAGTCATTTTTATAGTGGTTCGACTACTTGTCTACTCCACTCCTGGTAACCGCACTCAGTGTTTCCATTGTCGACGAAAAATCGATAATATCGCCGATATTATCGGTGTCGCTGGACCGGCGACACCGAAACACCCAAAATTCGTTTCTCTTCCTAATGTCAACGAAATATCGGCGATATTTTCGATTTTATCGGGATAAAAAAATTATCAGCGACAACTCTCCCTATTATTTTTAAAAAAACAAAACAGATATAGAAAAAAAAAAATCTCTTACCATTTTTTTCTCAAAATCTGCCCGCGGGAGTGGCTTTCGGATTGATTTGGTGGGCCAATCACAGTTGATAGCGCCGGATTTTCAGAGGTAAGAAATCTCTTCTTTTTTTTTTCATCTGAAAAGAATAGGTTTGAAAGAAACCCAATTTCGGCGAGGTTAAAGAGGATTTGGGTTGGGATTTGAAAAAGAGAGAAATTTGGGTTGGGATTTGAAGAAAAGAGAAATTTGGGGAAAAATATTCAGGATTTTTTTTTAGGCGGAAAAAACGATGGAAGCTTTTTCGTTGGAGATGAGAAAGGGAAGCAAGCGTACTGCTAGCGTGGGTACGTGTCATACGATGATGAGCGCTGAAGCTCCTCGAGCTCCGAGTTGTACCAACGGTTCAAAAGATATCAAAGTTAAATGGGCCCCAAAATGATGTATTTATTACATCCATACCGTTCATCCATTTTTCAAAATCATTTTAGAGCATGAGTCAAAAAATAAATCATAGCCAAAGCTCAAATGCACCACACCAGAAATAGCAGTGGGTAATGATTTTCACCGTTAAAACATTCGTAGGGCCCACCATAAAGTTTATTTTCAATCTAATCTGTTCGTAAGGTCAAAAATACCTGGATTAAGAGGGAAAACCCATATAATATTGATCCAAAACTTATGTGACCCCCAAAAAGGTTTCAATGGTATACGTTCAATCCCCCACTACTTTTTGCGGTGTGGTCCACTTGATCTCTATATCTATCTTATTTTTCAGCTCAAGCCTTAATACGAGCTAATAAAATGAATAGACGGTTTGGATATAACACATACCTCATGATGGGACCCACAGAATTTGCTAACGTCAATACACCCAGCTGCTACACCAGCCAAGACGAAAGCTACCTTTTGAGAATGAACTCGGTGCAATTACGGGGCATTACAAATAGCAGTGCGTCTCTCACGGAGGGACTCACATTGATGCATTTATTTTTTATGCACGCCGTCCATAGGTTTTTCCAGATCATTATAAGACACTAGCCCAAAAAATAAAGCAGATCGATATCTAAGTTGCGCCGTATTTTAAGAAAGAGTGGTAGTCGAACCTCCACCGTTAAAAACTTCTTTGAGCCTACATTAATGTTTTTATGTTTTTGTAACGTTTATTTGTCATCCAATCCTTTGATAAGGTCTCGTGAACCTTTATATGGAAAAGAATAAATATCAGGTTCGTCCAAAACTTCTGTAACCCATGAGAAGGTTTTAATGGTCTATCACCACTATTTCTTATGTAAAGGTCCACCAAAGATTTGAATCTGCTTCATTTTTTTAGATTATACTCTAAATTGATTTTTAAAAATAGATGAACAAGATGGATATACAAGAAATATATCAAGGTGGGCCCCACCATAAGTATTGTATTGTCTAATTGAAGGCCAAGGTCGCACATAATCCACTCTACTCCCCTGCACCACTAAGTGGCCGGGAGTTAGTAATCCGGGACTATTATTTATTTATTTATTATTATTATTATTTTCAATTCATCCTAGTAGGAATGAGACCGTGAACTGTTTGAATGTATATAAACATCGTGGTGGACCAAAGAGGTTTATTTGTCATCCAAGTTGAAACCTTCCTAAGAGCTATGGCCCACAGTGGTATTTATTTGTCATCCAAGTTGTTCATAAGATCACACAAAGATGGATGAAATTAAAATACAAAAATAACATGGATCCAAAACTTTTGTGGCTCCTAAGGATTTTTCAATGGTAGGCATGTTCAATTCACATTGTTTCCTGTGGTGTGGTCCATTTGAGCATTGGATATGTTTCAACTTTGGGATCAAGCCTTAAAATTATCTCCTGTGGTGTGGTCCATTTGAGCATTGGATATGTTTCAACTTTGGGATCAAGCCTTAAAATTATCTTGTAAAATGGATGGATGGGGTGGATAAAATACATAAATCACAATGGGCCCCACACAGTTAACTCAGTACGATAAGCATATTGATTTATATGGTGCGCATGTGTCACTTGTTTGTATCTTTGGATTAATGGGTCGATGCTCTGTGGGGCCATCATAATGATAAATATTTTATCAATGTCGTCCGTTTATTTCGATAGATAATTTTAAGGCATGAGTCTAAAATGAGACAGATTTGCATCTCAGGTGGACCACACTAAGGGAAACAGTGGTGATTAAATGCCCACCATTAAAAACAGATGTATGGCCCACCACCAGATTTTTGGATCTGCCTAACTTTTAGAACATTGTCCTATGGTGGCCTTTCAAAACAGATGGTAGCAGTGGATTTGTGACGTACATCTCTATCATGCAAAAACCACACTGATTGGATAATCCAATCCATCCTTGATTTGGCATCTTTGAGTTCATTCACTTTTACATGTCTTAATTACTGTATGTCAGCTACATTTGTAATATATAAACTCATTTTGGTTGTTATTAAAGTGATTTTTTATGGCATCTCATGTTTTTTTTGTCCCATTAAATGAAAACTTATTATGTAATGTTTTTTTTTTTGTAATTTTTTTATTCCTGAATATGCAAATATGTGTATTCATGTATGTCCTGAAGTTTCACTGAAAAATTCCACCATTTTCTTCATGTTTCCCCATTTTTTCTGCATTTCTAGTTATCGGCGATATTATCGGCGATAACGATATTATATCTTTATCTCTGGCCAGCGAAACTTGTAGCGATACCGACAACTTGAACACTGACCGCACTCAACCCTTGAGTGTACCGGATTTTACTAAGGAGGTTTCACACGATTCACCCCAAACCCAAGGTTTTAAATCAGGTTCACCTTTAACCTTTACAACCTACACCTAGACTGAATGTTTATGCTCTCACGAGCAAGGGTCAACACAACGCACCCACTTTTAGGCACACTGGCCAAGGATCTTCTACAAGACCCTAACTCGTTTATGCTCTCACGAGCAAGGGTCAACACAAAGCACCCACTTTTAGGCACACTGGCCAAGGATTTTCTACAAGACCCTAACTGTTTATGCTCTCCACAAAGCAAGGGTCAACACAACGCACCCACCACGTACACTCCCCCTGGAGGCTTCATAGAGGACTTGCAAGAGGTGAGAAACACCTTAGTCCCAATTCTATAAAGGAATGATCACAAGGGTCCTCTGGACTCTGATAATTTACAGATAAGCAAATGAGTCCTTTTTAGCTCGTTGTTGAAGATCTCCTCCTTTGTTGATGAAGAATCTTTTGCTTCCTTGAACCACAACTCAGAAGATATAGGTTGGGTCAAGGTTATAATGGAATCATACTCTCAAATATTTTTCTATAAAGGAGATAGTGATTCCAATCATCTATGCATTCAAGGCATCTCAGCTTAATAATTTGTCATTAAGGTGGTAGCTGGAGGATCATTGAATGCGGAAGTTCATTCCCCAATTCACTCTATTGAATATCAATGATGAGGGTGGATTGGAGGATGAACTCCCTTGAGAGAAAGGGCTTTGGGTAAATGATCTAAGGTTAAACACTTAAAAGCACTCTCTTCTTTCTCTGCCAGCAACTAAAGACAAGTTTTTCATATATAAGCAAAAAGTTCCAACGGATATAAAACGGTCACATTTATGACAGAGTTCAATATCATCGAGCAGGGTCGATATCATTGAGCGTATACTCTCGATTGTATCGACCGGCCGCTCGATAACACAAACTCAAATGTCATACACTTTTGAAACCTTTTGCCAGCTGTTTGAGGAGATCGAAACGTGCATCGATGTCATCGGATTTCAAACTCCGATTTCATTGACATGAGGATCGATTTCTCGACATTTGAAAATGAGAAAGACATTGCCTTTGAAATATTTCAGGTCAAGGATATGATCAAGGTACACTCGATATCATCGGAATTTGAATGTCGATGATATCGATAGTTGTGTCGATGCATCGATAAATCCAAAGATTTTACCGGTGAGCTTGCTGGATAGTTTGTCCTTTCTCGATGCAATTGATCCGGCTTCGATATCATCGATATTTGAATATCGATTCGATCGAGTGACCCTCGATTCAAGATAAAAAAAACCACCCGAAAAATGTTGCTGGAAGACTGTGTCTAAGACCGATATCATCGAAGGCCTTCCAATATCATCGGTTTTTGAATTCCGAGGATATCGAGGAGTACATCGATATATCGAAGGTCTTTATGATTTTCTTTAAAAAAACAGGGATACAAACTCTATGCTGTCGATTTTATCGAGTCAACTTCAATAGACTCGAGTTTCAAATTTCGATGATATCAATAGGAGTATCGATACATCAATAATTCCGTCCAGAAGAATATGTGGTTGTTGGAAAATTTTTGTCTTCATTTCGATAGTATCGATTGAGCATCGAGGACATTGAAAACACTTCTCGATTTTATCGATCAGTCTATCGATAAATCGACGGAGGTTAAAAACTTAGAGATTTTCTAAATTTGTAAAAAAAAATTCTAACCCAAAAACCCTTAGATATTCTAATCAATTTTAAGGGTTTTAAATACCTGGTGTTTTGGGACATGGAATGTGAGGCTTAGTTTTACCTGTGGCGAGTTCAGGCACACATCCGGTTGAGGCAGACGGTTGATTGATCTTCCTATGGAGCTTCTCTGTCTTGCTGACTCAACACTCACGCTAATTGACAAACCAGGCCACTTACACCACCGATGTCCTTTTGGGCCTTCCTCTCTCTTTTAGAGCTATCAACTTAAATCAACTCATTCCTTCTAGCTGTTGTGGTTCTTGGTCTCCATTGTTGAACCATCTAAGTTTGCTTTCCCTCATCTTATTACCTAAGTTTCCTTGAATGTGTTCATTTCTAATTCTATGTCCTCATCTTGGCACTCATCAATCTCAACATCCTCATTTTAGCTACACTCATCCTATGAACATGTTGTTCCTTAACTTTCCAACATTTTGTCCCATAAAGCATGGCTGGTCCTATAGCTATCCTATAAAAATTCCCCCTTCAATTTGATTGGAATGCAACAATCACATAAAAATTTAGAGGCACATCCCCACTTCATCCATGCAGCTCTAATTCTTTGAGCAACATCCTTTTCAATCACTTTAGTTTTATGAATTGTCAACCCAAAATTTTGAAAATGGTCATTTTGGGCTTTCTTGGTCAATCTTGACTAATTTCTCATTTCCTATACTATTGTTGCTAAAATTGCATTCCACATGCTATGTTTTAGTCCAATGAATTCTAAAGCATGGTTTTGAGAATTGGTTATGATACGGCTGTATCAGTGCAACATAACTATACTGGCCACCCCCATTACATATACTATGTTTTAGTCCAACTAATTTTAGAACTTCTACATTCTAAGCATGGTTTTGAGATCAGTTATGATACACAACTGTATTGGTGTATCAGAACTCTATTTGCCACCCCCATTATGGGATATGGGGGGTGAAGCAGAGTCTTCAAAAGATGGGTTGCGTAGGCTGATACAAGCTGATACATCCTGTATTGGTACCGAAAGGAGTGCAATACAAGCTAGTACAACCATAAAGGACCCATTTTAAAATCTTTGGCTAATACAAACTACTCCAAACATAAAGGACCCATTTAATTTTTTTTCTTTCTTTTCTTTTTTTGAACTTCACTCTAGAACCATGTAGGAAGCTAACAAAATCATTTTATACTAGCTCTAGGTTTATTTTGGGGATAAAACGCAAGATTTGAGTGATATTCAAGGAATTGAAGTGGAATGGACCATTTTGAGAAAAACAGAAGGGAAATTATCATATATTTTTTTCATCATTGGTGATCCCTCCATAATTGGGTCAGCAATTGGGATGGTCTAGAATAGGTCGTACTACCATGCCATGTATACAACTACCATTTTAACGGGTTGCTAAGCTAACACAGGAGCCTAGTCTGATATCATAATGCAATCAATGCATTCAGTGGAATTCTAGTGTGAGTTTTCATTGGTGATCCCTCGATAGTTGGGTCAGCGATTGGGTTGGTCTAGAATAGGTCGTTTTACCATGCCATGTATACAACTACCCTTTTAATGTGGTGCTACTTTGATTTTATAATACAATCAATGCATTGAATGGAATTCAAATGAGAAAAACCTTTGATACTCTTGCAGAGTGTGACTGGATAATATATGGGCACTTAGAAGTTATTTAGAAATTGCTTGCTAGGAATACAAGTAATTTGAACCAAACCAGTCAAATTATTGGTCCCAGTTTAGATGTAACATGAGCCAAAAATTACATATTTGGTTATTTGACCATCAGATTGGTGGACACTTATTGGACAGTTATTCAATGGTTATATTTCATCAAATAAGTGCCAACCTATCAAGAGTCTGAGGTTAGAATTGTTCAACCAATCTGATCTTTAGACTTCGACTTATAGACAATGGTGTCAACAATTTTGTCAGTTTCGTTAGAGTCAAGTGTATGCCACACTTACAATTTCTTAGTGCATGGGTATCAAGTATCATGATCTGCCAGAGTATCAACTAACTCCGCCGTTCAAATATACACTAGACTGGAAATATTATAATCTAAATTATGTTGAGCTTTTTGTGGGCCCAACATGACGTGTGTGTGGCAAGTGACCAAACCATGAATCATCTGCCCCACCATGAAGAAGCCAAATATCAGGGTGATCCAAATGAGGTGGGCCACGCTATAGGAAACAATGCAACAACATGCCCAAAACCTCCAGGTTCAAGTGGTGTGCTCTACCCAAATTTTAGTGTTCCTTCATCCTAGTAGGGTGCACCTTATGTACAAGTTGGATGGATGGCAGGCTCCACACAGTGTCTCATCTTTTCTATGGTGGACATCCCCCATTGTTCCCTCTATTGTAGTCCACCTGAGTTCTTTGGGCATGATTCTTGGGCTAAGGCCAAAACATCGAGGGCCGCACTCGATGGACAGTGTGGATTTCATATACACATCACGGTGGGCCTCGCACAACCATCATGTTAGTTGTGCAGGCAGTTGTACGAGGGCAACCTGGTCCAACTCACCCCAACTAGGATGATATGGGCCAAGTCTTTTCTATGGTGTGGCCCAGCTAAGTTCTTTCTTGGCTTGATTTCTGGGCTTAAGGTCCAATATTGAAGGGGGCACCCAATGGACGATATGGATTTCAGATACTCATCATGGGTGGGCCTCGCACAGTCATTGTGTAAGATGTCCTGGCGAGTTGTACGAGGGTGACTCGATCCAACTCATCCTGACTCGATGATACAGGCTGGGTTGGACAATTCAAGCCAAGTCGGACCAATTTGAGGACTGTTCTTCCATAAAGGTGGGCTGTACCATATCTATCGTCTTTGAAACCGGGTGCATTGCTATGAGGTTATACATTGCTTGGACTGAGCTATTGTAAAGTACCATTAGGGTTTTAATTTGTACAAGATGGGCACCTTTTCCACTGATCCAAACCATTGATTTTATGGGGCCCACCATGAATGGTCCGTCCACCAAAAATCTCTCAGATTGAATAATCCTAAACATTTCAATGGGCTGCCAGAAAAAAACTGGTTTAACAAAAAGTACACAGCAAAGGTCTCTGTTCAACCAATAGAAGGCCGAATGTGCCATACCCAGGATATTCCAGTCCTGAGGGCCTTTGTTCTACAGCAGGGTGAGTCCCATCATATCAACATTTTGGACCACTGAATCATGGGCCAACTTTTACAGACTGGAATCCCAAACACTGTACAATATCTTAACTGATGCATTGTATAATACCTCAGTGGTTTTTTTATTAACAGTGAATGTCTGTCTTCTTCAGAAGCTAAAAGCCTGTGGCTTGACAACAATTGGTTATCACTTATCAGTAAAAGAACAGTAGTATATTTGATTGATTTTATTATTAGTTGTTCCAGTGTCATATTCTTGATACTCTTAGGGCCCGTTTGAGAGCTTGTATTTTGAATGCATTGGATTCCAAATCACAAATCAAGATGATTCCAAATCCTCAGTTGTGTTTAGCAGCTTGTAATTGAAATGCACTGGAATCCAAAATTAGAAATGCATTGAAATTTTGTAATATATTTAGAGGAATTTGAATTTGATTACTAAATCAATTTTAATATCCGTGTACTTATGTGATATTTGACAGAATGATTGTAATAAGCCTGTTGAAATATGTACTTTGGCAAAAAATGACAAAATTCCAAGCTTGAGGTGGGCCACAAGCATAGAATCAGAAATGAGTGATTCACCAATATTTTTTTACCATTGATTTACATGGCCAATGTTTGGACTGTTCGGATCATTCTATTGATGAAATTTTAGTGATGCAGCCGATAATTTGATTGTTTTGGGGTATCATCAATGTGCCACATGTACAATGGATTAATAGCCTAGCGACACCCTTGTTACACATGCAACTCCCTTGCCTTAAGGAGCCAAAAGAGGTATGTGATTCTAAATCATAGCATATGGGATAGATTTCAAAACCCAGCAAAACTGTGTATTTCATATACCTCTATTTCCAAACACCTCCCAATCCATGCTGCCAAATGACTTTCGGATTCTGAATGCATTCAAATTCATGCTGCCAAACAACCCCTTGAGGGTGGTGATTGTATGGCTGAACTGTAGTTCATGAAAATTTTAATTATGCATACTGCTAATTAGAAGTGCCCCTCGGTATTGTATTTGTAATATGGGGAACTTTCCATTGACATTATTAAAATGCCACCCACACTTCTGGAAGATTTCTTTTTTCATGGTCAGCAGTCAGAGCACCTGTGGCCCTTCAAAAAAAAATAATAAAGAGCACTTGTGTGTTTAGGAAAGAAGATATGACTGAAAATGGCCAATAGGTGGAAGGTAACCTCCAGGAATGAGTAAGATCTGCCTGCCATCAGAAATTATACAAATTAGATGAGCAGGACCATCCCCCACCTAGTCTGGGCATCCATATGTTGAAGAGAGCTTTATTGTGCCTGGAAGGCTTGGACGTGTGTTTCTGTGTTTTATTGTACCTGGAAGGCTTGAGAGTGGTTTTTTTTTTTTTTTTTATAATTGTGCATGTGCGTGTGTTTTCTATATCTATCTTTTCATTGGATTATGATGCAAATGGTCTGGATGAAAACGAATGGCCTGAAATTGATAGTTATATAGCAAGGTCCCATCATCCAGAAGTGTTAATTGGGCCATGGGAAAGCAAAGTCAACCATGGTGTAGCCAATGACACGGGCTTTAGATTCTAAGAAACATTACGATGGTCTCAGATAATTCATGCTCTTTTGACATCGAATCAAATCTTTAGCAAGAGATTAATGTGCGAGTGGCATACACTGCAAGAAACACCTGTGGTACTCGGCAATGGAAAGGATGGATTCAGGGCACTAATTTTAGATGGTCTTTGGTGGTGTGGAATGGATGGCATGTGGTGCATATAAATTTGGGCAGGAAGCTCACAAACAATTTCAAGAGCATTCACATAAACTGTAGTTTGAGACCTAGTTGGAGATTAATTGAATAAATGAGTTCTTCCCATGCAGATAGCATCATGACAGCAAGGCACATCAGTTTAGGGTGGGAGAACTGATATCCTATAAATTGGCCTTTATGCTAGAACCCAATATGAGTGTTTGGTGTGTACCGTCAGGTTGTGGTTGGCATGGCTTCCCAAGCATTTTAAGCACACTTCTTGTCTGGGAACGTGTGATGTAGCCTAGAGTGGAACCCAACCATGTGTGAAAATCGAAGTCCTAGAAGATTGAGTAACGGATCACACGTCCCTGTCTATATCATGATTCCATAGGCTGCCCATAATGGACCCAAAGCAATGCCATTAGTACCAAAGTATTCCATAATGGTAACGGTGGCCATAATGGCCTTACGGAACTTTTTTTTTTTTTTTGAAAAAACCTATTTCGGCCCTATAACGGACCATTGTGTAACCATTTTGGAATACCTTGATTAAGATTGCGACTTACTCTTGTGTGCACAAACGCTCCAACCGGCTCTTATTTTGTAACATTTTCTATGCAGTTCATATACAATTTAGCAACTGTGCTGCTTTGATTTGTTCTTAACTCTTTCTCTTAACAGGTAATGGTCCGAGAATTGAAGGCCTTATCAAACAATTGCAGATCAAGCAGTTGCATAGAGCATGCGGCGGCAATCATGGAGGAGGAGAAGGCTCCGGAAAAGCTATCTAAAGGGGTTTCAGCCCTGTCTCTGAAAGGTGCCGAAAAGAAGGTAATCTTGAACATTGTGATCATATGGTTTCATTCTAGTTTCAGCTTTGGGGAATGCAGCAGAATGAATTATTTTTAACAAATATTCCAAATTATATTAAAAGAAACAAAAGCAATTCAAATATCCATTGAGCTAATGGATAAACATTCACCAGTCCCAACAAAAAGCATCAATCTAAAGACGCCGTGTTTCTACAACACACCGACAACGACACTGGCCTCTCTACAAACCATACTAGAAGAAATGTTGATCGATGAAACCATTGTCCTGATATCATTATCCGGAAAGCATTGTTGAAGACGTGAGTCGTAAACAAACAATTGCATTATGAGACTCCTAAGTGGGCAATGGTTGGAAAAACTTATTCAACCTTCATAGCTTGAAATTTGAATCACCCAAACACGACAGACTCACAGAACACCAATTGGAACTCAATTAGCTAAGCTCATAAAAAATGAAAAAAATCTTTAAAAAAAATAGGAAAAACTTGCCTAATTAGTACACATGATTGGATTGAGTTATTTTACTTATTTCATTATAGTTTGAGTGTTTCATTAAGTTATATATTTAGTTACATATATTATATTATATAAATTTTAACAAAACATTCAAGCTACATTAAAAGAGAACTAATTATTATAAACTTCGAGCAAAAAAAATTCATTAATAAATGGATAACTTGAAACAACTTACAAGTTATAACTTACAGCTTAATTTACAAAAAGCAAGCACAACTTATAAAATATAAAAAATAAACATACTTGAAGTAATTGTAGAGAGATTACAGTAAGAGAGAGAGAGAGTAATAGATTTAGAGCTTTGGAGTAGAGAATAGTGAAAATGGAGGGGATGTGAGTGCCTATTTATAGGCAAAAGTTCTCCAAATTGAAAAAATAAAAATTAAAAAAATTGCTTCCACTTTGATTATTAGGAAATATGCGATTGCATATGCAGTATGCGATCGCATATTTATCGCATATAAAAGTATGCCATAGCATACTTGCCAGGATCGCATATGCCATCATGGCATATGCGATTCAATCCACAATATGCGCATATGCGATCGCATATGTTATTGATCATTTCATATATATATATATATATATATATATATATATATATATATATATATATATATATATATATATATATATCAGTACATTGTACGGGAGCATCACACCTGATCATAGCATACCACATAGAGGAAGTAATGTATCGTGTACCCATTCTTGTACCATGCACCGGAGTGGCCCGCAATCTAGGTAACCATGCTTATGTGTGGGTTAGAAACGCCCCTTTTTTTAATGTATAACAGATTTTATTCAAAATGAGAAACCAGGAGCACATTAAAAGATGGTGATGAGTCTCCGATACCAGCATCCAATTTCGAAGCACCCTCATTTAGCTGGAGAATCTGCAACATTAAACATAATATTTAAGCACATGTGGAGGATTAGCAATTTATGTTCTTGGTCTTCCTGACATATTGATGTGAAGTACTGTTTCCACTGCTGTAGCCGGAAAAATACCTTCTCGAGAAGCTTGACGTGTACGAGTCCGCAGTTGGTGATCCCAGCTCGAAGGTGATCCCACGCATCGAACCCTTCCCGCCAGCCTTCCAGTCAGTTGCTTGCAATCCGATTGTCTTGGACATTGCCTTCAGTTCGATCGACTTCCCATCTCTTGAAAACAGGATGAAGAAAGACAAGAAGAGTATCTTCAGCCGGCTGTGGCGATGAACCCACCCATTCGGTGAGTGGTATGAATGTCGCAGGCTAATATCTATGCTTGAATTTTCTCTTCCGTGGTACTAATTGCCTTTTGTTTTAAATAAAAGTATGAAAAACCCTGGTATAACCCATTGTTTCCGGCTTTTGGTTCTGAATTTTGAGCAGTAATCTTGATATTACCAATAGAACTTGCTTAAGAATCTAAAATACGTGGATTTCAGGAAATTGCTGGCTGGATTCTCCCGGCTGTTTTATCACTAGTAAAAATGCACGTGCATTGCATGTGGGGCATATCTCTTCTATGATTACTGTCCATTTGAGCTTGTGTAGGTGAAATTAAAACCGAGCATCTTGTGCCCCTGATGTTCCCATTGCCACCCCTAATCTCAATCCATACTGGCTTCTTTGTTAGGATAGTGTGCCCTAAATAACAGTTGGATTTGCCTGATTTTTAGAGCTTCCCATCTTCATGGTTGGGCCCCACTAAATGCATGGGTATACATCACACGTGGACCCCTCACAGGTTTAATTAGACAACATGATCTATTTCATCTTGTTCCTTAGTCCTGTCTGCCGTAGTGGGATTTCTCCACCTATGGGTACTCGAACCCTTGACCTGGTGTTGTAACTCTTGTGAGTCTACCACTCTTGGTATAGCTTGCTAACCATTAACAATGAAAACAAAGGAACCTGAAAATGGAAGAAAACAGTATCTGGAGCTTTGTGCAGTCCACCATGTTGTATATGTAAAATCCATATTGTCCATCGGGTGAGAACTCTTAATCTTCACTGTGGATACAAAAGATCAGCCTTATAAAGGAAGATAAATGTAAAACTGGGCTACTGACCTTTTTCTTTTTCTTTGTTTTCCTTTTAATCATCTCTTAATCCTGGTGAGTTAGACCTTATGAATGGGTTTGATAAAAGGGATGCACCATGTCAACGTCACAGGCAAATGTATGGTTGGCATCACATCACCACTGTTCCCTGTGGTTTGGCTACTTTTCAGCCCCAAGACCTAGAGTTGATATGCCTACCTGAAGGGCAGAGTAGATTTTACATATACAGCATGGTGGGTCCTCACAGAGCTTGCTCTTCTTCATCCATGATTTGCCCAAACAAATGGATGGTTCATATTGGATATACACGATCCGGACCATCCATTCTACAGATGGGTTGATCAGGTGGATATAAATATCTGCTCAACCACGTTGTGACGTGCGTGCAGCTCCGGACGGCATGTGTGGGAAAAGAAACTTAGATACTCCAGCTGTGTGATGGATGATACGCAGGCACTTAGAAAGTGCACGAGGCATATAGGTAATTAAACTAAACCGTCCAAATTATGGTACCCAGTGTAGATGTATCATGAACCAAAAATTAATTTCTATCGGATTCGTGGACATTTATTTATTGGACAGTCAAAAATGAATAAATCAAGTCTTATTTACACGAATCAGTAGTCATGATTGATTGTTTTCTGTTTTCAACCAATCTGATCTTTGGATTGTGACTTGCTGACTCTGGGATTCACAATCTATTCGATTTTATTGGACTTGGCATTTGCCACGTGTACGATTCCTCGGCGGTTTCACTTGAGAGGCCCATCATGCTAATGGTCTGGATCGCTAGATGTATGTCCTCGCTGGAAAAAACCGAAAACATTATATAATACAATGCTTAGACTGAGGCTGACGATCATATGATCGAGATCCATCGTGGATTTATATAACCTCGAGCCTCATGTTTGTGCAAGTGGGCCCCACTTGTAAGAGATCGAGACCATTGATCCGGATCACATCATTTTAGCAGGTAGAGACCAGGGATTTACAAGTCTCTATAACTTGATCCGGAGCCACAGCTGCAAGCAAACGGACCTGACGAAATCCGACAAATAATCAACGATGGATCCTTTTTACTGCAATTGTTTCAATTGATCCTGATCGTAGGATCCTGAGACAAGTAGAGATTTCAACATGTTAACACCACGAATGCAGCCGACGAGAAGGAGAAACTAGGTATTATAAACCATAACCAAGATGGGGGTTCATGTCAGTTTGACTATGTCCAGCGCCTCAGGCCCATTTTATCCTTTAAATATTGAGTTTTCAACAGAGCATTGAAATTACACAAATGCTTGGGCTGGTGTGAAAGGTTGTATGCATTGTCAATGGCAACAACCATAACCCCGTTGGTACGGTTATCACAACAACGTTGGGTCTTTATAGCATATATGGCCTATGCACCAAAAACACCCCACATTACAAGATCTAATTTAGCTGTGGGGCGGCCCACTTTGGTTGAATTCCAACTTCAGTTCCACATTGAAAGGTACTACTTTATTCAAATATCAAGCAATTTTGGTGCCCATCATACTAATTCTTTGGATCACTGAACAGTGGGCCCCACTTGCCCCTACTTTGGGGGCAAAAGATGGAAAAAAAACCTGAACACAAACAGGTTGTGGACTTCAAAAGTCACAAAGGCTGGAAATCATGTTAGAAACCAAAAAAAAATACAATGCTATACATGTCATCTTTTAAACCATCAAAAGAACTTTTCCCCGCCAACATATAAAATTACTTTCCACTCTAAGAAAAAAAATAATCTCAGAACTCCTACCATTTCTTTCAAAAGAAGGAACTTCAAAACACCTTTCCACTCTGAACTTGTAAAAAATAAAATAAGGGGGGGGGAGGAATAGAGGAGAAGAAAAGAAAAGAAAAGAAAAGTCCCAAAACTCCAACCATTCCTATCAAATGTAGGGATGCAAGGGAAAGGTCAGCTTAGCTATCATCTTCTTCTTCCTCATCGTCATCCTCCTCCTGCAAAATATTGTCCAGATTTTTTCAATAGTATGTATAAAATATAAGATTTGACATCCCCAAAGCTTTTGAATGACATGTGGGACACCCTATCATCAATCGGGTCAGCACAGCTCAGTAAATAGTGCCATTGGGAGCGCACCATGGTGCAAGAATCAAGCCAATCAGATTATCATAACCCTATGAATGAAGGCCAATTTGTTCCAACCTTCCGTTTTTAACGAGCCATGGATCAGACGGTGAGATTCATCAAACCAACGTGATACTTTCATAAGCAATACAAAGTGGGATCTCTAGGATAGATGGTTTGAGATGATGATTGGACCTATTTTGCTTCTCCACTCAATCTCGACTGTCCATTTTCCATGCTATTGATTGGATGCTTGGGATTATCCAATTAGCATGATTTTTGTACCACGGCTTGTGCCTAATTTGTACGAAATAATGGACAGTTCAAATTGATGAATAGGCAACCTTCCAAAACATATTGATGACTAGCATCCCATGTGTCAATTAAAGCTTTTGGGACATCAGCAAGACTCACATACATCATACATGAAACGTACCATACATGAATATTAGCAAGGTTTCAAAACTCAAAAGCTTGACTTAACTGGAAGTTTGTTAGTTGAGTAGCTCAATTGAGTTCCATCTCAACATTGAATTCTCAAGTTTGAGCCTACCTTACCTAAATAAAAAATTAAAAATTAAAAAAATAGTAGTTCTATGTTCTATCGAGTCTCAAATGCTAGAACCATGCTAGTATGACTACTAGTAGGTACATGGGGAGAGTACCTACCGCCACGTGGGTCGAACTTTCATTAGATCCAACCTGTTCATCAGGTAGGCTACCTCTTGTTTAGGCTACAAGCTAGAAATCATGACGATCAGAAGCTCAGACGGGCCACACCATAGGAAACAGTTGGTATGGACCCACCGGCTTTGTGTAGGACCCACACTGCTGTCTAATATTTCATCCTATCCATTCATCTAACTTGCTTTGTCAGGATGAAAGCATTCCCCGAAAATGATGCTATTCCAAAATTATGTGGCCCATGACACATGAACTTTAAGAAAAATTCCCAATGGGGCAGCCCAACTGAGTGTTGAATCAGCCTGATCTTTGGGATCAAGAACAAAAAAGGGTGTTGTACCTGATGGACAGGGTGGATCACATGCACTTAAGGATGAAGCACATCGAAATGCACCACCACTACATATGGGAGAAGGTGTTAAATGGAGGATCTACATTCGATCTCACCTAAATCATCCCATCTGTTCTCCTGAGGAGAAGTTTGGTTCCAAACTCCAGCTCGAAACCCAACCTTGTGCTTCATCTCCCTATCCATCAGCAAAAGCAAATAAATTGCCTTGCATTAAAGGTTCAGTCATTGCTTCCCGTCAATCTCCCTCTTGAACCCATCGGGTCATGAGACAAAAGGCCATGTGAATGTACACACCAGCCTTTTAATCCGCCCATCCCCCTTGCCCAATTCTGACAGATTTGGAATACAGCCTTCCGGCTTTGTTTGGAAAGCCAACCTTTTTTTCTCAGTGGAAAGCTCAACTTTCAGAGTCGTTTCCCTCACAGAAGCATTACTAATCACGCAAGAGTTTTGTGTTACTTGGGGAATGTCAGAGTTGGCCTTGTATTTCTTTGGTTTCCTAGGAAAAGTCTGATATTCTGCTTTAATTCCTTAGGTTCTCCATTCTTAGGAAACATTGGGGAAGGGAACTCCGAGGTAATGTAAAACCAAGTGTGAACCAAGGCATAAGGTATCGGTAACGGTGGACATAACGGCCACCACCGTAACCTTTACGATACCGGCTATAACAGCTGTTACGGCCCCCATAACAGCCGTTACAATCTCTTTTTTGAATTATTTAAAAAATAAATAAATAAATAAACAAAAAAAAAAAAAGCTGAAAAACTTGTATCGGCCACGTAATGGACCGTTACGGGGCTGTTACAGCCTTTATTGAGGGGCATAACAGGCCGTTATAGGGGTTGTAATGGCTGTTACAGGTCATTTTTTCCGTAACAGCCATTACAATCCCGTAACGTAATGGTTGCCACCGTTACCTTTACATAACAGCCTTTACAGCCCCATAATGGCCATTATGGTTCCCCATGACTATGAACAAAACATGTTTTCTGTAACTATTTAGTATATGTTTTGCAATTAATTTAATAAATAAATAAAACCACATGCATCATCATCATCTAAGCCTTATCTCAATTAATTGGGGTAGGGTACATCATACATGAATCGTGTTTTGCCATTCCACTCTCTCAAGGGCCAGACCTTCAGTTAGCCCATAGGTCATCAAGTCTTTTCTTAGTGCCTCTATCCATGTCCTTTTGGGCCTTCCCCTTGCTTTTAGAGCCCTCAACTTGCACCAACTCCGCCTAATCAGAGCTTTCTTAATCTCCATTGCACATGACCAGACCATCTAATTCTACTTTCCCCTATTTTACCTATTGGTACTACTATGTTCCCTTGAATGCATTCATTTCCAATTCCATCTTTCCTTGTCTTGCCACTCATCCATCTCAACGTCCTCATTTCAGCTACACTCATCCTATGAACATGTTATTCTTTAATTGTCCAACATTTTGTCACTTAAAGAATGGTTGATCTTATAAAATTCCTTTCAGTTTGGAGTGGTACACATGAAACTCCAAAGGCACATCTCCATTTCTTCCAACAACTTTAAATTCTATGAGTAACATCCTTTTCAATCTCTCCATGCTCATGAATTATAGACCCAAGGTATCAAAAGTGGTCATTTTGGGAAACTTCTTGGTCAACAATCTTAACTAATTCCTCATTTTCACTCCTATTATTACTAAAATTGCACTTCGTGTACTCTTTTCAGTCCGACTAATTTTAAATCCTTTAGAACTAAAGCACCCTTCCATAAATCTAGCTTTGTGTTTACACCCTCCCTTGTCTTGTCAATCAAAACTATGTCATCCGCAAACAGCATACGCCATGGGATCTCTTCCTGCTAATACATTGTTAGCTCGTCCATAACCAATGCAAAGAGGTATTAGCTTAATGCTGTATAAGCCTACAGTAATTGGGAACTCACTTGCCTCTTCACTAGTGGCCCTCGCATTTGCTACCTCTCATACATATCCTTAACATTGTCAACATATCCTCTTGAGACAACTTTCTTCCCAACACCACTAGATAAAGTCTCAAGGGACGCTATCATATGCTTTCTCTAAGTCAATAAAGACCATGTGAAGGTCCTTTCTCCTCTCCCTATATTTCTTCATCTATTGTCGAAGTAAGAAACTAGCTTCAACGGTAAACCTCCCAAGTATGAATCTAAACTAATTTTCAGATATGTTCGTCACCTGCCTTGGTCTTTGTTCAATTACTCTCTCAAAGTTTCATGCTATGGCACATGAGTTTTAATTGCACGATAATTAGTGTAGCTTTATGTCTCATTTGTTCTTATAAATAAGAATTGCAGTACTTTTCCTCTATTCCTTTAACATTTTCTTTGATCTTACAATCTCGTTAAACAACTTTGTTAACTACAATAATCTAGTATCTCTCATACACTTCCAAACCTTCATTGGCATACCATCCTGTGCAACGGCCTTTCATGTTTTCATCTTTCTCAAAGCTTCGGATACCTTAATACTACAAAGCATCTATGGTATCCGACATCTTTTGAGTTTATAGTTCCTTCTACCCCTATGCTCTCAGAGTGGTTGTCATTTAATTAGTTCTGAAAATAGCTTCTCCGCGTTTCATTTATCTTATTCTCTTTTACTAGTACCCTATAGTTACTGCTTTTAATGCATCTAACACGATCCAGGTCCATACCCCTCCTCTCTCTCATTTTTGCAAGTCTGAAGACATCCTCCACCACCTATGTCCCAATCTATTGCAAAGATCATCAAAAGCCTTAATATTACCCTCAATTACTACTTTCTTAGCAATCATTTTGGTATTTCCATATTGTTCAAAATTTTCATCATTTTCAATCCCCTGCCAAGTTTTAAAATATGAATGTTTCTCATGAATAGCTTTTTGTACATTGTCATTCTGCCATCAAGTTTCCTTATATGATTGGCCATTTCCCTCTAGATATTCTCAAAACATCTTTTGTGACTTTCCTAATGCACTCAACCATCTCATTCCATATAACATTTACTTCTTCCATGACATTCCACTTTCCTTCATCCATCAATCTATTTCTAAATAACATTGTTTTCTCCCTTTTTTTCCATCACTTAATGTAAACATCCATAACCATTAACCTATCCAAACCCTCTCCTAGTATAACCTCGCAATCCTTACATATTGATCATGTTGTCTTTCTAAGAAATCTGTTTGGATTATATACGATCCACTTTTGAAAGCTTTAAATGTTTATCTTTCCTTTAAAGTATGCGTTTTCTAGAGCAAGATTGTATGCTATAGTGAAATCAAGGATGGCATCCCCCATCTTATTTCTTCTCCCAAAATCATATCCACCATAGATGCTCTCATATCTTATACTTTTCATACATGATCATTTAAATCTCATACAAATACCCTCTCCATTTGGAATTCCTTGCATTAGTCCATTCATGTCCCCTCAAAATAGTTTTTGTATTCTATTGTCTAACTCTACTTGCGGTGTATATGCATTAATAACATTGATTATCTCCTCTCCTAACACAAGTTTTATTAATAAAATCCTATTACTCACTCGCTTAACATCTACAAATTTATCCTTTAAATCTTTATAAACCACTATCCCTACCCCATTTATATCATTTTTTTAATTCTATTGTCTAAACTCTACTTGCGGGGTATATGCATTAATAACATTGATTATCTCCTCTCCTAACACAAGTTTTATTAATAAAACCCTATCACTTACTCGCTTAACATCTACAACTTCCTTTAAATCTTTATAAACCACTATCACTACCCCATTTATATCATTGTCCTTTTCTATAAAGCTTATATCCATTAATTTCTCTAGTTTTGGCCCATTTCCACTTGGTCTTCTGAATGTAAACTATGTTTACTCTCATTCGTTTCATCATATTTACTAACTCCATTCTCTTACCCACCCCCTCCAAGGTATACCAACCCAAACCCATCCCTCCCCCCATAGATACCTCGTCAACTCCATTCAGAGAGGCCCTCGTCCAACATTCAAGGCCTTGCCAACCCAGCCCTCCCTTATCGCCCTCCTAACCCCCCGAATTCCTATCCTTCCACCCAAGAACCCATCTCGTCAGAGAGACGAATCCATCCTAGTCAGCCAAGAACACTTCAATAGGGCCAGAGCTAAACTTAACGACACGGTTGTTATAATTTGTAAAGATGGCGCTACCATATCTCAGGTGAACGATTGGATATCAGAAACTATGGCCTTCCGTCCTAGAAATTACAAGATAAAACCTCTGGGCTACAACGAGTTGTGGGTCAAGGTATGCCCAAGCCTCAACCCAGAGATGTTGTTGATGGCGGGACACCTACATTCTGGAGGCCCTGTTGCAAGGTGATGAAATGGGAAGATTTCTCTACGTTCGGCATGGAACACATATGGTTCCAAGTATGGGGAATCCTATTGGAACTTTGGTTTGATGATTTCTTCATATCGGTGGCAGCCTACCTTAGGTCGTTCCTGGAAGTGGACATCAAGACGAGGCTGGGAGAAGAGATTGGAGTCATTAGAGGGAGGGCTAGAAGGAGGAAGGACTCCCCACCGCCTTCCACTGTTTGGGTCTCTGTCGACGACCGCCTGCTCAACTTTCCAATCATCAGAGAAACTATGAATGAAGCTTACCCTCGATGGGGCGACCTCTGGCGTGCCAGTGAAGGCCCTTCTCCGGCTCCGGTGGAGGTGCCAGCTTCGTCGTCTACTACGCGTGCACCCGTCCCATGCTCCAACGGTGTACCTCCTCAAACAGCTGATGCCCTTTCTTCTGCCATCGGGGTCGGTGATCGCATCCTAGCCGTTCGAGAGACATGTGGAGCGATCACACCCTCCCGGCCGTCTGCAGGATTTTGAGTGTCGAGCTCCATGATGGGCGACTGCAATGCCTCGACACGTGGCTCCCTGGAAGCGGATACGAGACCAAAGACTAGTCACAAGACAGTAAATCTGAGGGATATTAACAGGCACAAGACGTTAGTTCACACACGTTAGCAGCCTATGACAAGAGATATTAATAGCCCATCCATTTCGCCTTTGTCGATACATTACATTTGACGCGTGTCGACTCAAGCTGGCTCCTCGAGCCACTCCCCAGGACACGTGGCCCGTCATCTATCAAGGCGTCTTGGCGACACTTGCATCTCGATCGGGGATCGCGATTCGGGTCCGAGTCCGGGTTTTATATGCAGTCACTCGTCTGGCTCTCAATCTAACGCACCCTCATCCAGCTTTCAACCTCTAGCCATAACATCCAAGCACCATCACCCCTCACCCAGCAACACCCTCTCAGATAAACCTTTTCAACTTGAATCCCCAACAGCCATTTGGAAAACTCCCAACCTATTGCTCTCCCCCTCCCAATGCTCCGACGACGATTTAGATATGTCCAACTCATGCTTCTCATATTACCAGTCCCATCCCCCCCCTAAATTCCATCCTTCTCTCTGGTGAATCCCTAGATCTTAGCCCTATCACACTCTTTCAAGACAATCCCTCCAACCAGGTGCTTGTAGCTGAACCTCTCCAGATGATCGTTGAACCTGAGTTCAAGCCTACGCCAGCGACAGGTAATAGGTCTAACCTCCCCAACAAGATGCATAATAAACGCTGGATTAGAGAGGCCGTCAAGCATGTTGGAAGGTCTCTTGGCTTATCATTCGAGGACCGTATGGAGGACTACATAGCATTATTTCAATGTATTGAGGACAGAGGAAAAGTTCAGACCTCTAGCGAAACGTAAACCCAAGCGCAGCAGCAACCGCGAACTTCAAGGTCTAGAATATAGCCCAGGGCTAGTGTCAGCCTCCAAGTCTAAGCAGCAAAGGCAGGGAAACCGGGGAAGTCTAGTTGATCAATGAAGGTTATATCGTAGAATGTTAGGGGAGTGGGCTCCAAGCATAAACGGAGCCTAATTAAAGCCACTATTAGTAGAAAAAACCCAAACATGGTCTGTCTTCAGGAGACCAAAGTTCTTCTTTTCAAAGATAATATGTTGTCCACTCTATGGAAGGCAACTGATGCGAAGTGGACTTCACTGGACGCGGTTGGAAGCTCGGGTGGCATCCTTGTTGCGTGAAGATCATCCAAATGGGATCTCCTGTCATCTTCTAACGCATCTTTCTCGGTGTCGGTCAAACTCCAAGATAAGTTTTCCTCTTTTCAGTGTCTCATTTGTGTTGTTTATGGGCCTAATGTTGATTCTGAAAGGGCCGAATTTTTGGACGAGTTAACCTAGGCTAGACAATCCTTTTCAGGTCCGTTCTGTGTGGTGGGTGATTTCAATGTCATTCGATTCGCAGAAGAACACTCTAGAAGGAGAAGAGTATCTTCGGCCATGCTCCATTTCTCTGAATGGATCCAGATTCATGAGCTCATCGATCTTCCGTTACTTGGGGCTAGATTCACCTGGACGAATGGTCGAAGGTCCCCAATTCAGTCCAGATTGGATAGATTTCTTGTCTTGCCTAACTAGATTGAGACTTTTCCCACTGCTCTCCAAGCCGCTCTGCCCAGAACCACCTCAAATCATTGCCCGATCCTTCTATCGATGGAGAAGGATAACTGGGGCCCGAAACCTTTTAGATTCAGCTCTTCGTGGCTCCAATCTGAAGGGCTTCGTGAAAAGATCATTAACTAGTAGTCTAGCTTCCGGGTGGATGGTTTTGCTGGTCACAAGCTTTTATGCAAACTCAGGCTCCTTAAACTTAAAATCAAGGAATGGCGCCAACAGGAAGTTCAAAAGAGAGAAGCTGAGGTGGATTCTCTTCTATCGGAACTACAGGCTATTGACTTAGTGTCTGATGATATTCCGATCTCTTCAGACACCCTCGCCAGGCGCATCAGCATCATTCAAGATCTATCGAACAGAGCCTTAGAAGAAGCCTCCTGGAGGATAAAATCCAGAGTCAGGTGGATTGCAGAGGGCGATAAAAATACCAAATTTTTCCATAATATTACTAATATGCAATTCCGGTCAAAGCCTATTATCAGTATCTCCGATAAAGACATCCGGGTGGAGGATAAACAAGCGATAGAAGATCTCGCTATAAAACATATCAGAGATCTCTTATCCTCTGATAATTGGAGCAGACTGCACCTCGACCTCGCCTCTTTCAATTCATTGGATGCTACTGACGTAACTCTTCTTGAAGCTCCATTTTCCCAAGAAGAGGTCAAGGCTGCAATTGATGCGATGGAGGGGGATAAGGCTTCGAGGCCTGATGGTTTTTCGATCAGTTTCTATCAGTCTTTCTGGGAAACAATTCACCAAGATGTCCTTCATTTCTTCCATGAATTTCACGACAGAGGTAGGCTATCGAAAGGGTTAGGGGCCTCCTTCATTGCTCTCATCCCCAAGGTAGCAGGGGCTGTCTTTTTCTGAATTCAGGCCCATCAGCCTGATAGGGAGTCCCTACAAAATTCCCGCTAAAACCTTGTCTTCTCGCCTGTCGAAGGTCATAGGCAAACTCATCTCGCCGAATCAAAATGCCTTCATCAAAGGTAGACAGATCACATATGGGGCTCTGATTGCAAATGAAGTCCTCCACTCTTGTCACAAGAATCATTCCAGTGGTATTTTCTACGAATTAGATGTTGTTAAGGCTTATGATCACGTTGATTGGGGTTTTCTCAGCTACATGTTAACCCGTATGGGTTTCGGTGCCAAGTGGAGAAAATGGATAGAATCTTGCATCGACTCTGCTCACTTCTCTGTCATTCTTAATGGGTCCCCTAAGGGCTTTTTAAAAGCTCTAGAGTCCTACGCCAAGGGGACCCCCTGTCCCCTCTTCTCTTCCTTATTGTTGGTGAGGTGCTCTCCAAAATGTTGATCAGAGGGCAGGAACAAGGTATCCTTCGTGGTATAGCAATGTCGGGGTTGACGCACCCCATTACACATACCAATTTGCAGATGATACTTTAATCTTTTCAGAATCTTCAGCTCAGTACATTGAAAATCTCCACACTGCTCTTCGTTGTTTTGAGGCCGTCTCTGGCCTAAGGATAAACATGGGTAAATCTAAGCTGCTTGGGATCAATGTTACTCCAGAAACTCTTCAATCATTTCCCAACATCCTTGACTGTCAGATTCAATCATTCCCTACCTCGTTCGTTGGTTTGCCCCTCTCAATGGGGACCCCTCCTAAATCTATGTGGGACAAGGTGAGTAGCAAGTTCCATAAATATCTGGCTACGTGGAAATGCCGCTACCTTTCCCTGGGAGGTCGGCTAACTCTAATCAAAGCAACTCTAACGAACCTTCCTCTGTATTTCATGTCGTTGTTCGCATGCCTGGCCCCAATTCTAAAGTCTATTGATAAAATCAGAAGAGACTTTTTGTGGTTTGGAAAGGAAAATCAAAAGAAATTCCATCTTTTGGAATGGAAGGTAGTCTGTAAACTATTCAGGGAAGGTGGTGCCAATGTCAAAAATCTGAAAGTCGTGAACAAGGCTTTGCTAGGTAAATGGTCCTGGAGGCTAGGCACAAAAAAGGAAGCCCTTTGGTCCCCAATTATTAAAGGCAAGTATGGCTCATCTCCAAGAGATTGGTGGACTAAAGATTCTTCCTATTATAAGGCTTCTCACATTTGTAAAGGAATTCTTCGGGCTAAGTCTTCGGTTCTTCAGAATTGTTGTTTTGAGTTGGGCAACGGTTTGTCTATTCGTTTCTGGGAAGATCCCTGGGTTAGGGATGATACCTTCAAGCATCGGTTTCCTAATATATACCGTCTGGCCCCCAACAAAAATATCTTTCTCAATAGTTGTTTCTCAGTCACGCCTACTCATGTTGTCTGGGATATCAGATGCTCTAGGAACCTTTCCGATAGTGAAGCTTCGGAGTTTATGGTTCTTCAGGACTGCTTATCCAAGACCAGGCCCCTCCTCAATCAGCACAACAGCATTGTTTGGAAGTGACATAAATCTGGAATCTTCTCGGTCAAGTCTCTCTACTCTCACATCTATCCTATGTCGACCTCCTCTCAGGTTGTGTCCCCTTTCATTTGGAAATACTCAGCTCCCCCTAAGTTCATCTACTTCAGTTGGCTAGTGGGCCGAATTAGAATCGTTACCATCGATAATCTTTCTAAGAGGGGTATGCAGATCATTAATATTTGCCTCTGCTGCATGCAGGAAGCAGAAACTGTGAATCATTTGTTGGTTCACTACTCCTTTATTTCTCAAATTTGGGCAGATTTTTGCCAGAATTTTTCGATCAGTTGGTGCGTTTCAGAGACCGCCTCTAGTCTTCTCTCTTTCTAGCATGGTCTCAAGCTGGATAACAAGAGATCTACTGTCTGGCGCATGGCCATCCTCGCGATCTAGTGGTCCGTCTAGGAAGAGAGAAACGAAAGATGCTTTAATGACTCTTCTTCTTCAGTCTCAGGCTCTCAGCAGTGGGGTCCAGGGCTAAGAGAATGTTGACCGAATGGGCTTGTAATGTTAAGGGTTCTCATATGTGTGATCTTAGTTTTCTAGGGCGCTAGAAGCTTTCTACTATCTTAGCAGATCTGCTTCCCTTTTCGGCTCTCTGTTTTCTTTGTTCTCCTTGATCCTTTTTTTTTTCTGTTGAATGAATCCGTTGCTTTAAATTTAAAAAATAATAATAATAATAAAATAAAAAATAATAATAATAATAATAAAAACAACCTCCATTATCTTGCCTATAAATGTTCCTATATTTCATGTGGCAAGACAAATCCTATTCTCTTGAACTAGCTTATTTACCCATGCGTGTCCAAAGTGGTGTGGGAACCCTTGTTTGCTTCTCACAACAATCAGTCATTGTTGCAGAGCATAGCTTATAGGGGACACCATAGCCAGTGTTTTAAATATCAACGATATCAGCCGATATACCCCACGATATATCTCGTATCCCACCTGTACAATACGAAACGCACAAGTGAGCATTTTCAATTTTCGATTAATGCTTTTGTAAGTCATGTTAAACTAGAGTCAAATGGTTACAAGATTCTTCATGTTTTCCATGAAAATTTATAAATTTGGAACTCGATTTCGAGATTTTGGGGAGATGGGTCAAGTTGCGGAAAATTGAGAAAAAACAAAATTTCTCAATTTCTCACAAATCAGTTGCAATCTTTATATCCAAACACAAAATTAAACATGTATGTAACCTGATCTAGTGATTCTTCTTTTGCTTTTGAATGTATTGCTTGTGTTTCCATAGACGTCTTCTTACGTTTATAAATTATATGAATAGACTTTGAATATATTTGCATCGGTTCAATTGGAAAGCACATATATTAGGACCCCATACAAAGGAAACTCATATTATGTACATTTTTTTTTATAATGTTTTGATTTCTAAGTGTGTATTGATGTCTTTTTCAACAATCCTTGAAGCTTCATCGAAAAATTTGACCAATTTTGCAATGTTCCCATGTTTCCCAACAACAACGACACATTACCCGATACAACTGAGATATCTCATACAATAACAGATATTTATCCGTATCCCAAGGGTGCGATACATTACACGATAACGGTATTTGAAACATTGACTATAGCCAGCACTTACCCATTTCCCACTACAACTAAATTCCGACATAGCACATCGTTTACAGGGAACGCCCTACCATGAGTTTGGAATGTTATATTTTTCAGATTCATGATCGAAGTTACAGAATAAATTTGATGCCAGCTGCCTACCTGATGCAACCCTCCTCCTTTATGTGGGGCTTGGGACCAGCAATAAGAGCACGAAACTCCCACGGGCGCAATGTAATAAACTATCACATAGGTTGATTACAACCAAGTGCTATCTAATAGTATGGTACGTAGGTTGACGAAACGAACGAGTTGATTACAATCAACGAGTTAACAAATCATATATAACATTTGTGTTATATTGCAATTGTATTGTAAAGATATCTGAATATAGAGGTTTGATAATTCCAAATGTGGAGCCCTCCGCATCCAGACATGTGCCAATATTGACTACGTGTGCAAGATCTATGCTTCCCATCTGGTTGGAAAAATGCTTAGATCCTCTGCCTGGAAAATCAGGCTGTTTCACTCCTCAGGTGGGCCCACCGGAGGTGTAAAATGGACTGATTTTAGGCCGGAAGATCTGGCAAGTGTGAACCACCTCATGGAAAGCTCTAATGTCATACACATGTTCCATAGTCGCACATGTGCCTGCAAGTGGATGGGCAGGGGCCCCACACAAGGGTGGAATCACAAAATCTCCCAAAAGGAGAATGTTATGCATTTTTCAATGTTAGACCCTTTTTTTTTTGCTGTTGACAAACGTTCCAATCATCTCATCTTTAAAATAAGATTGGTAACAATAGCATTCCCATATGTCACAAGGACAGCCATACAGTATCCATATCCGAGTTTTTCTTAGAAACTACCAAGTCGAAGCAGCATTTCAGTTTCCATATCCACGTCAAGGTATTGTATGTTAAGACTTGTAAGATTTGTGAGTTGAATTTGGAACCATTTCTGTTTTTTTGCTAACCACTCTTTTTGCAGCCAAATCAGATGGCTACCAAAGTACAATCAAACTTGCATTTTGGATATGGCCTACTGATGTGGTGACCAACCATATCGGCCATCCCAATCAACACAGATGTTTGTCATACTGCATGGAACTTCTATTGCAATAGGAAAATAGGAATCTTCTTCTCAGGTTAGTAAACTTACATCATTCTCTCCGTTTTCATCTTCGTCATCCTCGTCCTCGTCGTCGTCCTCTAATTCATCTCCTTCCTGCATTTCCAAGACTTCTCTTAACTCTTAAGGTTGCCCAACACAAAATCAACACACAAAGTTAGGAAAGCTCAAAAAACACTTAAACCTACATTGTTGAAATACTTCAACGGGTTCGTCCACAAATCTTCTCGAATTATGTTGGCCACCTGGTAATTTTCAAGTAAATGAATGGACATAAGTTAGTCAAGTTTTTAAAACTTGCTGAAGCCAAGTCAGCTCATATGCGGCGTAAGCTGAACTGGAACTCTGACTCAAATACATAGGGACCCATTCTGTTCTAGTCCATCTTGGATGAGTCTCTGCATGACGAATCCCATTTCAGCTTGATTTCGGGTCATTTTGACCATGGAATCAAACTGAGATGAAACCAGGTCAACTCAGTTTCAGATGCTACCGTTCTGAGTCAACCCCCCTGCAAACATATTTTTGGTCCGAATCAGAACAAGTCCCAAGTGAATCAATTTCCAAAACCAAGTATCTAATCACTTGGTTATTCTCGAGAACCTGATTCTTGCATAGCATCCGAAGTTCACACTCAAAAGAAATTTGAACTGTTGAACAAAATTAAAGCATCCAAACCCATAAAAAGGCAAGAATTTCTTCGAGTTCTCTCTAGTCCACACTCACCTCTCTACATCTACCACATGTGGGACACCCAAGACATGCATCAGGTGGCCTCCAGCATCAAAACCTAGCCCAAATTTACATGAACCTCACCACATGCTTACTTTAAATGTTTGGCGATTTTCTCAAACCATCCTTTGTTTTCATACATGTACAGCCCTTGGGCCAAGGTCATCCATACATCAGGGCCCACCTGATGCACATCTTGGATGTTCCCCATGTACCAGGTTGGCATTTTTGGTTGCATACGAAGAGGTGTGTGTGGTTTACTAAAGCTCATACGCAGTATATTTTCTGAGTCCATTCATATTCTAAAATTGGTGGTACAAGACTATGATGATTATGATGACCTAGGGTGTATGACACGTGCAACGCATGTGGAGAGAGTGCAGAAGAGAAAAACAGACACAATGAAAGGGAAAGGATGCAGCTTCGCCCACTTTGGGCTATATGCAGAGAGAGGATTTCAAGTTTCAATGGCATATGACCCATGCATACTCTTTCCGGTGCCATGGCCCCCTCAAGCTTTTTGGGTGATGTCTTAACATGAACTGGTGGAAAAAAAAATTACGTTATGGATGGTACATAAGCATCATGGTGGGCTCTGCATATAATTTGTAGCATGGTCCCCTCACACCTAGCTTATGTGATGGGTTACACAAAAAGGGAAAAAGAAGTGGGAGCAAGCTACTTTTGTATATAAATTGAGAAGGCAAAAAGGCCCCTTGCTTGAAGGACCAGATGCACCAAAAAGCTACCTTGCTAATGGCCCTTCCTCAACTAATTGCAGGAGCGAAAAATGTCCAAAAACTACTTGGATGGATCCAAT
Source organism: Magnolia kwangsiensis (assembly GCA_037074715.1). Classification (NCBI taxonomy): domain Eukaryota; kingdom Viridiplantae; phylum Streptophyta; class Magnoliopsida; order Magnoliales; family Magnoliaceae; genus Magnolia; species Magnolia kwangsiensis. The sequence goes on along the minus strand of CM073577.1, from coordinate 125,514,363 downwards.
CAGATATTGAAAACCATGGCATTACCAGAATACGGGCTGGGCCTGGCCTGCTGTGGGCCTGGATTTTGAACTGGTCAAGCTGGACTATTCAAAATTTTGCTAGGCCAGACTCTGGCCCATTAACAGGCCTAAGACATACCTCATCATGCATCACTACCAAAAGTTCCTCAACTGGTGCTTCGCTGAACCATGTAAAGAAGCTGTCACGTAATCAAGCAGGTCCTATCAGTTCATTTTTCTACAGCAATTTGGCCACAACCATACACTCCCATGCTACGAAATAACAAATGCAAACCTTTCTTCAGCAAAAGGCCTTTTATTTCCTTCCTTCTCTTGAGCAGTGCCATTTGAAGTACCCTACATTGCGAAAAAGTAATTGAAAAGATGAGCTACAGAGATTTTTGCAATCTTGGTGATGCAAAGAAAGAGGAACTACTATGCATTTCCATTTCTTATTAATGATTGCCACTCATCCCCTGAGGACCATTATGGATGGAGGATGGCTGAAATTTACACTGATCAGACAATCTTAACCATCTGACATTAGCTATTGATTTCGGACCGCTGATCATTTTCTTTTTACAGTCCATTTGATGGCCACCAATTGGATGGATAGAATTGTCTGATCAGTTTTATTTCAGGGATATGCTCCAAGTCAAATGGCACCCATGATTTGCACGCTCTAGATTGACATGGCTATGCCATGTTCAGTGGATGACCGCTCGTTGTTTAAGAAATGGTGGAAAATGCACATAGTAATCTAAGACTGCAAGAGAAGTTTGATATGGTGCCAAAAAAAAACAAAAAATAAAAACCAAAAAACTCACTCTCCCATCTTTCCATTTGATGTCCGTGCCAGTGAAATTAGTGTTTCCTTCAGTATCAACAGAAAATGTTTTGACAAGCTTGGCATTCTCAAAGTAAGGATTTGGGCGGAAATTCTATGATCGTTCCAACAACAACAAAAAAAAAAAAAAGGATGAGGCGCACGAACAACTACTCTATCAGATAACACTACATAACATAGGAAAGCTGGGAATGGGATCCACGATAGGAACTCACGGCTTGCACGTGCCAGCCTGGCACAGTGCAAAAGATCCAAGCGACTTATCAGGCAGGCCCTCTCCTCTGGGCCAAATATCAACCCAGTCCACTCAGGTGGGCTTCACATGTGCAAAGAAAATGAGCAGTTCAAAAAGTTGACCAATGTACACATTCAACATGTGTGTTTGGCCCACTAGATGTGCAGATGACACTGAGATGTTAGCAGAGGCATCCACACTGGGGGCCCACCTCCACCTGATGACCAGCTTGGATCTCACACATGTGCCATGTTAGCACGTGTGCTCGTTTATGTGAGTCCCATTCGCATTACTAGCATGATAACATTGGACAAATAGAAGGAAGAGAAGCTCACAAATGTTATTGAATACCCTAACTTCACATCTTTCAAATCAAAAACTTCCAAAGACTTCAAATACTTGAAGATCTGCATCCAACCAAGCAAAAGGCCACCATAATTTTGAAAGGACAATCCGATAACGGAAAGGAGAAATCAGACCATAGATATTGATGAGCCATTACGATATATGAAACTGAACCTTATGATCTTCCTCGGTCATTAGGCCACACAATGTTGGGTGACTAAGAAACTGTAGAAGGAAACATAGGAGGCAAAACCAAAATCAACTAAAGAACAAAAATCAATACAATCAGATGAATAGAGTAGTTTGAACATTGATTAAAAAAAAAACTAAACACTGAAATTTAAATATTCGGCTAATGTTGCATTTGGATGTGCCAAATTGAAAGTGGTTCGAATATTTTGACAAGAGTGACCAGATTAGCTGCCAATGAGGGATGCCATTTTCGTGCCTCTAGATTGTGGACCACACACATGGTACGTGTATGATGAACCCAACCAGGCATCCGGTGGGCTCAGCCACTGATTGGCCCCTAACCAAATTTTGCCATGGTCGGACTACCTTGACCAATTGATAAATGGGCCTTTCCTCACTTCATGGGAGCCGCTGCTAATTTTTGTCTTAGCGGTAATTTGTACGCCCACAAATAAAGGGAAACAATGTATGTTTGAACCATGGCCTATTCATTATTGGGGACACAAGATGATTGTTTCGATCCAATACATATGTCCCACATGTTCATAAAGACATGGAAGCACAGAAAATACCATGCCTCCAAAGGCACGATATCCACTCCCTCGATAGAATAGATGGTTATTCATTCTTCTATGCATGCCGTGGCACAAAATTCAAAAACCATGTAGAATTTACTATGTTTTCAAATTTTCCACCAATGCTGATATTGACTTGGCACTGATGAGACAAAAAAAAGGTAGCAGCGTGCCTAACATAGATTCTGCACCATCCCCAAGGCAGCACATAACCATTCATTCCAAAAATATATAAATCACCTGCAATTTTGGGTGCATTCAAACACAACCTAAAAGAACCAAAGAGAATACACACTGCTGTGAGCCAAAAGTCGGGAATCATCTGAATCACTTCATTACGCCTATCATAAATTGGCTGGCGAATCTCATTATATTTTCTTTCCACCTCCAATACTTTGTCAGCCGCCTCTTCATTCAGCTGCATCATAATAAAATGGTAAACAAAAAAGGGAAGATGATGAAAAGCCAATGTTCAAAATGTCAGTATTTGTGCCTATATCAGGCACAACAAATACCAACACTAAGTGGTGTGTATTGGCCATGGATGTGCCCACATCAGCTGAACTTGGGTGAACTTTTTCACATAAATTATGGAAAAAATAGCAAATAAATCAGAAAAATCGAAAATGCCTATTCAGGTATTTATTTTGGTTCTCACAGTATTCTTATGCATGTATCAAGCCCACTTTGCAGTCCGGTCGCCACCATGGTGGCTATCCAGTGTTGAATGCTGGGTTCTAATTTTTTTCAATGATCCCACTGAATTTAGTTTTAGATTTTTAATGTATTTAGTAGTTTGAAAATACATAATGCACAAACATTTTGTATTTGTGGGTGAAAATGTAACAGATGGCATATCTATACCACAAGTCTAGAACTATATAAGAGTAAAAGCACAACTATACAAGACTCCATTCTATAGGGGCAGGATAAAAGAAGACAGGAAGTAAAAATATTAGTTTAATTCTGTAGAAATTTTTAACCCTATTTGTTAAACAAATATGTTACTATAGAACAATTTTGAACTTTGTTGAAAAAATAATGTACTATTATAGAATTGAAATTAAATTTACAAAGTACCATCCATCAGGCATCCATGAATCTGACAACTACAAAATGATCTCACTATTTTATGTTGGTTTATAATCCATCTAAGGTGGGGCCGACTATTTGGACAGTTTAATCTAAGTTACATATTTCTTGTGCATTTAGTTTATGATCCATCCAGAGTAGGCCAACCATTTGGACAGTTTAATTTTGATTTACATATTTCTCGTGTGTGGCTGTGGGTAAGGGTGGCAATGGACTGAGCCTGATGAACCCAACTCAGCTTTGGACTAGACTTCTATTAGCTTGCCTTGTGAGCCAGGCTCATGCCTAACATGCATTGCTCAATCAATTTTTTGAGCCAGACTTGCCTCAAGTCAATTTAACCTAGCCTAGCCTAACCCAACTCAACCTGAACCAACTTCATATGTACATCTTATATCTGAAAAATGTCATATTTACCATTAACTATGCAATCCACACATCTTGAATGTAGACAATTAATGCTGTTCTTTTTAAGTATTTTTTGGTACGTGTGGTCCACTTGATCAACAGATAGATTAGGAACGTTCACATGGGAAATAGGAATTTTATCAATTTTCAAGCCAAGCTTCCAACCTTTTTTTTTTCTGGAGCTCACGCCTTTATTGTCGTGACAGCTAGGTCCAACACAAACCCAACCCGTTGCCACCCCTAATTGTATATTTAGGGGAGAGGAGAGAGATGTGAGAGTGGTTAAAAGGAAAAAACCACTATCATGGGATTAAAAAAATAATAATAATTTTTTAGGGTTTTTACATTAAAATATTAACCAATGACAATAAACTCTCCACTTTTCATTGCTGAACCAAACGTGATTAAAAATAAAAAGAGTTAACCAGTTCTTTTTCTAACTTAACCAGTGATTGTGTATCCAAACAGCCCCGTAATCTATAGATCTATACTCCCTGGACAATAATATATAGTTAGGCAATCATATTATTGGCATTAATCAGTAATTGATAAGTATAATATAAAATTAGAAGTCTATTTATATAAATATAAGCTTAACGTGAGGTAGTGGTTTGCAAATGGTGCAAGAGAGCAAAAGTTGTAAGGAGTTATTCAATACAAAAAACCGGCTGATTGATTCATCAGGCGGTACACGTGACAGGGAACAGTTGGGATCCAACACCTACCATTAAAAACCTTTCAGAGTGTGTTTAGGGCCCATCAAGATCGGTGTACAATATCTAATCCATCCATCATGCGTGTCCTTTGATGCTCTCTTAGGAGCCCCCAAAAAGTAATCAACCTCTATTTCGAATATTTTGATGGAATTTACAGCTCCAAGGTGTGTGTAGCGTGAATACCCACTTTCTATGTGATAAACAGTTGAGAAGTTAGCCAAACACAGAAAACTCTTTACCTAACTAACACAGAAAACACTTGAGAAGTATTTACCTATAAATACTTTGCTGTTGAAAAGCCAAACATGACAAAATGCAAAAAGTTTACTTGTAAAACTCGGGAGCAGATTACGTCTTTCCCAAGTAACACCGAACGCCCTGATGTGGCGCCATTTCATTGGCCCACAGATGCTTGTCAGAGAAGGGCCCAGTACAATCGACCCAACAATCTTTTGAAAGTTGGTGAGGCCCTCTATGAAAAGCTTCTGCCGACCAATGAAATGGCGCCATGTCAGGGCCTCACAAAGTTCGATGTTACGCACGAGACACCTCATCTACTCCGGTGAAACTCTTTCTAGGTGTAAAGTGTGTTGGTCACTCAGTTTGTTTTTTATTATACAAGCATGCTAGAATCGATACAATGGCCCAATCCAAACCAGTTAACTTTGACCCCAAGCTAAGCAGATACGTCCAATATTAACGTATACGACCAGATTCTGAGAAGATCGGTTGCTTACTCAGCCACTTGTAGAAGTTTATAACGATCAGGCGATAATCAAAGGGTGGGGTTCTTCCTCTGAAGATGGGTTACTTTGTGCCTTACACAAGAAAGGACTTTCACAATACCAATGCAAATCAGACTAAAGGAAAAACTCACAATCCGCCATTAAAAATGACTACAAAAATGCATCTCTTAAAAGAATTGCTTGATGCCAGCTAAAGCACAAATCTAGCATATGAGCATAGACTTGGATTGCAGCTAAGAATTACCGCTACTCCTAGGATAAGTTGAGATAAAAGATAAATTGATAGATTTGATTTGATTGTTGTTTGGTTGTGTTGGTAGGTGATTGGTTGGTTATCTCTCAGTTGAATTCCTCTGTTATTTATAGATTTATGTTGTAACTTATTCCTCCATATCCTTCTTCTATTTATTGCAACGGTTATAGTAGTCAAAAAACCTCTTTCTAGATCTTTCTATTGTTACATTTCTCTTTTGCAATTGTTCTTTCTTCTGAATGCCTCTCGGCCGCTTGCTTCACTTTTGCCGGCCAAGGTTTTGATTTTACTACCCTCGGTTACCTTTTATATCTTAAATAGCTCGACCGCGCTTCTTATATATCGACCACGACATTCTGTCGACCATCCTCTAACATGTAAAAGTAGACTTACAACAGCTATAAACCCACAAAAAGCACTCCAAATCTTTGAAGATCTTTTTAATCCACTTCCTATGTCACATACAATGCCACATGTCACTCTCTTATTGGCTTTCTCATAACTGCCTGAATTAGGGTACAATAAAGTGTTTGCAACTAAAACATTTACAAGCATCCAAAAGGCCCCTTATGTTACAACCAGTCGATTAGTCAACATCTAGTTAACAGCTAAAACAAAAGCAGCAACTGCCCATATGCAACTAAAAGATTTCCTTTAATCAGACGTTAGGACCGTTGAATCAATCTGGTTTTGGGGTTGTGGCCTATCTACAGTAAATCTCGGGATTTTAATGGTTTAAATTTTGATTTACATGTATGCTACATATAGTGTTTTAAGTGCATGAGTATGAACTATCAGAGTCCGCCAGATTATTAAATAACTTTCAAAACACCCGCGAAATTCTTTTTTCTATTTTGCCATAAAAGTAAAGGAGGTACCGTACAATGCTCGGGGGGAAGATTCGCACGCTTTCAGTTTGTACACGTGCGGCACATGGTTGAATGATCCAAACCGTGGGTATAAAGGTTCCAATCGTTGATAGCCCGTATTACCTTTTTCTTGATTGAATCTGAACCGTAAATGTATGTTTCTTGGCCACCTATTGAAGGATTAGGACTTCTCCAAAGTAGGTGATTTTTGGTGTATGGGTCACCCACCGTGGGACCCATCGTATCAACGGTTCGGATCACTCAAGCAAGGGCACCACTTGTAGAAAACTGAAAACCCGAACGGCAGTGTGGAAATATTCGGGACGAGCATTGTACGACGTTTCTTCTACCTTCTCAAGCTCGTCTTGGGATTCCTGAAGCTTCTCCATTGAAATGAGAAGATCTCCATCTACTATTTGTTGCTCGGGAACTGAGCCTTCATACTCGAGCTTCGATTTCTTGCCATTTTCACCGACCATTTTCTTCCCTTTTCCTCTTTCTCAGCTGTGGAGAGAGAGTGAGAGAGAGAACGCCGGTGCGCATGAATCATCATTCCGTGCTGGGTTTTCACACGTATAGTGGTAGTTCACCGTGATTTTTAAAATGGTGGTGACTCTTCAATCGTACACGTGGCATAGTCTTAGGACAATCCAGACCGTCCAGATGCCTGACCGAATCATGATAGAGCAGAAAAATGGCAGTGAACATCTGATTAGTCTTTTTTAATTTGGACCACTCACTTTTTTTAACTTTGACCGTTCATTTGATAGTACTTATTTAGATGGTTTCAATAGCTTGCTTAACTTGATTTTATAATTCTGATCCGTTCACGGTGTGTCCCACGATTTGGACGGTTTGGATATCCAGTACGATTTCCACACGTGACGAGAATGCGTCACTTCCATTTTTCAAAATGGTGGTGAAGTGTCTCGCGCCCCCGTGTCGGCAAGGGGAAATGACAACGGGACATGGTAGAGCCATCTCTCGTCGTACACGTGGCAGGTCAATCTGGTCCGTTCAAATGCAGGGCCTTGTCATGGATACAGAAACTAAAACCTATTAGATAGTGACATCCATCCCTTTCTTCAATTTCCCCAGTGAGTATATTTACCGTTGAATGCTTCAATTTAGACCTTTGATTTTATGGCCATTGATCAGATGGATAGATTTGTCTAGTATATGCCATCCGTTCTAGGTCATATCCTATGGATGGACCCGATTAGTTTGTAACCCTGACACGTGTACGGTGGATAGATGGGACCGAGCATATTCCGGTTCTACAGTCTCTACCGTATTGTCTCTATATGGTAAAACTGAAAAGGCACCTTCTATCAGCGCATCACTTACGGAAACCCTAGAACCCTGCTAAGATGCCGATTTTCGATTCTGATAAGTGGGACCCACGGTTCAGGTAATCGGGACCGTTGGATTGATGCGTCTAGCTGTGGATGGAATTTCTTGTGGTGACTTTTCCTTTTGACATGTTGCCTACATATTGACGGTTAAGAAGAGAGATGGATGAGCTGAAAATAGTCCTAATATCGATCGATGGAATTTGGGAGAGTTTTGGAGCATGGTCCATCAACCGTCGGACAGAACCGACCAATGGTCTCGATTACCGATCCATGGGTCCCACTTTTCGGAATTGGAAAGCCCTTGGTACGTCGAGGTGAAAGGAAGTGCATGACCGTCGATCTCGTGCTCGGGTTTTTAGTTTGCAGAAGTGGGTCCATAGGTCCATCATTCAGGCCCGACCACACACTGGATGGATGGATAATCGGAGAATAGATGTCGTGGCTGCTATTTCAATCTCGGCGTGCCGCACGTTCAAATCAAACGTGCGCCACAATTCAAATCACAAAAACTACAAAGCGTAGGATATGCTAATATGTTAGGCATCAACTTAAGTTCTAATAGGTCTATTCAACCACTTGCACCCCATTGTTTTAAATGATTAGGTTATAGTTAGAGGGGCAGGTGTATCATTTAAAAAATGTGTTACACCTCCGTCGTCTTACGTGTGAAATGACTTTTTTCTTCAATAGAGATAAAACAAGGAAGTTTGTATGGCCAGTTGGTCAGAACAGTTATAGAACGCCTCTATAAATGGAGAAATTTGTACAATATTTGAATTGAATCTAGTAAATGAATATAAAATCAAATTAAGACTAAGATGTATAGTTATTTAATTATTGTTGTGAATTATATTAAGGAATATAAATGACTGACAAATATAATGATTATACTAATGAATATAAATTACTTATAATTAAAAGATAGATTTGATTCGATTTTGTTAATATGACACGATTTGTTTTGTTGAACTCCATTACTATTTATAGCATTTAATTAATCATCTGAATGTTTTTCATATTCTAACGATTACTATAAATGTTTTCACACTAATGTCCTTCTAGATGATTCCCACATCTGATGGCTCTTATAATCGTTTTAGCACTACGTGACCTTCTGTAGACTTTATTTTAAACTTATCACTCGTCTTATTAACTGTTTTAGACTTCTTTACCAACTCGATCGCATTCCACTTGACCACCCAGTCAACCTCTTGGATGCACTTGGTTTGCTTTTGAATCTCTTTCAACTGATCCATGTTTCGTCATCATATCAACTGTGATTCTGTAAAAAACATTCCAAGCATCATTAAATATTTTAACATGTTATATCTTTGCCTTATTATAACATGTGTCATTTTTAATTTGATTTCCCAAGAACGATCATAAATAGGGTACAACATATGTGACAATCCTAACCTCTCCATTTGTGGTGAGCAGATACATGGTTAAGAATAAAAACATGAAAATTGGTCATGTTAACGTTGAATGATACAAGCATAAGAAGAGAGATTTTTATTGAGACATTATACAAACTGCCTAGATTACTGAATCATGGCCCCGCTGGTGTCTACACAATTCAATTACTCACAAAGCCACACTTGTGTTAAAGACATGTATTTAAAATTTGTGTGCGATTATGATATGTAGGCATGCCAGAGTCGCACTCGACTCAATGTTTGATTAAACGCTAGAGACCCTACGTCGAAATGAATGTATAAGACCATATTTGAAAATTCAGTTATTGAGTCAACCACTAGTTATAATCAGCAATCATGTGATTTGTGAAAGGGTGGGGGTAGTCCTCTGTAATGGATTCTTTTTTCCCCGTGTCTAAATATTTGTTCTTTAATCAATATCTCTCAAACGAATAAAGATGGACAAATAACTTATAAATGTCTATAAGAATACCAATTTTATTAATATTTGAATTTAGTGCATTACAAGTAATAGAGTGTCAAAAAATAAACAAACTGAAGATAAATACCCCATCCATCTGTAAGAACAAATGATCGAAGCAAATTGTCAGCATGCAACTAGAAAGATGATCATCCAATTAAGGACTTTGGCTGATTAGGATCTAACAATTCAAGCTATTAATGTTTAATATAATCATACAGTATTGTAGTGATGACACTGGACAATAGCGATTTATGTTCAACCCATATTGTGCTATTTTAAGATAAATGTAAAGATGGATGATAAAATAATAATAATAATGATGATAAATGTGAAACAAGATATATTTTATTTGGCATGGGGTCCCGAACTCTTCATCGTATGCTCGTTTTATAAGCTTTCGAGAGGTAGTGGTGTTTCATAGTTTTTTTCATCGTAAAAGATTTGGATGATTGATTGTGAAAATCTCCCTAGTTCTTCATGTCATCATAGTCCATTGCATATGGTCGTGTATACAAGAGAAATACTAACACTTATTTACATTGTATATTGGTTAAAATCACTCGTCATTAAACTCTCGCATAAAAAGATTGCTAGAGTCCTTGTGTCACTTAGTCATGTCATACGTAGAGAGTGCTTTTGGCATGAATCTATCATTTAATGCTAGATATAAATTTTTTTTATAAAATTTTGGCATTTAATGCCGTGAGAGATACTTGTTTTAATGAGACTTTTACTTTTTGTAAATATTACCTTTGCTATAATTTTATCGTTTGATGCATTTTCACGTGTACATCTCTAACTCATCCTGAATCTGATGTACACTACACATGGCACACTAACACGTAGTGTCTTCTAAATCATTTAATCTGACCACATTAGGCTAGGTGTAAATATATGAGTAGAATTTCAACCATCATTTGGGTATATTGCCCGACACATGACAATATCTCACTAGTCTCTGAGGGTGTGCCAAAACGGGTGTAAACAATGCTCCAACATATATTTGTATTAAAAAATATACTCAGAGAATGTTAATAAATGTTAAATAATAGTTTTTAGCCATTTGATAAAATTTTGACATTTAATTATGTGAGAGATTACTTTTCATATAATCCTATCATTTAATGATTTCTCATGTGCACATCTCTAACTCATCTTGAAGCTGATCTACACCACATAGGACACAACTGCCACATGGTGTCTTCTGAATCATTTGATTTGGTCACGTTTGTTGTATTTATTTTAAAATAATATTAAAAATTTGAATTTTCAAATTTCGGTGTTTTCCCTCTACATTTAAATTTTGGTGTTTTTGAAGTGTTGGTTTTGTCCCACATCGGATTTGACAAGAGAAATTCTCTTGTTTATATGATAGACTTTTTGCCTAGGGCTTGAGCCCCTTTCAAGGGGCATGTGAATTTGGTCCTGTGGGGGGGCTATGCCAATAGCTCTAATCTATGCCATTAACCACACACACGCGCGCGCGCGCCGAGCCGTGCCGAGTCCGTGTCCGCGTCCGCGTCCGCGTCCGCGTGCGCGACGCGACGGGACGAGACGGGCTGGGCTGGGCTGGGCTGGGCGCGGGTGCGGGTGCAGTGTAAGTGTACTCGCGTGGGTGTGTGTGTATGGGTACTCGCAGGACTGTATGTGCGAGAGTGTACTCGCACTTGCGCCTTTTCGTTTTTAAACCAAAGAGATACTTCCCTTCTGGTTGGTCGCCCCTGTTGGGTTTAAACCCAACGGACCTAACCTTTTGTAAAGGGTACTTATGCACCATTTCGAAGTCTATATAAAGACTTCCGATTCCAGTTTCAAAATACGAAAAATTTCCTGCCTTATAAAACTCTCTCTGATACGGTTTTGTTACTGAGTTCATTGCTGAGTCAACTCAGCACTTTCGGATTAAACTGCAAGTGGTTCGAGCCCGTGTACAGTGAGTGCACCGCTGGGACCGGGTCATAGTCGTTGTATCCTGGAGGTCGATTGCTCTGGAAACCTCTTGCACTTGGGACGCTGTCCAAGGGGAGCAAATTCGATTTCAAGCCGAGTGACTCAGTCACGCCTCGACTCAATTCAATAAGTTTTTCTTTCTCTAAATTTATTTTTCTTTTTTGGTTCTCGATTTTTATAGTCTATTTAATTCAACATTTTATCCAACAATCTTGAAATCGAATTTTGTGTTGAATTACATAGACTATGGCTACAGTAACAGTAAATGCTTCTACTGAGTTAGCCAAAATCGAACCGTTCGCTGGACAATCCTTTAAACGGTGGAAACAGAAATTGATGTTCGCTCTTACCACCCTGAAAGTTTCATACATTTTATCTGAATCATTTACTATAGATCCAGCAAATCAAAATGAAGTAACAGATGAAAATAATTGCAAAAATTATATTCTAAACTCTTTATCCAACGAATTATATGATGTGTATGCTTCTTACGCCTCTGCTAAAGATATATGGATTGCTTTAGAAAAGAAATACATATTAGAAGATGCAGGCGCTAAGAAACATGCAATTACTAATTTCCTTCACTATGAAATGACAGACGATAAATCTGTCACAAATCAGATTCACGACTTTCAAAGTCTAATTCACGAACTATCGACAGAAGGAATTAAGTTGGATGAGGTGTTTTTGTCAGGAGCGTTAATAGAAAAGTTACCGCCCTCCTGGAAAGAATATAAAAATAGAATGAAACATAAGAAGAACGGTGTTTCTTTATAAACCACTATCGTACACATACGAATAGAGGAGGCCAATAGAATCAGGGACCAAAAAGGAAATAAAAATGAGATAGATTCAAAAGCGAATCTTGTGGAATCAAGTCGGACAAATAATAAGAAAAAGGGCAACTGTCATAACTGTGGCAAACCTGGACATTATGCAAATGAATGCAGGCTCAAAAAGAAGAATGCAAACAATCAATTTAAGAAAAAGGGAAACTGCTACAACTGTGGAAAGCCTGGGCATCATGTTAAAACCTGCAGGCTTAAGAAAAATAAAGATAAGCCGCAAGCTAATCTTACAGAAACAGGCAATGAGTCTGACATAGTAGTGGCTGTAGTGTCAGAAGTCTTCCCTGTAAACAACTTGGAGTGGGTGCTAGATACTGGTGCAACTAGACACGTGTGCAAGGATCGTAGCATGTTTACCTCCTACCAAGTATCAGGAGATGATGAACAGGTGTTCATGGGAAATGCTAGAACGTCTCCAGTTGTAGGGAAAGGGAAAGTACTTCTGAAACTCACTTCTGGAAAGACTCTAATGTTAAATGATGTCCTCCATGTGCCTGACATTAGAAGAAACTTGGTCTCTGGTTCGCTCCTCAATAAGGCTGGTGTCAAATTAGTATTTGATTCAGATAAGCTTGTAATGACTAAAAATGGAACCTTTGTTGGTAAGGGGTACTGTAGCGATGGTTTATTCATTGTAAATGTATCCAATGATAATAAGAAAACATCTAGTTCTGTTTATATCGTTGAACCTTTTTATCTATGGCATAATAGATTAGGTCATGTGAATGTGGCATCTTTAAAGAAAATGAAAAGATTAGGTTTATTACCTAATATATCTAATGAAGAGTTTGAAAATTGTGAAACATGTGTAGAATCAAAATTTATTAGAAAACCCTTTAAACAAATAGAAAGATCATCTGTTCTATTAGAGTTGATACATAGTGATTTAGGTGATTTTAGAAATCACATGTCTAGAGGAGGAAAAAGATATTATATAACTTTTGTAGATGACTACTCTAGGTTCACTAGAGTATATCTATTAAGGAACAAAGATAAAGCTTTAGATACTTTTTCTAAATACAAAATTGAAGTTGAAAATCAATTAAATATAAAAATTAAAAGACTTAGAACAGATAGAGGATGTGAATATGAATCTTCTCAATTTAGAGAATTATGTGAAAAGAATGGAATAATTCACGAAACTACAGCTCCTTATACACCAGAACAAAATGGAATAGCAGAACGTAAGAACAGAACTCTAAAAGAAATGATGAATGCCATGTTAAATAGTTCAGGCTTACCCTCAAATATGTGGGGAGAAGCAATTCTGTCTGCTTGTTATATCCTAAACAGATTTCCATCTAAATCTTCTGAACAAACACCATATGAACTTTGGAAGAATCATATTCCTAGTTATAAATATATTAAAGTGTGGGGGTGTCTTGCTAAAGTAGGATTACCTGAAACTAAGAAAAGAAAATTAGGTCCTAAAACGACCGATTGTGTATTTATAGGGTATGCACAAAACAGTGCGGCCTATAGATTTCTAGTTTTAAAAACTAAGGATAATATTCTAGATCCCAATACAATTATAGAAGCTAGGGATGCAGAGTTCTTTGAGAACGTATTCCCTATGAAATCTAAATCTATAGGAATAGAAAAAGTTAATGAATCAGATATTGCGTCTACTAGTAAAAACGCTTACGAGAAAGTAGTAGAAGAGATACAACCAAGAAAAAGTATTAGAGTTAGAAAAGAAACTAACCTAGGAGATGGTTTTTTCACATTCTTAGTAGAAGATGATCCTACAACTTATATACAAGCTATTAACTCTCCAGATGCAACCTTTTGGAAGGAAGCAATAAATGATGAGTTAGAATCTATTATATCAAATAATACTTGGGAACTTGTAGACCTACCACCTGGTAACAAACCAATAGGCTGCAAATGGGTGTTTAGAAAGAAACTAAAACCAGATGGAACTATCGATAAGTTTAAGGCTAGGTTGGTAGCGAAAGGCTTTAAACAAAAGGAAGGAATAGATTATTTTGATACATATTCTCCTGTAACTAGGATTACAACTATTAGAGTCTTAATAGCGATAGCCTCCATATATAAACTAGTGGTACACCAGATGGATGTTAAGACTGCTTTCCTAAATGGAGACTTAGAAGAAGAAATATATATGGAGCAACCTGAGGGTTATAAGATATTAGGTAAAGAAAATAAAGTATGTAGACTAATTAAATCACTATATGGTTTAAAACAGGCTCCTAAACAATGGCATGAAAAATTTGATGGTGTTTTAAAATCAAATGGTTATCATATAAATGATGTAGATACATGTGTATATAGAAAAATTTCTGAAAATGATTATGTTATCATATGTCTTTATGTTGATGACATGCTTATTTTTGGAACTAATATTAAATTAGTTAATGCAACTAAGAAATTCTTGTCATCTAAGTTTGACATGAAAGACTTAGGAGAGGCAAGTATAATATTGGGTATTGAAGTAACCAGGAAAAATGGTGTTATTATATTATCACAATCTCATTACATTGAGAAGATATTGAGAAAGTTTAACCATTTTGACTGTTTACCTGTCAGTACTCCTTATGATTATAGTGTGACTCTCATGAAGAATACAGAAAATAGTGTGTCTCAATTAGAATATTCCAGAATAATTGGTAGTCTCATGTATCTAACAAACTGCACTAGACCTGACATAGCTTTTGCAGTAGGAAGGCTAAGTAGATATACACATATCCCTGGAAAAGAACATTGGAATGCATTGTCTAGAATTTTACGATACCTAAAAGGTAATATGACATATGGTTTACATTATAATGGTTATCCTACTGTATTAGAAGGATATAGTGATGCTAACTGGATCAGTGATTCAGATGAGACAAAATCCACTAGTGGATATGTCTTCACTTTGGGTGGAGGAGCAGTCTTTTGGAAGTCCACCAAGCAGACATGTATTGCTCGGTCGACTATGGAATCCGAGTTTATTGCCTTAGAAAAGGCTGGATCAGAAGCTGAATGGCTTAGAAATCTCTTAGCTGATATACCAT
This sequence comes from Magnolia kwangsiensis, assembly GCA_037074715.1. Lineage (NCBI taxonomy): Eukaryota > Viridiplantae > Streptophyta > Magnoliopsida > Magnoliales > Magnoliaceae > Magnolia > Magnolia kwangsiensis. The sequence goes on along the minus strand of CM073577.1, from coordinate 125,499,013 downwards.
TGTGGCCAAAGCCTGTATCGGCCGTATCTATTCATTGTGACTGTCAAGCAGCTATAGCGAAAGCAAAAAGTAAAATATATAATGAAAAAAACAGGCATATTAGACTCAGACACAACATAGTGAAACATATGTTACGTGATGGAGTCATATCTATTGACTTTGTGAGGTCAGAAAAGAATCTAGCAGATCCTCTGACTAAAGGACTATCTAAAAAGTTAGTCAATGATACATCGAAGGGAATGAGGCTGAGCCTAATATATGAGCTGCCAGTGTCGGTAACCCAACCTATACAAGTGGAGATCCCATGAGATAGGTTCAATGGGTAAACAACAAGACACGAGGTAGACGATTGCACTGAGTTATATGAGCCCCTTTTATGGTGTACAGTACGAGCAGCAACGCAGAAGGATGAGTTTTTAGAACTCTTAATGGATCCATAGCCATATATTTGGTGGTGTATATAGTTGCTGCATACACTTGATGGAATTCACCTATATGGGTGTGGAGGTGGAGGCCGCTTCCTATGAGAATCTAGGCGAATTCTCTAGAGCACTCATGAAATTCAGGTAATGGTGTATGGCCGAAACGCACCGAACCACAGAATCACTTGCAGAGGAAAAGTTGTGTGAGTGGTATGTACTTGCGATCTACATTAAAAGGATTCAGGTTCAAGACTATGGTGTCACCTGATTCCTGTAGACCTGTCTTGCTTACTCTAATGTCGGTTCAAGTCTATGGTGACACCGGCACCATTGCACAACTATTTCGCTTTAATCCGAAAGCATTTTATTTTAAAACATGTGGGGGATTGTTGTATTTGTTTTAAAATAATATTAAAAATTTGAATTTTCAAATTTCGGTGTTTTCCCTCTACATTTAAATTTTGGTGTTTTTGAGGTGTTGGTTTTGTCCCACATCGGATTTGACAAGAGAAATTCTCTTGTTTATATGATAGACTTTTTGCCTAGGGCTTGAGCCCCTTTCAGGGGGCATGTGAATTTGGTCCTGTGGGGGGCTATGCCAATAGCTCTAATCTATGCCATTAACCACACACGCGTTCGCGCGCCGAGCTGAGCCGAGCCGAGTCCGAGTTCGTATCCGCGTCCGTGTGCGCGACGCGACGGGACGGGACGGGCTGGGCTGGGCGCGGGTGCGGGTGCAGTGTAAGTGTACTCGCGTGGGTGTGTGTGTATGGGTACTCGCAGGACTGTATGTGCGAGAGTGTACTCGCACTTGCGCCTTTTCGTTTTTAAACCAGAGAGATGCTTCCCTTCCGGTTGGTCGCCCCTGTTGGGTTTAAACCCAACGGACCTAACCTTTTGTAAAGGGTGCTTATGCACCATTTCGAAGTCTATATAAAGACTTTCGATTCCAGTTTCAAAATACGAAAAATTTCCTGCCTTATAAAACTCTCTCTGATACGGTTTTGTTACTGAGTTCATTGCTGAGTCAACTCAGCACTTTCGGATTAAACTGCAAGTGGTTCGAGCCCGTGTACAGTGAGTGCACCGCTGGGACCGGGTCATAGTCGTTGTATCCTGGAGGTCGATTGCTCTGGAAACCTCTTGCACTTGGGACGCTGTCCAAGGGGAGCAAATTCGATTTCAAGCCGAGTGACTCAGTCACGCCTCGACTCAATTCAATAAGTTTTTCTTTCTCTAAATTTATTTTTCTTTTTTGGTTCTCGATTTTTATAATCTATTTAATTCAACATTTTATCCAACAACGTTAAGCCAGATGTGAACATATTCTTAATATGTGAGTAGAATTTCAGCCATCATTTAGCACATAATGTCGACACATGGCAGTATCTCATTAGTCTGTGAGAGTGTGCCAAAATGGGTGTAAACAATGCCCCTACATATCTTTGCATTTGAAAATATACTTGAAAAATGTTAATAAATGTTGAATAATAGTTTTTAACAATTGGAATGGAAATATCTTATATTCGCCCCCCCCCCCAAAAAAAAATAAAAATAAAAATACATAAATAAAATTTCTTAGCTTTTGGTGGTTCATCACTTAGCTTACGTCGGTTAGTTGCATAGACTTTCTAATGGCATTGTTCATATGGTATAACCTTGGCAGCATATCTTTTGGTGGATCTTCTTCATGACGAATTCGTTTCTGTTATTGGCCCCCACATCTAATTGGACTTGACTTATCAATCTTCTCATGTCGTTTTTTAAAATATTGTTCATTAGATATCGAGCGACTATTTATTGTCTTCGATTGTTTTATTTTTTTTATCGGTTATGACAACATTCGTTTCAATCAATGATATAATAACCCTCCGGTCATGAGATTGAGGAGTCACCGCTTACGCTTGTCATGATTGTACTCAAAGTGGTAGACTTCGAGCTACTGTCTTCACAACTAGTGGGGCTTAAAGCATCAAAGGTTGCCCCTTAGGTGGATCGACCCTTGTATATATTTTTTTATTTTGTCAACGTCAGTGGTTTCCCCCCTAGTTGCTTAACTCCAGTATAATAATTATGCGACGTCGTTAGCTAGAGCGATTATCCCTTAAACCGATCAATGCCTGTGTGTAGTTGCCTCTCAAGCATATGGACATTTAGAGGGTTTTCATTTTGTTAGTCGTGAGAACAATCGTTTCGGTAATTTTTTTTCTCGTAACCACTTTAGGTGATAGATGACAGTCACGAGGTTCAGTTTGACCAGCTCTTGTCATAAGTTTACTCGATCGTTCTACCTCTCATTTAATTGGTGAGTGGAGACTGACTAAATATTTTTATTACTCAAAAGTATTTATAAGAAACTCTCGGCCAGTCTCTTGAATATCTTTAGCTGCACCGTGTGTCATCCGACAATATGTTGCATGTATTCATCCATCAAAATGAAAAATGTGGCAAGATCGTTAGAGATTGACATGGAAGATAATCTTGCATCTATGTTAACGATGGACTTATATTATTGGAGCAGGTCTTGAAGCTCTTCCACAACGTCGGGAGCAGAATTAACATTTTTTAAAAAAAATTTAAGAAGCAATTTGTTATATTGAGAAATAGTAATGGTAACTTATCGGGTTCCACCGAGCATACCAAAAATATTGTTTGCACAATTCGATCAAATATAAAGTCTACATGTGTGTTGAGGGCTTGTATTGAGGTTTAGTGCGTGATTATGATGTGTTGACATACCAACGTCGTACTCAACTAAATGCTTGATTGAACAATGGTGACCCTCCATATTGAAACGAATGCGTATGATCAAATTCAAACATTCAATTATTGAGTTAACCACCGGTTATAATCAACGATTATGTTATTTGCAAAAAGGGCAGTCGTTAGTCATCTCCGATAGATTATTTTTATCTTGTGTCTAATGAATCATTTTTTCATTAGTAATTATAATTAATATATCACAAATAAATAAAGATGGACAAATAAAAAAAGAATGCTAAAACAATACCAATTTTATTAATATATGAATTGAGCGCATTATAATCAATAGTGTATAAATAAACAAACAAGCATCTTTCTGTCATAACAGATTATCAAGGCGAATGGTCAACAAAATATGAAAAAAACAAAAGACGATCATCCAAGTAACAACTCAGTTGATCATAATCCAACAACTTAGGGTTATGGATGTTTAATCCAATCCTATAGTATTGTGGCGATGGTGTTGGATAGTAACAATATATGATGAAGCTAAGCTATATTATGTTAAAATAAATGTAAAGACACACAATAAGAAAAAATGTAAAAGAATATAGATTGTGTTTGGTATGTGATATCGGGTTCTTCGTTACATGCTCCTTTTATAAGTTTCTGTGATGTGATAGTGTTGTATAGTCATCAACATTATGAAGGATTTTTATGATCAACTGTGCAAGTCTCCTTGATTCTCCATGTCAACGTAGCCTGTTGTACATGGCCATGTGTGCAATAAAGATGCTCTCTTTCTTTGGATCGTGTGTTAACTGGAGTCCTTCGTTAGATAATGCTTTTGGCATGACTATAGCATTTAATATTAGATAGATATATATTTTGACAAGACTTTAACATTTAATGTCGATAGAGAAATAAACTTACTTTAATGAGACTTATACTTTTTATAGAAAGTATTTTTTTTTTAAAACTCTTGCATTTAATACCCTCTCATGTGAATATCCTTAACTCTTCTTTAAGCTGATACACACCACATATGAAATGATTGCTGCACGACATCTTCTAAATCATTTAGTTGGTGTTTGGATCATAAGTTGCTTAAGGTAAGTTATGCCACAAGTAGCTTATCTTAATTTCTACTTATTAAAAAGATAAGCATATTTGATAAACATCATACTTATCAGCTTCTCTCTTTCATATTTCCTATGCCTCTCTTCAACAATCTATGAAAAGTATAAAAGCTAAAAAAAAAAAAAAAACTAAAGTGATTATGTACTCTTAAGTAAAAAAGTTATTTATAACCAATCATAAATCAAACATACTTATCTGAAATAGGATACTTATTTAATGTTATAAGTAATAAACTAACTTATTTGATGGTATTCAAAAGAGTCCTTAACCTGGCTGTGCCATGCTAGGTGTAGACAATATTTTCAGTATGTGAGTAGGATTTTGTCTATCATCTAGCGTATAGTGTCGACACATGACAACATCTCACTGGTCCGTAAGGGTATACCAAAAATAGGTGTAAACACTTGAATTAATTAAAAATCCACATATAACATACACACTATATTTTATCATTGTTTGTATAAGTGGGGCCATGACCTTTGCTGATGATGTCTCCCCTAAAATTAGGCATAGTTGGAAGATTGTATATTATTGATCACCTCTCTAAGGATGCGAATTGAATGGTTATGATATATTTATTAAGAGTTTTTGGGTATGTGATTATATAGCGTATATCACTTCAATTTAACTCAATCTTTATAGAAAATGAGAGTGACTACTAACTCTTTGATTTTAATTTATATATAGTTAAAATCATACAATTTATAAATTTATACCCATCAAAAAAATTTAAATAAAAAATTTAATCACAAGAAAAAAAAGATTAGTCACCTTTTTTGGACAACATGATCAAGCTTGTACTAGGCAAAATTAAAATTTTAAATGGGTCTAGCCTGAACAATCCAAGATCTACGATAAAGCTTACCTGAAGCTCGGCCCGCTGATAGCTCTACCTATTAGTGAGTTACAATCTCTACTCAAAAGACACAAGATCATAATATAAAGTAGTTTTTTTTTTTTTTTTTTAAGAACAAAATTATAAAAAAATACTATTAATGCTAATTGTCATGTATGTGAAACCCTCTGTGTCTACTATCCATCACTTATCACCTTAAGTCAACATTTGATGTATCCATAGTGTAAGCCCTACCTTCGAAGTGAATTGTCCATCATGCGGGGCTTATTTTTTACATCTACCATCCATCATGTAGGCCACACCATTTATGTCAATCATCCATCATGTTGGTCCGCTTTGGACATGGGTTATCCTTAATGCAAGACCTTTGATGTGGACCATCCATCACGAGGAGCCACACTTTATTGTGGGTCATCTATCATGTGAAGCCCACTATGTCAATTATGTGGGCCCACCCTGATGTAGACCATTCATCGTGTGGGCCCCACCTTCAATGTGTGTTGTTCGTCATGTGGGCCACCATTGATATCAACTTTCCATCATGTGGGTCCCTCCTTTGATGTGGACCGCCCATCAAGTGGGGTCCATTGATGTGGATAGTTCATCATGCTAGGCCATCCATCAAATGGGGCCCACCCTTGATGCGAATCGTGCATTATGTGGCCCTACCTTGATGTGGACCATACATCATGCGAGGCCCCACCTTCAACGCGGGTAGTTCATCATGCAGGCCCGCCTTTGATGTCTACCATCCATCATGTGGGTCTCGCCTTTGTTGTGGACCATTCATTCATCACATGGAGCCCACTTGATGTGGATAGTCCATGTGGGGGGACACATTTTGATTGTAGCCATCAATAATGTGAGTCCCACCTTTGATGTCTACCATCCCGTGGGTCCGCCATTGTTGTGGACCGTCCATCACGTGGAGCCCACTTAATGTGGATAGTCCATCATGTGGGGCCACATTTTGAGGTGACCAATAGATCATGTGGAACCTATCATTGATGTCCATCGTCCATCATATGGATCCCGCCTTTGATATATACGGATCGTCCATCATGTGGGTCCTTTCTTTGCTATGGTCCATCCATCGAATGGGGTCCAACCTTCAATATGGATTGTTCATCATGTGGACCCACCTTTGATGTCAGCCTTTTACCATGTGGTCACACATTCAATGTCCACCATCCATCATGTAGGTTTCACCTTTGATATGGATTGTCCATTGGGTGAGGTTCATATGATACTGATCATTTATCATATAAGGCCTCACCTTATTTATGTGATTATGAATTGTGTGGGCGCACTTTGATGTGGACCATTACCATGTGGGGCCGCCTTAATATATGGGTCATTCATCATGTAGGTAGACCTTAGAGAGATTGTAGAGAAATGATAACGACAAGATATGAATTATTTGAAAAGTTTGAGGATAAACTTAGTAAAAAAATTATCAAAAATGTTAATTCATAAGTCAAATAAGCTCTTTAAAAATAAGTCATGTATTTGTTATTTATTAAAAAAAAAGCTTTTTTTTAGCAATTTTTTAAACATTAAGTTATAAAAATAATGCTTTATTAAATATTTTATTTTGAAAGTAAGATTTATTTATTTTCCTAACAACAAGCAAATAAGCTCTTAAGAAGCGTTTGACATCTTTACCAGTAAAAGCTTAATGACCTATCTATAGCTTATTTATTTAGAAAGTATCAAATAATTAATGATTTTATAAGTAAGAGGGATTGTTTCTTAAGAAAAAAAATTTTCTTTGGCTTTTTTACTATGATTGTACCAGTGAACACTTTTTTACTTTTTTTTTTACATGTTTGTTATTAAACTTTTGGAGTAATATCCATTTTACCCTTTTTTTTTAATCTTTACAATCTCTTTGAAGTAGGTGGACTCATATTAGGTGGGGCCTGATGTGATGAATGGTCCACATCAAAGGTGGACTCACATAATGCATGGTCACATCAAAGGTGAGTCCCACATGATGGACGGCCCACATCAAAGTGTGGCCTCCAAATGATGGTGGATCCACATCAAGCAAGCCCCACTTGATGGATGCTCCACATCAAAGGTGGGATCCACGTAATGGACGATGAACAATCCACAACAAAGGTGGGACCTACAAGATAAATAGTGGACATCAAAGGGGGGTCCCACATGATAGATTGCTCGGATTAAAATTTGGCCCTGTATTATGCACTATCATCATCAAGTGGGTCCTAATGTCTACAATGGGCCCCACATGATAGATGGTCCACAACAAAAGTGGGGCCCATATGATGGATGGTGGACATCAAGGGTGGGCCCCTCATGATGAATGACCCATATTATGAACGTGGGACCCGCATGATGTATGATCCACATCAAGGTGGGCCCACATAATGAACGATTCACATCAAAGGCGGGCCTCAAGTATGCTGGATGGCCTGCATCAAAGTGTGGCTAGCATGACAGAGCATCCACATCAAGTGGGCCCCATTTAATGGCGATTCACATCAAAGGTGTGACTCGCATGATGAATGATGGTTATTGAAGGTGGGCACACATAATGATCGATTGACATCAAAGGTGAGCCTACATGATGAATGACTTATATTGAAGTTGGAGCCTCACACGATGAATGGTCTACATCAAGGTGGGCCCACATAATGGATGGAGTGGGCTTCACACGATGGATGACCCACATTAAAGTGTGGCCCCTCATAATGGACAGTCCACTTCAACTGGGCCTGACCTAATGGGCGGTCCACATCCAAGGTCTTGCATGATGGATGACCCATATCCAAAGTGGGTCGCATGGTGGATGATCCACATAGAAGGTGTGTCCGCAAGATGAATGGTGGATATCAAAAGTGGGCTCTACATGATGGATAGTTCACTTCAAAGGTAGGCCCCATGGACACATCAAATGTGGACTCCACATGATGAATGGTGGATAGTAGACATTGAGGAGCCCAACATAAAGGATAATTAGCATTGATAATGAGCCCTACATGATAGATAACCTACATTAAAGTGGGGTCCAAATGAGGGACGACCCACTTTAAGGGTCTAGGTCAAACGATGGATAGTTAATATCAAGTAGACATTGAGGGGCCCAACATAAAGGATAATTAGCATTGATAGTGAGCCTTACATGATAGATAACCTACATTAAAGTGGGGTCCAAATGAGGGACGACTCACTTTAAGGGTCTAGGTCAAACGGTGGATAGTTAACATCAAAGGTGAGCACTATATGACGGATGATCCACATCTAATGTACGATGTAACGGATGGCCAAAACATCTTAAAATATGGAGATTCTACCAATCTAATTTTTTGTCATTTGGGGTATAGTTTATTAACAGGGAGATTCACCAAAATAACAATCTGAAATGCTCTTATAATAAAGCCGTTGTACTCTCTAAAAATAATGTCAACTGTTCTTAAAAATCTCTTATTTAAAAGTTGTATATCTAAAATACTCGTTTTAAATAAGAGGTTTTTTTTTTTTTTTGTTTAACTTAAAAGTAATAATTTTACCAAACAAACTTATTTACAACCAGAGTGGGTAAAAAAAAGAAAATATTAGAATAATAACCTTTATTAAATTAGAGTAGATATGCCAAATGAGCCCTTATTTTTAAAGATGGCAATCCGCCCAAAGTCGTTAATGGTAGGTGTTCAATCACCACTATTTTCTTATCTTATACTCGACTTGAAAGTTGAATTGATTTTTAAAATGACTAGGAAAATGCACGAACGGCGCAGATATACATCAGATACATCAAGGTGGGCTGCACGACCAGGCATTCATGAACTTGGAAGCTGATTTGGGTGCCGCTGACCTCACCCATCACAGCGTACTGAGTCAACACTTTGAGGTCCACTATGATTTACATATTTTATCTACTCCGTCCATCCATTTTAATAGATAATTTGATGGCTTGAACCACAAAATGAAATATATCCAAATCTCAAGTGGACCTCACTAAGGGAAAAAATGTGAATTGAAATTCTACTCTTGAAAATTTCTTGGGGCCCACTGAATTTTTGGATCAAGCTGATATTTGTGTTTTCCCATCATCCATGTCTGTGTGATATTATGAACAGTTTGGATGACAAATAAACATCACCGTGGGCCCTAGTAAGGTTTCAATGGTAGAAGTCATTATTCCCACTGTTTCCTTTGGTGTGGTCCACTTAAGCTTTGGGCATACTTGTATTTTGTACTCAACCGCTAAAATGATCTAGAAAAACGCATGGACAGCGTAGATAACCCACATACATTCATAGTAGGCTCAACTGAGTTTACTCGATGCGATAAAAGCATACTATCTTACTGAGTAACTCGGTTTGCCATGGGGCCCACTTTTATGTATGTATCCTGTATCCACACCAATCATTCATTTGCTGAAAATTTTAAAGCATGATCTGAAAAAATAAAGCAGCTCCAATTCCTAGTGAACCAGACCATAGGAAGCATGGGCGATTCAACACTACCATTGAAAACTTCTTAATGCCCACCGTAATGTCTGCCAATTGATATGGTTACACATAGCTAGATGAGGAGAAAACACATATATACCAGCTTAATTCAAAACTTTTGTGGTCATAGAAGGCATGAAAATTATTTAATGGTGCATCACAATGTTTTTTATAATGTGGTCCACGTAATGTTTATATTTGCTTTTGGGCACATGACCTAAAAATGAAGGAGAACAATGGATGGATGACTTAGATGTATAAAGGTGTACACGAGTTAATCTTAGTCGAGCTTGGCATAGTTCGATAGCTCAACTAAGCACTTGCCGACTCCAACTTGAACTCAGCTTGGCTCGGTCCTCGAGCTTAACTGGCCAGCTCGGCTCGATTTGATTAGTAGCTTGGGCCAGTTCGAGCAAAGATCGAGCCGAGTTCACCTCCGCGACATTTTCACGAACACGTGGACTATATCTCAAATTCTCATTAATTGTAAAGCAGCGGTAATGGTTTTTGCAGGTATTTCATCAAACACCTCATATGCAATATGAAAATCAAGAAAAATGAAGTATTTGTCTTACATATATACTTTCATTGCCACCAGCTGACACTTAGTTGGATCATTTCATCAAACAGTTGGTTTGGATTTGGATAAATGGACAGTCGAAAGGATTTGGGTGAACAGATTAGGGTTGGGTGAATGGGTTAGGATTTGGATGCTGGCAGTTGGAGTTAAGATAAATATAATATTTAAGGGTTTTTTAATAAAAAACCTATATATACTCTAGTCAAAAGTTACTCTGAGTCTATCCAAGCCTAACCAAGTTGAGTCGGGCACATTATTGGGTTGAGCCAAGGTAGGTGCAGCTCAGACTCAACTTGGAATGTTTTGAGCTCGTTAAAGCTGACTCAACTCAGCTTGAATACAACTTTGAGCCGAGATGAGTTGGGCTTTTCCGAGTCGATCCTAGGGAGCTAACGGGCTAACTCGACTCGTTAGCATGTATCAAGGTGGGCCTTACTTGTCGATCTAACGTAATCCGCGTATAGCACTTTCACGTATCGGTACCAGCCGCTATCGGCGCCATTCTCGTATGAAACGCAAGTGCACTCGCTCCCGTCAGATGAGCAAAGAGCTTTACTACACACGTGCCGAAAATCAGAGCCACTCATCAGGTAGCTCGAGCTGTAAGCATAATCCAGAATCAACATCATTCCAGTACACTCATGAGGTAGGCCACGCGTATCCTCATCGAATATGGACTGTTGGTCTTCTCTTCCAACCGTCCATTCTTTTCATACAACTGCCACCCGCCCGATGAATCAAACGGCCGGATTTTCATGTCACACGCACTCCATCGTACCAAATGAATGGTCTCGATATCGCACACGTGAGCGAGTACACTCGCGATTCCTCAACTTCGATGGCCCTAGCTCTACCAGATTGTAGAGAGAAGCTTGCAGAACTTTAATGGCCAGAAGATGGGAAGCCATCTGATTCGTCAGACGTCTTCTTCTCCTTCGATGCTCTTCATCAGGCGCTTCTTCCTTTCACCCTTATCTCTCTCTCGAAATCAAATCCAAAGGTCGGATTTCTCCTCCTGTATCTCGATTCCCGCCAGATACTCCGAACGGAATCGTTTTACATTCCATCAGAGGAGCTTCAGATCAGGTGCTTTCATGGCTTCCGGCTGCAGAACGGGCGGTGCAAAGAGGTCTCCTTCCGTTCCCTTGCCGCCTGCTAATGCCGATAAGGTCAGCTCTCTCTCTCTCTCTCTCTTTCTCGATTTATGGACTTTCTTTAGTTGAATTTGGACAGTGGTTTATGTGTCTGGTTGTGGGTCACTGATTTTACGGTTCAGATTGTTTGATTGGTGAAATTTTTGGACCATGGTCTGATTTGTAGTGGTGAATGGTTGTGAATTTTGGTCCATGGTGCAATCTGATTGACCGTTAGATCTTCCTTCTTTGATTTCTTCCTTTTGTTTGCTTCTGTTCATTGTCTTGGATCCTTTTTTCACCTATGTGAAAATCCTAACTGTTTGATTGAATGTGTGGTGATTGGGGCCGGCAGATGGGTGTGAGTTTCGGACCACAGTCCATACCGATCCATTGGGTTTAAGCCTGTTGAATGTGGGAAATTGGTCATTTATGTGTAAATTTTTTAGCTGTTATGTTTCTGCCGTTTGATTGAGCCGTTGCTACCACTTGATTGGTGTAATTTGTTTTAAGTGTTTATGTTTTTGGGTGGCTGATTGAGCAGTTTTTTTTTTTTTTTTTTTTTTGGGGGGGGGGGGGGGGGGTTAGCATGTTAGTACACACCCCACTTGGGAATCGATACCAAGACGCCAGTGTTGAAATGAGGTTATTCTCACTCAGTCTACGACTTGAGCTAACATAAGTCGACTGTGGTCCATTCAATGTGGGGTACAAGAGATGGGTGCAAAAATTTGGACTATGGTTCTGGTCAATGTTTGAAATATCGGTATCGCATTACATATCGCATCCTCGGGATACATATACGTATCAGTTATCACATGGGTTATATCTTTTGTATTAGGTAATTTATCCCACTTTTTGGGAAACATGGGGAAACATTGGGGAAATGGTTGAATTTTTTCAATGTAACTTTAAGGATTGTTAAAAAAGACCTTAATACATACTTTTAAATCATAGCATCTCAAAAATGAAGTGTAAATAATAGGTTTCCTTTGTATAAGGTCCTATGCTATGTGTTGTCTGACTGAACTAATGCAACTATATTCAAATTGAATGTATAACATTTAAAGTGTATGTGATGATCATTTCATCAAACACTTCTAAATATTTCGAAATTAGTCTCTATTGACAACTGGTTGAAGGGATTTTTTTTTTGTTTAAATACATATTTTAATAAAAAATGATTTTTATTTTTCAAAAATTGACAAGGACTTAACAAATCAGTAAATTAGCCCTCATACATGCTTGATTTCATGTTTGAAGTGCAACATTGCAAGCAATTTGGAAGAAATTAGGGAAATTTCAAAAATTTCCCAAATCGGACCACCTACACTCAAATTTCAAAATTAGAGTGTATGAGATGATCATTTCATCAAATACTCCTAAATACTTCGAAATTATTCTCAATTGACAGGTGCTTGAAGGTAAATAAATAAATAATTTTTTTTTTTTTAAAAAACAATGAAAATGCTCACTAGATCAAACATGTGGGATATATCGGCACTACTTGTGCGTTTCGTATCGCACAGGTGAGATACAAGATATATCGGCTTATATCGTCGATATTTAAAACACTAGTTCCAGTTTGATCAAAGGACTTTTACCAGTTGAATGTGGACGATTGCTCTCTCTCTCTCTCTCTCTTTTTAATTTTCTTTAACTATTTGGTTTCTCAATTGCTGATTGGACCGCTAGGATTGTTTGATCGCTGAACTTGTTCGATTGTGGCACTTTCATGATAGAGAACAAAGGATGGCAGTCACCCAAGGTGAAACAATGCTTGAATATGGCAAGTAATAAAAAATGGTTTCGGTCTACCGTACTAGTCACCCCCGAAATCAATACGTATGAACCAAATAGCGGCTGATGAGGGCGATATTTCTTGCAATTTAGATGTCACTTAGAATTTGCACGTGGCATACAACTTACAAGTTATTCAAATTTCCAAATTACGGCTCCTAATTTAGCTGTATTATGAACAGACAATTGCACCTATGTGGTTATCTAACTATCACATTGATGGGCATGTATTGGATGGATAAAGTGAAAAATATCCAATGTTCCCATTTCAAAAAAGAAGTGTCCATGGATTAAGTTTGGGATTGTTCAACCACTTTAATTTTGGGATTTGACCTGGCGACATTGTTTTCACAATTTAGTTAGTTTAATTCAAGTTAATGTAGGCCATGTGGAGTCATTTCCCAGAATTCTAGCATCCTCCTATCATTTACAATCTTCCATTCTGATTATTTTGATTCTTCAATCAGATTGGGATACTGTATATGATAGAAGGATAGCAAAATTCTAGGGAAGGAGGAATGTTGACTGCTCTGCCATTCCGGCTATATGATCAGCTGGAGGAATGATCACGTTATGGAATTGCATTGGATTAAGGTGCGTTGACTCTTATCATAGGTAGATTTTCGGTGTCAGCCAACTGCGGGATAGTTCAGATGCGTTGGAGTGGGTGGTATCCTATGTGTATGGTCCCACAGAGGGAAGAGGCAAGGGAAGTCAAGCATGGGAGAACTTCAACGCGACCAGGCTTAAAAAGAAGAATTTTATTGGCTTAAGCAGAACTTTGGCTTGAGACAATTCAGCGATTTCATCAGCTCCTGTGAATGCTAGACCTTCCAAGCAATGGTCATTTATTCTCATGGTCGAACAACCAAGATGGTGAGTGGGAGAGGAGGCTTCCTTTTTCTTGGCAAGAAGCTTTGTTGAAGCTTGCCTCTGACTATTGGCTCATTCTTTGTTAGATGAATGATGTGAGACATGGTCTACAACTATTTAGATTAAACAATAAATGGTTGCCTAACCAAGATCTCAAGTATATGTAGTTTGGTGGAAGAGTTATCACGTCTAGGGGTGGGTTGGATTCAAATTGATGAAGAAGCTTCAACTTATAAAATCCAAATTGAAAGAGTGTAGTGCAACAATTAAAGCAACGGATTGGGGAGACAAGATGCTATCAAAGAATCCATTCTTGAGATGGATGTTAGTGTTGTGCCTTAAAAAACCAATGCCTATGCATTTAAAAAAAATAAATCTTAGTATGATTCATTCATTTGCCTCATTAATGTGTGTGAAACTTTAACAAATGTGATATTTGTATGGGTTAAAGAGAGGGATTCCTTTGGTTGTCCTCGGAACTTGATGTTATGAGATATCTTCAATATATACATGCAACAAGGGTTCAATCGATCGGCCACCTTGGTCGATTAATAGCGTGAGCCTTGAATTATACAGATTAGTCTCTGGACAATTTTGGATAGTCTTGATCGATTGAAATCTTGGCTTAATCGATTGACATAATTCAGAAAATACCTTTAAACTCTTTGGACAATTTTGAGCATGTTCGATCACTCAAACATGGGAGCTCGATCAATCGAGGGTTTGCTTGATTGATCGATGCTTAGATCGAAGGTGTGTATGATTTTGCGGAATTGCTCGGATTGGCTTAATCGATTGACATAATTCAGAAAATACCTTTAAACTCTTTGGACAATTTTGAGCATGTTCGATCACTCAAACATGGGAGCTCGATCAATCGAGGGTTTGCTTGATTGATCTTGATTGATCGATGCTTAGATCGAAGGTGTGTATGATTTTGCGGAATTGCTCGGGTTGTTTCCTTATGTGTGTGTGTGTGTGTGTGTGTGTGTGTGTGTGTGTATATATATATATATATATATATATATATATATATATATATATATATGGGATGCTAATTGGGGCTAATAAGTTTTGAGGGTTTGGGGAGGAGAGAACAAGGGTTTTTGACATTGTAAGTGCTTCCATCTCTTGTACTTTTCGTTTTTATAGTGAATTAGTGATTCGCCGTCGCTTTCTGTTGTGGTTTTTTTCCGTGAGGGGTTTTCCATGTAAAAATTGTGTGCTTGTGATTTCTTTGTTTGCATTTGCTTAATCTTGTGTGATCCGAATTTGGGGTTTTCTTCTGTGGATTCCCAACACTTGAGATTGGACATAACAATCATTAAGCCAAGGGAGAGTTGTGGGCTATGGATCTTAGCACCTTGTTTGACCATAATCACCTAGCAAGTTATAGGACTAACCTGAGGTTATTCTTGATGTGGTCATCCTGTGTGAGGGGACCGATGATGAGTTGGAACGAAAGGTCTCCACCATCGGGCCCACCATCAGGCCCAATGACTAGTTGGTGCCTTTTCCCTACCCGCACGAGTGTGTGTATTCGTGGATATTGTTTTTTGGTGTTAGACCCGCAAAATGCTTGCATTGGTGGATTGTTTCCAAGTCTCCAAATCAAGAGACTTATCACGCCCGAACTAGTTTGACTTGTGGGTGTACTAGCTTTAACTAATCCATATACCTAAGGACATGTGAGGAGTTTTAAGGTCTTGGTGTAACATGCTTTAACTCACTTTACGAGGTTAAATTGGTGGTTGACATGTGTGTGAAGATGGTTGCATGGATCAGGGTCCAATTGAGGCTTACATGATTCAATGAGATATTTGCTTATTTGCCTTGGATGTGATTATTGGACTAATCTTGTGGTTTTGGACCATCCATTAAGCGCTTTCTTAAGTGGTTAGTGCATCTGATGTTTTTTAATGGTTAATTGAGGTTTTTCAACCGTTGAATTTAAGTTTTAACCGTTGATTTATTTGAAATCACCGTTGATGGACATCCAATGGCGAAGATTTGTTGATCCATCCCATGGACTTCCATGGGATAATTGGCCAGAGTTAAGGGATTTGGTCAATTTGGGTACATGGATAAGCATGATTTCAAATCATAAATGTAGTAGGACATGTCAAAGTCTATAGACGGTAGAGCACCATACTTGGTATCTCTATCTAAAACCCTTACTCGTTATCTCTATCTAAAACCCTAACTTCTCTCTATACATAGATCTAGAGAGAGAGAGAGAGAGAGAGAGAGAGAGAGAGAGAGAGAGAGAGAGAGAGAGAGAGAGAGAGAGATATGTGGGGTCCACGTAGTGGATAGCTCCTCTGGCCTTATTGTAGATGTGTGTGGGAGGGTTTTCTCACTCTTATCAGGATAGATCAGGGAGAGACTTCATGATTGGAGGTTTGGCATCAGGTGGCAATATCTGATTTTTAACATTGGTTACATGTAGCTTTAGACATGGTTCTATGTTACTTTTTTATTTTATTATATGTAGATAGGAATCCACCAACTTGATTAAAAGCAAATTTCACAAAGCTCATGTTTCCGTTGTCTTTCTAAAACCGTAACAAAAGATAGGAAGTAGATGTAGATCTTAGTACCAAAGAGAGGGCATCTATACTTGGCCACACAAGAGATCTCAGCGACCTGTCTCTTCATGATGAAATTGCATGGTGTCAGAGATCAAAGGTTGTGTATGGGTTCAAGCCAGCAACAGAAACCGTGGCTTCTTCCACATGATAATTAATGGTTAGATAGGAGAAATGTAATTTCCAAGCTCAACGTTAACAACATTACTACAGAAGATAAAGATGAGATTAAGGAAGAAGATGTGAATTTTTACATGCAACTCTTCGTGGGGAATTGCATCCTGACAGCCACTCTCCCTGGGTTTGTTTTCCAATCCTTATCTTTAGAGGATGCCTGGATGCTGCAAAAGGAGTTTAGTGAGGATGAAATTTGCAATGTGGTCATGAATATTGGTTCTGGAGAAATCCCCAGGGCTCGATGGGTTCTCCATGGGATTTTTTCGCCATTGTTGGGACTTTATCAAACACAATTTGCTGTGGAAATCTTTGGCGAATTCTATTCTAGAGTGAATCTCAGTAAAAGCACGGGCACCTCATTCATCTGCCTCATCCGAAAGAAATCAGGGGCAAAGTTGCGGACTTCAAGTCCATCAGTCTTCTGGGTAGCATATATAAACTCATGGTGAAGGTTCTTGCCGATCGTCTGAAATTGCTATGGAAAGATTATCTCACCCTATCAGGGGGCCTCTATTTCTGACAGGCAAGTTCTTGATGGAATTCTGGTGGCTGACAAATGCATCCATTTGTTAAAAAGAGCCAAGGAGGGAGGGTAGTTTGCAAATAGATACGGAAGAAGCCTTTGACCAGGTACCAGGGTTTCCTTCTATATGTTCTGAACAGGTTGGGCTTTGGGCAGAAATGGTGCAGCTGGATCAAAGGATAGCCTCCTCCTCGGTCTTGATCAATGGATCATCGGCTGGTTACTTCCTAGAGGTTTAAGCTAGGGTCTGATCCTCTCTTGCCCTTCCTGTTCTCAATTGCAACTAAAGGCTAAGCCACATGCTCTCCAAGTCGGAAGAGGTGAATCTGATCAAAGGATTCTCGGTCACTGCCTCTCTCTCCACTACGCATCTCCAGTTTGCCGATGATGTTTTACTCTTCTATGAGGATGATGATGTTCAAATGGAGAACTTCAAAGGTATTTTGAGAAGTTTCGAGGAAGTTTCAGGGTTGAAAGTGAATCTGAGGAAGAGCTTGATGACAAGGGTAAATATTCCTGCATCTCGGCTGCAATTCTTGGCTTCCATCATGGGTTGCAAGAGTGGGTCCTTCCCAATCTACTTGGGCTCCCTTTGGGCAGAAGAGTGGCTGCCAAATTGACACGGGCTACAGTTGTCGAGAAATTTGGGAGAAGATCACTGCTATCTTTCATTCTACATTTGCAGTACATTGATTAAAGCCGCTTAGCTGACATTCCTATCTACTACATTTCTCTCTTCAAAATTCTTATGGGGGTGGCACATCTCTAGAAAAAAATCTAGTTTGATTCTTGTGGGATGGATTAGGGAAGAAAGAAAATTCAGATAGTCAGCTGGAAGGTGGTTTGAAATCCAAGGAGTCTAGGCATTGGCTGCATTTAGGAGAGGAATTGGAGTCTTTTATGTCAATGGTGGTGGAGATTCAACTCTGAAAGAAATGCTTTATGGAGAAGCGTAGTCATATATAAATTTGGGGATGACAACTGGAGATGGGACCCCAGATGTGGTCCTTCATTGGCAGGTCCGAAGTGGGGAGGGGGATATGCAGTGAAGTGTGGGGTTTGATTCTTGAGGGCATTCTTGATTTTAGGTTAACAAAGGTGATAGTGTGTGGCTAGGGCAAGATGAATGGATTGGGAACAGACTCTTAAACCTTATTCCCAGTCAAAGAAACACCAAAACCAAGTAACTTCTATTTCAGATCATCATAATCCTCCACACATCCAAGCATAGCCTGGCATAGGCTTAAAACAAATGACAAACCCAAATAAAAAAAATGTCGTGAGCCTTATGTACATGGGCCATAATTCACCTCAACGACATTTAAAGTGCATGATCTTGGGCTTGTTTGAAAGCTACTCAGGCTATTAAAGGGACCATTATCATGTTGTTCTGACATTGTTTGATGCCCCAAAAGTGGCTTACATGGAAGCAATGGAAATACGTAAGGAAACTTAGTAAATACTATTATCCCTAAAACTATCTAAAGCAAATAAATCCTAGAAATATAAGGACCATTTGATTTATCCCATAGGCCTTATAATGCTAGCTGACTGTCGATGTCATCAAATTTATCATCAGACCATTGATCTAGTCCAGATCATCAATCAAGATAATCTTAACGGTTGGATTGGTCAAATCTTTGATCAAGCAGCTTGTGTGACCGTTTGGTTGCATCAATTCCACCCACAATGGGGATTGATAGTCTTTTGATGAGATGCCATTAGAACTGTTGATATGATGCCATCGGATTAGCAGAGTGATTCTACCTAAGTTATCTTTCATTTTTTGCCACTATCAGTATGAGAAGAAAGTGAAAATGTATTTTATATTAACTACCCACACACGAATTTTATATTGTTTTAACTACCCACACACACACTTAGGGTTTTAACCACACTGGTTCTAAATGCGCCATCACTTGTAGGAAAAAAGATCAAGCACAAACCTTTACAAAGATAATGATCCACAATTTGTGGAGGAGTTAATCAAAACTATCAAATGAAGTTCAGGATGGGGCAAATGGCTCATACATGCTGACACATTTGAGGAAGGGTATAAGGCATGCATTTTAATGTATTGATGTTCAATGTTTCTAGAATGAGTTAAATTTTAGAGTCGTATATGTTGACACATTTGAGTAAGAGCATAAGGCATTCTTAGTGATGTACTGATGTTCAATTTTTCCAGAATGAGTTAAATTTTATCTGCTAAATATGGTTACATGTCTGTAAGTTCTTGCCTCTTTAATTCAACAAATGAATCTTATATGGGCTCTTCTGTTAGGCTGAATTGTTAAGAGGGCTTGAAGCAGCATTAGGTTCGTCATTCAGTTCGGAGCCCTTGTCGCCTACTCCAAACCCTTTAATCATCGTCATCAGCGGACCAAGTGGGGTCGGCAAAGATGCTGTTATCAAGGTATTGCCCCTTGATGCAGTCAGTTATTGGCTTCAATTTTTGTGAAGTATTTTATTTCTTTGCTGGTGGAAACAAATATACTCCATGACTTGTTTGAAGTATTCTTTTTTATGCCTTTGTTATGTCAGCAGACTGCGGCGGATCCTCAATGGCATGTTGCAATTTGTGTGTCCCATGTGAGCAGTTGCTTGATGGTTAAACGCCAATCAGCTTATTAAGCCTTAGATACACTTGTTGAAGTTGTGCTTTTATTTTCATCCTTTCGACATGCTAGTTTTGCAGCAATAGTGAGTGTTAGAAATGTGTTAGTTCTACTTTTGTTTGGTGTGCAGCTGTTTTCATGTTGAATTTGGACTGTTGGTCATAGTTTTTCCAACCACAGATTTTCTCATACATGTCGGCCACCTGATGAGTGGACTGGCCTCATTATTAGGCTGGGCATATTCCCAGGAAATCCCACCAGGTGAATGGTGCAGATCCTGTGCATGTGACATATGAGCATGTGTGCTGTAAAGAGCCTCTTCCATCTGGCATGAATCACACTAGCAATTCTGCGCTAAAGAGTCAGTAGTGAGTTATATCCAAGATTGAGGAATTGAAGGTTCTGATGCACCGAAATGTTAATGGTGTTCTGTTGCATCTATTTTATAGAAGTGGGCCCATATTTCAGTGAACAAGACAGTTGATAGAAGTGGGCCCATATTTTATAGGAATTGATTTGAAAATCATAGGAGAGAAGGGAGGTTGTAAAACTTAAAAGTAGATTTCTCTTGGTCCTCTAGATTCTTTATGATCGTTCACAATGTAAAAAAAAAAAAAAAAAAAAAAAGGCTCACGACAACTGTACAAATGGCATGGTTGTAAGCCAATCTAGACCATCCAATTCACCAATCTAATTGTGATGGAGCATAGCCTAAAAACTACAATAAGAAATTGATGTTTACCATCTGATTTTTTGCATTGGAACTCGTACCACATACTATTTTACTTCTACCTATCCATTTGATAGCCATCAATTGGATGCATTGGATTGCTTGATAGGTGTGCTCTTAGAGATATTCCCCATCCTAATGCGCCCCACAATTTGAGCATTGTGGGTGGCTTTACGTGAGTGCTATGTATGAGGAAAGGCGAGTTTTGTAAATTGGGGATAAAGAGGGGAGAGGGAAGTGGTTTGGCAAAACAAGCTTCTTTGGTGGTGAGATATGCTTACCGGCTGACTGGCTTTATCTAATTACCTAAATGCTCTTTCTTTTGCCAACAAACCATTCTCATATCCTTTAATAATGCGAAGTATTAGCTGTTTGAAAAACTAATTGCGTGGAAAGTTTTGCCCCTGGCTGCTTGTGTTGTATGTAGTTCACGAGTAGTTGCTTGTTCGTTAAACACCAATAAACTTTTAAGGTCTTAGTTACAGTTCATGAAGTGAAGGTTTATTTGCATCCATTTGACCTGCTTGTTTTGTAGCAACACCAAGGGTTATAGATGTGTTAAGAGGCCTACTTTGCTTGGACCACCGGAACAATGCTTATGGTTTTGAACTGTTTCTGCAGTGTTCAGAAAAAAAGAATCATCAAACTGGATTGAGTCTGAACTTGGATTTTATAAAAATTGGCTTAGTTGATATCTTATATAATTAGAGTTTTCCATTGACTCAACTCAACTGAGTTCAACTCAGAAACTGAGAGACTGATGCCATGTCGAGAATTTGGGATTTGAACTTCTTCTTTTTCTTCCTTTTAGAAGTAATAAATTTTAGTAGAAAAATGCCAAAAAGGCAGCAACCATGATACAACCTGATGCAGGATGATTTTTTACCTAGGATGATAGATGAAATCAGTTTTTCAGTTTAAAACATGTGCAACCAAAGTATGAAATTTCAGCAACCTCATCATAAACCAAACAATTAGTCAAATAACCTATTACATGTAATCCTAGGCTACCATATGCTTGTACGAAGGAACTAGTAAGATCTTTATTCAAAATAGGCCTAATGGAATTAAGAAATTCCATCCAAAACATGAGGATAGAACTATTTTGAAGGGAATCACCTAAGTCCTAAAGGGATTCTAGGTTTAGGGAAATTAGGGTTAGGGTTAGGGTTTGGAAATTGGGGAAATCTAGGGTTAACTCTCATAAGTTCCATCTGATTTCGTACTTGGTTGCAATCACATTCCTTCACATGCTCCCTTCCTCCGTCCTAAACTGTCATAACCATTTTCCCGACACACAAGGGTCATCGCTTTGAGTCTCTTGATACCCATCCTCGCTTCCCCATAAGGCTTGTGAACCTCCTGTCATTTCATCGGATGGAACTTATGTGAGTTAACCACTCCTTGCCAGAGAAAGTCCTGTATCAATTTCTCTAATTGGCCAATATAGACTTAGGGCATTTGAACAAAGACATGAAAATACAAGGGCATATTAGACATGGTTGCTTTGATGTGCGTGATCCTACAACCTAAAGATAAGTGCTTGCTCTTTTACCAGGATAGCTTTCTTTCAACTTTTTCAATGACTTTGTCCCATAGTTGCTTCATGGGTTTTACCCACACGAAGCAGGAGGCCGAGGTACGTAGACAAAAATGACCTACACCTATTTGAACACCCCAACAAACCTCTCTACCTCCTTAGATGTGTGAATTCCCAACATCTCACTTTTTAGGATGCTGATTTCAGGCTCGAAACTGCTTCGAATCACCTCACAATCTTCCTCTAATTGTCCTCCAAACTGTTATTTGCCTTGCAAAAAATGATAATATCATCGGAAATTGAAGGTGAGAAATTTGAGTCCCCTCATTCTCCAATCCAATTCCTCGATGAGAGCCTTGGCTTGCCCTTTGTCTAACATTCAACTGAGAGCTTTCACAACCTCCACAAAACAAGAAATGAGATAGAGGATCCCCGTGCCAAAGGCCCTTTGAAGCCTTTAAGGGATTTATTGATCAGGACAGAACTTAGCCGACTAGACACATTCTTGAATCCACCCCCTCCATCTTTGCCCACACCCTAGCCAACCCAACATGTTATCCGAAAACTTCTAGTCCACACGGTCTTTAGCTTTTTCCGTGTCTAGCTTACAGACGATACTTTTTTTGTCAGACCTGTGTTGTGACTCTATGCATTCATGCACAATGACCGCACTATCCAAGATTTGTCTGCTTACAACAAAGGCTCTTTGAACGTTGGAGATGATTTTCAAGAGTAATGTGGAATCTAGACGCCAAAATCTTAGCTAGGATCTTGCATGAGCTTCCAATTAAGCTAATAGGCGTGAAGTCCCTCGAGCTCCCAACACTATCTATCTTCGGGATAATAGCTACGAAGGAGTTGCCTAATTCTGATGCTAGCTTGCGTACCTCAGGGCGTATTTGAAATGGGGGTTTACGGTGTGATATATTTTATTTGGTGGAAAATAAATTCTATCTAGTGTTTGAAAACAATAAGGGTATTGTAATGTTTATATCTTGGTTTCCGTGCCAATCGCCTCATCTGACTGAAGATGAATTTTAAAGAGAGAATGCGGAGATACGCCGTCTCTCTATGGGATTTGGAAATAAGCCATATTTAAAGTTACTGCTTTGGATGAAACTTGAGGGAGAAAACATAGTTTTCGTATTTTGAAGTAATTGTTTTCAAACATGATATTGAATGGTTATAAAATCATGGTAATAATCAACAATTCCTCTACCATGTAATCATAATACATTGGAATACTGTGCCAAACACGCCCTTTGAGGAAGGGAGGGGAGTAGTGGGTCATGTAGGAGGTAGTCATTCCAAAATTTTCTCAGTGTGACCTTTTCTTAATTTTTGTAAGAAGAAGTTTGATATTACTAAAGTTATTTTGCCCTCCCTACTCAACTATTCTTGTTGTACTCTTGTTCATTTCTTCGGGATTTAGGTGTCGAGATTGACTTGACAACAGGGTTGCACTTAGAAGTTTCCCTGTGTTGATGAGTGGCCTTTTGACACCACTCTCCAATCACTACCAATTATTCTGGAGGTGGATGAAGATAACTGGGGGTTTCGTCCCTTATGCTTTAAGCTTTTGTGGTTAAAGGTGGAGGGTTTTTGCGGTGTAGTGAAGGAGTGGTGGGATTCCTTTAAGGTGGAGGGTTTTGTTGGGTTCAAACTATTTCGGAAGCTAAGGTTGCTAGAAGGATTAATGACTGAAAGAGAGGTGCTAGGGAAGTGAGAAGTGGACCTAGATTCCATTTTGCAGGATATTTACTCTTTCGATATGAAGGAATTAGGAACTTGTTGGAGGAAGAAATCCAGTAGAGACATCGTTCCTGAGTGATTTAGTTAAAGGAAGGGGATAAGAAGCTAAATTCTTCCATGGTATTGCTAGTGCCCGTGCCAAATCTAAGAGAATTCGATGCATGGTGGTGGAGGGAAATGGGTGGAAAAGAAGGAAAATTTTTGTGAGGTTGTAGTAAAATTCGACAAGGATTTGTTGTTTGGTTGGGAGTGGAAGAGGCCTTTCCTCGACAATTGTCGTTCAATCAATTATTTGAAGCAGATTCCTTAAACTAGTCTCAGGGGAAGAGGTAAAAGTTGCAGTAGATGCGTTGGGAAAGGATAAAGCTCCGAGTCCGGACGGTTTTCCTTTAGCGTTGGACCAAGAGTTTTGGGGGGTGATTGAAAGCGATGTGATTAAGTTCATAGTTGAGTTCTTTGAGGGCATATTTGACATGCAGTATTCCAATGTATTGAATTGCATTATTGCAATGATTACATAGTAGAAGAATTGTTTGTTCTTATCATGCTTTTACGATCATTCGATATCATGTTTGTAAACAAATACTTTAAAATATGAAAACCATGTTTTCAAAGAAATCCACAAAGATGGAGAAGCCATTAATAGGGGATTTCATACCTCGAGCCTTATAACGTAATGAAGATGCTGCTAGCACCAATCTTCTTCAAATTCCATTCAAAGTAGCGACTTCGGAATATGACTGATTTTCGAATCCCACAAAGAGATAGTGTGTCTCCTCATCGTCTCTTTTAAATTCATCTTCAGTCGGCAGAGATGACTGCAACGAAAATTGAGATATTTTGAAAACCTCCATTGTTTCCAAATGTCGGATGGAATTTATTTCACACCGAATATAATACACTACACTAAAAGCCCCAATTCCAAACATGCCCTAAATGAATCTTTAACGCGAATACCCCTAATTAAGAGATTAATTTCAAATCAATCTAATTTTTCTAAGATGGTTACCTAATATTGGTAAAAGTAACTCTAGGAAATAATCTTCAAAATCTTCAATCACATTTTTAACTCGGGCTCCATATCTTTAATCACATCCTCACATCTCCCACAAATAGCAAATTGCAGTTCATGATATTTGGGCCCCAAATCCTTAATTAAACAACCCAAACTAGCACATGCTGGGCCTTGTGGTGGGCCATGGGCCTGTATTATCCCCCAGGTTGGAAAGAACTCAACGCTGGGGATTTGGACGTTTTGTACAAGTAGTATAGTCTTGGATCCATTCATTTAAATTCGTTGATTGTAATCTATATGCATTTATAATAGGGCTTGTTCTTCCATTTCCCGTTGAGTGCCAGTAGTCTTCACGAGCAGAATAACTTTTTCTTTTCTTCGGGAGTTGTTTATCCATATTGATAATGACTTTATCTTGCATGTCAAGCACCTCGCCAAGGTACTGGTGCAAATGCCCCACATTGAAAGTCGGCTAGATTTCTAAGTGATTTGGGAACTCATAGGAATTGTCATTCAACTTCCACTTAACTTGGAATGAACCAATCTTCTTCGACTTGAGATTGTTGTAAGTTTGTATTGGAAACCTTTCTTTGCGGACATAAACCATAACCAAGTCGCTTTCTTTATATATCTTCTCCTACCAATGTTCATTTGTAGCTTTTCAATACTTGATGTTGCTCTCTCCAGTCTTCTTCTTTATTTGGGCTTGCAAGTCTTGGATGTGTTTTGGTGAAAGTATGAACATCTTTACTCACTTGATCTTGTACTAGCAATGATACCAAGTCAAGTACATAATGTGGACTTCTCTCATTTACGATTTCTAATGGGATTTTTTAGGCGGTATGATTTACTGAGCTGTTGTAGGCAAATTGGTCTTGGGGTAGAGCAAAGTCCTGCTGAGATATGTTGTTGTCTAAGATACTCCTCAAGAGGTTACCAAGGGTCCTACTGAGAACCTCGATTTGACAGTCTATTTAATGATGCTATGTGCTAGAGAAGCTTGGCCCCCAACCACTTCCATAAAGTGTGTCAAAAGTGCCTCACAAACTTCGGATCACGGTCCAGAGTTAATTTTTTTAATATCCTGTGAAGTTGCACAATTTTCTATGAATAATATGTTGGCAATATGCATAGGGTCCATCATCTTTTTACATGGAATGAAGTGGGATATCTTGGGTTCCAACCCATGGCTCAATGGTAGACTGCGTGCCTCTCAACACTGAGGTCTTGGGTTCTAGTGCCCATGTGTGGTGTGTGTGTAAAAAAAAGTGGGCCATCTTTGAAAAATGGTACACCACAATGAAAATCAAATTCATCCACCTTGAGTCTTAAGAAGACCAAAATGAAGTCTATAGAGATGTGCACTCATGGTGCAACTACTAGAATAGGAAGTGGTGTATAAAGGCCGGTATTTTGCATGTGACCTCTGGAGATTTAGCATCGGTGACATTGTGCTTTGAACTATTCAATGTTACAACGGATACAAGGTCAATAGTATTTTCCCTCCACCATGGCCAATGTTATCTTTTCCAAAGTACCCACTCAGTCCATGTAGCTCAGATAGGATCTTCTCACATGATGGTTCTTTTATAATGCATAAACAAGAACCCTTAAATAAATATCCATCGTGCAAGATGAATTCACACTTTGGACCTTGGCCATTCATACATCTATCGAGCACTTTGCCATAAACTGGGTCCTCGTATTTTTCTTTTAATACTTCTGATCCCACCACCTCTATGGCGAGTGTTCATAGTAGAACCACCCTCCTACTCTAGGCATCTGCCTATTTATTTTGACTTCTGGCTTTGTAACACAAAAGGAAAGTATATTCTTGTAGGAAGGCCATCCACTTCGCATGACGAGCACTCAACTTTGTTTGGGAGTTGAGATATTTCAACACCTCATGGTTCAAGTATAGAATGAATTCTTGATGAATCAGGTAATGCCTCTAATATTGTAGCATTTGGACCACTGTATAGAACTCGAGATCATACGTTGTAGCATTTCTTCCATGCATCATTAAGCTTCTTGCTAAAGAAAGTGATTTGCTTTCCTTCCTAACTCAACACTGTGCCAATGCCAACGTCTAAAGTGTGGCGTTTCACTTCAAAAACTTTATTGAAGTTTGGAAGTGTAAGAACTAGAGCCTCTATCATCTTTTTTATGGTATTGAAGCTCCAGTCTACTGCTTGTCTATTTGAACTTGTGTGCATGCAATCGGTGACAGGTGTGATAATTATACTGAAATTCTGGATAAATCTCTGGTAGAATGTCACCAACTTGCAGAAAGAATGAACCTCTAAAAGGCTTTGTGAGGTCAGCCAATATGCAATGGCCTTGATTTTCTTTTGGTCAACCTTGATTCTTTCTACAAACACGATATACCCACGACACTATTCAGAAGGAGTACTTCAAGTTAACAAAAAGTGACTCCCCTGTAATACATCAAGTATTTGCTGTAAGTGATCAAGGTGAATGTATGAGTTAGGACTAAAACAAGAATATGATTGAAATGAACAACTAAGAACTTTCCCATGAAGGGATGGAGTACTTTTGTCATCAGCTTCATGAAAGTGCTTGGTACATTTAAAAAGTCAAATGGTACAATGAGCCACTCATACAACCCACCCCCCCCCCCCCCCCCCCTTCTCTCTCAACATGCACACGCACACACACCACAATGGGTACTTGAACCCATGACCTCATGTTGAAACTCTTGTGAGTCTACCACTGAGGCATGAGTAAGGTCCCAGACCTGTCTTGAGTCTTTGAGTCTTAAATGCAGACTTCCACTTGTCCCTAGGCTGAATATGTATTTGATGATATCTACTCGGATCAATCTTTGAAACAGCCTTTGCTCAATGCAGTATGTCCAACATATTGTCCAAGCGAGCAATAGGAAACTGGTTCTTGATACTAATCCGTTTGATCGCATAAACCGTTGACACATCCTCCAATATCAGTTTTTCTTAGGGGTTAATAATGTAGGAACAACGCATGGTGACATGCTTTCTCGAATTAAACCTTTCTGTAGCAACTTAGTATCTTGTCTGTGGAGCTTGGCATGTTCAGCTGGATTCATTCGATAGTGTGCAAGATTATGTAGACTTGAAGCTGACACTAAATCAATGTGGTGTTGAATGTTCCTCATAAGAGGAAGTCCAGCTAGGAGTTCTTCGGGCACCAAGTCTTTGGATTTGTGGAGCTTTTGTAAATGGATGTTTTGTGTCTTCTTTAGCAACCAAGATATAAATGATGCTAGTCTTCTTGCTTTCCTCTTCAAACTTTTATACACTAATTAATTAATGACCCTCGTCTTTATCAGATTTGACTACTAGAAGATGTTTCATTGGGTGCAATGTGATATTAGTACCACCCTTGACAAAAGAATATGTGTTAGTATAGAGTCAAATGCACTATATCTTGGTTCAACAAGCAGATAATAAAATGTGGCATGCTTCCATGGGTCCACATCAGACCATAACTTCGCCTTATATTTGGATCCAATAGAGAGTGAAAGTAAGTACTTGGAGTTAACATAAACTAACCCCCCTTTTCATGTACCAACGAATCTAGTATGGGCATGAATGCTTATGTTCTTTTAGTTATAATTTTCCACCATTCCTTATAAGACAATATTCTCACTACTTCCCCCGTCTATCAAAATCGTGCATACCTTCCTATTAGAAGTTCAAGTGATGCGGACGTTATTGTGTCACAACAATCACCCCTCATCAATTACTTGGGGCATCAATTGCATGGTCCGTTGGATAACCAACGACTCGTCCCCATCTCCGTACACATCTGCTATATCTTCCATAACATGCATCCCCTCATATGCTTGTTTTCCATATTCTATGTCATATTTAGTTTTCATTTGCATGCAGTTGGGAGTGCCTTGAACATATTCTCTTTCCTCGGCCAAATTTACTTTAATTGTGGACTGAAACAAGTGATGTCTCAGTTGTCCATGCTTAAAGCATGTAAAAGGAGTGTTGTTCTGCCTTTTCTTAGGCACTAACCCCTGTCCATAATGACCTCCCCTCGGGTTGTGGTTTGGCTTCATTGTTGGATGTTGGCTCAGCGTCTCTCGACCTATAGGGGGCGTTGTGGTTGTATTACATGGGAACTAGTGGGCATGCTGCCCTAATGTTGATGACAGTCCTCGTGGGGCACCAACGCTGTCTCGTCATCCCTAGTTAATTATCTCATTGACTTTCAACGCAAGTGTGTATGCGTCGGGCATCTTAAATACATCTTTGAGAGTTGATTCATTTATGATGTTTGGTTTTTATGATATCCTGAAATCTTTTCGCCTTCATACTCATGAAACCCTACCCATGATGTCAATGTATGGAACATTGCAGTTTATTCATTTACTGATTTGTTCCGTCAACATAGATTATGACATCTTTGATAGAGTTTATGTGCATAAGTTGCAATCAAGAACATTCCTTTTAATTTCTTTTCATCTTTTCCTAGGAATTTACTTCTCCTTGCCCTGACAAATTCATTCAGTTTGGAGATCATCCCATTATGCTAACGCCTGACCCGAAAAAACTTCATAGCTACTAAACTTTCTGATTATCTGCGATTTTCTTTTACTTGAACACCTTTTCTATCTTGCTTATCCAATCAATGAAGTCATCAGCATATAACCAATCATGGTATTGTGGAATTTTTACCTTAATTTTGGGCTCTCTGTACGTTCCAACAATCAAAGGACTCGATTATTGGTGTCTTCGCAAGCCGGGGTCGCCCATTGTTGGTTAGGACCTTAGTGGGGACCTCCCTCTATGTGTCTACATGCTCCAACTTCGGCTTCCAGATTCCTTCCATATTGGAGTTCTCCCACTTGATTAGTGAATTTGTCTACCATATGCGCGAGTTGATCCACTCACTCTATAAGCCCATTAAATTAACTGAGTTACATGCTCAAACTCCTTCTATGTCATCCCCTTCAAAGCCATTAGGAGACGATGTAGAGTCGAAAATTCTCAAAGATGATATGCTCTTATATAAAATTTTGCAACCTAGTTATCAAGTCAATGAGATCGCGACACTCGAATCGTAAAAAAAATGGACAAGTGTACACCCACAAGAATAGTCGAGTAAAAAGGGAGAAATAACTTTATTGTTATCAAACTTCTTCTTACAATACTTAAGGAAGCTCCCACGTAGAAAATTTTGGTATGCCTACCTCCTACACCACCCCTCACTTTTATAGATCATAAATGAATCTTTAATGAGAATTCACTCAAACTAAGAGATTAATTTCAAATTAATTAATAGTTGATTTCAAATCAATCTAATGTATCTAAGATGGCAACAAGCCTAATATTAGCAAAAGAAAATCTAAGAAATAATCCTCCAAATCTTCAATCACATCTTTTAAATCAGGATTCATATCTTCAGTCACATCCCCACATATTTCCCACAAATAGCAAGTTGCGGTTCTTGATATTTAGGTCCCAAAATTTTAAATAAATAGTACAAAATCAGCACATGTTAGGATCTATAGTGTGCCTTGGACCTACCACTCCTTCACCCAGGAGACCGATCAGAGAACTTTAGAAAGGGGCCCTGCAAGGCGGCATTTATATGTAGCACCAGATAGTGGTTGGTAGGACTTCCGAGCCAACCATGTTGGGAACCCCGGTACTCCGAATGTACCCTTAGTCACTATTTTTATTCAGTTTAAATGTCTAAAATGTATCTTGAGGCTTTCAAATATGTCAATAGTGTATGGGTTGTCTTTACCTCCTGAGGGTTTCAATGAAGAAAGGGGGTATGTGCCTTATCGAGCAGATATGGTGTTGTAGATGAAACTGAATGCAAATAATGATAATCGGTCACTCTAGTGTTGTAGATATATAATCCTCTGCTGATATTTATTAGCTAGTCCAAATGTGCCATTAGTTCTGTTATCCTTTTAGACACTCTCTGGGTTAAATTAGTTTAGGAAGCCAATGGTTGCCGAAGATTGTTGATGCTTACTTGTCATTGATCTTACAGAGATTGCGAGAAGTGCGGGAGGGAATTCATTTTGTTGTCACAGCAACAAGCCGTGCAAAACGACCGAGTGAAGTGGATGGAAAGGATTACTTCTTTGTTACGAAAGAGCAGTTTCTTTCGATGGTTGAGAGGAATGAACTCTTAGAGTATGCTCTTGTTTATGGAGATTACAAGGGGATCCCAAAGCAACAGGTAATTGATTTTTCTCATTGCACTTGAAATTGACATGCATTTAAAAAAAAAAAAACTTTGGAATGATAACTCCATTTTTTATTTTTTATTTTTTTGCAAAAAAGATGAAGAGACGAAACAAACAAAGACAGACGATGAGTCACTATCTCAAAATACAAAAAAGCTCAATTCAAAACACAACAAACTAAAAACTGAACCTTCCCTCAAGAAGAAAGGACCCGTGATTGCAAACCTAGCAAATCATCCCATCTCTTAAAGGCCGGCTGATCGAGGCCCAATCTATGCTCATGCACTGAATATTCCTGCTTTAAACACATCAGAAGATTCTCTGTCTTCCGAAGATCTGAAATTTCTTTCCATCCACATTCCCACATGATTGCGCTAGGAAGATCCTCCCATAAAGCTGCCTCTTTAGGGAAAAAGATACCGGACCTCTCCAAAAGAGCTGAGATAGAACCATTGAGAGTCCACGACGTCTCAAAGAAGGTAAAAAGTGATTCCAAATGCCCCTAGTGGCCTTCCAATGAATGAAGAGATGGTTCACACTCTTCCCCATTCTGCACATGAAGCATATTGGAATTGTAAAGTTCCTTTTCTTTAAGCTACTGGTAATTCACACAAGCACTTGAACTCTAGGATGGATGGAAGATGTCCACACCTTGGAAAACGGGGAGGGATTCTCACTTGTCAGCAACATGAATCTCAAGAACAACATCAAAGAGAAGATGCCATTTTTCAACCACAGCCACACCTTTTTGTCTTCAACATCAAGAATCATTTTCATGCCATATAATTTCCCTCCGAGTCTACTAAAAGGCTGGATTTCTTCATCTCTCAAATACCTCCTAGTGAGCTCATGACCATGGCTCCTCCTTCAATTGCACAACAACGCCTCACCTTAGCTTCTTCACAAACTGAGAGCATATACAAAGAGGGAAAAGATTTCGCAAGAGGGACATTTGCAATCAACACATCATCCTAGAACTGCTGTCTCCTTGGCCAATGATGAAACAAATCCCTCCGTTAGAAACCAAGCTCTTCTTGCTGTGATATGTAGATTGTCGCCATTGAAAACTTGGCCAACGAAGCTATGTTCTTTCCACAATGGGGAGCTCTAGAGAACCAACCCCCATGGATTCCCCTTTTTTGTGAAGGAGGACAGTTCTCCACAAAGCCCCCAGTTCTTCCCCATATCTCCATCACCCGAACTTCTCCCTCTTAACCTTTTAATTCTGATGCTTCCTTCCCTCGTAGGCTTTTATACATCTTCCCACCTATGTTGTTGGAATTTATGAGCATCTGCTTCTATATCCTAGAGAAAATCTATATGAAGTTTCTCTGCCAGCATCTTAAAAAGAGACATGAAATACACGAGGAGAATATTGAGAGCCAATCTAGTGAGTTTTTTTTTTTTTTTGGAAGGATCACGAAAATTTTATTGAAAAAAGAAATGCGGAAAACAGGAGGAGTGGGGCTGCTGAAAAAGCGGACCACCTAAACTCCTAAGAAAAGAAGATTACAACCCTTAAGAGAATCTACATTAACGGCTCATTCTATGATCATCTGTTTTGCTCTACGAACTAGGGCCTCCACCGACTTAAGACTCATTTTTGAAAGTTCTTCCATTTCTTTCTTCCCAAACTGACCACCAGATAGCTAGGAGGGCTATTCTCCAGATTGGATTTCTTTGCTTACCTAGGCTGACACCATGCCATGCCTTTAACAACTGATCTGTAGAGTCGGGAAAGGACCATTTGATACCGAAAGGGCTTAAGATTTGAGGCTAGATTTGGTGAATATAGGAGCAATGGATAAACAAGTGATATACTGTCTCTTCCTCCACCATTCAACATTGACAGACATTCGGAAGGATCATCCCTATTTTCTTCAAATTATCAATCGTGACAACCTTTTTCTTTACGACCAACCACCTGAAAAATGCTATCTTAGGAGGGGCCAAGTAGTGCCAAATCTGATTTGTCGAGGTTTCTTCTTCGAGGGGGGATTTGCTGTCCAGAATATTTTAGAGCGATTTAACCGAAAACACTCCAGATTTTTCAGCCCTCCAAACTAATCTGTCTTCGCCCAAAAGATCCGGCTTGCTGTTGGAGATCTGATCTAGGAGAGCCACAAACTCAGTAACTTCCAATCTTGTAAATTCCTTCTACATTCTGGGTTCCATACCACCTTCCCGCCGATAGAGGAGAAGCATTCAACAACTGATATGGCTTGGTTTGGGGCAATGTGAAAAATGTTTGGAAAGTCTTCTTTGAGGGCTGATTCTCCAACCCAAGTGTCTTCCCAAAAGCAAACTTTAATGCCATTGCCAATATCAAAACCGATGCCTTTGAGGACCTCCTTTTTCATTGAAAGAACACTCCATAGGGTCGAAGCCCTATAAGAAGTATCTTTTGTTCACCATCCACCCATAGAGCTTCCATATTTGCTTTTTATTAACTTGTTCCATAGACTCTTGTTCTCGTTCCCTAAGCGCCAAAACCACTTGCCTAAAAGAGCTTGATTCATTGACTTGAGGGTTTTTAACCCAACACCTCTGTCTTGATATTGCTTGCACGCCTCCTTCCATTCAATCAAGTGAAACTTCTTTTTCTCCTCTTTCCCATTCCAAAGAAAGTTGCGTCTTGTTTTCTCAAGGATAGCCAGGACCGAAGCAGGGCATCTGAATAAGGACAAAGTTAAGGGGAGATTAAATAGGCATTTTATTAGAGTGATACGACCCCCAAACGATAAGTATCTGCATGTGAACTTTGGAAATCGGCGCCCACGTAAATTTATGGTTTATGGTGGGGTGTTTTGACTGATGTGAATTGGTGGTGCAATGTAGACTTGGAGTTGCTACTAGCCTCTTAACTCAAAATCCCGCAGTCGGCTAGAATCTGCAGAATATGTAAAGTTAGAGAATCCAAAGACTCTCACTTTAAATTGACTCCGGATCTGCAATTTTAAAGGTTCTAAGTAAGGGACCTCGGTTACAAAGAGGGAAAGTGTTAGACACCCTCTTTGCCCGTACGAATGTATGGTCTCTACTTGGTATGGTAAGGAAATCTCAAGGGATGGACGGTGTAATCGAAGTAAGACTAGGTGCATGCAGATTTCTGATGCGGCAAGATCCGAGATTTCGGCAAGCCACAGAGCATACGCCCAACGATGTGTCTAGAGGGTGGATGTGATGATGCTTATGCAAAAGGTAGAGAAAAGAGGACTAGATCACAAGGAATTTTTGATATGACAAAATCTGATGTACGACAAATCACAGAGTATACTTTCACTAGAGATGTAGAGAAGCAAGGGGGTTGAGAAGGGAATAAATGTAATGATGAATGCTTATATATAAAATGGAAAGATCTCTGGCTTGAACTTGAATGGGTTAAGATATGAATTGCTCCATGAATAATTCGGGCTAGACTTGGGATTGAGAAGATTGGGAGGAGGCTAAGAGATTGCTAGGAAAATTTGATCTTGGAGGCTTGGGAGCTCTCCCTCACCCTCACTCTCATTCTCTTCTTCTCACCCTCTCTCTCTCTCTCTCACTTGGAAAGTGAAGTGGTTTAAAATGTGAAGAGGAGAGGGTTATTTATAGCCTTCTCCATGGTAATATGGTAATTGCTGGGTTTGAGAGGGATAAATGCTGACATGGCAGCTTGGGATTGGTTGAGGAGAGAGGGACGCCACGTGACACACTCCCATTGGCTTCTGGGGTTGGTAAAATGGTAAATAATGCTGGCTGGAGGGGTAATTCTGAAAGAAAGTTGACTTTCGGACGCTGTGACAGCTGTTGCTCAGAGGACACGTGCCTCGCGAGCGGAAATAATCCCAGTACCGCCGGTGGTGGTCAGACTACCGCCCGGGCTGGGCTTGAGCGTGTGGGCCTCTTTTGGTGCACTGGTTCGTCTGATGGTTTTTTTTTTTTGGCTCAACTGAGTGTATTTCTTAGGGTTTTGGGTTTGGATTAGGGGTTTGATTAGGGTTTGGGGTTTGGGTCATTGATCATGGTCCAGATTGTCCTTGCCTTTTTCAAGATGTTAGCCTGGGTGGGGTGTCTACATTGCACTTCCATCTTATAAGGTAAATAATGCTGGCTGGAGGGGTAATTCTGGGGCGTCTACACTGCACTCGTGTGGACACCCCACGTGGTGTGGGGTGTCTACACACCACGTGGCACACTCCCATTGGCTCCTGGAGTTGGTAAAATGGTAAATAATGTTGGCTAGAGGGGTAATTCTGAAAGAAAGTTGACTTTTGGACGTTGTGACAGCTTTTGCTCGGAGGATACGTGCCCCGCGAGCGGAAATAATCCCAGTATCGCCGGCGGTGGTCAGACTGCTGCCCGGGCCAGGCTTGAGCGTGTGGGCCTCTTTTGGTGCACTGGTTCGTCCGATGGCCTTCTTTTCGGGTTTTTTGGCTCAACCGAGTGTATTTCTTAGGGTTTTGGGTTTGGATTAGGGTTTTGATTAGGGTTTGGGGTTTGGTTCATTGATCATGGTCCGGATTGTCTTTGCCTTCTTCAAGATGTTAGCCTGGGTGGGGTGTCTACACTGCACTTCCATCTTGCAAGGTATTTCTCGAATCCGTCGATGACTTTGTCCCAAAGAGATTTAGGGGGCTTGCCTATGCACAACGGGAGACCAACAAAAGAGGTCGGAAATCTGCCTTCGGAGCAATTAAAGAATTCAATGCAATGACTAATGTCATCCTGATCCATGTTCACCCCATACAATTTGGATTTAGCCATATTAACCTTCAGACCGGAAACTGCCTTAAAACATCGAATTGTAGTGCGCAGATTACTCACCTTCTCTTGATTGGCTTCGCTGAAAAGCAGCATGTCATCTGCAAACTGGATATGAGAGATCGGAGTATCCAAGCCTTTGATTCTGATGCTACTTAGGATTCCTTCTTCTTGACATTTGATAAGCATTCTGGACAGGGCCTCAACCACTATTAGGAAAAGGAATGGCGATAGCGGGTCCCCTTGGCGAAGTCCCAAAGACAAGACTTCCATCATGTTGATCCTTTCTCAATTCTTTTAATGATTAAATCCCTATAAGATGTGAGCCGATGAAATGCATCTCCTTATCCACCCCACCCATCTAACCCACTCTAAAGAGAATAATACAAAAAATCCCAATCCACGTGGTCTTAGGCCTTCTACATGTCAAGTTTGCATAAGAAGCCCACCTTCTTAGATCTTTTCCTCAAATTGATACATTCATTTTTCGGGTTGTCAATGGGTAGCTGGATCCATGGGTCCATCTGGAAATTGGATGGGGTTTAGGTCTGCCATTTTGAATCCACTAACAAAGTCAATGGGTAGCTGGATCCATGGGTCCATCTGGAAATTGGATGGGGTTTAGGTCTGCCATTTTGAATCCACTAACAAAGTCAATGGGTAGCTGGATCCATGGGTCCATCTGGATTTTAATGGGTCCAGGTCCATTCCTTGGATCCATTTGGAAATTGGATGGGGTTTAGGTCTGCCATTTTGAACCCACTAACAAAGTCAGGTCTGGGTCAGGTCCATCTTGGACCTAGTTAAGATCGGGTTGGGTTCAATTAACTTTAATAGTAATGATGTATTATCTGTATTAATTATTCTAGCAACAGAACGAGGTTTGCTAAGCCATGCGCATGTATGATGGTCTATTCATACCACAGATGTGTCAAAAGTGGGTTGCGCCTCTGTGATCTAACCCATCCATTCAAGTCGGCCCAACCATATAATGCCCTTATTTGACATGGGCCTGATTT
This sequence comes from Magnolia kwangsiensis, assembly GCA_037074715.1. NCBI lineage: Eukaryota > Viridiplantae > Streptophyta > Magnoliopsida > Magnoliales > Magnoliaceae > Magnolia > Magnolia kwangsiensis. The sequence goes on along the minus strand of CM073577.1, from coordinate 125,462,103 downwards.
TGACCTGACTTGAAACAACGGTCTAATGACCTGATGGGTACCAGACAGGTACCTAACTCGATTGAATCCAGGTCCGGTTCCTTGAAAATAACACCAGAAACCAGAGAAATCTGACCATTGGAATGGTACGCCCCAATCCAATGGGGAACACCCCAAAAATCTCCCAGGTTGAAAGATGCTAAACCTTTGATTGGTGGTCTTGTAAAAAAAATACTCATCCTCCCCATGCTGCATACAATTGATTGCGCTTTGAATGTAAATTAACTTGATTGGTTAGGTCCCATTTCGATCTCCAGATCCGCGATTTCATGTCTAAGGGTTACGACATCGTTCTAAGAGTGGACATACAGGGGGCAGCCACCCTACGATCCATACTTGGGGACTCTGCCATCTTCGTCTTCCTGGTCGCAGAGAGCGAAGCGGCCCTCGTGAAGCGGCTAGTCGACAGGAAGACAGAGACCACAGACACCCTTCTTGTGAGGATTGCCACAGCCCGCGAGGAGGTGAAGCACCTGAAGGAATTTGACTATGTGGTAGTGAACGCTGATGGCAAGCTTGAGAGCGCAGTCCAACTGGTAGAGTCCATCATCGATGCAGAGAAGGCTAAAGTCCGGCAACGAAGCGTGCAGATATAGTGGTGCAGGTGGGCCCTTTTATATTTTGGGTCCACTAGGTTCAGCATGAAATACATGAACCATGTGAATTGAGTTGTAGAGATTGGCCTTTTTCTCTGTTGTAAAATCTCTTTTCAGATCTTGATCTTGTAATTTCCTTATTTCACCTCTTTTGAAAGGGGATTGATTTTGGTTGTAATGGTGAGACCGTTCTTTTAGGACATGAGCATCATCCATCAGTTTTCAGTTTGAACAAGTAGGACCTATGGGTGTGTGATTCAGTCCGTTCAGCTAGTGGCCCCATGGATGTATGATTCATATCTGGAGCTTTTTAAGAACTCATCTCACGTTATATGAATCCAGAATCTGAGCAGTCCATGTGATGCAGCACCCCGTGAAACCCCTAGGGCCTAACTTTTACCCTGATCCAAAACTTTGGTGGGGCCAGGGCAAAAGGAAACAATTTCCTCCCTTGATTTTCCTCTCTTTGCTATGGCCCACCAGAGTTTTGGATCAGGTTGAAAGTTAGGCCTTAGTGGTTTTGGGGGGTGCTGCATCACATGGACCGTTCAGATTTTGGGCCCTTGACACATGTGCAAAGGACCATGATGGCTGATACTTTGATAAAATAAAAATGGACCATGATGGCTTTTTGGTTGGATATCATTGACCAAAATGGCCGGGCCATGTTCGGTTTGCTGGGTGTGGCTCTTCTACTTGGGTTACTTGGACCGACTCATCTGCTTTTGGAGTCGAGTGACTCAGTTGAGTTGCGGTGAATGACTCATTGGTGTTCGAAATTGGAGGGACATGGAAGCTAGCTGGGGCCCACCGTGATTTTGTGAGAAATCCACCCCGTCCATCCGTTTTGCCAGATCATGTTACATTGTGAACTAAAAATTGAGGCAGATCCAAAGCTCAAGTGGGCCGCATGATGGGAAAATGTGGGTAGGGAAATGACTCCCCTTGAAATCTCCCTGGGATCCACCGTGATGTTTATACCCATCCATACCGTTCATAAGGTCATTCCAATTGGGATGAACTGATTAAAAAAAATAAAATAAATAATAATAATAATAGTAAATCATTCCTACTGGGATGAACTGATTAAAAAAAAATATTAAAAAAAATAAATCATGTTTCAAAACTTTATGGCCCCACGAATGTTTCAACGGTGGAAATTCAATCTTCACTGTCTTCTGTATTGCGGCCCTCTTGAGTTTTGCATCTGCCTCATTTTTGGGCCATGTTGGAACATGATCTAGAAAAAATAATGGATGGATGCTTTTCTCACAAACATCTCGGTGGGCCCCAGCTAGCTTCCTGTGACAGGCCATTGCAGCAATCAGAGCCGCTCACGGGCGATCTCACCGCATATCAAGATCAGGGGCCACGATTGTACGAAGGAAATGAGCAGTTAAGAGATTGCCAATGCTCCAAAATTCATTGCAGGCGTGTGGCCCATGTGATGATCATAGCAGCCTTTTATTATTATTATTATTATTTTCATATGGTGAGCCGGTTCAATTGATTTGACCTGTTCATATTCTCATTATTCACTGTAGATAGGCTACTATCCCATAATCACGCTTCATTCATGATCCTAGTCTTTGATGTCCACAGATGAATTCGGGCCATTGAAGATTTTCTTTTGAACTTTTTAAATTCATCTACACAAAGTGATGGCTTCAATCATCCTTTCAGCATTAGTTTTCTCCATAGGCTCTAGTAGCGTATATCCACAACGTGGACGGTAGGGATCATTGGACCATTGCAACATGCGGACGTCAGTGAGCAGTGATGCATACTGTATCCTGAGTCTCGACGGAGGATAAATGAGCTCTCGAATGTACCGGTGGGGTTGGAAAACAGGGACGCGGATTAAAGGTCAGTAGCTGCATCGCTATTGAAGTGACGTCACCTAATTTTTATTTTTATTATTATTTTTTTTTGATGCGTCTTCTGCATTAAAATGAGCTAAAAAAAATGGATAGTTGGTGCAGATAAAATCCACATATCATGGTGGGCCCACATCGCACCGTCTTGTAATACCTTACCCGAGTACATTCAACGCTGTAAAAATAAAGTAAAAGAAAGGTTAGTTGATGGGCCAACGCGATGTACCTGTATAATTTTTTTAAGATCATATTAAAATATGAGCCAAAAAATGAAGTATGTGGAGACTTAAATGCAAGTTGCATTAAATGCGAGAGTAATATATAGTATGATCTATTATAACCTTCTATATAATGTGTTTTTTATATAAAAAAATAAAATAAAATTTGTTCCTAATCCCTATGATAGTAAAAAAAAGATGGATGGTGTGAGTAAGCAAATACAAAATTACACTATTCACAACACAGTAAATTTTCATACCCAGCTTCATAACCAAGTACAGGATCATACCATTCAAGCCTCCCGCCCCATATCTATTCACAATGATCATGATTAAAGTGAAGCCCATGTCCATCGAATAGTTGAATTTGAATAATTCAATCTCAAATTTAAACGGATAATCATGTGTGGCCCACCTGATAGAGTCTTACAGAAACTACATGCATGACATTTTACACTAGGTACCCATAATCATAATCATCATAATCATCATGAAGCACGGCCTTCATTGGCTAACTACATCTGCTGCACTGATTACATTTCCCACAACCCCATTTAGCAGCACAAGTAGTGAATAGACCGGGAGCACCATAGCCTTTGAGGGCCCCACATACGCAAGAACACCCACCCTGGTCAATTGCATCGAGTATAGCCTTGCAACATTGCTGGTTCGCAGTTTTTCCTCTACAAGGGTCGATGGGACATGTTTTCACTACTAGGGAAAGCTCTTCTCCACCGTCGATCATACTTATACCCATGTTGAGAAGGACACTGAAAAGAAGAGACTAATAGTATACTCGCCTGGCAACAACCATTGTGAGATGAGCTCTGCTTCTGTATGTTGATTCCCATGCCCTTCTTTTATAGGCGTGTCATCGCTATGCTATTATATTACTGTGTACCTGCGAAGCACCGGATTAATATCCTCCTCCCGTTACATGTGGAGAAATTTCCAACTGTACGATCAGTATATGGCCCAAAACCTTTTTACGCCCACTCGCTTTTTACCTTCCAAGAATACTCCCCAGCTGTACGGCCCCATTTCTCAGGTCGAAAATGCCCTTGCTTTCCTTCCCGAGGCGGATCGCCTGGTGCTCGAAGACGAGCGCTTATGCTCCCTCGAACTCCGAGTTGTACGAACGGTTCAAAAGCTATCAACGTTGCATGGGCCCCACAGTTATGTATTTATCATGTCCACAACGTTCATCCATATTTCGAGATCATTTCGGAGCATTATCAAAAAAAAAAAAAAAATCATATCCAGAGATCAACTGGACCACACCACAACGAGCACCGGAAAAATTGATTTTCACCATTAAAATTTTTGTAGGGCCCGCCATAACATATATTTTCCATCCAATCTATTCATAAGGTCACAAAGACCTGGATGAAGAGGAAAAACAAATTTCATAATATCTAAAACTCCTATGACCCATGAAAAGATTTCAACGGTAGACGTTCAATCCTCCACTACCTTTAACGGTGTGGTCTACTTGATAGGTAGATCTGAATTATTTTCAGTCTCAACACTTGATACGAGTTCACAAAATAGATGGAAGATTTGGATATAAAATATACATTATAATGGGACCCATGAGCAACAATAAAATTACAACAGGGAAAAAAAATAAAATCTGCCTGACCTGGCCGACCGGGTTGTCGACCCGACTCGCTGTACCACTCACCCAAGCCCGGTCAACCCCAAATCGCTGTTTATATATATATATATATATATATATATATATATATATATATATATATATATATATATATATATATATATATATAACGGGGAGAACTTTTTCTCCCTTACATTTTTCTCAAATACATAATTATGAAAATATGTATATATAAGTATATAAAAATAATTTTCTATCTCTTACTTCATTTCTTTGTCTATTTATTTAATAAGCATATCTCCTAAATTAGAATGAGTTACTTAACGTACCATATATGATTTTGAGGTAGGAGAAGCTAATTTAGCAAACTAACATAGTAATTTTTTAAGATTCGATCGGGTCGATGGTTAAAAATTCACTTCACTTCACGGCCATTTCCACGCACTTCGCGATTATTTCACTTCACTTCACTGTCATTTATATGCATTTCACGGTCATTCCCGGTGATTCCGTGTTGATTCACGGTCAATTCGATGCACTTCACGGTCAATTCACTTCACTTCACGGCCATTTCCACGCACTTCGCGGTCAATTCACTTAACTTCACTGTCATTTTCATGCATTTCACGGTCATTCCTGACGATTCCGTGTTGATTCACGGTCAATTCGACGCACTTCACGGTCAATTCACTTCACTTCACGGCCATTTCCACGCACTTCGCAGTCATTTCACTTCACTTCACCGTCATTTCCATGCATTTCGTGGTCATTCCCGGCGATTCCGTGTTGGTTCACGGTCAATTCGACGCACTTCACGATCAATTCACTTCACTTCACGGCCATTTCCACGCACTTCACGGTCAATTCACTTAACTTCACCGTCATTTCCATGCATTTCACGGTCATTCCCGGCGATTCCGTGTTGATTGACGGTCAATTCGACACACTTCACGGTCAATTCACTTCACTTCATGGCCATTTCCACGCACTTCGCGGTCATTTCACTTCACTTCACCGTAATTTCCATGCATTTCACGGTCATTCCCGGCGATTCCGTGTTGATTCACGGTCAATTCGACGCACTTCACGGTCAATTCACTTCACTTCACGACCATTTTCACGCACTTCGCGGTCAATTCACTTAACTTCACCGTCATTTCCATGCATTTCATGGTCATTCCCGACAATTTCGTGTTGATTCACAGTCAATTCAACGCACTTCACAATCAATTCACTTCACTTCACGGCCATTTTCACACACTTTGCAATCATTTCACTTCACTTCACCGTCATTTCCATGCATTTCATGGTCATTCCCGGCGATTCCGTGTTGATTCACGGTCAATTCGACGCACTTCACAGTCAATTCACTTCACTTCACGGCCATTTCCACTCACTTCGCGGTCAATTCACTTAACTTCACCGTCATTTCCATGCATTCCCGGTGAATTCACGGTCAATTCGACGCACTTCACGGTCAATTCACTTCACTTCACGGCCATTTCCACGCACTTCGCGGTCATTTCACTTCACTTCACCGTCATTTCCATGCATTTCGTGGTCATTCCCGGCGATTCCGTGTTGATTCACGGTCAATTCGACGCACTTCACGGTCAATTCACTTCACTTCATGGCCATTTCCACGTACTTCGCGGTCAATCACTTCACTTCACTGTCATTTCCAAGCATTTTACGGTCATTCCCTGCGATTTTATGTTGATTCACGGTCAATTCGACGCACTTCACGGTCAATTCACTTCACTTCATGACCATTTCCACGCACTTTGCGGTCATTTCACTTCACTTCACCGCCATTTCCATGCATTTCACGGTCATTCATGGTGATTCTGTGTTGAATCACGGTCAATTCGACGCACTTCACGGTCAATTCACTTCACTTCACGGCCATTGCCACCCACTTCGCGATCAATTCACTTCACTTCACCGTCATTTCCATGCATTTCACGGTCATTCCCGGCGATTCCGTGTTGATTCACGGTCAATTCGACGCACTTCACGGTCAATTCAATTCACTTCATGGCCATTTCCACGCACTTTGTGGTCAATTCACTTAACTTCACCGTCATTTCTATGCATTTCACGGTCATTCCCGGCGATTCCGTGTTGATTCACTGTCAATTCGACACACTTCACGCTCAATTTACTTCACTTCACGGCCATTTCCACACACTTTGTGATCATTTCACTTCACTTCACCGTCATTTCCATGCATTTCATGGTTATTCCCGGTGATTCCGTGTTGATTCACTGTTAATTCGACGCACTTCACGGTCAATTCACTTTACTTCATGGCCATTTCCACGCACTTCGCGGTCAATTCACTTAACTTCACCGTCATTTCCATGCATTTCATGATCATTCCCGGTGATTGTGTTGATTCACGGTCAATTCGACGCACTTCACGGTCAATTCACTTCACTTCACGGCCATTTCCACGCAATTCGCGATCAATTCACTTCACTTCACTGTCATTTCCATGCATTTCACGGTCATTCTCAGCGATTCCGTGTTGATTCACAGTCAATTCGACGCACTTCACGGTCAATTCACTTGCATGGAAATGGGCATGAAGTGAAGTGAATTAGCCGTGAAGTGCGTCGAATTGACTGTGAATCAACACGGAATTGCCGGGAATGACCGTGAAATGCATGGGAATGGGCGGGAAGATAAGTGAATTGACTGCGAAGTGCGTAGAAATGGTCGTGAAGTGAAGTGAATTGACCGTGAAGTGCGTCAAATTGACCGTGAATGAATACAAAATCATGGGGAATGATCGTGAAATGCATGGAAATGACAGTGAAGTTAAGAGGTTGTTTGATTTTTAATTTCACCTAGTAAATACACGGAATCCAAGCCGTGAACGTGAAGTGAATTGACCGTGAAGTGCATCGAAATGACCATGAACTTGAACGAAATTGCCGGATATCGCCGTGAAATGCATGAAAATGGACGTGAAGTGAAGAGAATTGATCGTGAGATGCATGGAAATGGGCGTGAAGTGAAGTGAATTGGCCATGAAGTGCATCGAAATGACTATGAACGTGAACGAAATTGCCGGATATCGCCGTGAAATGCATGGAAATGGGCGTGAAGTGAATTGACCGTGAAGTGCATCGAAATGACCGTGAACGTGAACGGAATTACTGGATATCGCCGTAAAATGCATGGAAATGGGCGTGAAGTGAAGAGAATTGATCGTGAAATGTATGGAAATGGCTATGAAGTGAAGTGAATTGATCGTGAAGTGCATCGAAATGACTGTGAACGTGAACGAAATTGCCGGATATTGCCGTGAAATGCATGAAAATGGTCGTGAAGTGAAGAGAATTGATCAAGAAATGCTTCGTAATGGGCGTGAAGTAAAGTGAATTGACTGTGAAGTGCATCGAAATGACCGTGAACGTGAACGAAATTGCCGGATATCGACGTGAAATGCATGAAAATGGGCGTGAAGTGAAGAAAATTGATCGTGAAATGCTTCGAAATGGTCGTGAAGTGAATTGAATTGACTGTGAAGTGCATCGAAGTGACCATGAACGTGAACGGAATTGCTAGATATCGCCGTGAAATGCATGGAAATGGTCGTGAAGTGAAGAGAATTGATCGTGAAATGCTTCGAAATGGCTGTGAAGTGAAGCGAATTGACCATGAAGTGCATCAAAATGACCGTGAACATGAACGGATTGTCGGATATCACCGTGAAATGCATGAAAATGGGCATGAAGTGAAGAGAATTGATCGTGAAATGCATGAAAATGGCCGTGAAGTAAAATAAATTGGCCGTGAAGTAAAATAAATTGACCGTGAAGTGCATCATAATGACCGTGAATGTGAATGGAATTGCCGGATATCGCCGTGAAATGCATGGAAATGGTCGTGAAGTGAAGAGAATTGATTGAGAAATGCTTCGAAATGGCCGTGAAGTGGAGTGAATTGACCGTGAAGTGCATCGAAATGACCTTGAAGGTGAACGGAATTGCCGGATATAGCCGTGAAATGCGTGGAATGGTCGTGAAGTGAAGAGAATTGATTGAGAAATGCTTCGGAATGGCCGTGAAGTGAAGTGAATTGACCGTGAAGTGCATCGAAAAGACCGTGAACGTGAACGGAATTGCCGAATATCGCCGTGAAATGCATGGAAATGGGCGTGAAGTGAAGAGACTTGATTGAGAAATGCTTTGTAATGGGCGTGAAGTAAAGTGAATTGACCGTGAAGTGCATCAAATGATTGTGAACGTGAACGGAATTGACGGATATCGACGTGAAATGCATGGAAATGGGCATGAAGTGAAGAGAATTGATCGAGAAATGCTTCGAAATGGCCGTGAAGTGAATTGAATTGACCGTGAAGTGCATCCTAGTGACCCTAAACGTGAACAGAATTGCCGGATATCGCCGCGAAATGCATGAAAATGGTCGTGAAGTGAAGAGAATTGATCGAGAAATGCTTCGAAATGGCCGTGAAGTGGAGTGAATTGACTGTGAAGTGCATCGAAATGACCGTGAACGTGAACGGAATTACCAGATCTCGCCATGAAATGCATGGAAATGGTCGTGAAGTGAAGAGAATTGATCGAGAAATGCTTCGAAATGGCCGTGAAGTGAAGTGAATTGACCGTGAAGTGCATCGAAATGACCGTGAACGTGAACAGAATTGTCGGATATCGCCGTGAAATGCATGGAAATGGGCGTGAAGTGAAGAGAATTGATTGAGAATTGCTTCGTAATGGGCATGAAGTAAAGTGAATTGACCGTAAAGTGCATCGAAATGACCGTGAACGTGAACGGAATTGACGGATATCGACGTGAAATGCATGGAAATGGGCGTGAAGTGAAGAGAATTGATCGAGAAATGCTTCGAAGTGGTCGTGAAGTGAATTGAATTGACCATGAAGTGCATTGTAGTGACCCTGAACGTGAATGGAATTGCCGGATATCGCCGTGAAATGCATGGAAATGGTCGTGAAGTGAAGAGAATTGATCGAGAAATGCTTTGAAATGGTCGTGAAGTGGAGTGAATTGACCGTGAAGTGCATTGAAATGACCGTGAACGTGAATGGAATTGTCGGATCTCGCCGTGAAATGCATGGAAATGGCCGTGAAGTGAAGAGAATTGATTAAGAAATACTTCGAAATGGCCATGAAGTGAAGTGAATTGACCGTGAAGTGCATCGTAATGATTGTGAACTTGAACGGAATTGCCAGATATCACCGTGAAATGCATGGAAATGGTCGTGAAGTGAAGAGAATTGATCGAGAAATGCTTCGAAATGGCCGTGAAGTGGAGTGAATTGATCGTGAAGTGCATCGAAATGACCATGAACATGAACGGAATTGCCGGATATCGCCGTGAAATGCATAGAAATGGCCGTGAAGTGAAGAGAATTGATAGAGAAATGCTTCGAAATGGCCGTGAAGTGAATTGAATTGACCGAGAAATGCTTCGAAATGGCTGTGAACATGAACGGAATTCCCGGATATCGCCGTGAAATTTATGGAAATGGCCGTGAAGTGAAGAGAATTGATTGTTAAATGCTTCGAAATGGCCGTGAAGTGAAGTGAATTGACCATGAAGTACATCAAAATGATTGTGAACGTGAACGGAATTGGCAGATATCACCGTGAAATGCATGAAAATGAGCGTGAAGTGAAGAGAATTGATTGAGAAATGCTTCGAAATGGCCGTGAAGTGAAGTAAATTGACCGTGAAGTGCATCGAAATGACCGTGAATGTGAACGGAATTGCCGGATATCGCCGTGAAATGCATGAAAATAGTCGTGAAGTGAAGAGAATTGATCATGAAATGCATGGAAATGGCCGTGAAGTGAAGTGAATTGACCGTGAAGTGCATTGAAATGACCCTGAATGTGAACGGAATTGACCGCGAGGTGAATGAAATGAATTTTTGACCATCGAGCCAATGAAATCTTGGAAAATAACTACGTTTGTTGGCTAAATTAGCTTCTCCTACCCCAAAAACATATGTGGTACGTTGAGTAAGTCATTCTAGTTTAGGAGATATGCTTCTTAAATAAATAGAAAAAAAAATAAATTAAAAGATAGAAAAATATTTTTATATACTTATATATACATATTTACATAACTATGTATTAGAGAAAAATGTAAGGGGAGAAATTTTTTCCTTGTAAAAAATAAAAAAAACAAAAAAAAAACAGTCTAGACTGCTGCGGTACTACCGTTTTTTCTTTTTTTACTGTTGAATTTTAGTTGCTTTTGTGGGTCCCATCATAAGGTTTGTGTTATATCCAAACCGTCCATCTATTTGGCGAGCTCATATTAACGCTTGAGACAAAAAATAAGACAGATATAACTATCAAGTGGACTACACTATAAAAGGCAGTGGGGAATTGAACGGCAACCATTGAAACCCTTTTAGGGGTTAACAGAAGTTTTGGATAATTATGAAATTTTTTTTTCTTCTTCATCCAGATCTTTGTGACCTTATGAGTAGATTGGATGGAAAATAAATGTTATAGTGGACCCTACCAAATTTTTAACAGTGAAAATTAAGTTTTCTGCTGCTATTTGTGGTGTGGTCCAGCTGATCTTTGGATATGATTTTTTTTTTACGATAATGCTCTGAAATGATCTCGAAATATGGATGAACGGTGTGGATATAATAAATACATCATTATGGGCCCATGTCGAGGAGCGTCAGCGCTCGTCTTCGCACACCAGCCAATCGGCTTCCGGAAGGAAGGAATGAATGACGGGGGTATTTTGGTCCTTTGAAAAGTCGGCCGTACACAGGGGAGTGTTCTTGGAAGCTTAAAAAGAGGTGGGCTTCAAATGGCTGGTGGGCCATAAATGGGTCTTACAGTAGGAAATTTCTCTTACATGTGATAGATGTAGATGTAATCTGGACGGTTCATCCAATTGCACACATCTATTACCGTCGACGTGGATTGGATGGTTAGAACTGCTGGACCAGTGTAAATTTGGGTGTGTGGACAATCTATAATCATACTTCATTCATGATCTTAATCTTTGATGTCCACAATTGAATCTGAGCCAATGAAGATTTTCTTTTAAATGTTCTAAATTCATCTGCCGAAAGTCCTACACTGGGTCTACTAATGTATATTCGACAACTTGGACGGTAGGGATCATTGGACTAATGCAGCATGTGGGCCCCAGTCAGTAGAGACACACGGTGTATTCTGAGTCGCGACGGAGGCATTGATGACGAAAGCAAAACGAAGTCTTCAACGCCTTTTCCGGCCAAAAGGGAAATAAATAAAGAGAAAGAAAGGTCAGCTGATTACAACGAATGATGAGATCCTGGACCTGACTATTTGAAATCTAGACCGTTGACATAGTGGCCCTCCACTTCATGCACCAATGGTAGAGAAATCTCCTTCGAATGTTACATTAATCGGATCTGATCTTGATTTTTTTTGTGCCATGGTCCACTCAAGGTGGGGTCTATCATTTCAACGGTTTGGATAACTGATCCATTGAGGATCAAATAAAGAGATTATATGATCCTCAGGAGAGCATGTGCATGGTATCCTCGGGTTTTTCATTCGTACTGGTGGGGCCCATGGCTCAGTGATCCAGACAATTGGACGGTTTGGGCCACGTTTATGAGTGGGCCAGCAATTTAAAGGTTAGGATTGTCCCATTCCTTGGATTTTCTTATCATGGTCCATCCATGATGAGAGATCGTTAGATCAACGGACTAGATCGTTGGACCATAGCATTACCGAGGACCTTAGCCTCTGGAGGATATAGGGTACTTATCCTCAAGGTCCGGTGATCTACACCGTTGATCTTATGGGCAACTCCTAACCACTGATCAGCTGTATACAAATAGATTATTAAGAGAAAAATACAGCATTGGTCCACCTTCATCAGAAAAAAGATCAAGGATTGAATGGTTAGGATCATACAGTCAGGAAAGTTTTGGGCCATATGCCATTCATATGGGGCCCAATCATATCAACGGCTTATATCAGTGAACCAAACCCCCCCGACATGTACACTAATTGGTGTTCAGCAAACTGCACACGTGCAAAGGCTGACCCAAGTTACTCCTAACACACGTACGGCTGGAAATAAGGGCCTGGGCCACACCAAACTTCTCAGTTGGACTTTATCCCGATAGTAGGCCCGTCTCAGCCTTATAAAGTGGGCCTCGGATCGAGTTTGACCCAGTCACAGCTACCGAAGGTAAGGTGGACCAGGTATCCACAGGTCGAAATCATAACTCATAACCTACATGCATAAAATTATAGCCTATCAATTGCACGACATAGAGTTTATATATATATATATATATATATATATATATATATATATATTCTCAAGTGGGCCCCACTAAGTACTTTTATATGTCTTAACGGTATTTCACATGATTTTAGATGGTATGGCCCACCTAAGTTTTATGTACGGCTGATTTTTGAAATATCCCATAATTTAAAGGGTACCCATCAAATGCACGATGTTGATGGTAGACATGCATCACGGTGGGGCCTACACAGCTCGACCTCACGGGAGCTTATTGTGAGGTCGAGCCCCCCCCCCCTTCTCCCACACACACATTATATATATATAATGTGTGTGTGTGTGTGTGTGTGTGGAAAAGGTACTATGCTCTCGAGTTCACGGATCGGTCCCATTCGGTTGAGCTGTGTGGGCCCCACCGTGATGCCTTTCGAACATCTACCCCATCAGTCCGATGTTCCATTCTACCGTGGACTTAGGTCTCAAAAATCAAGTCAATCCATGACTTGTGTAGGCCACACCGCATACTGAAGTGGAGAGGGGCCGTGTAACCATTAAAACATTCATAATCATTTTTGGGGCCCACAAAAGTTGTGGTTTGAAAATCCAGCCCATCCATTATGTGTCTCCCACTTGTATGAGGGTTCAAACCAAGTTTCATCAACATTCAAAACTCAGGTGGACCCCACCAAGGGCTTTTATATGTTTTAACGGTGTATTCACATGATTTTAGATGGTATGGCCCACCTGAGTTACGTATAGGGCTGATTTTTGGGATATCCCATTATCTAAAGGGGAACCATCAAATGCATGGTGTTGATGGTTGACGTGCATCATGGTGGGGCCCACACAGCTTGACCTCACGATAAGCTTATCGTGAGCTCAAGCGCATAGTACCTTTTCCTATATATATATATATATATATATATATATATATATATATATATATATATATATATAATGTGAAGATGCTGTTAAAATATATAAAAGCACTTGGTGGGGCCCACCTAAGTTTTGAATGCTGCTAAAACTTGGTCTGAACCCTCATCCAAGTGGGACACACATAATGGATGGGCTGGATTTGCAAACCACATCTCGGTGGGCCCAAATATGAATGTTTTAATGGTGCACGACCCCTCCACTTCTGTATGTGGTGTGGCCCACACAAGTCACGGATTGACTTGATTTTTGAAATCTAGGTCCACGATGGAATGGTGCATCTGACTAATGGGGTAGATGTTCGAAACGCATCACGGTGGGGCCCACACAGCTTGACCTCATGGGACGGACTCGTGAGGTCAAGCACATAGTACCTTTTCCTATATATATATATAGGAAAAGGTACTATGTGCTTGACCTCACGAGTCAGTCTCATGAGGTCAAGCTGTGTGGGCCCCACCGTGATGCGTTTTGAACATCTACCCCATTAGTCAGATGAGGCATGCTCACCTACGCACCTATGCACATGCGCACCTTTCTACATGTGTTATGGGTGTTGAATCTGAATGATCCATAAGATACGGAATCGCATGGAACCTTAGGGAGTGAATTTTCATTGTGATCTAAGATTCTGGTGGGTCATAGTAAAGAGATATTCAGATCAGCGGAAGAAGCTGTTTGCATTTTTCATGGCCCACTGAAGTTTTGGATCAAAGTAAAAATTCGTACCAAGAGTTTTCATGAGGTTTTGCTTCATGTGGACTGTTCAGATTTGCGAAACTCAACAGATATGATGAGTTCTCAAAAAAGTTGGTATGTAGTACGTATAAACTGATTCGCAGGTGAGCGTTCCACTATATAGAGAGAGAGGCATGCTCTCCTACGCACCTATGCATATGCACAGCTTTCCACACGTGTTATGGGTGTTAAATCCGAATGGTCCATAAGATGTGGAATCCCATGAAAGCCCAATGGGTGAATTTTGACCCTGATTTAAGATTCTGGTGGGCCATAGTAAAGAGAAATTTAACATAGTAAAGAGAAATTCAAATCAAAGGAAGAAACTGTTTACATTTTTGTGGCCCACCAAGAGAGAGAGAGAGAGAGAGAGAGAGAGAAATGGTACTATATTGGTGTAAAATAGGGTGTAAATGCCCGCGGTATAATCAAGTTGCTAAACCGGCAAAACCGGCTGTAACTAATTGAAAAGAGTTGTGTACGACTCTATCATCCTCTTTACCTTTGCTAGCATCTAAGTTCCTACGCTTCGCCCAAAAACGAAGCAGAACCAAAGCCCAATAGTAAAAAGCAATGTGAATTGATTGCCTACCATTGAAAACTCTAAAATACAGTAACAATACAATTATGGATTAACAGAACTTGGTAACAATCGGCTTCTAAAGAAGAAGCTACATAAATTACTGGATATATAATTTTTTTATTATGTTTTCTCGAAGTTTTGTGTGTGAGATCTAATCTAACCATTATATGCATAATCTAATATTAGTCCCTTTTCCAAATGATCAGGTGTGTTTTGATTCAAGTGGGTCACATAAATAAAAAATGTTGGCATAAACATCCACGCTTGATTTTTATGGGCCTACCGTAATAATTATATAAAATTTACTCCAACCATTAGATTCCACATAAAACTGATGCCTGATCTCATGTCCATCTATGTTTAGGTGGGCTGCAGGCATAGAAACAGTTTAGAGGCTAAGCATCCACTTTCCAACCGTGTAGTCCATTTGAATCACAGATGAAGTTGATTTTTAGGCGAGATGCTTAAGTTGAGGTGATTCACCTGATGGTTGGGGTGGATTTTACATAAATAATACGTGGGTCCCACTTGAAGAACTCCAATGAGGTTGCCGTTTGCACATGTATTGTAAACTCTCGTAGACTTTTAATGTTTAGTCTTCCTTTTTGCATAAGTTACAATGATTTACATTTATCCAGACCAACCGAATTGTGAGTCTTATTTTTAATTTATCATATACAAAAATAACACTGACCCAACATTCTTAGTTGTCTAATTAATGAAAATCAAATTGACTGCATGACAAAATAAGTGAGGATTGAACCTCCACCGCTCAACATTTCGCGGGGCTACAAAAGCTTTGGATGAGGTTGATATTTTTGAGTTTTCAGTTCATCCCATTAAGAATGAACTTGTGAATGGTTTGGATGGCTATATAAGCATATTGGTGGACATTAGAATAGTTTCAACATAAGCATTTCCTTACCTACTTTTTCTTGTCACACATTCCACTTGAGTTTTAGATCTGATTATATTTGGTCCCATGGCTTAATATGACTTGACAAAAAAGTCGGTCGAAGTGAATTTCTCACAAATATCACGGTGGACGATAAGATGTGGGCATAAAAACTGAATTGCCTACTTTAAGGGTTTTTTTTTTTTTTTTTGGAACACACCCCACACACTCACACTAGTGGAATTTCACCAACTATGGGTACTCGAACCCTTGACTGGGAGTTGAAACTCTTAAAAGTCTACCACCTGAGAAAGAGTAAGGCCCCTGCCTAATGTAAGTTATGTGTGCCTTACTATGATAAGGGTTATACCCACATGGTATATTTATTTTGCGATATCATTTTAGGGCATAAGCCTAATAATGAGGGGTATACAGGGCTCAAGCGAACCACAACATAGAAAGCAGGGGTTTGATCGCTTAATATTAAGGACCTTTTGGGAGCCATAGACGTTTTGGATCAAGTTCATATTTGTTGTCCTTTCATCCAAGTCTTTGTGACCTTAGGAACAAGTTAGATGACAAATAAACATTATGAAGGTTTCAATGTGGGCATCATTGTCCCCGACCCTTCCTTTGGTGTTGGTTCACTTAGATTTCGATCTACCTCAATTTTTTCACTTATTTGCTAAAATAATCTTGTGAAATGGATGAATGGTATGAATATAACACATGCATCATAGTGGGTCCACAGAACTTGATAACATCAAGCACCACTAAGGTCATGTGCACACCATGCAATCTGCATGAGCCGTAGGGCACCCTATTATGTGCTACCGGATTACACATGTTACCCTTACCATGGAGCTCACCTTGATTATATGTTGTATATCCACGTTGTCCATCTTTTTTTCAGTCTATTTTAAAATGTTGTACCAAAATTTAAATAGATTCAAATGTCAAGGAGAATACACCGCATGAAAAGTGGTGATTAAACACCCACCATTAAAAGCTTACCAAGACCCACCGAAAGCATATCCATAATGTTTATTTACCATCCACCCATTGATAAAGGTCAACCAAACTTGGATGAAGGGAAAATACAAATATAAATTGATCCCATACTTTCGTGGCCTAAAATTTTTTTAATGGTCATTCGCCACCTTTTCTTGTGGTGTGGTACAAAAGAGATTTGGATGTGCTTAAGTTTTGGTATAACTTTCTAAAGTGAGTTGAAAAAATCAATGATTAGCATGGAGATATAAAAAAATCATGAAAGTGAGCTCCCACTTGATAAGGTAACAACTATTAGGAGTGGGGTACTTAATTAACAAATTTCAAGTGCTTACAGCTGATTTCCCTAGTTTTTCGCTTCCCGCCTATGTTACGACACAAATATCTTCCTCGTATATTTTCAAATATGTTATACTACGGCTGATGAGGAGACACGACTCGACCTCACAATATCCTTGCATGCGCTGGACCATATAGTACCATTTTATATATATATATCATTTAACATATGCATATATAATCATAAAAATACATTATATATATTAATTATTGTAAATAAATACTTATCTATAACTATTAATATATTATGTTAAACAAATATGTAAATGTATTTTATTATACATTATAATAAATATTAGTAAATAATGTATAATAAAATGTATTGCGTATAATACATTATACTGGATTGCGTATGCACAGCAGGTACGTGCACCTGCTGTGCACCGAACCAAGAAAACCGGTCAGAGCGGCTTTGACCGAAAATTTCCAAAGAAGGAAATTCTTTCCTTCCTTTCCCGCGCCCAGCCGTTTGTTCGAATCATGGCCCACCTCCGTGATTGTCTTGACCAATCCAAACCGTCCATTTCATTGAGAGATATGGATGACCAGAGTTACAGTTGTTCCAACCGTTGGATTGCACACATGTGCACACAACATCAGCCACAAATCAGGCTACAAGCACACCTATTTCCAAAAACTGAAAGAAATCCGTTTCTTCGCCATTCCACGACGGCAATCCGCGTGAAACCCTCTCCTGGGATCTCAACCATCCATTGAAAATCAATCCCAACCCTCCGAAATAGGGCGTCGCTAGCTGTAACTTGAGATTTTCACTCGCCACCGCTGTTCAAGCCAAACCTTCAAGAAGTGCTAATAGCCGTTCAATTTATGGGTCCCACAATGATCCTGGGACAGATCCAAACCGTACATATGCTTCTGATCATTGGATCAGCCATAGGACGATGACCCACCATTAACAGCTGGGTCATCTCCTTCATTTAAGCAGGAAACCCATCAGCGTGGGATGGGCCCCACTTGCTGATCTAAGGCGTCCATTTAATGGATTATAAGGATGGGTTTACATCCGGATCGAAGGATTGTATCAATGCAACCCGATTCAGGATCGAATCAGCGTCGGACCGAGCCCCTGTTTCGGTTAGAATCGCAAAACCGCGACAAATCCTATGATTAGTAGCTGGTATTTCGATCGTTAGGGCCTATAAGAAGCCACCCTCTTAGGGCAACCATCCGAAAAAGAAAGAAATAGAAAGAAAGAAAGAAAAAAAGGAGAAGAAACGAGAGAGAGTGTCGTCCTCTCTGCTCGCTGCCGCATCTCCAACCATGATACCGTTGAGTCGGGCTGAGTTCGCTCCAGATTGGGGTCGATTCACATTCATTTTTCTTACCGATTAAGCCTGAGAAAGAAGGGAGAAAAGATAGGAAGACAGAGGAAGAAAGAAAGAGAAAAGAAGGAAGAAGAAGGGAGGAAAGAAAAACGAGAGAGATAGAGCTGCTCAACTCGTCAAGTCCGGGTGGATTCATCCTAGCCACTGCTGGTCATTGTGGCAGAAAAAGAAGAAGAAAAGAAGGTTGGGTGAGGTGGTTCTTCGCCACCATCGACACCCAACCGAGATGGCTCGGTCGATCTCCACCGACCCGGGCCGAGTTGCTGCCGCATCACCGTCCAGCTGAACTCCATCTGGGTTCAGGCGTTGTTGGACATTTCCAGCAATAGGAACAAAAAGAAAAAAAAAAACAGAGGAAGAGAA
Organism: Magnolia kwangsiensis; assembly: GCA_037074715.1. Classification (NCBI taxonomy): domain Eukaryota; kingdom Viridiplantae; phylum Streptophyta; class Magnoliopsida; order Magnoliales; family Magnoliaceae; genus Magnolia; species Magnolia kwangsiensis. The sequence continues at coordinate 125,443,272 of CM073577.1, read as the reverse complement.
AGGAGGAGAATTAAGGGAGAAAGAGAGAGAGACGGAACTGCTACTGCTGCTGCACTAAACTCGGCTGATCCAGTAGCTGAGTTTGGGCTGAGCTTTGTGCCGAGTCTTGACTGAGTCGGGAGCTGAGTCTGGTGCGTCAGGCACCTTGATCAGAAAACCTACCACCAGCAACCAGGTCACTGCTGAGAAGTAGCGCCGCTTCTGCCAGGTAACGGGTTTCAAACGGGTTTTAGTTTACCTGTTATACCAACTCAGTAAGTTGCTGAGTAAGTTTGATTAGAACCTAACCTTTGGTTCGCTCTCCAATCCATGATTCACCGGCCACTAGGTTGATAAATAACCCCTCAGAAATCTGTTAGAATCCAACAGTTGTTATCAGCTTTTAAGGCTACATGGCAGTTGGGTCTAACTAGATTATGGTTGCAATGAGTTGACTCAGCGATTGTTTACAAAGTCAGGTTATAAACTCAGTCAGCTGTTAAGGAAGGCGTGCTCGGGCTTCAATCTTATCAATAATAGAAGGTAGTCTCTACCCAGGTAGAAAAGCTAAACTTGCTATCTTAAACTGAAATTTCTCTCAACTCAATCATGAGTTGACTCGTCCAGTTTCCTAACCGAGTCAGACTAAACTACTACCAACTGATGTCAAGGATCACTAAGGAGAATATTGGCAGATTCATCAGACCATGAGACCAATGATTTTGTGCTACAACAGGTAGTCCCAAAACTCTAAATCCCACTAACTCACTGTTTGGGAATCTGAACTGAGTTAACTCAGTAATGACTCACTGAAGGCTTGTAATAACGTGTTTAGGTAACACCTACGACTTCTCATCTTTGGAGAATACTCTTTCCTTCAAAAAAATCCAAATCAAGATCTTTATACTCATCTTAGAAGAAACATCTAGGTCAAAGAAGATATCCATCGAAGGTGAGGACTCACCTTTTGAGCTTTCCGCTTAAATTCATCAATGTAGACATGGATGGTACATTGATTCCTCTTATTAAGTTACTTACCTTTATTATATGAATATGTTAATCTATTGTCAAATTGATTCTTATAATGGACATGTCTCTTTAAATTTAGTAAGAATAAATGATTTGATGATCATATGCAATTTCCATTTGTATAACCTGCTGGTGGATTAGATATTGCTACTTGTGATCATTTGATGGATGGAATGAGACTTGTTGTGGACTATCTTGCGGTCCATATTTGCCTACGTGGCTTGGATCGTCTATTTACCCTTTTATGGCCTTGATGGAACATTGGTGCCCTTTTGTGGCTAATTGATTCTCTCTTCACCTTACAGTGTTCAATCGTATGGTGATTTTCGGGTGGAGCGGGTGTTCGCTTAGCGATTTTCTAGTCATCTTACAGTGTTCTCGTACAATATGATTTTCGACTGGAGTGAAGTTTTATATGTTATTTTTCTAGCCATCTTGCGGTGTTTAGTCATACCATAATTTTCGGGTGAAAAGGGTGTTCGCTTAGCGATTTTCTATACATCTTGCGGTGTTCATGTACGATATGATTTTCGGGTGATCTACAGTTTATATGTTGCTTGTCTCTTCATCTTGCGATGTTCAGTCGTACCATGATTTTCGGGTGGAGCGGGTGTTCGCTTAGTGATTTCCTAACCATCTTGCGGTGTTCATATACGATATGATTTCCTGGTGAAGCAGAAGTTTGAAGCTTGGTTTCTAGTCATTGTATGGAGCTTGTAAGGTTGACTGTTTTGCCTATCTGGACACATCCCTTTGCATTGCGATTTTCATTACATTCCCTTAATGTTGAAATTGTATTAACTAGCTTAATTCTAAATGCATGATCATAATTCTTAAATTGCGTTGTTTAAAATGTCCCTTCTCATATATTGCGATTTATGTTGGATTATAAATAATGAGTGCGTAATCTTAAAGGGTGCTTACTGTGATAGCCATTAACGCTATCAAATTGTATCAGTTGATGTAGATGTAGAGCGAGCCGATGCTGTTTACTAGGTTGATAGAGCAGATCGGGTAGCTGAGGAGCTAGACGGGGTCCCTGCGGCCCATATTGAGCTCCACCACTAGTTAATAGATTCCTGCTTGTGTCTAATGAACTTAGTTATTTGTAATTGTATAAGTCCTGTACGGGCACTACATTTGGAATTTTATGACAATCAAAATGCTTTTATTCATTGCACGGTTTATTCTAACTTCGTTGCCATTAACTTTGTTTAATGATAAGCGGTTACATACTCGGGTTGTAAAAATCGGGGTGTTACAAAAATAAATATTAACTTGATTCGAAACTTTTTTCTAAACAATGTTCTATTAAAGATAAAGAAAAACAAATGATATCTTGTGTACCATATTTAAGCGTCATTAACAGTTTGATGTATGCCACAATCTCTGTAAGACTGGATATATGGCTAACCTCGATATGTAACACTGGAAAGCAGTAAAATCGCCAATTCGGTATATACAAGGTACAATGGACTACGCATTAATGTTTGAAAAGTCAAATGACAATTTGATAAGCTATGTGAATGCCGATTATGCAGAAAATATTGACAATAGAAGGTCGACTTTCGGCTATTTGTTTGAGTTAGCGGGTGGGGCGATGAGTTGGATGTCGAAGTTTCGATTTGTGGTTGCTCTTTACACGGTTGAAGCTAAGTATATAATGGTGACAGAGGTATTCAAAGAAAGTGTTTGGTTGAATGGAATTATAAATCAGCTTGGGCTTTAGTAGGAGGTTGTGCCGGTTAATTATGACACTGAAAGCACAATTAATTTGATGTGCCGGTTAATTATGACACTCAAAGCGCAATTAATTTGATGAAGAACTATATTTATCACTTATATACTAAATATATTAATGTTCATCATTATTTTATTCAACATGTGCTTGAAGATGGCGACGTGACTCAGAGAATATCCATATAAGCGTAAACCCAACCGACATGCTTATGAAGGTCGTTCTTACAAAGAAGTTCAAGTTCTTTGCAACTTCTCTATGCCTAACGAAGGATTAATGAAGACAGACTGTGTACGAGAAGAGACAATGAAGCTATAATGGAAGTCAATTGGAGATGGTGATAACATAGATGAGCAATAGAGCATGAAGATTGAATCCATGGTGGAGATGGTTGCCAGATGTATTCAATCTGGTTGATATCCAAGGTCTGTCGATTCCGACTACTTGATCCGCTCGTTCTCATCAAGAAACTCTCGATTTTTGGCTTTTGCTCGCTAGACAGTTTTGGAGTTGCTACTCGATGCCATCAAAGGTGGCTTCGATGTCATTAATTGGCCATTGATGTCTTATGATGCCATCGGAGGTTTATTCAACAGACGTACACAATTTGACAGAAGTGCGTATTTTCTTTTCTAATTTGGTGGTAACTCTATATAAATGGTTGTAAACATGAGAATTATGGTTAATGACTCACAAGGGGCTTCTAGAATGAAGTTAAGTTTTGTGAAGGAATTTTGAGATTATTTGGATTGGTAGGTCTATTTCTTATAATTCTGTTTTTATAGTGAATTTGTTATTGCTTTGTATAATAGTTTTTTTTTTTTTTTTTCCATAAAAGATTTTTTCATGTAAAAATCTTATAATTTATGTACTTTTGATTTTGTGTGTATTTGATTGAATTCAAGTTTATTTCCGTGACTCCCAATACCTACTCATGAAATGGGCCACGCATACTTTGAATGTGAAATGTTGGTCAATTGTTCCAACTTCCACTTCTACCGTGCAAGTGTCCCAAATGATAGAGGCAAAGGCTAATTTATTAAGACAACGTGCATCCAGATGTTGACAACTAGATGAACGGCGTAGCTCTCAAATACGTGTTCCATGCTTGCACGTGTGTTTTAATTTATCAATGGGCGTCACAAATCTTACTCGAACCGCTGGTCTATAGTTACCCCGTAACAGTCCGATCTGCAAGCATCTAGGGTCATCTCATCCACAACGAGGCATGTCAGATCCAGGGTCTGGATTGCCGAACCGTGGCTCACTTCCTTCCCAAATGTCTACAAGTCTGCGCTTAATCCCACATCGTTTGTTGAGAAAGGAGGAGAGAGACTCTCCAGATACAAAAGCGTTTAAAAGCCAAGAAGAAAATCATACCTTTCTCGGCCTTTTGGCTAAGATCAAGTGTAGTATCTGTTCTTATCAGTTTAATATCTGATACGTGGGCCATCGGTCCACATGATATTAAATTAATTTCTTGTGGGGGAGGGTCCACCACAGCAGCTTGCTGCTGGGACCCTCAAGCGTCGCCCATGCGTTGCACTATTGCACGGGCCAGGCGCACCCCTCCCAAAACTAGTTTCAAATTCTTTTTAGAGGGGGACTAATGCATGGGTTAGGCCTACTTGGTTAATCAGACGGTCAGAATCCGTTCTGTTTCAATAGGTCATTCTGCAATATTGGCAATTCAATCCATGGCGTACCTGATAAAATTTCTGGGTGGGCCTTATGTATATGTTGTGTGACTCAATTTCTTCTTTCAGCTTACATCTAATGCTGGAGGCTGATTGCTAACGTTCTTTCTACCGTTCATTTTTAGGATCCAGCATTGGATGATTAGATCGTTTGGAGGGTAAGACTCTTCTAAGATGGTTGATCCACGGGACGGACGTGATGAACGACCTAGCCCATGAACTACGGTAACATGGACGCCCTCCCATATCCAGCTGGCAACGGTCAAAGCAGCTTTGAGTGGCCACCGTGATGTGTGAGTCTTATCCACACCGTCCATCCAGGTATGAACTCAAAAACGAGGGCCAAAGAAGATTTGGATGGAGCTGATAACTTTATGAATAAGTGGATGGCAAATAAACATCGTGGTGGGCTTAGACAAGTTTCAACGGTGAGAATCATTGTCACCGCTGTTTCCTGTGGTGTGGTCCACTTGAGCCTTGGATCTGCCTCATTTTTGGACTTTATCAACTAAAATGATACGAAAAAAAAGAAAAAGAAGAAAGGATGGACGGTGTGGATAAAGACCCATAAACCACGGTGGCCACTTAAAGCTGCTGTCCATTCCCAGCGGGAGATCCGCGTCCCGGTAACACGTACAATTTATGTAGAGCGCATGGTGATATATAGTTTCCAGCAGAAAATGTCCAAAAGCGTGGGACTTTTACATGATCACGACCATTAGTTTTTTTCTGGGCCACCAAACGGATGAACCGTAGCAAAAATTAGGGCAATAGGACTCCGGTATGGCGAATGGATGACTAAAATTTTAGTCAATGGTCTAGATTCAACAAAGCACAACTCACAGCTACTTGGATCACATTGCAGAGTCGACAACATGTCCCGTAGTGTCTCCGGTGGTGAGAGGAGGAGGAGGAGGATCTCAATTGGCGTTGATGAGGTCCACGACCCGGCTGTCTTGTTTCTCGACGAGCTGACTTCTGGTCTGGACTCGGCATCAGCCCTTCCAAGTCGTATCGTGCTGCTTAAATCGAAGGCGGTGAATCAAAGGTAAGACAATCGTCATGACAATCCATCAACCAGGGTTCCGGATTCTCGAGCTCTTTGATGGGGTTGTGTTGTTATCGGCAGGAGTTGTTGTCCACCATGGATCGCCTCAAGGTAGCTGGCCACCGCATTCCTCGGCATGTCAACGTGCTGGAATTCGCAATTGATGCCATACAAAGCCTGGTTATAAGAACAACCGTCGATGATGATTTCTTCCTGGACAGCCATTTCAATACAACAGACAATGAATTCAGTGAAGGAGAACAGCAGCAACCAGCAATAATCTTATAACCATAACACTGAAGAAATGCCGTTTTCTTATGTGAATTCTTGGTGGGAAGAAGTCATAATAATTCTAGGGCAGAGATTCTGCAGCAACATATTCAGAACCAAGCAGCTCTTTGCCGCAAGGACAATCCAATCATTGGTCGTGGGATTCACACTCGGGTCCATATTCATGAACATGGGCGGCAACGGTGGGGGGGCTGCATTACAGACCCGAGTCGGGTTCTTTGCCTTCAGCCTCAACTTCTTGCTCTCCTCCACAACAGAAGGCCTCCCTATTTTCTTGCAAGAAAGGAGGATTTTGATGTGAGAGACCTCAAGTGGGGCGTTATAGCAAATACACTTGTCTTTCTTCCTTTCCTTCTGATGGTTGCACTACTCTACACCACCCCTGTATATTGGCTCGTGGGGCTGAGAAGGGAGCTTGATGGGTTTCTCTACTTCTCTCTGGTGGTTTTGATGGTGAACTCATTTGTCGCATGCTTTAGCGCTCTAGTGCCAAATTTCATCATGGGGAATTTACTGATTGCGGGGTTTATGGGGTCTTTTTTTTTGTCTGTTCTTGGGGTACTTTATATTGAAGAGGAGCATACCCAAGTACTGGATTTTCATGCACTATTTGAGCTTGTTTGAGTACCCTTTTGAGGCTTTTATGATAAATGAGTACGGTGGAGAGGATGTGAGGAGGTGGTGTGTGCAAAGAGAGGGAGGGGAATGCTTCTTGGAAGGAGAAGGGTTCTTGAGGCAGCAAGGGCTTAAGGAGAGGCAGAAATGGAGTAACTTGGGAGTGATGTTGGGTTTTATCTGTGGTTATAGGGTTCTGTGTTATTTAATTCTATGGTATAGGTGCTGCAGAGCTAGAAAATAGGGGGATTTTCTTCTTCTTTTTCTATAATTTTGGAATCTGGATGCTAAATTTTATCCATTGAATATAAAATAAAAGAAAATGCGGCAGCGTATTCTTTTTTTCTTTTTAACAAAGAGTTGGATGTCAGATCATGGAGGACGTGCATTGCCTGCAACAGCCTATTGCAGGAATTTCCTGCGCTCATAAGCTAGATGGGGCCTACCATAATGTTTGTGAGAAATCTACCCCCATCCATCTGTTTTGCCATATCATGCTAGGACAATGCCTCAAAAATGAGGCAAATCCAAAACTAAAGTTGGCTGCTCTGCCTCATTTTTGGGCTCGTCCTCGTATAATCTGGAAGTGGTGGATTTCTCACTAAAGCTGGGCAAAATCTAACCCGATCCGAACCGAACCGAAGGCCTGGATCGGTGCGGATCGAGTAGGACCACTCAAATCCGATCATACATTGGATCAAGTTCGGATCGTGGTCAATCCGGTTCGATCCAATTCGAAATCCAATCCAAACCGATCTGACCCGATCCGGTCGGGTCCTATATATAAGTTTTTTACATATATTTTTTTTACCTTTTACTACCCATCTCTCTACCTGTCCCGAACCGAACGAACCCTAATCCCTCTTTCTCTACCCGAAGGAGGTGCCGCACCCACCTATCTCTCCTCCTTTCTCTCCCTCTTCCTCTCCCGATTTCCCTCTCCTTTCTCTCCTCCTATCTCTCCTCCTCCTTTCTTTCCCGGTTTCCCACATCTCCTTCTTTCTCTCCCTCTCTCTCCCTAGACTCAACTTGATCCGACTCGATTCGGTTTCCTAGACCGAGTCGGACTCGGTTCGGGTCAGACCAGCAAGGATTTAGATTGGATCGAGTCAGCCCTGCTGGACTCGGTCCCGGATTGGATCGAGTTCGGTCAAGTTCTTGAAAAGTCGGATCGAGTTGACTTGGACCCAATCCAGTCCGACTCGACTCGATGCCCACCTCTATTTCTCACAAACATCACAGTGGCCCCGACTAGCTTCTGAGCGTAGGAACTTCCTGCAGCAGCCAATCCACGTTCGATCATGGATGTGTTATGATTCTTTAGGTGAACCGGATTTTCCAAACCCATTTGTGTCCTTGAGAATAGAGAGGTGAGAGTTCTTCTGATGAGGAATGATCCACCATAGCATTCATGCAATCAGCCGTTGTCTCATTAGTAGTTGAATGGTTGTGGTAAGTGAGGCCCACCACATACTAGGAAATGAAAATTGATAGAAGGAATCATGAAAACCAATGAATGAGCATCTCCTGTGCAGCTTCCTAATACATCAAACAGCATATGCAGTCTCTTACAACAAAACAGCATGCTACTACTGCTGTTACCAAACAAAATGAACAAAGAACAGAAGTGTATAAACTCTAGATTTAAGAGCTTTTATCGACAGCAAATGTTATTCAAGGTCGTACTACCAATTTGAACCATCCAACATGCAAATCAAAGCAGACATTCTCACATCCGTTCTACCGTAGTGACTCAAATTTTCCTTTTTACTAGATGATTTTTGTTGAAGAAGCTAGGGGCCGTGGTTACTGGACGCACTTGAGGGGGAAAAGCTGCATGCCTTTCCTACTAGTACTACATATGGGATTTATTATCTTGCCTTTTCTTGCACAAGGAGTGTGATCCTCAACCCAAGGATCTGACATTATACTCTGCCAATGGCCCTATGGTCCAGGCCGCAGACCAGATCGGCCCACCATGGATGGACCACTCCATGAAGATATCCAAGATTAGAAAATCATAGCCATCCAATCCTTGCCCTTTTTAAATTGAATGTGGACTGCTGCCACAGTTCTCCTCTTAACTGCCAATTTGCAGTGTAAAAATCAAAGGGTTGTAATTAGGAATTGTTATAACGGGGATATCATTGGGCGTGGTCCGTCCCCAGTGAGGCACATCAGTGGAAATTTATGGTAATGGCCCATCGACCCACTGAATCGACTAGTCTGATTATGGGTCCAAGGCCTGTTCTCACCTGAGAGCACATCCATTGCAAGCCCTAACAGAAGCTGTACACAGATCAACATGATGTGTGTTTGCCACTATTTACTAAACCGTTGTGGACTGGATTGAGGCGTATGTTCGTTGCCATTTACTGAATTGTGGCAAGAGGCAATGCAATATGCATCTGATATTCATGTAGTTCAATCCTGACCATACCAATCATGTGACCCTCTGGCCAACATAATGATCAGGCAATCCTAACCATCCAATGGGTGGTCAACAAATGGAGAGTTACAGGGCAGTACTGCCATGTCTGCATCCATCTTACGATTAAGATCCTCCAGTATGTATGATTTTAGGCCAGCAATTTGGACAGTGTTGTTTAAGATCCATGTTTGCCCCTTCTAGTATCCTCAAACCCATCAACATTTAGAAATTTTAAACCCCACTTAAAATTAGTGAGCCCAGACCGACCCAACCTATATGGAAGGGTTGGGTCAGGTATAAGCTGGGCCCAGCCTATATGGAAGGTTGGGTGATCTGGACGACTTGCTCGAGTCGTATCCAACTTGCCCAATTTGACTAAGTTTTGATTGTGTACGGGTAAGTTAGTATGGTGAGTCACCCATTCACATGAGGTTGGCAGTAAGGTGGAACTAGTCCTGTAACCCTGGCCTGGCTATTTAAGGAAAAAGAGTTAAATGTCCAAAGGTTTGAATTAGTTGCAATCTAATTTATTTTTTCAAGTGTCCCATTCATCTACTATGAGTCCCATTTCTAAAAACACTTTTAAACTAGATGGTCTAAATCGATGAATCGTTGCCCACTTTGGCAAAGAAGATCCATTCTTCTCTAATGTATGGGGCTTGGCCCTACCCTAGTACGTAGTCCTGTGACACCTTGGCCTTGGCCTGACCGTTTAAGGAAAAATAGTTAAATGATTAAAGGTTTGAATTAGTTGCAATATAATTTTTTTTTTTCAAGTGTCCCATTTGTAAAAGTGCTTTTAATCTAGATGGTCTAGATTAGTGAATTGTGGCCCACTTTGGCAAAGAAGATCCATTCTTCTCAAACATCTAGGGCTTGACCGTAGTCTAGTAAATAGTCCTGTAATCCCTTGACCATGGACCAGTAGTTTAAGAAAAAAAAGTTAAATGATCAAAGGTTTGAATTAGTTGCAATACAAATTTTTTTTCAAGTGTCCCATCCATTTGTTATGAGTCCCATTTTTTAAAAATACTTTTAAATTAGATGGTTTAGATTGATGAATCGTGGCCCACTTTGGCAAAAAAGATCCATTCTTTTAAATGCATTGGGCTTGGCCCTACCCTAGTACGTAGTCCTATAACTCCTTGACCTTGGCTTGCTCGTTTAAGGAAAAAGAGTTAAATGATCAAAGGTTTGAATTAGTTGCAATATATATATATATATATATATATATATATATATATATATATATATATATATATATATATATATATATATATATATATTCAAGTGTCCCATTCATCTACTATGAGTCCCATTTGTGAAAATGCTTTTAATCTAGATGGTCTAGATCGGTGAATTGTGGCCCACTTTGGCAAAGAGGATCCATACTTCTTGAATATTTGGGGCTTGGCCCTAGCCTAGTACATAGTCCTTTATCCTCTTGACCTTGGACTGGCCGTTTAAGGATAAAGAGTACAGTATGCGCAGGATTGATGCATGACTGGATTGTATGACTCATGCATCCTGCATAGTGATTATTGTACGCTCTAGCGACATCAGGGTCGTAGCCTCCACAGGCATATTGTGGATGGTTAAATGGGACACCGAAAATCTGTTCTAGCATCGGGCTGCCATAGATGACCCTGAATAAAAATCCTTAAACCCTCTTGGTACCAGATGATGCCCTAACATCGAGACCGAGTGGATACATGAGCGCCCGAGTGCCGAATACCAGGAGGCCACGTCTCCCACTGTGTCGTGGTCAGTTGGGAGGGGGTGTGGCCTTACTCGCCCGAGGGTAGGGGGCATAGCTAGGTTGAGTTTGACCAGCTCGTGAATGGGTCCGCTATCGACGTGCCAGGTAGATATTGGCTGACTACCGATCAAGCGGATAGTGAGGTCTCTTCCACTTGCATGGTTACGTGTCAGTGGGCAGTGGTTTGCATGAAGAGTGTACTAGACCCCAGTGATGATCTCAGAGAGGAACTGTACTGATATGTGGACTTATTGAGCAGGAGTTACATACTCATTCATTCATTCATTCACTATACACTTGGGCTGGTAGTGCACAACTAATTGCTATGTACCTTTGCAATAGCCAGGATTTCAGTTGGGGTGCGCAACTAACCTGAGATCAGGAGTTTACCACATTGAGTTTGACTATTCAAATTTAGGTATGAGACTGATTTGGATAGAATTCCCTTGTGATGGACCCCATAGCCTGCGATACTACATACTATCAACTCGACTTCACTCCAGCTTGGTCATTTCATTCGCACCGCATATTACATTATATCATCAGCATCTAATATTTGGATTGCTGTCCCTATATTGCATAGCTGATCTACATTACTTCATCAGTATATGTTATTGCTTTTATTATATTTTTGCATCGCATAGCTTAGATAAGGGTGATGGTATTTATGGACCTATCAGCATGTTTTCACATTACTCTGATATTGTATGATTATGGGCTTATCGGCATTTCCGCTTACTCTGATTACTTTGATATTGCTTACTTGGCACTTACCTTGTGTACACACTTTCACCACCCACTAAGCTTTCCATAAGCTTATGCACGATAAATGCGTGTAGGTGGCGTTAGGTTGCAGCAACGTTGAGTTAGGAGCATGCACCGGACTTCTGAAGCATTGATTTTGTCAATATGAATTTTCCTTTCAGCACTGTATTCAAATGTTTATATTAGTGGATATGTAATGATGATGTTGCTTTTGTGATTTGGGTAAACTTGTGGTTATGCTTATGACAAGTTAAATGTAAGTTGAAAAATCCTCCTCGTATGATTCCAAGATTGGAATTTGGCGTATGGACGCGGGGAGCCGAGAATGGGGTACTACGAAGGTTGTCGGCACCGAATTCGGTGATCGAAAATTTTATGAACCCGGTTTCCAAGTTTGGAGCGTGACACCTTGCATAGAAAGTGACTTTAAATTGGGGGTGGTGGTAGGCCAGGCTAAAGGTCTGGGCTTGGGATCCCTAGTCCCTTATGTTGCACAGATACACTAGCAATGTTCAATATGCTAGCAAAATGAAAGTTCAAAAGGAAAGATCCAAAACTAAAATTTAAAGCAAAAAACAAAAGACAAGAGGCATATGTGTTTGTTAGGTTCATTATATATTTTTTCTTCTTCTTTACTAAAACAATGGAAATTGGAATTATAAGGCTTATTTCTCACATCCACATTTTTCCTGTACAAGAAATCCCTTACTCCGAAAACCCTAGAAAGAATCTCTTATTAAAAAACCTGTAACGTCCCGGATTTTGGCCAACCTGGAGTTAGATGTCCTTCGGCAATGAGTCGCTCATAACACCTTAATTGACTTCTCAGAACTCAATCATAAAGCCTCAAATCCCCTTTCAACCCATTTCCTTCAAAATCTCACCTTTCACCACCTTATTCTTCAAATTTTTTTAAGTACTTTCATATTAGATACTAATCCTAAAGTTTAAATAATGAAGAACAATACTTAAACTAAAATTTACTATAAATAGTAAATTTATAAATAAAATGAGTTTTTGACTATTAACCTGTTGGAATCTCATGAAATAAATAAGTTATTTGGATAGATCGGCTTCTCCTACCCCAAATTCATATATGGCACGTCGCATAACTCATTCCGGAGTGGAAGATATGCCCATTTCAAAATCACATGGCAGAATCACCACAAGACAGGACAGCGAACGGCGATGCCATCGCCGCAACGGTGAGGCCTCGCGGTCTAGCGGGCCGGGCGGCCCGTTTTCTGTAATTTTCGTCTAACTTCAAAAAGTCATATCTCCCTCGTTATAACTCCGATTTAGGTGATTCAAAAGCCAGATTGAAGCTTGATAAGTTTAATTTCATATAAAAATAAGTGAAAAATAAATAAAATTTTTAATATAGTTAAATATAGGTCGTTGTGACAACTGTCCGAAAATCATTAGTTTGGGTAGCTGCTGCTTCTAGAATTTTTAGAATTTTTCTATAATACGAAATCTAATGAAATTTGGTGGAGACGAAGTGAACTTGATGACGAACTACTAGAAAAATAATTAAAATAATATACTAACTAAAAGTGCTAAAAAGGGGCATAGAACTGCCCTAGGACCTTATTCTGTCGTAATTAGGGCGAAATTTGGTTAAGTACTAAACTAAACAATCGATAAATTTAGCTTGAACCACTTTCTATACAAACTAGAAGATTCAAAATCATTAAAATCGCTAACTCAACATTACTTAAAAAGTTGGGAGCAATCTCAAAACCCAGTTGTTCTCGGGAGTACATTGAAACTCCGTATCGGACCTAGACCGCGCTTCAAAAGTCCAATTAACGCGAAACTATGCGATTATGAACGCCTTACAGGGCTTGACAAGCATCGCGGGTATTAAGTCCAAATAGTATCCAGAAACGCACAACTTGAGGCCAGAGCAAAGTGTGTGAGAAACGCGAATATCTTTAGAAAATAGACTCAAAGTTAAGTCAATTGGACCGTTCGCTTGCAGGACAAATCTAAGGTTTTAGACTGTCAGATTCTGACCCAACCAAACCCTCGGATCAGGGAAAATTTTCAACACAGGTCAGTGTACTTGTGGCTCTGATCCAGTAATAATAGCCGTTGAACTGAAACAGGTCCTCCATGGTTGATCCACTAATCCGATCAGACCGAAATATTAACCTGGCCTAGATCCAATGTTAGGAAACTTTTCCTATACCGTATGCAGGCAATAGACCTCTGGATGAGCTCCGTTGGACCGAAACAGCCACTCTTTGGCTATAACCTAAGTATACCATGGCCTTGGGGCCATTTTCATTAGTTTTGGGCCTATATAAGGACCTAAACCCACTCCTCTCATTCCATACGAAATTCTAAACCTTAGGAGAGAGAAGAGAGAAAAAGAGAAAGAGTGAGGAGAAGAGAGAGAGATTGTTGTTGGGATTCGATCCTACCGCTCTACGTGCCAAATCATCCCTAATATATCGCTACACCGTCGAATTCGAATCCATTTTTGGGTAAGAAATCCCAACCCTAATTTTTTTTAGGGATCCAAATGGAGGAATTGGTGAAATGGCTAACTTATTTAATGGTTTAGGTAGCCGTTGTGCCGTAGACGAAGGCGTAGTGTACGAACCGAGTTCGTAATCGGCGTATCGTCGAAAGGTGCGAACTATAAACGTTTAGGTTATGGTTTTCAAGGCTTTCAATGTTAGTTAATGATTGATGACTGACTTGATTGCTATCACATATGCTTAGATACGATGTTTCCACGTATTACACATATATATGAACTATGTTGAAAATAATACATTCCATGTGTTTGTTTAAATGTTTGTATGAATATGGAATTATGATTTGTACTTGCCATGATTGTTGATTGAGAATACATGATTGTTGTACGTGTGACAACTCCTATGTGGAAGGATTTGGTATAATATGTGTTTTAACTAGTTTATTACATGTATGTGATATGTAGAGTCTAAGTGTTTGATAAAATGCCAGAATGAGAAAATGTTTGTTGGAATGTATTTAATGAGGGTGTAGAGATAGGATTCTCAATTCCCTTATTTATAGTTACAGTTTCCTTTATGTAACCTATCTTACTACTATGTGATTTATAGATGAAATACCTATGTATGATAACACGTGTACTATTTGTTTGTTGAAATGCTCAAATGAGATTTATATTTAGATTTGGTTGTCATGTGCTGTCTTTGACTATCACATGTGAATGCTATTGTTTGGAGTGTGATTGGGGCTAGGATGTAGTCCACGCAATCGGTAATGGTTTACGATTAGTGGCCGAATTGTTTTATCCACCACGGATACGTTCAAGGAATCCGAGTCGTACGGTGATTATCGACAGTGATTAGGACAAGAGGGGTGCGAATGCGCTCCATGTCAATTAATTCAACGTATGCTCGTACTAATCGAATATGTTAAATAACCCGATTGACCTATTGTGTGTTTACCATGTATGGATGCTACTGCTTGAACCAAAGGTACCCTTTACCGATGTAAAGACCCGTTTCAACCATGGTACCTTGATCCGCTAAGACTCATGAGCCGGGCATGGTGGTATGGGACACTGTGGTCGAGCTATCGGCCTACGCTGGGGTGACGAGCCTCCCCGTAGTGACCAGTGAGCAATCCAAACCCGTGAGCCGAATACGGTGGTATGAGACACTGTATTCGAGTTGTCGGCCTACTCTAAGGTGACGAGCCTTTCCCATATTGACCTCAAGTACAAAATAAGCCTACCCCGGTGCAGCCTGGCTGTGGTCCCAAGTTGGGTTGGTGACGAGCCTTCGAAAATAGACTGCCAGTTGGTAGGGTGTTGGTGGTGTGACCTCGAGTACAAAATAGGCCTACGCTGATGGTGACGAGCCTCTTCGTAGCGACTTGAACTTGTCTGTCCACTGCTTTTAAATCAGGGGTGATGTTGCCCTATAACTTACCTATCGTATGTAAGTAACTAGGATTGACGATCCTAGATGGATCATTGTTTGGGTCAATGATATAAAGGGAGGTACCTTAGCTTCCCGAACCTGCTGTATGAATGAGTCTAATAAAGGACTGGGCTAACATGATCATGCACCACATTGCATGTGCTTTTGGTGTAGGAGTTGAGCACAGTGGAAGGGGTGCATGCGCGATCGTGAGATGATGCCGCAGAGGGAGTGCAGGTGAGGGCATGCATCGTTAATACATATCATCCTTATATTAATCAGAGTACTTAGGAATGTTTGTTATATTGCTTTATCATTACTGCTTGACTGAATTGATAACATATTAACCTTTGCTTTATAGTTCCACTGAATTTGCTACTCATTCTCACCTGGGACGGCGTTTTAAAACACCGCCCAGACTTTGGTTTAGATGTAGGTAATGACGAGGTCTATACAACAGAGTTGGACTTCATAGGCGAGGAGGAAGGATTCCCCTACGTTCAACTATCGGGTGGATCTATATAGATCTCATACCGCTGTGTAGGGACTACTGGGATACTTATTTAGTTGAACACATTTACTTCTTGTATTTTTATATAGTTAGAAATAACACATGTATATATTTAGCCCGGTTTCATACTCATACTCCGAACTTTGTAAAACGTTTTCATAATCAAAATGCATATATTTCAGTCTTCTGCTTGCCAAATTACATTAACTTTGGAGTATAATATGCTGTTTTAGTATAATCCCACTCATGTTTAAATGCACTAATATGGGCAACATTCAATCATCATTATCTATGTTGCATAAGTGATGCGCTGGAACTCGGGAGTAGAGCTTTGCTCGACCCCCAATTTTCAGGGCGTTACAAAACCCTTCATAATCAAAGATCTTTTCTTGTTAATCGTTTCTTTTCTGAATAAATTGAAGAACCTTGCATTATAATAACGTCTCTTAACATGTTATTAGATTGAAGTTATTTCCATTCTCTTTAAAAGAGATGGCCAAGTCGTGGCTCAACTCCTTAAGGTCGCAATCAATCGGGACATGTGCTGAGATGACCCGGGAGTTCTTTAAGAAGTTTTTCTCAGTTCACAAAACCAACACTTTGAGGCGAACAATTATGAACTTCTCCCAAAAAGAGGAGACATTCTTTCAATGTTGGAAACAATTCAAAGATCTTCTTCTTACCTGCCTCTATCATGGCTATGAGATGTAGTGTGTGATTAGCATTTTTTATGATAGATTAAACTCAAACATGTGTCAGTTTGTAGAAATGATGTGCAATGGAGAAATCATGAGCAATGATCCCGATGAGGCATGTGATTATTTTAATATGTTGGTTGAAAATGTCCAATCATGGGATACCTTCAACAAATCAGGCAGTACCAAGCCTATGTCTAAAGAAAAATGGGGAATATATGTTCTTAAAGAGGAGGATGATGTTAATGCAATGATTATGGGTCTCCCATGGAAAGTTGAGGCCATGGAACTAAAGAAAGTAGAAATGGTCCAACCCAGCAAAGTTGTTGAAAGTGTTTGTGGTATTTGTGAGACCAATGCATACAAAACTAAGGATTGTCCCACAATCCTTGCATTTCAAGAGGTGTTGCTAGCTCACGCCAATGCCATGAATGCTTACCAATGTTCATTTAGTGCCTTAAATTCAAAAACGTACAAAGTTATAGAATCATCTCAACTTCAATTGAAAAAATGGACCGAATGCTAATACAAGTACTCCTCCTCAAGGGCCTCCTGTTCCTCAAAGTATATCTTATGTGCCCTCACCAGAGAAGATGCTTGAGGACACTTTACAAACATTCATGCGGGTTCAAATACAAATAAATCGAACAACAATATAAACCTTACAAGAGCTCAAAACCTTATTGAAAAGAATTGAATCCCGCCTTAATGTGAGGAAGAATGACACTTTTCTTACCCAACCCTAATCGAACCCTAAAGGCCAATACGAGGTCGCTAATTTCAATTCTTCCAATCCTCATGTGGAACGTACTAAATCCATCACTACTCTTAGAAGTAGTAAAATGATTGATAATAATATTCCTAAGAAGGTTAAGAAATCTGATGAATCGAGAAAATCTAAGGGAGATGGTGAACCTAACAATGCTCCACAAGAGAAAGAGACCGAGCCTTGTTACAAAGTGGTGGCTTTGTTTCCTTAACACCTTCTCTCATAAATGCACCCAATTGATAATTAGCACATCTTAGAGGTTTTCCAACAAGTCAAAATTAACATTCTCTTGTTGGACTTATGTATGGTAAAATAAAAGCTGAACGTACAAAAGAAGACTTTCTTGATGGAGTAGGTGAGTGTAACCATCAAACGAAATACTCCCCCAAAATACAAGGATCCCAGAAGTTCTACTATCTCCTGCATCATAGGCAGCTTTCAGATCGAACAAGTGCTTCTCGATTTAGGGGCGAGTTAACTTGTACCCTACTCGGTATATGAGTAACCGGGCCTTGGTGAATTGAAACCCACTAAGACAACTTTACAACTCGATGACCACTCAGTTAGAATACCGAAAGGGGTGGTGGAAGATATGCTGGTCCAAATTGATAAAATCTACTTTCTGGTAGACTTTATCGTCTCGCACACACAACTGGTCATAAACTTTTGCACTTAAATTCCTGTCATCTTAGGACATCCATTCTTAGCTACTTCAAATGCCTTGATCAATTGCCAGAATGGAGTCATGAAGCTATCCTTCAGAAATATGACATTAGAATTGTATTTAATTTGTCTAAACAACAAGGGGATGGGGATGAGGTCATGAGGTGAACATGATCGATACATTCATGGAAGATGAACTTCTTATAAGCACCATCTCTGATCCCTTAGAGGCATGCCTGGCTCACTACATGGACTTTGACGATCATATGATTTTAGATGTAGTGAATGCCTTGTTAGATTCCACATCGGTGCTTGAAACTAACCGGTAGAGGGCTTGTTTTGAAAAGTGGACCCCTATCAATTATAAGCCTTACCGTCAAGTATTGAAGCACCAAAGCTTGACCTGAAACTTTTACAAGCTGAACTAATATATGTTTATTTGGGTCTAGATGATACATACATGGTGGTGATTTCTTCCCACCTTGACGAAAGACATGAGAGTAAGTTGATCAAGACCCTCAGAAAATATATGTGTTCTTGGATGGACTATTATGAACATCAATGGAATTGGTCTCTTGATTTGCATTCACTGTGTACACCATGAGGATCACCATATACACCATGAGGATAATGTTAAAACTTCTAGACAACCACAATGTCGATTAAATCCAATCATGAAAGATATGGTTAACGCTAAGGTGTTGAAACTATTGGATGTAGGTATCATCTACCCTATATCCGATAATCAATGGGTGAGCCCAACTCAGGTGGTGCCCAAGAAATCCGTGATTACCATCGTAGCAAATGCCAACAACAAATTCATGCTAACTAAAGTCACTACGGGCTGAAGAATGTGCATTGATTATAGGAAGCTGAATACAGTTACAAGGAAAGACCACTTTCGTTTGCCCTTTATTGATCATATTTTGGAAAGGTTGGCCTGTCATTCCTACTATTGCTTCCTTGACGGCTACTCTGGTTACAATCAGATAAATATCGCCCTTGAAGAATAGGAGAAGACCACTTTTACATGCCCCTTCAACACCTTTGTGTACAGAAGGATGCCATTCACTTTGTGTAATGCTCATACCGTATTCCAGATATGCATGCTTAGTATTTTCTCTGACATGGTTGGGCATTTTCTAAAAGTCTTTATGGACAATTTCTCCATCTTTGGTTGTATGTTTAATGAGTGTCTTGAGCACTTATGATTGGTTTTTGACGAGATGTGAAGAAAAGAATTTCATGTTGAACTGAGAAAAATGTCATATCATGGTTCAGAAAGGAATTGTCCTTGGACACGTGATTTTATCCAATGGAATTAAGGTAGATAAGGCCAAAATAGACTTGACTACAAATTTTCCAGCCTTTAAAAAACATTCATGACATTTGATCATTCTTAGGTCACGTCAGATTCTATAGGAGGTTCTTTTAGGACTTCAATAAAATCTCTAGACCATTGAGCAATCTTCTTCAAAAGGATGATGCATTTAAGTGGACCAACGCTTGCCATGAAGCTTTCACAAAGCTTAAGGGCATGTTGACAAATGCACCAATCATGCAACCACCTGATTGGAATGTCCTTTTTGAGATCATTTGTGACACTAGTGATTATGGCATTGGGGTGGTGCTAGGTCAAAGGAATGATAAAAAGCCTTACAGTATCTATTATGCAAATAGAATATTATTGCTCAGATAAATTATTCCACCATGGAAAATGAACTCCTTGTCGTGGTATTCGCACTGGACAAGTTCAGATCCTGTTTGATTGGACCTAAAATTATAATCTTCACCAATCACGCAACTCTCAAGCATCTTCTTTCAAAGAAGGATGCTAAGCCTCGCCTACTTGGATGGATCCTTCTACTTTAGGAATTTGATTTAGAAATACGCGAAAAAAGGGAGTAGAGAATGTTGTGGTTGACCACTTGTCCTGACTTGTACTTTTAGATTCTATTTATACAAAACTGATCACGGACACATTCCCAGATGAACAATTATTTTCAATTTTCCAATTACCTTAGTATACTGATATTGTTAACTATCTTATCATAGGTAAAATTTCCATCTATTGGACCTCACAAGATAAGAAGAAATTCTTCACCAAGGTGCATAGTTTTTTCTGGTATGATCCGTTCTTGTTCAAATATTGTCCACACCAAATAATGAGATGCATTCTTGTCCATGAACAATCTAGTGTCATCTCCTTTTGTCATTTCCAAGCATGTAGAGGTCATTTTTTAACAAAGAAAATCACCGCCAAAATTCTTCAATGTGGATACTATTGGCTGACAATGTTCAAAGACACCCATAAGTTTTGCAAAGTGTGTGAGAGATGTTAGAAGTTTGGAGAAATTTCCCATAGGAACCTAATGCCCTTGAACCCGATATTAATTGTTGAAAATTTCTATTGTTAGAGCATTGATTTCTTGGGACCATTCCCTCCCCCCTTTGGATATCTATACATTCTTCTAGAAATCGTCTACGTTTTAAAGCGGATACTAGAAGTGTAACTATGTAAAACTAACGAACACAAGACAATTTTATGATTTTTTTTTAAAGACAATGTCTTTTCTATGTTTAAAACTCCAAGAGCCATCATCAGTGATGGAGGCTCCCACTTTTGTAATGAACCGTTTGAGAGTTTAATGAGAAAATATGGTATCTATCACAACGTGGCTACACCCTATCACCCACAGAGGGAAAGATAAAATATCTAATAGGAAAATAAAACGGATTTTATAAAAGACAACAAATCCGAAATGCAAAGATTGGTCTCTTAGGTTGACTGATGCATTGTGGGCTTACCATGCTACATTCAAGACCCCTATTGGAATGTCTCCCTATAGACTTGTCTATGGGAAAGCTCACCACTTGCCGGTGGAGTTGGAACCTAAAGTGTACTGGGTGATTAAGAAATTTAATTTTAACTTAGACAAAGCAAACTTACTGTGTAAACTCCAACTTGTGGAATTAGAAGAGATCTGGAATGAGGCGTATGACAATTCAAGGATTTACAAAAACTGGATGAAAGTGTTCCATGATAAGAACATTTTTAGGGAAACATTCGAGCCAAATCAGAAGGTACTTTTGTATAATTCTTGACTTCATCTATTTCCTAAAAGAATGCAATCCAAATGTATTGGCCCTTTTGTTGTGAAAACTGTTTATCCTTATATGGCCGTGAAAATTAAAAATCCAGCAAATGACAATGCGTTTAAAGTTAATAGACAAAGGTTGAAATCATTTGTTGAAAATCCTATTTTAGAGGATATGTCCCTACCTCTGGATGATCTTGTGTACTAGGATTGATCTCATAGTCTGATGGAGATCATTTTCCCTCGTTTTCATAGATTAGTTTCTCTAGGATAGGCAGTGTGGTTTTTAGTTATAGTTTACCGATGCACCGACTTATAAGAATTCAAGTGCTTTCATGTATTCATCTTTTAGGTACTCTCTACCATCTACTCGTTACATTTTTATTGCTCTCATGTTGTTTTCATCACATATACTTTTAACATTGAGGACAATGTATTATTTAGGTTAGGGGTGGAGTTTCCTTAGGAAAAATTCTTTAATTTGTGCTAAAAACTATTGTTTTGGTTTTTTTTTTTTTTTTTTTTTTTTTTAATTTTAATTTTTAAGATTGAATTCTATATATTCATGTTAGCTGAAAGTAATCTAAATGATTATAATGAAAATGTACTTAGTTTTGTGAAATTTAAAGTCTAGGCACTAGTGTGTTTGTAGAAATCTAATTAAGTTCGTTTCAGTAATTTTTTGATGGATGTTGTAAACATTGTTGAATAATGAATTTCACAATGCACAATTTGATTTTCATTACTGGGGATAAAGTTTGACTCTGTGATTGTTAACTAGATGATTGCTTAAGAGTGTAAATGAACTAAGTTTGATGAACATTGACTATTTTGGAAAAGAAAAAAAGAAGAAGAATACATCGAACAGGGCTACCTATTGAGTTGAAAAGAAGAAAAAAAGAATGAAAAGAAAGTGTCATTGAAAAGAAGAATGAAAAGAAGTATTGAAAAAAATAAGAGAAAATAGATTGAAAGCCATCGATGTGGAAAATAATTGAAATAGTTGGTGAAGTTAGATTCAATGCTTTGGTTGATTTACTCACTTTAGGTGATTATTGGTGTTGATGACTAAATATGGATGGCTCTCCACTCCGATCCACGGACTTCGAGCCGCTTCAACGTCTTGAACCTACACACTCACAATGAGCAAAGGAGACCCTGGTAGAAACATTTGTAGAAGATAGATATCCTAGTAGAAATAAACCCAAGATAGAAAAAAAAAAAAAAAAAAACTTCATGAGATGCCGAATACAGTTCAAGGAAGTCGAAGCGGTAATCTAAGCAATGGCAATCATGGCATTTCCACGATTCATGAAGTCAATGGGAGCGCATCGGCTAGTGTTCTAGAGTTACAACGCAGTTTGTGAGGAAGAATTCCTAAAAACATATTTTGAAATAGAAGGCGAATCGTACTCTTACATCAAAGCATATGAAGATGAACCTGATTTATATCAAGGCGCATTTGCATATCTAAATTCTGAAAATTGGATTCATGCAATGGATGAGAAAATTGGTTCAATGATTAAAAAAAAATAAAAATAAAAAATAAAATAAAAATCATGTTTGGAAGTTAGCTAATCTTCTAGCTAGCTGTACAACAATTGCAAATAAGTGGGTATTCAAAATAAAAAGAAAAACAAATAGGTCGATTGATAAATACAAAGCTCATCTAGTGGCAAAAGGCTTCACACAGTAGAATGTATTAATTATTAAGAAACTTTCTCAGCGGTGGCTAAGTTTACATCGATTCGCATGATTTTGCCTATGATGGCCCAACTGGATTTAGAGTTATATCAAATGGATGTGAAGATAGTAGTTTTTAATAGAGACTTACATGAAGATATTTATATACAACAACCTGCAGGATATGTTGACAAGGGCCCAACAAACAAGGTCTGCAAACTTTTAAAATCTATTTATGAACTGAAGCAATCATCTAGGCAATGGTACATGAAATTCCAAAAAGCCATCACTTTTTTTTTTAGGATTCTCTATATGTGAAGAACATTTTGTTTACATAAAGTGAGCTAGAAGACACTTCCTAATATTATCCCTATAAGTTGATGATATTTTACTAGCTGGCAATAATATGGGAATGCTTCTCTCTACAAAGGAATGATTATCTTCGAATTTTGAGATGAAGGACCTTGATGAAGAAAACTTTATATTAGGCGAGAAAATCATAAGAGATCGCTCGAAGAAATTTTTGTGCCTGTCGTAAGCATCCTATATCAAGAAGATCTTAGAACAATTTAGGATGCATAACTGAAAGTTAGTTGAAACTCTGATGTCATCTGTATCGTATGCTAGTGCCATAGGCAGCCTCATGTATGGCCATGCTTTATACTAGGCCAGACATATGTTACACTGTAGGACTTGTGAGCAGATACCAACGTAAATCAGGACAAGTATGTTGGCAAGTAGTTAAAAGATTTTTCCGCCATCTCCAAAGAATGAAAGATTAAACGTTATGTTACCAAGGTACTAAGCTAAAAGTGTTAGCCTATTCTGATGCATATTGGGGAGATGATCAAGCTATATGTGTTTATGTTGAATGGAGGAGCTATTTCATGAAGCAGTAAGAAACAATCTTCAACCACACTTTTAACTATGGAAGCCGAATATATCACATATTATGCAACAGTCC
Organism: Magnolia kwangsiensis; assembly: GCA_037074715.1. Taxonomy (NCBI): domain Eukaryota; kingdom Viridiplantae; phylum Streptophyta; class Magnoliopsida; order Magnoliales; family Magnoliaceae; genus Magnolia; species Magnolia kwangsiensis. The sequence continues at coordinate 125,419,611 of CM073577.1, read as the reverse complement.
AAGAAGGGATGTGGATTATGAGATTTTTGAGAACCTTAGGTGTTCCTACTGCTAGAAGCCCTCTCCTAATAAAGATGGATAATATGTCGGTTGTTAACCTCGCGAAGGATCCGAAGCACCACAAGAAATCCAATCACATGGAGATTTATAAGTATCACAACATTAGACATCGGGTGAGAGATGTGCAAGTTGTATTTGGATATATTCTCACTAGAGAGATGTTAGCTGATCATATGACAAAACCAATTGGTACATATATATTTAAAATATATGTAAGGCAGATGGGACAAAGAAGAGTTTGATGTCTTTTTGTGAAAGTGGGAGTGCATTAATTTTATGTAAATTGTTTTAGTTGTATTCCTCTTTAGTTATAATGGTAGAGATTCATTGTGCAGTATTTGAGATTGCACCTGAGCATTGGAATAGTGTCCATATACTCCTGAGAGTAGGTGATGTAAATTATTAATGTCATGTATTTAGAATGAATCTTCTATATTCCTCACATAAATTAAATATTCATGCGTGATCAATTCTTCTAAGCCTTGAGATCATCAGTGGTGGACTATGTGTTGGTCATTTATTTATTTTTCATTAGCAGGACAGTCTTCCCCACTTGCACGAGAATTGACTACCCCTGACATCTACTTGGGAAGCATGTTCAGGATGAGGAAGCACATTGAGGTGCAACAATCTTTTGTGGTGATATAGAGATGTGAAAGCGCGAGTTAAGGCACAACCACCTCTAGTCACAACTATATATACAATAGAAGTTCACTGGGAATTCATTAGAGGAATGTTTCCAATAAGTACGATTTGTTCTTGCATATCTCTACCGATTTGTACATATAATTCAAAAGAATATGTAAGTGGGGTGTACTAACAAGCTAACAAAAAAAAAAGAAAAAGTGATTCATACACAACAACCCTTTCTTTTATCAAGGGTTCTACCAATTGATATGTTTCCACAAATAATTGAAACTCAATTTCTTGATGATTCACTTGCCTCGAAATGACCTAGCCCAATAGGGAAATCCCAATTCATTAGTCCTTTTAATACAATCAAATAGATTACTTGGATTCCTAATGTGTTGGGCATGTTTGTATATATTTCACACATGTTAGTGCTCATTAGCCTGTGCCACCACATAGTGGATAGCTTTGAATTATTGGGAATGAGACTCTAGCAGTTGAATTACATTCACTGTGGCGGCAAGGTTAGGAGTTGTTGAGCTAGCACTCACACACTTTAGGTGGGACTTTCGTTTCCCGATGATGTCATGGCTTGTATAGAGTTAGGAGTTAACGAACCAACACTCACGCACTTTAGGAGGGATGTTTACTTGAGGTTAGGAGTTGTTGGGCGACCTACACATTGTAGATTCAACGTATGCCTAGTAATGTTTACTTTGTAGCATGGATGAGTGACCACGTGCTCGAAGCGTTGAATTAGACTCCGCTTCAGGATTAATTTACCTACTGGTGCTTAATCTAATCTGGTCGGTGCATTATGTGAGCAGGGTAGTCTCATAGGTGACTTTTATGCCCTCAACTATCCACCTTTGTGTATAGGAGGATGAGATTTAGTGTCGCTACTTTGTCATATAATACGATGGTCACGATTGCTCCAGCATAGTATGTACTGCTACGAACGCAACTTGATCGATTTTGAATTGTGTGGTTGTGTGGAAAAGATCCCTTAACAATGACACCAGGTTCATAAGACCATGATTATGCACTTTGAGACTTATCTGCCGGGACGTTATCGAGTTTGTGGGATGATGATTTGCAAACTGTTTTCATAAGATTGTATATGTATGTAAATAATTTATTTTTGAACGACTTTAAAGAATGTTTGCAAAAAGATTTATAATTCAAACTTGATAAGAGGATAAGTGCATAAGCTAGCAGAGCAATTTTAACTCGAGGCTTGTCTCCATCTAGTGTGGTCATGCGGGTTTGGGGCGAGTCTTGGAGAGTTTGGGAGGGTATGTGTTAGTGTGGCAGTCACTTAGTGTATAGTCACCTATATATAGAGATATTGAATCCCCAGCTGGTCCCACTTTCTTGATTCTTACTCTTTGTATGCGATCTTGATCAGTTTTGTCAGAGTAGACCCTATAGCATTGTGTTTCTCACGATGGGGTTGAGTGGGAGATGTTGGCAGCGTGCACGTGCCACATGTGGCACCATGCATGCTGCCCACATGTGGCACTTGTGTTATGTGTAGGCAACCCCTAGTGGGGCCCACCTTGCACGTGGCAACATGCACCTCTCCCTACCCCACTGCCTTAGCTACCGCCTATCTCCCTTATTTAAAGGGGAGAGGAAGGGTGGTGCACACGCACCAGAGAGGAGAGGAGAGAGGAGAAGGAAGAGAGAGAAGAGAGGAGAGAGAGAGGGAAAGAAAGAAAGATAAAGAAAGAGGAAATTTGTGCATGCAGTACGTGGGGTGCATGCCTGGTGGGAACACGGTGTACGTACGTGTACACACCACGCTATAGAGAAGGGTTTGTCCGTGTGATTGTTCAAGGTTGTGTGTGTCGACCTACCATCATTGCTGTTGGATCAGGTAAGTGAATTGGCCCGTCTTCTTTGTATAGTTGATTTGAGCGGGCCGCTGGTTTCCGTGTTTTGGCTACTCAATTTCAGTCGTGTAATTACATCGTTTGATCCGCAATCATATTAATGAACCTAACCCGCCACGCTGTCCGTCTGCGCCCAACATATTCTTTATATATAATAGCGGTCTACTTGATGATTTAATGGGACCCAGCCTGGCCCGATTTCATGAACCTGGCCAGACATCAGGTGCCCCGGCCCATTGCCACTTCTAAATTCATTCATAATGGTCATTTAACAGTGAAAAACAGCAGCCAAAATTCATAATTAAAAAAAAATAAAAATGATACATATATACAAATGATCCGTAGATTGAGGGGACATGCAAGGTCGCAATGAGCAATTTCTGGCCTGTTAGGGAGCGTGGATTTGAAATCCTCTTGTTATGTTTGGCACCCTAGATTGATAATCAACTTTAATCCAAAAGTAGCTATTCATAGTATATTTGCAGGGGTTTGAATTTAATTACTAAATCAACTTTAATATCTCTAATTAGTGAACTTATGTAATTTTTGACACAACGGTTGTAATAAGCCCACTGAAATATATACTTTGCAAAAAATGATGAAATTCCAAGTCTCAGATGGGCCACAAGCACAAGATCACGCCCGAGTTACTAACCAACAAATTTTAACCGTTGATTTACATGGACAATGTTTGGACGGTGTTGATCATCGTATTAAAGTAATTATACTGATGCAATTGATAATCTAATTATTTTAGGATATCATTAGTGGGCCATGTGTCCAGTAGATTAATAGTCTAGTGATACACCTGTTACACATGCAACTATGGGAATGATTTTAGATGTAATCAAAGGTCTCACCTTGGATTTCAAACCCCCTGATTGAGGGGATTTGAAACCCCCAGTTACTTTATGGTGCCAAACAACCCAGGGGATTTGAAATGCCCTCAAATTCCCCCAAATCCATGGTGCCAAACCATAAAGGACTTTAAATGGAGTAAGATAATAATTCCAGCTACTTCAAGCTTCCCCTTAAATTAGGTGGAGATTACCGAATTTCACTTGTCTTGGGAATGTTCAGTACACGGAGCTTTCCTAAACCAACGTTTGTTTTAAGGTATGTCATCTAAATGCCACCCCATGTGCTAACATGTCACATGGAGATGAGAACCAACCCGTCCATCAGCTGGGTCTCGTTGTTTTGATGCGCTGGCATAAAAATCAGAGCCTTGCAATCTCATCAACTAGGTCATAATTTGCAAAAGAAGTCAACCCATGAAACAAAAACTTCAAGCAAGTTTTTGTAAGTTGCCAGCCATTTCTGACATTGTACTGCACCTAATAACCAAACTGGCCTGATTTCCATGGCAGAGGCTCTACATGGTGGGTCCCACATGATGGACTGCTTGAATTTCATGCGCTTGTGCCACTTTGGCACATTTGGTGCTGGGTACGCAAACTGCCTTAATACATGTGCATGAACCACATCCTCAATTCTCAATCTCAAATTTCAAGCAGATCCCACCGTCCTTGAAAGCACGTTGTCATTTTCCAAAAAGCAAGAACTTGTAGGCAAGAAAATTAACAATTAATACCGGATGGTGGGCTGTACATTGCCAAAGTGCCTGATGTGTTATGGAATTGGTGGCTTTGAGGTCTTTGGCATATCCACGCCACTCTTTTCCGCAAGATCATAGTTGATAGATGCAAGCTGAGACAAATTCTGAACATAGTGAAAGGAATAAAAAATTAGACAATAACTCGTTGGATTGATAAATAGAAGTTAGCTAAACCCACGTCCACATGTTTCTAGAACTCGTTGACATGACTCAAAACTTGGCTGAGTTGACTCAACTTTGTGAAACTTCAGGCTGAGTCACTGGGAAACTCACTTGTGATTTTCATCCCAACTCAACAGGAAATGTCAAGTTGGCTCACTGAATTGGTCAACTCACAAGCCAAGTCAGTCTCCTGGCCGAGCTGTTTTCCTTTCTAACAGAAAAGAGGAGACAGAAGGTTCAACACATTACCTTTGCTAGGAAAGGAGAGGACTCTACAAGTGCACCATCCCGTTTGGAGCTGTTTATTAACTATTTTTTTTCTCCTAATATAACTATTTCAGTCTTTACTGCTAAAGTGTATGTGTTTTATTGCTAAAGTAAAGAATTGTTCAACTCCTCGAGTTGACCCAACCTAGCTGCATGTCGAATCGAGTTTCCGGGTTTCTGAACTATGCCACTACCTGAAACCACATGTGCCAACCTGACTGACATGGATGGACAACCAAACTGTGCATCAGGTAGATCTCACCTTGTACTTGACATTGATCAAACATCTGCCTGTCAACTAATCAGATCAGCTACAGGTGCGGACAAAAGGGCATGGTTAAAAAGATGCCACCAAAAGTCCATATTCAATGTGCATGTGCAGCGAGGACTGGTCTGTTTTTGGGCCAGATCATCTAAAAAGGGGAGCCACCTGATGCATAGCTCAGATGCCCCCACACGTGGGCCAGCAAACTGATAAGGCGCAAGTTCCCTCTTACCTTGAATGAGAAATTACTAAATGAGTACGTAGTTGTAACAGCGGGTGCTCCGAAGTCTGCCAGAGTACCGCATTCATCTCCCTGTTTCATAGGCATCAAAGCATAAGAAAATGAGACCCGTTAGATTGCATGCAGAAAGATACCAATCAACTGATAAAACCGTTTGTTTACTTCTTCATCCAGTTGGGTGCTGAGTGAGCTGCTGCCGCAGCTAGCGCTTCCTGTATCAGTTGTGTCGTCAAAGTAATCAGTTGTTGTATGTATTTGTTCATCGGCTGAATTCCACACGTGGCGGCTCATGAAGTAGCTGGTGTCCTGTGCATCATCTGCTGCTGGAATGAATGCAGCCTGCATGCAGTATCAAGACCATCTCATGGTGATGTGTCATGAGGTAAATCTTTTAACAGCAATTAGAAATAGTAAGTTCAGCTGTATCAAGTTACCTTTTGACTGGCATGAGTGTCCCAGTTAATGTCTTTGAAGAAAGGATGGCGCTTCACCTGTCAGAATAGTTATGCTTGCATTTGATTTCGATCACAATAATAAATTTCGACGTGGAATGATACTATGATTGATGATAAGTGATAAGATTTCACCTCTCCAGCCCCCGTTGCTCCTAGCCTTTGGAACGGGTTTTCTTTGAGAAGCCTGAAAGCAGCAGAATGTCAAGTTTAGCCTTTTTTGAGGGATAGTACAGCCAATCTTTCTGTTTTTATTTATTTATTTATTTGTTATTATTTTTTGAAGGATAGCTCCAATGATTTAAGATGCGTTTGGTTGCATTGAATTTCATGATTAATCAGTCTAATTTGGTGCAAAATATCATGAAGTTTCATGATAATTATATTTGGTGTAACCAAATGCACCCTCTTTAAGACATTTATTGTATACTGTGGATCGAAGATATTTTTCTAATGGCCTTTTTGGTTTTCCAATTTCCTATGAAATGCAAAATAAATGAGTCATTATCATCATTTCCAGGTGTTTGTTTAAACACGAATGATGGCTCGCAAAATTGAGAGCCAAATACATTTGTAAAGGAAATTATAATCGTTACATCTTCACATTATAAAACTACCATTTTTACAATGATTCGTGGGTGAAACAAACAATGTAGAAAAATCATCATTACAGCCTCATGTAAGTGATGTCACCACAAAATTACAAGAGTAAATAATCATTACCCATTTACAGCCATTTACCGTTGTAATTGGAAAACCAAACAGGCCCTAAGTTTCAGAAAATGTGCATCTAATGTGTGCCAATGATCCTTTGCTGAGTATTACTGAGCCACTCCTGATTCTTGATACTCCACATATATTCACTGCTTTTGTCTTTCTCCAAGTATCATGGAATGTTAATCCCAGTCCTTTGCAAGTTCATAAAAACACTGATTGGTTTGAATGCAATCAAGAGAATTTCCACTAACAGATCCTGACATTGAAACATTGCATTCGTTTGAAAATTTCGTAGAAATTTTCACAAATTTTGTCAACTTTTCTCTCTATTTTCCTTTCATTTTATCCACCCATCCCTCATGTATGACAAGGCCTCCTGATATGAGGACTGAACACCTTCCACTTATGTGCATTTAAAGAGAACTGTTATAGCTGATGACATTTAAAGAGGGACTGATGGAGGTGGTAAAAGGTTGGAATGAAGGGCTTCAAGGGGTAGATTTATGGAGAAAGTTTTAGAGCTTGAAAGTTAAGGGTTGAAGGTCAATTTAGTAACATATGAGAAGTAAAAATGAGTTGTGAAACAATAAGTATAGAAGAGAGAGAGTAAGAAGAGAGGAGGATATACCTTAAGAGTCTCACTAAGGTTTTTCGGGAGACACCTTGAAGATTTTAATAGAGTCACACTATTAACACAAATATGGAATGGTTTACAATACTATGGTCTCTCCCATTTATAGATTGAATAGAACTTTCCTACATTAATTCAAGGACTTAGGAAATCTAAAAGACACTCTAGTTTCAAGGACAATTAATAACATAGGAAAACTAAAGCTAGTTCCATAGAGGACAAATAAATGACAACAATTTCCTAAGAATATCTTTCTAGAACAGAGATTCTTAAATGAAAACAACTTCCAATAAAGATATGAACCTTCTAGAAAATAGTTTGAATTACAGGCCCAATTTATGGATCTTTTAGACAGCCATGGGCCTTCTTTCAACCTGCGGCTATAAGTCTTAAAGCCTATGGGCCTGTCTTCAACAATGGGGCCCATATCATTCTCATTAGTTTTCTCTCTCCTGTCGTAAGCCTAAAGGGGCTGATCTCTCTCTGTCTCTCTCTTCTGTATGTGTGAGACAGATAGAGTCTCCATGTTACGCACACAAAAGAGGGGGAGGGAGGGAGGTTATTTGTCAATCAAATCACATGCTTCAAAGCTCCACGTTACAAATAGACATGAGAGAGATGGAGAGAGGTTATTTGTCAATTGAATCACATGCTTCAAAGCTCCATGTCATACATGCACACAAGAGAGAGGAGGGGGGAGGAGTTACTTGTCAATCAAATCATATGCTTCATGGCTCATCTCCTCTGGAACGTTTGGCCAGGGTATATTTCGATTCATTATATTATCAAAGATTTTCTGCAAGAGAATGGGAATTTTTGTCAATAAGCCCAAGCAAGCAAGGAAACAAAAACCTATTAAAGCAATGAATAGGAATATATAGTTACATGCATGTGACAAATACTATGCATAGCCAAACGAGATGATTTAGCATTAAACATCCACTCTTTCCTAGTACTGCTTCAACAACATTTACAAATAATTTAAAATTGTAAATTTAGAGTTTTTCTAATCACATACACATTTAAAAGGAAGCCCATCTACATGACATAACATGTTCCAATTTAGCATACAGGTACAAGATCCAAGCCATCCATGAGGTGGGTACCACCTGTTAGATGACCTTGCCCAAGAATCAAGCCTGTCCACTCATTAGGTGGGCAAAAGTTTATGAATCAAATGGACAGCTAACAAATCACCTTGTTTTTCTATACCAACAAATTTTCTCAAACATTGAGGCCCAATGATGAGTGGGCATCTTGATTTGGACCAGGGTATGTGCACGGTGGGCCAACCTGAAAGAGGGTCCAGATCTAGCAGCCAAGTGCTACATTAGATGACATAGTGACTCGCCGTTGGGCTACCTTATACATGAATGGGATTAGCAAGCCTCTATAAAGTATAAGCATAATAATAAGCATTGATAATCAGCAGCATGCTCCATCCAGGTTGGTGAACAGAGCGTTGGTCCCATTGAAATAAGAGACAAATCAACAGAAACTATATTATTGAATATCATGTAGCATTTAAAACAACCATCACAAGGAGGGAGGATCGAAGGAACAGTATGTTAGTTTGAACTTTGAAGGTACTGAATTTCCTTTATATATATATATATATATATATATATATATATATATATATATAGAGAGAGAGAGAGAGAGAGAGAGAGAGAGAGAGAGAGAGAGAGAGTATATATATATATATATATATATATATATATAGAGAGAGAGAGAGAGAGAGAGAGAGAGAGAGAGAGAGAGAGAGAGAGAGAGAGAGAGATAACTGCAGTTATCAGTCTCCAGCGAGTCAGATAGACTAGTCCAACATGAGTTGCAGTAATTTAACAAAAGAAATGATCAAGTAGGCTAAGTGCATGAAAAACTTCCCATGCACCTAGTTGCATTTGCACATGTGGAAAATCCGTATCACCAATCTGGACCATCTATTTGGCCTGACCCACTCTTTTGAGGCTAATCATACTGATCAGATGATCCAAAATGTCCTATTAGTGGCATGAGTATGGATGGACCAGAATGTGCCTAGAAGAAAGGTTCAGTCGGGGATGCTTGGAACCATCTGATAGCTGTCATTTTTTCTTTCTTTTATTTTCACAATAGCTATAAGACAAGCCATGCTTTATGGGACAAAATGTCGGGCAGTTAAGGAACAACATGTTTATAGGATTGAGTGTAGCTGAAATGCGGATGCTGAGATGGATGAGTGACAAGACAAAGAAGGATAGAATTAGAAATGAAATCATTTGAGGGAACTTAGGAGTAGAACCAATAATTAATGAGATAAGGGAAAATAGAGCTAGATGGTTTGGTCATGTGCAATAGAGACCAAGAACTGCATTAGTTAGGAGTGAGATGGTACAAGTTGAAGGCTCCAAAAGGGCAAGGGGAAGGCCCAAAAGGACGTGGGTGGAGGTAGTGGGAAAAGACTTGATGACATGTGGTCTAACTGAAGTTATGGCCCTTGATAGAGTGGAATGGCAGAACAGGATTCATGTAGCCAACCCCAATTAGTTGGGATAAGGCTTAGATGATGATAATGATGAATAGTAGAAGAAGAGTGGAATGGACCTAATGGATAATCTAGATAGGCGATGAGGATGCAAGTCCAAATGCAGCTATGTGCTTGGGAAGGTTTCCATATTTTCTCAATTAACAATATCTAGAACATACTTGTAGAAACAATTCCCAGAGAATTGCTCACCAATCACTTGCGACAATATGAGTAGAATGGGGCACAAATTGACTCATCAAGATCTTGACCTATAGACTACATGAACTTAGCTCTTATAATTTGTTCACAATAAAAAATTTAAAAATAAAATAGGATGATATAGGTTAATTGTTTCTAATAGTTGGGTTTGGATGATAGTAATCTTCACTTGAACTAAATAGGGCTATCCCAGATGACGTACTGTATAGGGTTGATTTGATAATGATAGTCAAACCATGCAACCTAAGGTTTACAATCCTTACTACAAAAAAGTTTACGTTAGTCACACACCAGGCTCCAAGCCAACCTTATTGTATCTTCACCATAGAATTGGTACACATGCAATACACTTACCCATGTCCCTCCTACAATGCCAAAGGGTTGCCTTAAAAAGGCATAATGCGGTACAAGTTGTTACAACCAGTTATTATTGATACCTATAAGGGCCTTAGCCAACAAGATTTGGGACCAGCGACGGAACTTTCATAAGAGCCCTCCCTGCAATAACCAACTATAACTGTGTTTGCCCGATGTGACTAATTGCCCACACGGTTGCTGGAATTCAAGCATGTGTGGTCTGCATCGTAAGTTAGCAACATTTAGTGATGTGTCAAAACATGGCTACTTAACACGGCGTCTACAGGCCTGCCCCACCCAAATCCATCAGTGTCCTCGTCGAGTCCAAGTACAACCAGATCTGGTCATCAAACTGCCACAAAGTCACATCTTTTTCCCCAACTCACTTCACTTTGTAGGAGTCCCTTCCATTTCACCAAGGGTTGGCTGTGGCTGTTTTGATACGGTTCCAGATCTCATTGGAAAGGCTTAAGGAATGAAACATGGAATATAAGATGCATTTTGAACTGCTCCATTAAATCCAACCTGTAAGCCAGCTTCCCAATGCTTCTTTTGACTTCGAATGGCCTTTCATGTCTCTGAATCAAGCCCCTGTGGGCCTTCTTCTTGCTGATTTTCTTCCAGATTTTTGGGGTAAGTTTCAGCATAACTTTATCACTTACTTGGAAGTCCAGAAATCTTTGCCCTTGGTCAGCCCATTTCTTCATCCATCGAGCTGCTTCGGCCAAGCAGTCCTTTGCTTCTTTGATATGCTCAGTCCTTGACCTTGCAATATGATACACTGCCAGGCAGCACCGCCATAATGCTGCTTTGCTACTTCATTGGGCGTCATTGGTTGCTGGCATATAGCCAATTCAAAGGGACCAGCGCCTATCGAAGAACTTTGCTGCAAGCAGTGTTTGAAATATCGGTATTGTGTTACATATTGCATCCTTGGGATACAAAGATGTATCAGTTACGCAAGGGATATATCATTTGTATTAGGTAATTTATCGCATTTTTTGGAAACATGGGAAAATATTGGGAAAATGGTTGAACTTTTCAATGAAACTTCAGGGATTGTTAAAAAAGACCTTAATACACACTTTTAAATCATAACATATAAAAAAAGAAGTGCACATAATCAATTTTCTTTGTATAGGGTCCTAAGCTATGTGTTGTCTGACTGAACTAATACAACTATATTCAAATTGAATGCATAACAATTAGAGTGTATGTGACAATTATTTTATCAAACACTCCTAAATACTTCGAAAGTAGCTTCAATTGACAGCTGGTTGAAGGGAATTTTTAAAAATTAATAATTTTTTTATTAATTTTTAATTAAAAATTATTTTATTTTCTGAAAATTGACGAGGACTTGACAAACCAATAGATCAACCCTCAGACATGCTTGATTTCATGTTTAGAGCAGTGCTTTAAGTATTGATGATATCGTCTGATATATCCCACGATATATCTTGCATCCCACCTGTGTGATATGAAACCCACAAGTAGAGGGGATATATCCCACGATATATCTTGCATCCCACCTGTGTGATATGAAACCCACAAGTCCAATTCAGTAAGCATTTTCGATTTTTGATCCTTTTTTTCTATAAATCATGTTAAATTAGTGTCAAATTATTACAAATGCATGATTTTTCATATTTTGCATGAAAAAACATGTATTGGGAACTTCAATTTTAAGATGCGGAGGAGATGGGCCGAGTTACGGAAAATTGAAAAAAATAAAAAATAAAAATAATTTCAATTTCTCGCAAATCAGTTGCAATCTTTGTGTCCAAACATGTATGTAACCCGATATTGTCATTCTTCTTTTGAACGTATTGCTTGTGTTTCCATACGTCTTATTACATTTATAAATTATATTAATAGACTTTGAATATACCTACATCAATTCAATTAGACAACGCATAGATTAGGACCCCAAACAAAGAAAACCTATTATGTGCATTTGTTTTTTGTAATGTTTTGATTTATAAGTGTATACAGTGTATTGATGTCTTTTTTAACAATCACTGGATTTTCATTGAAAAATTCGACCAATTTCCCAATGTTTCCCCATGTTTCCAACAGCAGCGATACATTACGCGATACAACCAATATATCCCATGCAATAACCAATGTGTATCTATATATCCCAAGGGTGCGATACGTAACGTGATACCGATATTTCAAACATTGCCGTTTAGGCACTCTTTCCTTGTGTGTTTCTCCACTGACAAGAGACCCACTAACAACAAATTTCACAATGGCCAATTCATTTGCCAGATCCTCCAGACCTTGCTCGAATTGGACAGTCTCGTCAGTCAGAGACTCTTAGAGCGATTCAAGCTTTTCACCCAGCATGACAAGTTGTGCCTCACATGCCAACTATCCTTTTTCATTGACTGCAGTAATCACTATCACTGTGATTTGCTCCTCGAGATGAGTCACTCAATCCTTCAGTTGTTCCAGGCACTCCCAACAGCCATCACAAGAGTCAGTCCCGCGTCTGTCAATGGGGTTTTGATGCCAAACTGTCACAAGGTTGATTTGAAAGTGATAGTCAAACTGTGTGGCCTAAGGTTTATAGTTCTTAGTATAGCTGAGTTGTTAAGAATAGCGGCTAAGGAAATAAAGGTACATTAACAACGGACACAGGCAACCAGAAATTTATAGGCTCCAAACTAACCTTATTATATCTTCAGTTAAGGAATGGTACATATACAGTACACTCACCCATGGTCCTCTTACAATGCCAAGGATTGCCTTAAAAAGATATAGATATGGTAATAAGTAGTTACAACTTACAACTAGTTATGACTGCAGCCATGTGTCTAAGTTCCTTTGCCAACAAGTGTGCCAATCCTAATGACCAAGTTCCAGCACTCATAATAGCCCTCCTTGCAATAACTGACTATAACTGCCTCCCTTTGCCCCATGTGACTGATCGCCTACATGGTTGTTGGAGTTCAAGCATGTGCTCTAACGGCCAGCACTTGTGTCCTGTTGTTGCATTGGTCCACCTATGCAGCCGTCTGTGCACTACCCTTAGTCCGCACCAAAAATCACCGATGTTTAGTGACGTGATAACGAGTGGCTACTGAATACGAGGTTACACATGCATACAACGAACAAAAAGTCTCAAAAGATATTCTGATCCAACGGAACATGCAAATTGCAAAACTATGCTTGGAAAGGAAAGAAAGAATATGAGTTGCAACTTAAAAGTACATGAAATGTATATACAAGGTGACATTTGGCATTCCCCTACAAACTGCCTTTAGATTAAAAGCATCAGGTTGCTAACCAGAAATGGATCTGCCCTGAGTGATCATTTTTAAGCGAACCTTGAAAGAGAGAGGTTGTAAAGAAATGCTTCTAGCCTATGTTTTTCCCTAATAAAATGGCAACACAGCTGAATAGAAGCAAGTCAATTTCCATTTATTATCTATAGAGGACTCAAGTCCAACCAGTTGGACCATAAGTCACAGTCCACCCAGCATATAACTTCGAACCTATCATGTGCGTATGACATGTAACCCATCCAATAATTTGTGCTAAGAACCAGCCACATCCACTCATCAGGTGGAAAAACTTGTATTTTGTTATTTATTAGTGGTTAGGCCTTGTTTATATGGCTAATGAGGACACCACTTCACTTCATGTACACCTTTGCGTACGTATCAAAGGACGAGGTGGGTTGCACCGATTTCCCTGTGGCTAAGCGAGTACCCATGATCGTGTTGAAGACCTCATGTGCATGTGCGAGCATCTGGAAGACCCCACACTAGGAAGATGCATTTGGGTTGTTATATGGAGTGATCTAGATCGTTGGATTGGTGGGACGTGACGATCAGGCCGTTGGATAGCATGAACCACATGATCGGGTTGTTGGATCGCATGAACCACATGATCGGGTCATTAATCGTGTATCGTGCACATCAGTTTTTAGACTTTAACATCTTTCAAGATTTAGTTTGATTATTTTATACTTGGACACCTTTATGAGTGCTTTTAGTATATTCTCTTTAGACTAGGGCCATTTTTATTAAAATTTCATAAGACGGTGTTTTATAGAATTTTGAAACTTCTTGAAGCTATAAAAGAGGACTAGGGTGGGGGATTTGTGACCTCTCCCGATTGGATTTTGCGAAAATAAAAATAAAAATAAGAAGAGGTTTTTGCTCTTTTCTTCTTCTTCTTCCATATTTATGAGATTTAAAGATACTTCCATGTGATTTGGAAGGGAGATTGATATGAGGCTAATCTTCATCAATGGAGACACGAGATCTACATCTATCCCCACATCATCACTCCTTCATTATCCATCAATGTATTTTCTTTAAAGTTATTCGATTCCCCTATCACAGATCTTCATCGTCTTCTAAACCTAACTTTCCTATACCCATCAACAATCGAAACAATAAAAGACGTAAACTCATCCAACATAGCCACACTTGTGACCATACGGCCACAAGTGTGAACCCTTCGGGTTGGCCATATGGCCACACCTTGGCCCTTTTGGTTTCCCATCACCCTAGAATTAAAACTCTCTTCTCTATTGTCCCAAATCCTACCCTAAATGACCTAGAAATCCCTAACTTTCCTATTTTCCCAAACTACCAAACCCTAACATTTCTCATTCTTCAATTCACCCAAAATCCTAACACCCCTTCTACCCAAAACCTTAATTCCCATATCCTAACCTCTAAACCATTTAACCCTTTCATCCAATTTGATCCCATAAACCCTAAATTTTATATTTTCCTAATTTCTCCAACCCTAATTTTACCCTAGGTAGTATTGAGTCTTTTATTTTGAAATAGGCTTTACCTTGTGCTAATTGGATATCCCTACATCCATTAGATCATAATTTCCTTTATTTAATGATCTTGTGCTACGATGTTGGTAACCTAAGCTAGGTTTATGCATGATATTCTTATGGTTTACTTGGTATCAATGATGGTAATTGCAGGTTTTATGTTATTTTGTTAATTACCTTAATTTTGCTACTTGATCTCACATAATATTTGGTTCATGTATTGGTCCTGCATCAAATTTGGTATTAGAGCCATAGGTTTAGCATAGGATTTGTGTTACATCTAGGTTAGAGTCGCATCTTGGGTTTCCTTTTGGAGTTTCCTTGTGTATGCCCACTTGTTCGAGACGTGGTTTTGGTCTACAACCAATAATGAGTCTAGAGTAGATTGTCGGGGCCCTTAATGCTATCAATAACCGTCTGATGACCATTGCAGCACACAATAGAGCTATTGCCACTCAATTAACCACGACCAATGCGTGCGTCAATCAACTTAAGGCCTCTTTACAGGCTAACCCCCGACACTAGGGAAGACGTTCAATCTCAGGCTGGAGATTAAGTTGATAAGAAAGAGTGTAGTCATGGTCAAGGAGTTGGTCGTGGTCGAGCACAAGTGACGCCGCCACGTGAGAAACGTTATGACCGTCATGATCCAGATGCACAAGTCATGAAAAGTGTGAAAGTTGAGACCCCCGGTTTTGATGGTCGCTTGGACCCAAAAGCATTCCTTGATTGGTTGGCAGACATGGACCACTATTTTGAGTGGTATGATATGTTTGATGCCCGATAAGTGAGATTTGTTAAGATGAAGTTAGTGGGTCAGGCCAAACTTTTTTGGACCAACATGGAAAGTAAAATTGAAAGGAAATGAGAACCCTAGTTGCGCACTAGGCCGAGATGAAAGAGGACCTTAAAGAAAAGCATCTCCCTCTTTCTTATCACCAGAGGCTCCTAGACCAGTGGCAGGCTTTGTGCCAGAGATCCATGACCGTGCAAGATTATATCGCTAGGTTCGAGGAATATATGATGCGATGTGACATTGAAGACCCGATGATTACATTGTCTAGATTCAGGATGGGGCCTCTGATTTGAGATCCAATGAGAACTTTACTCTCATGATATTGGCACATTGGAGCACATGACCAAGTGGTGCAAGACATTGAACACTACCTCAAGGCACCAATTGGTAAGCATTATGACTCTCGGGATCCAAGTATCAAGACTTACTTTCAAGGGGCTAAGCCTAACATAGGGAGTCCATCTAGATCCAAAATTGGGTCTCAGTCCGACCCTAGAGATGTTAAAAGAAAAGGGATAGCAAGTGCTAGCTATAAGGGAAGTGAGCAAACGCGATGCTTCAATTGCCATGGAGTTAGTCACTTCGCGTGTCAATGTCCCTCAAAAGATAGGAACAAAGCCCTAGTGATTGATGATGATGAGGAAGGAGTTGAACAAGACGATTTTGAATAAGTTTATCAGCTCAACATCAATGGTGCTAGTGATGAAGAAGTACGAGAAGAAGAGACCACACCACTTGCAATAGTTACATGCACCTTGACCAATGCTAAGGAGAATGATGATTGGTGTCGAACTACGATATTTTACACCTATGCAAAATGTGGAGAAAATTGCAAGGTGATCATCGATAGTGGTAGCTGTACTAATGTGGTCTCCACTAGCACTTTACCCCATTTGGGTTTGAAATTTGAACCGCACCCTCAGCCCTATAGAGTGTCATGGGTGGATGCATCTTCCATGCCTGTTACCCAACGATGTCCCATACCCATTAAATTTGGATCCTATTCGAATTCGCTGTCATGTGACATCTTACCTATGGATGTTGGGCACATCATTTTGGGACGGCCTTGGCTATTTGACCGCGATGGGGCGATATACAGCCGCTCAAATGTATGTTCATTCATGCATCAAGGCAAAAAGATATCTCTAGTTCCTCTCCCACCAAAAAGCAATGCAGAGAAGAAAATTAAGGGAAGTCGAGTAACCTAAGGGATACGAGGAAATCCCAACCTAAGTTTCTCCATGTTATCAACGCCAAGGAGTTTGAGAGACACTACGGTAGATTTGATGGTGTACGCCTTAGTGGTGAGAGAAGTTACATAGGAGGTTAGTGTCGAAAGACACCCCCTGAGGTGAAGCCGATTATGAATGAGTTTCACGATGTATTTCCAGAAGACTTACCAGATGAGCTTCCACCCATGAGGGGCATCCAACATGTCATTGATCTTGTCCCTGGGTTGACTCTACCAAACCTTCCCCATTATCGAATGAACCCTACAAAGCATGCAAAGTTGAAAAGACAAGTAGATGAGCTCCTTAGAAAGGGTTTCATTCAGGAAAGTTTGAGCATATGTGTCATGTCGGCACTCCTCACACCCAAGAAAGATGGCACATGGCGCATGTGTGTGGATAGTCGAGCCATCAACAAAATCACGATCAAATACTGGTTTCCCATATCGTGTCTTAATGATATGTTAAACATGATGGCGTGTGCCACAATCTTTTGGAAGATTGACCTCAAGAGCGGGTATCACCAAATATGTATACGCCCAGGAGATGAGTGGAAGACAACCGTTAAGATGAAGGATGGAAAATACGAGTGGCTAGTCATGCCTTTTGGCTTGACTAACGCCCCGAGCACATTTATAAGAGTAATGGCCCAGTCACCCAGGTGTTGAGACCCTTTATGGATAAGTTCCTTGTGGTGTATTTTGATAACATTCTTATCTATAACACCTCAAAGGAACAACATCTCCACAATCTGAGGCAAGTTTACAGGGTCCTCAAAATGGAAAAGTTGTACACCAACCTTAAGAAGTGCACGTTTATGTCAAAAAATGTTATCTTCTTAAGGTTTCTCATATCATCTGAGGGCATGAAGGCGGACCCCGAGAAAGTTTGGGCCATAACTGAATGGCTTGAATCGTGCAATATTCACGAGGTACGAAGCTTTTATGGCTTAGCAACTTTTTATAGGCAGTTCATCAAAGGATTTAGTTTCACCATGGCTCTCATTATAGATTGCATCAAGAAAGGAGAGTTTCTATGGACTAAAGCTGCCTCTAAAGTATTTAAAGAGATTAAGGGCAAGATGAGCGAAGACCCCGTCATGCACCTACCAAACTTTTCTTAAGTTTTTGAGGTTGCGTGTGATGTATTTGGGGTGGGTATAGGTGGAGTGTTTAGTTAAGAAGGGCACCCCGTTGCTTTAGTGAGAAGTTAAATGAGGCAAAGCAACGGTATTCCACCAATGACAAAGAGTTCTATGTTGTTGTCCAATCCTTGCGCCATTGGCGGCATTACTTGTTACTGCAAGAATTTGTCTTGTTCTCTGACCACGAGGCCTTACGTTACCTCAGTTCCCAAAAGAAAACTAAACCCTAGGCATGCCAAATGGGTCCAATTTCTTCAGGAATATTCTTTTGTCCTGAAACATAAGGCTGGAGTCGAGAACGAACTTGTTGATGCCCTTAGTCGTCGTGTGGTGCTACTCCAAAGTATAAGAGTGGAAGTGATTGGGCTTGATCAATTGATAGAAGAGTATCCTACATGCCCAAACTTTGGTGAGTTGTATGCATCACTACGAAATGGTCAGTCAACCGGCAGTCACGGGTTTATCATCATTGATAAGTTCCTATTTAAAGGTGACAAACTCTGCATTCCTCGTACCACTCTCCGTGATTTCCTAGTTTGAGAACTTCATGCAGGAGGGTAGCCAATCATTTAGGGAGCGACAAGACCATTGCCCTTGTGGAGAACAGATTTTATTGGCCAAGTCTCAAGCGAAATGTAGTTAAGATTGTTGGGCAGTGCAGGACTTGTCAACTGGCGAAGTAGAGGAAGCAAAATACAAGATTGTATATGCCTTTGCCAGTACCCCATGCGCAGGGATAGGACATAAGTATGGATTTCGTGTTGGGATTACCGAAACTATCAAGAAGCACGATTATGCATTTGTGGTTGTGGACCGTTTTTCCAAAATGACCCATTTCATTCCATGCCCAAAAACGTCAGATGCCTCCAATGTGATCGAGCTTTTCTTTGGGGAGGTAGTGCGTTTACATGGTCTGCATAAGACCATAGTGTCTGATCGTGATGTACGCTTTATGAGTTATTTTTGGAAGACACTATGGCACATGATGGGGACAAGACTTCAATTTTCATCTACCTATCACCCTCAAACAGACGATCAGACTGAGGTTGTCAATAAGAGTCTGGGAAATCTGCTTAAATGCCTTGTGGGTGATCACGTCCGAACTTGGGATACTGTTTTGCCTATAGCTGAGTTGGCATATAACAGATCCATTAATAGGTCCATAGGCATAAGCCCATTTGAGGTTTTGCATGGCTACAAACCTAATAAACCTACTCTCATACCTATGTCTGTATCCCATAAGCCATCTAAGTCAACACATGAGTTTGCACGTCACATACACGAGTTGCATAGTGAGATTAGGAAGCGAATTAACTTAAATAATGAAAAACATAAAGCATTCGCGGATTCTCATCGCAAGTTTTACGAATTCCAAGTAGGAGATTGTGTCATGGTTCGTCAAGTTGAAGCACAGGCCGATTTCATATAGTACTTGAATTACAGAGGATGAGTTATAACATTTGGATCCAGACATTTTTGGAGCGCTACAGGAGTTTTAGTCCGCCAGAGGCGAACTCTTATCAGCCGAGGAGAGTTGATGAGGACATCACTTCACGTACACCTTTGCGTACATAATAGAAGAGGGGGGCTGCACCGATTTTCCTGTGGCTAGGCGAGTACCTGTGATCATGTTGAAGACCCCATATGCATGTGCGAGCATTTGGAAGACCCCAAACTAGGAAGATGTACATGGGCTGCTATATGGAGTGATCTAAACCGTTGGACTGGAGGGATGTCACGATCGGGCAGTTGGATCGCATAGACCACATGATTGGGCCATTGATCGTGGATCATCCACATCAGTTTTTTAGACCTTATCATCTTTTAGGATTTGCTTTGATTATTTTATATTTGGACACTTATGATTGATTTTAGTAGTTCCCTTTAGACTAGAGCCATTTTTATTAAAATTTCTTAAGATGATGCTTTTTGAAAATTTGAAACTTCTCGAAGCTATAAAAGAAGTGAGAGGGGCATGTGACCTCTCCCCATTGGATTTTGTGAAAAAGAAGAAGAAGAAGAATAAGAGGTTTTTGCTCTTTTCTTCTTCTTCTTATATTTTCATGAGATTTAAAGATACTTCCATGTGATTTGGAAAGGAGATTGGTGTGAGGATAATCTTCATCAACGGAAGTGCGATGTCTCCATCTATTCCCATATCATCACCCCTTCATTATCCATCAAGGTATTTTCTTTAAAATTCTTTGATTCTCCCATCCCAGATCTTCATCTTCTTCTAACCCTAACTTTCCCATACCCATTAACAATCCAAACACTAAAAGACCTAAACCCATCCAACCTAGCCACACATGTGACCGTACGGCCACACACGTGAACCCTACGAGTTAGCCATATGGCCACGCCTTGGCCTTTTTGGTTTCACATCACGATAAAATTAAAACCCACTTCTTTATTGTCCCAAACCCTACCATGAACCTAGAAATTCCTAACTGTCTTATTTGCCCGAACTATCAAACCCTAACTTCTCTCATTCTTCAATTCATCCAAAATCCTTGCACCCTTCTACCCAAAACCCTAATTCCCATAGCCTAACCTCTAAACCCTTTAAGCCCCTTCATCCAATTTGATCCCATAAACCCTAAATCCTATATTTTCCAATTTCCCTAACCCTAATTTTACCATATGTAGTATTAGGTCTTTTACTTTGAAATAGGCTTTACCATATGCTAATTGGATGTCATTACATCCATTAGATCTTAGTTTCCTTTATAATGATCTTGTGCTACAATGTTGGTAACCTAGGCTAGGATTATGCATGTTATTCGTATGGTTTACTTGGTATCAGTGATGATAATGACAGGTTTTATGTTCTTTTGTTGATTACCTTAATTTTGCTACTTGATCTTACATAATATTTGGTTCATGCATTGGTCCTGCATCAATGGTGCTTTCCACTTGATGAGTGGATAGGGCAGAATTTTGCACAAGGTCATCCTCATGGTGGAGCCAACCTATTGGATGGGCTGGATCTTCCGGGCACATGATAGATTGGAAGTTATCCACTGGGTGGCCACCCATAACTTATGGTCCAAGGTTGAACTTGACACGTCTTATCTACAAACAGGGAGAATGCCAAATTCAAGCATATTGCCCAGAAACAAACAATCTCCCCACGGTAAAACAATAAATTAACAAAAGGATAGCTGATACCTTCCCTTACAATTGGGTTATCTCCGCCCCTTTGTAGTTTTATTCAATTAAATATACTTCGCTTATTTCCATGAACAATAAATGTCTTATATAAAACGAAAAGGGTCATGTGTACCAAAGTATGCTACATGCGATCAATGACGCACAAGGAAACTTGCATGTACCACATGAAAATAACAAAAAAGATTAACAAATATATCAACTGCCAAAGGGGAAGGGGAAGCCCAAGATAAACCTTGGACTGACACTTAGAAAACCCTAGATTTTCCATGACAATGCTAATAGAATGAGCCTAGAAATAAATATCATAAGATAACCCATCCACTAGATTGTGCATATGGGAAAATGAAGGTAAAGAATTTTCAGAACAAGGTGGTGGGTGGATGTGACAATGGGTTGAGTCTGGGCAAGCCCAAGATTGACATGGTTATTTGTCATGCTAAAAATAAGGCCCTCAACTGGCCTATTTAGTAATTGGACCTTTAATTTCAGGCACAGAGCCTCCCATAAACATTATAAATGGGTGTGTCCTTGGGCTCAGGTTGGGCCTCAACAGAATTTTCTTGCAAAAAATCTAGGCCCAGACACAACTTGTTTATTAATCAGGCTTCAAAATCAGGTCCATACCTAAGCTGCAGGCACAATTAGATCCCGGGCACAACATGTATCAGGCCAGGAACCAAATCACTGGGCCAGCCTGGCCTATGACACCCTTAGTGTCGCACCACCAACACCCAAGTGTTGAAATAACAATGACTTGGAAAACTAGTCCACCATCAATGCAACAAAGAACATGAGTGAGAATTAGTGAATGGTGGATGAAAGCTGCACATCATTTGCAAAGAACTAGTTTTCCTTATGTCATTGCATGCTGGATACAATTTCTATTCCCCACAAATCATATGCTAGTTACATGCTCATGGCATAGGAAAGAGGATGCTAGCACCTAGCAGGTGGTGTGACGAGGACATCCGAGCACTATACTAGAGAAGGGTTGAGCCAATCTCCTTATGGCTAGACAACCATTACATGCGGCCCACTTGGCCCAATTCACATTCCCAGCCACGTTGAAGACCCCACACTGGGAAGATACACGTGGATTGCATACAGAAGCTTGATAGACACGATGATCAGACCATTGGATCATCATCGTCAAACATCTTGATCGTGGACCCCCATGGGCCACGAAATAGTTTAGTTGTTTAGATTATTTACATGCTTCGTTATTTTTTGTATAGTTTATATTTGTGATGACATTAGGGAGTTAGAAACGACTTAATTTATTAAGCGTCTTTATGTTGGGAATCCTATATGAGAGCGTCTTTTTGTAAATGGTCTTTTCTAAGACTATAAAAGAGAAAGATGGGTGTGTGAAGCTCTAATGCCATTATTTTGAAGAAAAAAAAAAAAAACTGTGTTTTCTCTTCTTCATGTGATTTGAAGAATACTCCATGTGATTTGGAGCTTGGGTGTGGTGTGATTTCATTCACCATTCAATGGAGGTGTAAAACTTCCATCTATCATCTTCCTTCTCTATTCTTTTCTATCCAAAAGAGGTATTTTCCCAAAAACCTTCATCTCTCTTCTTTCTTTCATATCTAAATCCATCCAAATCATCTTTTTCTTCAACTTTTCATCATCAAACTACATTTCCACTTGCTTCCCCATCTAAACCCATTGATTTCCCATCCATAGGCCTACCCTAAACCCTAGATTCCCAAGTTCCTATTTTTTTCAATTTATAAAAAACTTAATTCCAAAATTCCCAAATTTTCATGAACCATAATTTTTCAAGTTTCAGATTTTCCCCTCCCTAACCCTAATCATAAAACCTATAAGTCATTCCCTTGAGTGTGGAATGTGCTTATACTAAATTGGAAGTTCTATCCTTCTATCGGACCTAGTTTTAATTGATTTATGTGATTTCTAAGCATTTGGGCATGCGATTTAGGTTAAATCAGATTTTATTTCCTATTAGTTACTCTTAATTACTTAGTGGGTTAGCATATTTTGTTAATCGAATTACTTTATGGAATCTTTCATAATCTCCACGTTGCATGCTAGCATTAAATCATGTGTCCTGCATCATGGTGTAAAAAAGAAATAACAGATTTGTTATCCTGTTACCAATTTCATCAACAACATCTGCAAAAAAGAAGGGAGTCTCAAATTGCAAATAGTCAACATGTAAATAAGAAGTATTCATCATGTTCACAAATCCATGAAAGGAATGATGTACAAGTCAGATGGCATACCTGTGGATGTTCTGCATTGAATGGCGGAATACCTACAAGCAGCTCAAAGAGAATAATACCCACAGACCACCAATCTGCAGTTGTGCCTACAAGTCACAAAATGAGAAGCTAATGCAGTCAGAGAAAAGAAGAACATCTTGATTCTCATAATTGCAGTATATGGAGTTTGCAAATTTCAATCCCATTAGAGACTACATACTATGACCCATTCCTAGAAGTATCTCTGGTGCCAAATAATCAGGGGTACCAACTGCTGGATTCTTTTGGCGTTGTGCACGTTTCTGTGTTTGTTGTTCTGCTGATAAACTAGGTTCTTCATCTCCAAGGAACGCAGTGCTACTCACTATTGGTCCTGATAGATCATCTGTGCTACCAATAAGACCAACCCTAGAAAGCCCAAAATCTGTTAACTGTAACAAAAGGTATTAGAGTTTGTGAGAGAAGTTACAAATAAGGACATTCATTTCCAGGATAAAATCAACAAAAACAACACAACTTTGCACCAGTATAGATAGAACAGGAGAGTGTGAATTGACAACCGGGAAATGGATTTAGTGTTACTAGTTGCAATAGTTCAAAAAGCAATGTAATGGTCCCTCGGTAGGATTGTGCTGCCATGTGAGTGGTGTCATGTGATACTCAGCCATGGCTCATTCCAAAAGCCCAGGTAAAAGAGGAAGGTTGACATGGACACACCCAATCATAGAACTTTTGCCAATGCACCATATTAAAAGGCAGACCCAAATTGCAGGAGAAAAAGGTTATCATGGTGGTGGTGATGAGTAGTTCGATAATATAAAAATGTCTAACACCATATACATTGACGGAACTCAGATCTGAAGAATTCGAAAAAAAAAAAAAAAACTGTGGAAGACTGAAAAAGCATTACGGTATATGAGGCTTAGGACGACTAATTCTCTGCATGCCTCTAGTCCACCAATGGGTTTGACTGCAGAAGGCTCAGGTCATATCATTCTCAACAACACCATGACCAAACCACTGGCAGGCAGTAGGAAACTGCAGCAGTATGGGCACTCCAAGTGGCAGTTCCCAGCTAAAAGTTCTTTACACAGTTCTAGTTGGCAGTTGTTCTGTCATTAAGCACTGATAAAGGTACTGATATCATAGAAATACAAAATCAAAAGGTATTTAGTCAGTTTGTTGAGTGATGAGAATATCCCAAGGCCAAAAATACTTGTTCAATAGAGCTGGATGGCCAGCTCAATATCATCAAGCTCCCAATTAAATCACCACATACCTTCAGTGTTAGTCTTGTGAATCATTCAAGGTGTTCCATAACGGTAACGGTGGCCATAATGGCCACCACTGTTACCTTAATTTCAAATTCTTTACTCAACATCTGTTTGACATATTCTATAAAGTCCAAATCATCTCCGGTGACAATTATATCATCCATATAAAATGAGTATAATGGTTTGGCTCTCTTACTAAGTGTGAACAAACACAATATGATCCAACTGACATCGCCTAAAGCCGAATGAGGGAACTGCATAACTGAACCAGGCAAACCACACTCTTGGAGATTGTTTGAGGTCATAAAGAGCCTTTTTCAGCTTACACACTTTCCTAGTCTCCCCCTTAAGCTGAAACCCAGGGGAAAGATCCATATAAACTTCTTGAGTCAGATCCCCATGAAGGAAGGCATTCTTAATGTCCAGTTGATATAATGGTCGGGAAAGATTGGCTGCTAAGGAGATGATCAGGCAAACTGAGTTCAACATGACCATAGGAGAGAAGGTTTCATTATAATCAACACCATAATTCTGCAAGTACCCTTTCGCAACCAGATGCGCCTTTTAACATTCAATAGATCCATCAGCCCGATACTTGATAGAATACACCCACTTACATCCCCACATACTGCTTACCTACAGATAAGGAAACAAGATCCCATGTGCCATTCTTATCTAGGGCAGCCATTTCAGCCTCCATCGCTTGCTTCCATGCAAGAACTGCAAGTGCCTCAACAACTAATTTGGGAATTGAGGAGATAAAAATGGCAGCTAGGAGAGCATGATATGTAGGAGAGATAGAGTCATAAGAAATAAAGTTAGAAATAGGATGTAAGGTTGGATGATGACTATGAGTACAAGAAGCAACAGGAGAGGATGAATGAGTAATTGATGCAGGACATGAAATTCAGATATGATGTGCAAGAATTCAGGCTTAAGATCACGTTATTTCAGAAATAATTACACAAATTCCATATCCCACATAAAAGTCCAAACATTCAATTAAGGGGAATCTATGTGGGTCCAGGCCTACACAGGCTGGGGCCAGAACAATAAAAATTATAAGTCAAACGATACTCAAAGGGAAATAGAATTCAGCCACACATGCATAGTAATCAGCTCCTAATCCAAGGGATACCCCAATTTCAATTCGAGGAACCCTGGGATGAGAAAAAAAAAAACAAATTATGGATAATGCAAACTAGGACTAAGGTTATGAAACTAGATAAGAAAAAGGAAAAGAGAAGGAAATCCAGAACCTGGAACAGATCCCACATGCGGGTAGCAGGGCAACGTACCGGCGCACGTGCGTAGTAGGGGGGTCGCACGTGTGGAGGAGGCCCGAATGCCAAAAGGGGCTTCTTGGCCTTGGTCGAATAGGGAAGTCTCCAAACCCTCCAAATTTGGTGGTGATCCAACGTAGGGTTGAGACACGGTGCTCTATCGAAGTTTCAGCCCTTCCGCAGGGCCAGATTCTAGAAACTAACTGTAAAAAGACAAACAACTACAAAACAAGTGAATTTGAGGCGAAGATGATCGAAGGATGGATGAAATAAGATAGAGGGGCAGATTGGGATAAACGTGGCTTCACACCACGGTAGTTGACCCTTCGAAAAGGGAGGGCTTCATACCCACTTTAATTTTTTCACAAATCAGAAACTTAGAGAGCAGAAAAACCACGCAGGAATTTTTATTCAACTTTAATAAATCAAAAAAAACTACAAGGGGTGACTATTTATAAGAAAAAACCTATACCCCTAAACTCGCGCCATGTGCGTGACCTCTTACTTGGCGATGAAGTAAACTAAAATAAAAACCAAACAAAGAAATCCAAAGTAGTCATGATATTCTAAATAATAACAATAAGCAAAACCTAAAATACGAAATCAATCCGACTAGTGGGCTATGATCACGAGATCTTATAGTGGGCTTTTCTTGATTGTCGGGCCCACTCTTTTGAATTAAAACTTCGTCTCCTAACTAGGAGGCCATCCCTGGACGTCGTCACCGATCCAAATCAATGGTGGAGTCCTCCTTCAGGCGTACATGCGTAGGGGGTGGCGTGCGTGCGCGTGTGCATGTGATATCCCCATCAATTCTCCCTAGCTGCAAAGATTTCGCCACTGGCGAAATAAAACTCCTGAATCGCTCCAGGATGTCAGGATCAAGTCTCTGAAGCTCTTCCTCAGTGAGTCACGTGTTGTCTGAAGCTGGGCGTGACTTCCATTTAACCAGGTATTTCTAAAACCCATCGTCCAACATTGAAACTATCTGATGGTCCAGGATATCCTCTATTTCCCCTCTGGGTGTGTGAAGGTTAGGTATGGGAGGTAGAGGTTGGGAAGAAAGGTCAGAAAGAATAGATATGAGAAGTAGAGATTGGAAAAATGGGTCGGGACGGGTAGGTATGGGAGGTAGAGGCTGAGAAAATGGGTCGGGACGGGTAGGTATGGGACGTAGAGGCTGAAAAATTGGGTCGAAAAGGGTAGATATGGGAGGTAGAGGCTAGAAAAATGGGTCAGGAAGGGGTCATGGTTAAAGGGCTAAATATGGGGAATCAGGATGGGTAGGCGAAGGGCCGGACAAAGTATCAGTGGTCCCTTGAAAAGTAACTAGATCCTCCACATCGAATGTGAAACTAATTCCTATGGAAGGTAAAAAATCCACCTCATACACATCGAGACAGTTTTGTTTTATAATTTTGAAGGGTCCAGCGCTACACACGTGTAACTTACGAACGGCCCCTGGAAGGTACCGCTCGGGCCTGATGCGGACCATCACAGTCCCCAATATTGAATTTTTTGAAATGTTTATGTTGGTTTGTACAAAATTTGTAATGTTCATTACTAGTAGTGATCTTCTACCTGATTCCTGATGCAATGAATGTATGTGATGCGCAAAAGACTCTGCGGACTCTGATAGCCTATGAGACAAGAACAGAAGGACAAGGTCAATAGGCTTCCTGGGCTTGTAACCAGTAACAACTTCAAAAGGACTTAGACTTATGGACTTATTGACAGAACTATTGAATACAAACTTGACTATTGATGTGCAATTTGATGTTGCAAATTTGATGCAGGACATGAAATTCAGATATGATGTGCAAGAATTCAGGCTTAAGATCACGTTAGTTTAGAAACAATTACACAAATTCCATATCCCACATGAAAGTCCAAACATTCAATTAAGGGGAATCTATGCGGGTCCATATGCCTACACAGGTTAAGGCTAGAACAATAAAAATTATGGACCAAACAATGCTCAAAGGGAAATAAAATTCAGCCGCACATGCATAGTAATTAGCCCATAATTCAAGGGATTCCCCAATTTCAATTTGAGGAACCCTGGGATGATTAAAAAAAAAAAAAGAAAAACAATTTATGGATAATGCAAACTAGGACTAGGGTTATGAAACTAGGTAAGAAAAAGGAAAAGAGAAGGAAATCCTGAACCTCGAACAGATCCCGCGTGCGGGCTGCGAGGCAGGGTACCGGCGCATGTGCGTAGTAGGGGGCCGTACCTGTAGAGGAGGCCCGAATCCCAAAAGGGACTTCTTGGCCTTAGTCAGCCAGAGGGGTCTCCAAACCCCAAATTTGGTGGCGATCCGACGTACGGTTGAGCCACGGTGCTCTGTCAAAGTTTCAACCATCCTGCAGGGCCAAATTCTAGAAACTGATTGTAGAAAGACAAACAACTTATAAAACAAATGGATTTGAGGCGAAGATGATCGAAGGATGAATGAAATAAGATGGATGAGCGGATTATGATAAATGTAGCTTCGCACTACGGTAGTTAACCTTTCTAAAAGGGAGAGTTTCGCACCCACTTTAATCTCAGCCCTTCGAAAAGGAAGGGCTTCACACCCACTTTAATTTGTCCACGACTCAAAAACTCAGAGAGCAGAAAAACCACGTAGGAACTTTTATTTAACTTCGATAAATGAAAAAAACTACAAGGGGTGCCTATTTATAGGAAAAAACATATACGCCTAAACTCGCACCCAGTGTTCGAAATATTGGTATCGCACAATGTATCGCACCCTTGGGATACAGATACGTGTCGGTTATCGCACAGGATATATCGTTTGTATCACATAGTTTATCGCACCTTTTGGGAAACATGGGGAAACATTGGAAAAATGGTTGAATTTTTTAATGAAACTTTGGGGATTGTTAAAAAAGACCTCCATACACACTTTTAAATCATAAAATCTCAAAAAAGAACGACACATAATAGGTTTCCTTTGTAGAGGGTCCTAAGCTCTACGTTGTCTGATTGAACTAAGACAACTATATCCAGTATCCACCTCGTGTATCTATTTTTCTATATCATTTTAGGACATTATGCAAAAAGTTAAGCAGATCCAATAATCAGGTAGACCATATCATAGGAAACAATGGTGATTGAGCATTAGTGGGCCACTTGAACTTTGGATATGCTTCACTTTTTGGGCTAAAATCATAAAATTATATGGTAAAATGGATGGACCAAGCGGATAAAATACATGAATTATAAAGGCCCCACAGAGTTTACTCACTATGTTGTTCCCGGGAACGGATTGACTACTCCCCCTAACACTAGCCAATGGCTAGTGGTTGGTGCTATGTGGGCCCCACCATGATGTATGTGTTTCATCCACGCCATCCATCTTTTTTTACAGATCATTTTACAGTATTATTCCAAAAATGAGCTATATCCAAATCCCAAGTGTACCATGTTACAGGAAATAACGTTGAATGAGGGTCGACCATTAAAAACATTTTGGGGCCATAAAAGTTTTGGATTAAGCTGATATTTTTTTTCTCTTCATCTGGGCATGTATGACCTAATCAACAGATTGGATGTCAAATAAACAGTATAGTGGGCCATAGGAGGATTTTAATGGTTGATATCCAATCACTATTTTTTTTATGTGGTGTGGTCCACCTGAGATTTATATCCCTCTCATTTTTGGGATCCAGCAATAAAATGTTCTGTAAAAATGGATGAACAGAATGGATGAAACACATACATCATGGTGTGGCCCACAGAGCACCAACCACCAGCCACGAAGCTGGTGTCAGGAGTAGCCAATCCGTTTCGACCCCAGACGGACGCGGATTTCCTGCTAAAGCCTTTCGCAGGGAGTTCCTGCATTGGGGCCCACTATGATGTTTGTGAGAAATCCTCCCCTTCCATCAATTTTGTGAGTTCATTTCAAGACAATATGCCAAAAATGAACCGTATATAAAGCTCGAGTGGGCCGTGCTAAAGGAAAATGTGGTTAGGGAAGTTCCTACCGTTGAAACCTACCTAGGTTCGACAGTGATGTTTACATGACATCCATACCGTTAATAACTTCATTCCTATAGGGAGAACTGAAATCACAAATATTAGCATGATTCAAAACTTTCATGGCCCATGAATATTTCAACTGTGGACATTCAATTATCACATTTTCAACCCACTTGAGCTTTGGAACCGGATCATTTTTGGCATCGTATCCTAAAATAAACTCACGAAACGAATGGCCGGATAAGATTTCTCATAGACATCACAATTGGCCCCACCTGAGTTCCCAGCGCAGGAAGTTAATGCGAAAGTCTTTCGCAGGAAATCGGCGTCCGTGGCAGACGCTCCTCCAATGGTTCAAAGTTAAATGGGCCCCACAGTAATATATTTATTATATCTATACCGTTCATATATCTGGAGAGATCATTTTATATCAAATGAGTAATATCCAAAGCTCAAGTGGACCACACCACAAATAGCAGTGGGGATTGATTCTCACCGTTAAAACATTTGTGTGGTCCACTTGACCTTTTGATCTGTCTTTTTTTTTGGCTCAAGCGTTACGACGAGCTCGCAAAATGGACGAACGGTTTGGATATAACACATACCTCATGATGGGACCCATAGAAGTCGGTGACGACATCACCACACCAGTCGGTGGTGTGCGGTACACCGGAAGCGGATAGCGTACTGAGTAAACCTTGTGAGGTCCACGGTTATTTATTTATTTTATCCACTCCGTTAATACATTTTAACAGATAATTTTAAGATTTAATACCAAATTGGAAGCATATCCAAACCTCATGTGGACCACACCATGGGAAACAGTGTGATTGAACCTATACCATTGAAAAATTCATTGAGGCCACAGAAGTTTTGGATCAAGCTGATGTTTATTTTTTCTCTTCATCCATGTCTCTGTGATCTTAATAACAGGTTGGATGACAAATAAACATCACCGTAGGTCCCAGAAAGGTTTCAACGGTGGAAATCATTATTCCACACTGTTTCCTGTGGTATGGTCCTCTCAAGCTTTGGATTTACTTAAAATTTTGGATCAACCCCTAAAATTAGTGGGAAAAATGGATGGATGGTGTGGATAAACCACATACATTCACGGTGGGCCCAACTAAGTTTACCCAATACGATAAAAGCGTACTGAGTAACTCAATATGCAATCTGATTTCGTGGTACACCACCCAAATCCAAAAAAAGGGTCGGACGCCATTTTTTTTTGAAGCCGAGAGGGTTCCGGCCCCAAATCTTCGGATTCCGGCGAAGATTTTGCAGATTTCTACGAGGATTTCCCCGATGTCGCTCAAATACCCGGATTTCTTCGGATTTTGACGGATTTTCCTCCCAAATCGAAGATTTTGCTTGCACTAACCTACGAAAGAAGCTTCGATTGGAATGACCCACCAAATGGAAGGTTTCAATGATGACGATCTCTTGTATAGGTACCGAAATCCAGTTTCTTAATTTTTTTTTTTCGATTTTTTCGGATAATGATAGTTTCGATTTATTTTTTTTCAATTTTTTTGAGGAAATCGCACGATATCGTCGAAATATTGTGCGATATCGACGATATATCGGCCGACATCTGAATTTGGGATTTTTTAGTATCTTCCTGGGGTTATCGGGGGTGTATCGTCTCACATGGGTGCGATAACGATAATATCGGCCGATAGTATCGATATTTCGAACACTGCTCGCACCATATGCGTAACTTCTTACTTGGCGATGAAGTAAACTAAAATAAAAACCAAACAAAGAAATTCAAAGCGTTCATGATGTTCTAAATAATAACAATAAGAAAAACCTAAAATATAAAATCAATCCGAATAGTGGGCTAAGATCATGAGATCTCATGGTGGGCTTTTTTTAATTGTCGGGCCCACTCTTTTGAATTAAAACTTCGTCTCCTAACTAGGAGACCCTCCCTGGACATCGTCATCGATGCAGATCGACGGTGGGGTCCTTCTGGCGTACGTGCGTAGCGGGCGGCATGCGTGCGCGTGTGCGCGTGATGTCCCCATCAGCAATGAAAGTGGGACTATGAGAATTACCTTATGTAGGAAGAGGAGCTACGGGGAGCATTGCTGGTTGTCTCGACTTTCTGCAAACATAGGTGAGAATCTGCTTAGGTGCCTCGTGAGGAGGATCAGACTGGTGACTAACCACAGGCATAGGTAAAGGAGCATGTGGGCAACTAAATCCGGAGGATTAGACATGGTAGAGAGAAAATGACAATTTTCAAAGAATGTAACATCCATGGACACAAAATACATTTTAATGCATGAATCATAACACTTATAGCCTTTGTGCTAAAAAGAGTACCCAAGGAAGATGCATTTGATGGAACAATTGCCAAACTTGTCTCAGTATGGACCTAGAGAGTGAACAAAACAAATGCACCCAAAAACCTTGGGAGGAATACCAAAAAGAGAACAATTAGGTTTAAGTGTATGAAAAGGAGTCTTGCCATTTAAGACACGAGAAGGCATACGATTAATTAAATAGCAAGAAGTCATCAAAGAAACAAACCGGTATGATTTAGGAACTTTCATTCCAATCAGAAGAGAGTGAGTAACTTCTAAAAGATGGCGATTCTAGCTCTCAGCCACTCCATTTTGTTGCGGAGTGTAAGCACATGAAAATTGATGAAGAATGCCATTTTCTTGAATATAAGATGTGAAACTTTGGAATATATACTCGCCATCATTATCAAACCAAATGGATTGAATATTGCAATCATACTGAGTCTTAATCAGTAGATGAAATGACTAAAACAAGTGCACCAATTCGTGATGACATTTCATCAAATAAACCTAAGTAACACAAACAAAATCATCAATGAAAGTCACAAAGTATGAAAAATCATCAATCGAAGTAACAGGGCTAGGACTCTAAATATCATAATGTATTAAAGCAAACATTTTATTAGAACGATGTGAAAGTGTAGGAAATGAGGTCCGAACATACTTACTAAACTGACACGTTTCACATTGGAAAGAAACATTATTAAACTTAGGAAGAAAAAATTACGAAGTCTTGAAAGACAAATGACCAAGTCGTGCATGCACACGGCAAACGACTCTAGACTAGACTCAAAACAATGAGAAACAGAAGTAAAAGAACTCGATGAAGCATCACTCCTAGCAGACAGCTCCCCTGGATGCAGAAAGTAGAGACCACCGTGCTCATGGCCCACACCAATAATCCTCTTCGTATTTAAGTCCTGAAAGATGCAATGAGAAGGGAAGAAAATCACACAACAGTTGAGGGCTTTTGTAAGGCTATGAACAGAGATTAAATTTGCATGATATTTAGGAACATAGAGAACATTGGACAAGGTGAGATTGCGAGAAAAAGACACAGAGCCAATGGATTCTACATGAAAGTCCCATCAACTAGACGTACTAGACGGCTGCAAGTAGAGGAACTAAATCGAATAAGACAAGTGTGCTCACCAGTCATATGATTTGATGCCCCCAATTCAATAATCCAGGTTGCAAGAGTGGAAGAGGCATGGAGTGCAATACCTGTGGTCGCAACGAAGGAGGCAGAAGATGTAGGAGGCGCGGACTGGGTCTAAAGCATTTGAAGGTGCTGAAGATCCCTAACATAGGCTCTGATACCAAGTAGCTTTTGTAGAAGTTGTAGAGAGAGAGATGAGAGAGGAGGAAAAGTTGAGAGAGTGCTCAAAATGTGAGTTTTCTCTTTTTCTTATTCTGCTTATGTGTAGGATTTCCCCCTATTTACAAATTACACCATAACCCCTAATAAATATAAAATTACATGTAAGACTCTCCTTCACATATTTACCACTAAACCCCTACATAACAAATAAATGTTCCAACAAGATTAATGAAAACCCTTGAAAGGGATTTTTGGATGCAAATACTGTCATGACATGCTATTTGAGCTTTCCTGAGTCCAGATGCATATGCAATAAAGCTCATGTACACACCACACGTGCCATTATGACATGATAGGTCAAAGATCCAATCCATCCATCAGAGCTGCACCACTCTATTGATGCCCTAGCCCAAGAATCAAGTTGATCCACTGGTCAGGTAGGCTACAGTTTTAAAAGCAAATGTACAACTCTGAAAAAACTTGGCCGAAGTTTCCTAACCCATCAACCAGTTTCAACCATATACTGTGGACCAGATATATTTTTGGAAAAACATGTACAAGGTTGGACTAACCTAATGGATGGATTGGCTCCCACACCTATGTGCCAAGCTGGCACATGTGTGGCATGTACATGAGCTTTACTGCACAAGCGTGTGCACTGAGCAAAGCTGGCTATAATAAACAAATATAAATGAAAGAAAGATTTTGTAAACAGAGTTATGACCTGACTCTACAGTGTTTTGATCCAAACTATATGATTTTATGATCCAATTTGATTTTAGAACATTTCCAACATGAAAGAAAACAAATACCCCTAATAGTCAAACAAAGAGGAAGTGTTACAAAATCAACTGTAAGAACTGCTTAAACTTATCTATCCATATTACAGTACATACAACAGAATGGATTCCGTAAACAGAAAAGAAATAAAAGCAGCAAGATATTGACCTTGATATGACCATCCTTTGCAATCAGTAAGTTATCTGGCTTCAGATCCCGATGAATAATACTCAAGGAATGCAAGTACTCCAGTGCAAGAACCTGAAACCAGTTAAAACGACAACTTAGGCTAAGTTTATCAGTTGCATGTTACAGTGAACATTGCAATATAAATAAGCAATTCATGCATGGATTATAGAGAGGGATATAGCATATTCTTACGACTTCTGCTATATATGTACATGCCATTTGTTCATCCAAGCAACCTAAATTTCTCAATAAGGAGTAAAGATCTCCTCCGTTCAAGTACTCCATGACGAGATAAAGGTTTTCTCTACATGTGAAGGAGAAGAAAAACCGGACCTGTTGATAAATGATACGGAATACAAGTTAAAAGAAAAGTAATCCCAAGTACTTGATATAAATCATGGGACCTGCTCACCACAAAAGGATTGCGAACTGTCATAAGGATGTCACGTTCAGCCAGAATACTTTCCACGGCATTTTTTCGGATCATATCGGCCTTCTTAAGAACCTGAAGAAATGTTATGGTAGATAAGTACCTTGCGATCAAACATTTAATTATTTACATTTGCTAAAGTCACACTTATACATAAACCTTCCAAACTCTTCTTCAAAGAAGCCAATGAAGAATCCTAATGCAGGGGCATTTTCACACCGGGCTCAAGTGGGGTAGCCTGTGGGATGTGGGGACACACTCGGGGTGGGCGGCCCGTATGAGGCAGGTGGCTCATGTGAGGCGGTAACCATGTGATGTAGGGCCCACAAGGGGGGTTCGGCCCATGCGATGTGGAGACTGGGCTATGAGATAAAGGGGTTAATTCGCCATGCTCTATCAGTTCGAGCTTTTAGAGCAAGTGATTAATTGTCCCCCCCCCTCCCCTCCCCAGGGGGCCCGTATGAGGCGGGTGGCTCATGTGAGGCGGTACCCATGTGATGTGAGGCACACAAGGGGGGTTCGGCCCATGCGATGTGGGGACTGGGCTATGAGATAAAGGGATTAATTCTCCATGCTCTATTAGTTCGAGCTTTTAGAGCAAGTGATTAATTGTCCTCCCCCCCGGCCCATATGAGGCGGGTGGCTCATGTGAGGCGGTACCCATGTGATGTGGGGCCCACAAGGGGGGTTCGGCCCATGTAATGCGGGGACTGGGCTATGAGATAAAGGGATTAATTCGCCATGCTCTATCAGTTCAAGCTTTTAGAGCAAGTGATTAATTGTCCTGCCCCCCCCCCCCCCCCCCCCTCTCTCTCTCTATTCTTACTGTTACTGTTACTCTCACTCTTTTCTCTCATAATCTCATTCTCTCACTGTCTCATATCTCTTTCAAGTTTCAAGAATCAAGACCCCTACTCTTTCAAGATTCAGGAATCTATGTTGGTTTTTTTCACAAATTTTAGTATATGTATTATTTTAGTACTTGTTAATTTGTTAGTTAACTTGTCATAGTCTAATATGAAAATATTAATGAAATAGGTTATAAAAAAATAAAAAAATAATAAAAACAATTCCAAACAATTGTAGTAAGTTTACATTTTTCATACTTTTTGTATTTTTCCTTTTTTCTCTTTTTTCACTATTTTCTGAATTTTTTCAAAAATAAAAAAGAAATAAAAGTGTTCAGGGGGTTGTGTGACCACATATGCGATTATGCAATTGCATATGCACACAAACCCCCTCGGTTGCTCAGGATGGCTTACAACATCATTAATCCCAATCATTTTTTTAAAGGACCATTGGGTGAGGAAAACTTACACACTTGGAAATTGTCAAACCCAGTTCGTGTGTCCTCCAGTGACAGCTCTGCTGCAAGCTTGCCATTCTGAAGGATTCCTTCCGCAAACAGCATACAAAGAATTTCCACCCAAGATGACAAGCTTATGCAGAGCCTTCAATGCTGGACCCACAACAAAATCATGTATGAGAATTTGCGAATGCAGAAATTTTTCATCATAATTGTCCTTAAGTTTGTCACTTGAAAACATTAGAGGAAGAAAAATCATTTATGCAGTTGTTGAAGAACGAGATGAAGAATAATATAAGAAATGGCTGCAGCAAATAGATCTGAGAGATAAGATTTATGTTCACAGGAAATAGATTATAACAAAGAAGAAAAACATTTACAAAGAAAGGAAAGAAGAAAGTTTATAAAATAAATAAATAAATAAATAAAGACTGGTAATTGTTTAAACCAGTAAAGTCTGCCTGGTAATTGTTTAAACCAGTAAATTCTGCCTGGTAGCAATTGCATCTTCCAATAGCATTTGCATCTTGCTCGTTCCCAGCCCAGGTAAAGGAGGGTCAATGTCGGCGGGTTAGCTAGGAGTCAAAGTTTGGCAAGCTACCATGAGAACGAATTCTGTTTCAATGGTCAAGCTCATAGTTAGAAAATCGGCATTGGATAAAAAAGGGTACAAGAAATGTTAGTGTTTAATTTGGTATCGATCATAAAAATAAAATATGGTAAAAAAATTCAGTCAAAAAGACGGAGACAACAAAATTAAGTGAATGAAAAGTTCAGGTTTAATATGGTTTGGATTCCAAAGAAGAAGAAGAAGAAGAGTGCGCACATATGTATATATTACATACGCATAATGTTAAAATAGGAAACTTTAATTAAAATAATTAGATGATGATGAAGAATTAAAATTATCAGAATTTCTATATGCATGAATGATTATGTATATAGATAGCCAAATAGTGTTCTTTTTTTCTTTTTCTTTTTTTCTTTTATTTTTAAGGTTCTAAATAGTGTGTTCTTTGCCTCTCTCAAATCCTTCCTTTTCAAGTAATCCTCATATAAACCAATCCATCTTTGCTAAAAATTTCACCTTCTACTCAATTTCATCAATAGGTGGCAGCCACCAATCTCTATTTTTTAAAGTGCCCCAAAGCTTCTTTTGAATAAAATGTGTTTTATTGAAAAAAAAAAGAAAAAAAAAAAGGTCTTTAATTCAATTTGCCAAAAAAATGAGTTTTTTTTTTTTTTGCCTGTCTTCTGAAATAAACGGAACTCTTAAACATTTAATCAATTATACAAGTATTTTTTTTCAAAAATACAGAGTTTAAAAGGGAGTTCTGCTAACTGTGATCAAGCTAAGGCTTTCCCTAGAAGCAACATTTCACAATTTGTAAGCCTAGTTGTGGTGGAAAGTGGGTAAGGGTGTACTCCGGTGATCACTGGAAGTGTCTTTCCACAATTTGTGAACCCAGTTGTGGTGGAAAGTGTACAAGGGTGAGGTAGGATGTCCCCCAGTTGGCAATGGTTCCTAAACCAGTCTGAACAGTTGTGCATAAATAAGCAAGTCCAGATGAGAAAAAACTGTCTCGCCACTTGGAATGTGAGAACTTTGTCTAGTAATTGTATGAAGTTGGTGGGGTGGAAATCCTTATATCAGATGTATCACAAAACAATTTGAATGCAAAATATTTAAACATGAAAACAATGATCGGATTAGTAAAAGCTTGAAATTTTATGCACTAGTTCAACGAATCCATAAAAACATATACGTAAGATGACTACCTTTACTGCAAATAGGTCACCAGTTATTCTTTTCTTTGCTAGGAAAACTCGTCCAAATGCCCCTCGGCTGATTGGTTTAATAATTTCAAAATCTTCTATAGATGTCCGGTCCTTACAATTTGAATCAATAGGGCTTGCAAGTAGGCTAGGAACTATATCATCTTCATGTTGACCATTTCCATCAACAGCTACACTCGGTGAATCTAGCCTTTCATCATCTATGTGCTCACAAAGATGTAGGTACTTCTCCCTGTAGAGTTCAGGAACATAATGATATCCAATGGAGAAAAAGGCACTAGATTTTAAATTAAGAAACTAACGTGGAAAAAGGCTGCATAAAAAAGAAACCAGAATTAGAAGTATGGATAAAAGATAAGACAGTGTCCAACAGACGCAAACTGCATTCTTACTGGGACTTCAGAGATCAGACCCAGAATAGGTTTACTTAACATCAAAAATTGGTAAAGGTCTTACTTGCAATAACAACTAAACTCACCGCAACAACTTCTCCATCCGCCGTCCAAATGTCTCAACAATAAGGGCATCCACCTTCCGATTCTGGACAACGTCTTGTAGGTCCTCAAGACAGGAAAGCAAGCACTCCAATGAGTGGTAATCATTAGTGTTTATGTTTGCAATTTTATGAGCAATATCCAATAGGTCATTTATCTGCCAGTCCATGCAAAGAAAGAACATTAAAACAGAACAGCATCAACTACAGTCAGAAAAAAAAAAAAAAAAAAAAAAGTGGCTCATGATCAATGCAGAGTGAATAAAACAAAAGGTCAAACTAGTCATGATGTGGCATGCTGGTGACATCTCCGGTACATGAAGCAGAAGAAAAAACAAGACACTGGAAGAAAATTGTAAAACGTAATGAATTAAATTAGTGAAGAGAAGACATCTTTGAATGGAACCGTGCATCGAGCAAGTGCACATACAGTTAGCATGTGCGGATGCAGAAAGTTTGTGGAAGATCCAAGTCGTTCAACAGGTAGGCTGATCTTTTATGTGTCATAAGTTATGCGATCCAAGTTGCTCAAAAATATATGTGATCGCATATGTGCACAGCCATATGCAATCGCGTATGCAATTTGACAAC
Organism: Magnolia kwangsiensis; assembly: GCA_037074715.1. Lineage (NCBI taxonomy): Eukaryota > Viridiplantae > Streptophyta > Magnoliopsida > Magnoliales > Magnoliaceae > Magnolia > Magnolia kwangsiensis. The sequence goes on along the minus strand of CM073577.1, from coordinate 125,380,434 downwards.
ATTGGTCATAACCAAGGTATTCCATAACGGTAATGACCAGCATATCGTCCAGCTTGGCGGCCGACACGATATGGCTCTGTCACAATCATAATTTTCCTCTTGGGAAATATCTAAAAAAATAAAATTGGAACCCCCCCCCAACAAAAAAAAAAAAAAAAGGTGAGGATCCCAAGTATGTATTCTTTTTTAGCTTTGAACATGTATTTGATGTTGTAATAGACCATTCTTTGGTAAAATGTTGTTTGTTGGGCTGCTTGAGTACTAAGTACTTGACAGACTCTAAAATTTCAACATGTAAGATTTTAAATATACAATATCATTACATAATTACAAATTATTATTTTTTTGAGAATTGACGAGAATATATTAAGAAAAAGAAGGACACAAAGCTAAAAAACAGGAAGAACAAAGGAAACAGCAAAAAGAAGAAAAATAAGAAGAGGACTAGCGCTGAGATAGCGCTTGCCACTAAGCAAAAAGAGACATAAAGTCGACTTCCCTTAAAGCATCCGAATAAGTGGCCCATTCAATCACTAGATTAAGAGCTTTGAAGGAGACTGACTCAACTGAGGAGGAACGGTTTCTGAAACACCTATCGTTTCTCTTAAGCCAGACAGACCACCAAATGGCGAGGATTGACATTCTCCAGATTTGAGTCTTCAACTTCCCAAGCTTGATTCTGTGCCAAGCCTTAAGGTGGAGGTCCACAGAGCTGGAAATGCACCAGTGAACATTAAACTGCCCGGCAAAATCAGCCCATAAAACCAAAATGAAAGGACAGTGAAGCATTAGATGGTTGATGGACTCCACGTTCTTTATGCAGCAAAGACAAATGTTGGGGAGAACCATTCCTCTTTTACTCAGATTGTCAATCGTGAGAATTCTCTTGTTAGCGACCAGCCATGCGAAAGCTACCTTGGGGGGGGGATAGAACCAAACATGGGCAGAAGGGGAATCTAATGATGCCGGCTGGCGAGAACAGAGATGGGAGAAGAAGGATCTCATGGAGAAGGAGGACTTATCTTTCTTCCATATAATTCTGTCGTTATCTTCGGGGTTGGGATAAGCGTAGGAGACGCGTTCGAGGAGATTTGCGAAAACAGGAATCTCCCAGTCCTCAAGGTTCCTTCTGCAGCAGATATTCCACACCGGTTTACCTTGAATAAAAGAGAAACAGACAGCCACCATTATATCCTGATTGGGGGACAGCCGAAAGATAGGCTGGAAAACATCTTTAAGAGGGGCATCCCCAATCCAGTTGTCTTTCCAAAAGCGGGTCCTATCCCCTTTACCTATCTCAAAACCGATACCCTTTAAGACCTCATCTTTAAGGCGTAGAATACCCTTCCAAATCGTAGAGGCCCTATAGGAAGACGAGGGATTGGTCCACCACCCCCCTATGGAACTACCATATTTGCATTTAATGACCGAATTCCACAGACTGTTCTGCTCCGAGCCAAGCCTCTAGATCCATTTGCCAAGCAAAGCTCTATTCATCTGCTTGAGGTCTCTAATACCTGAGCCACCTTCAGAAATATGCTTGCAGACTTACTTCCAATCCATAAGATGGAACCTCCTCATGTCTTCTTTGCCATGCCATAAGAAGTCACGCCTAATTTTGTCGATGGTATTGAGGACAATAGAAGGGCAACTGTACAGTGACATAAAATAGACTGGGAGATTGGAGAGGGCAGATTTAACGAGAGTCAAGCGACCCCCTAACGAGAGATAACGACTTTGCCATTTAGTGAGAAACCTCTCGAATCTGAGGATGACCTTGTTCCACATCGATTTCGGGGGAGCGCCGATGCCTAAAGGGAGCCCAACAAAAGAGGAAGGAAAAGAGGCCGCACTACAACCGAAACGCTTCGCACAAAGGAGAAGTTCCTCTTCATCTATGTTAACCCCAAAAATCTTAGACTTTGCCATGTTTACTCTCAGGCCAAAAACCACTTCAAAGCAGCGGATGGTAGTTTGAAGATTGTCCATCTTGGAATGGGACGCTTCAGAGAAAATGAGGATGTCATCTGCAAATTGGATGTGCGATAACGGACTATTTGTACCTTCGACACTGATGCCGCATACAATATCTTCAGACTGGCCTTTGTGGAGCATCCTGGATAGGGCCTCTCCAACAATGAGAAAGAGGAAGGGGGAGAGAGGGTCACCCTGTCTTAAGCCTCTTTCGCTCTTAAAAAAGCCTTTCGAGGTACCATTGAGAAGAACCGAAAAGTAAGAGGAACCAATGCAAGCCGCGATCCATCTGATCCACCTGTCCCCGAACCCCATCTGCCTCTACAAGTAGAGTAGAAAGGACCAATCAACATGGTCGTAAGCCTTTTCAACATCCAAATTACAGAAAATACTTTTTGAACCTAATTTGAAAGCCGAGTGAAGAGTTTCATTGGCGATAAAGGCGCAGTCAATAATCTGTCTGCCAGGGATGGAAAGCACATTAATTGGGAGAAATAAAAGATCCAATTACCATCTTGAGCTGGAAGCCAGCAACTTTGCAAGGATTTTGTAAGGCCCTCCAATTAAACTGATAGGATGAAAGTCGTTGAAGGAGGCAGCCCCAGCAATTTTAGGGATGAGAGCAATAAAAGAAGATCTGAGGTCCTTTGAAATTCTGCCTCTATCATGAAATTCGGATAGGAATAGCAAAAAATCCTCTTTGATGATGCCCCAGAAATTGTGAAAAAACCGGATAGGGAATCCATTAGGACCAGGAGCCTTGTCTCCTTGAAGAGAATTAATCGCAGCTTTGGTTTCTTCCTAGGTGAAAGGGGTTTCCAACGAACTAGCTTCAGACAACAAGAGGGAGGGGAAATGGAGATTGTCGAGACGGGGCCAGTCCCACTGATTACCTTTGACAAGACTGCTAAAGTGTGTAATTGCCTCAGATTCAATCAGGACTTGATCGTCGGTACGAGTACCATTGATGACAATATTGGTGATCATGTTGACACTAGAGTGAATACTAGCCAATCGGTGAAAGAATTTCGTGTTTTTGTCACCTTCTTTGATCCACTTAGCGTGGGATTTTTGCTTCCAAGAAATCTCCTTTTCACGCACTCTCGCGGACAAATTCTGAATAAGCTGAATTCTTCTTGCCCTTGCTTCTAACGACATTGTAGTCTCTTCAGCTTGTGAGTCGATGGACTGAATTTCAAAAATAATTGATTCTGTCTCTCCTTCTCTGATTAGCCACTCTGACTGCTTCCACTGCTTGAGCTTTATTTTAAGGATCTGAGTTTGGAACTGAGATTATGACCGGCAAAGCCTTGGACCTGGAAGCTGCCCCACCAATCGGAAACCAACTTGGAGAAGCCGGGATTTTGAGCCAAGAAATGTCAAACTTAAACGACTTAGGACCCCAATTCGATACCTCAGTAGATAGGATGATCGGCCAGTGATCAGAAGTAGTGCGGGGGAGAATAGATTGCAAGGCTGGGGGGAAGAGATCCGACCATTCAGGAGAAATGAGGAAGTGATCCAGCCTAGACAACGACGGGATAGAACGCCGGTTTTTCCAGGTGAACCGCATTCCAAGCAGGGGGAGGTCGAGGAGATTATTATCATCAATCCAATCAGAAAAGGCTTTCATTGCTGGTTGAGGTCTTGAGGAGGGAAACTTTTCATCAGCATATCTAATGGTGTTGAAGTCCCCTACAAAACAACACCGGCCTGGAATTTCTGTCTGCTTTCGGACAGCTCCTTCCAGAAAGAATTCCTCTCATCTTCAACCGTAGGGCCGTAAACAAAAGAAATAAGAACGGAGATGCCTGCGGCAGTGTCCTTGAGAAAAACCGAAATGGAGAATCTCCCAAACCACCATTGCTGCATAACCCAATAGTCTGATAACCAGGCGATCAGAATACCACCTATCGCAGCGATAGCATTGAGAGATACCCAGTTAGTATCATTGCCCTTCCAGATGGATCACATCAGGCAATTATCGAACTGTTGAACCTTCGTTTCTTAAAGATAGACAATATAAGGCTTATATCTACTGCAAGAGTCCTTAATAAGCGCTCTCTTCTGCTTAGAGCCCACACCACGCACATTCCATGACATAATCTTCATACAAGCACCGAACTGCCCTGGTCGTCCTAATGCCCAGCTTCAAAAAATATGGAAGCTGGAATATCCGAAGACGATTCGATGCATTGGAGCTCTCTGGAGCTGCACGATCTGGAGGGACGTTTTCTGGCCCTACATGATTTAGAAGAACGTTTTCTGGGGGTGCTATGCACAGACATTGGTGTCCCTCTTAATTCAACACAGTGGAACAAGGCAATGTAATCTTCAGGACAGTCCCCGAAGGAGAGACCTAACTTCCTGCCCACATGGTTCATGGCATCCCTAATCCACTTCTTATTGTGGATGGAATCTGCGAGCTTTGCCCTACTTACTTCTGCGATCTTCTGAATATCGGAAGCATCTTCCTGAATTTCTGAGTGCCCATCTCTAATTTGGAGAGGCTTTACGTCGATGACATCCTCTCTCGGCCCTTGCTGAAACAGGGTGATAAGGTGTTGGTCTGACCATTTAGAGATAACTGACAGGTGGGACGGCGAATTGCAAGATGGCTGATACTGGGAGTCTGAGAGTCTTCTTCGTCTGAACAACCCTTTGAAGAGGAGGTCGAAAGGGACCAGATCGAGGCTTAGCGAGGCGTTAGGGTGGTGGGGAATATCGAGAGAGTTAGGATGGGGCGGGAGAAAGGTCCAGAAGTTCCGGTGAAGAGGGACTGATAAAATCCTGTCGTCGCCGTGGGAAGCAGAAATGAGGGGGAGGTTAAGGTCTAGAGGGTGAGGGAAAGGTAGATTAGGCGATGAAGGGAGAGGTTGATTGGGCGGAGGGTAGAAGGCTTGGATTGGCGATGTGGGTGGGGCTAGGATAGGATTTAGAGAGGTCTCAAGGTCGGGAGGATTCGGGCTATGAGAGTGAAGACCGACCCTAGAGAGGATCGGAACTGGTTCAATGAGAAGCTGATGGCACCTAATGGGTAGGCACCACTTGGCACAGATGGAGAGCCAGTCCAGAAGGCTCGGTAGGTAGAGAACTAGCTTCGGAAGAAGCATTGGGGTCCAAACCTAACCAAACGCACGATGGAGGGCATGTGGGATCGCCATCTGACGACCGATCGAGAGCTACAGGCCGGGGTTCAGATGGTGATGAATGCTCCTGGTTGCGTGTCACCCTTCCCATAAGGCAACAGTTGCCTTCAGTGTCTCGATAGAGCAGGCTCACCTGACAAGAACCCAGACATGGCGCCATCTCCATCGCTGGCTGAGGACCTGCCTCGGAGTTAGAGTGTTCCAGTAGGCAACGTGGCGCACACGGGAGAGAGGACTCAGTAGTCGATACAGTCTCGGGCAGATGGATGCCACGTGTAGGGCTAAGACGCGGATAGCTGTTCGGCGCATTAATGGATCCTGCAGCAATGCAGGAGTCGCCGATCGGTGCTCCGCAGGAGCATGGAACCCTTGCACCATCTTCCTTCTGCAAACCCGAGGATGCGAAGGTGGGATCTTCACGCAGTTTCCAAAAATCACCCCATCTTGGAGCGTAAGAGCCCATTGACTCCACTTGCAGAGGCGGGAAGATACTTCTGTAACCCACCTTGACTGTCATCTGCTGAGGGAGGAGGCTTCCCTTGTGCTTCTTGATCCTGATTTTAAAAACTGCCATTTCTTCCCCGTTCTTTGTCTTCGGATCAATTTCAATGAATGATCCTATGAGAGAGGCTACAGAGATGAAGAAATCCTCTATCCATAACTCTAAGGTGGGATCTTCACGCAGTTTCCAAAAATCACCCTATTACATAATTACAATTATGAGCCCACATATGAGTAATGAATCCAATAATGAGTTGATGAGACAATTACGCAAACAGATTAAGGCCTAAAATTCATGCAATCCGTGCGATTCATCCCACTAATGCATATCCCTAATCATTATACACCATTTCCATCAAAAAACTTCAATACCATTATTATATAGGACCGATGCATGAACCAAATATGATGTGAAATCAAGTAGCAAAATTAAGGTAATTAAAATAAAATTAAAATTTTAAAAAAAAAAAACTTGCCATTGCCATAAAAAATACCAAGAAAACCAAAAGAATATCATGCATAATCCTAGCCTAGGTTACCAAACATCGTCGTACAAGATTATTAAATAAATGAAACTAGGATCTAATGGATGTAGGGACATCCAGTTAGCATAGGGAAAAGCCTATTTTAAAGTAGAAGACCTAATACTGCCTAGGGTGAAATTAGGGTTTAGGAAATTAAGGAAATCTAGGAATTAGGGTTTATGAAATCGAATTGGGTGAAGGGATTAAAGGGTTTAGATGTTAGGATATGGGATTTGAGGTTTAAGATAGAAGGGGTGTAAGGATTTTGAGTTAATTGAAGAATGGGAGGAGTTAAGAGTTTGGTAATTTGAAAAAATAAGAAAATTGGGGATTTCTAGGTTTAGGTCTAGGGGTTTAGGAAAAGGAAGAAGAGCGTTTTGCTTCAAGGGTGATGGGAAACCAAAGAGGGACAAAGGATGTCCGTAAGGTCAACCCAGGAGATTCACACGTGTGGCCGTATGGTCACACGTGTGGCTAGATTTGTAAGGGGTTTGGGACTTTTAAGATTTGGCTCCTTGATTAGTATGGGAAAGCAGGGTTTAGAAGAAAGATGAAGATTTGGGGATGGAGAAGATCGAACAACCATGAAGAAATACCTCGTGGAGAATGAATGGATGATGATGTAGGGATAGATGGAGACCTCGCACCAACGTTGATGAAGATCGGCTTCACACCAATCTCTCTTCCAAAGCACATAGAAGTTATCTTCAAGTCTCATGAAGATGGAAGACGAAGAAGAAAGCAAGAGCTTTTCTCTTTTTCTTTTATTTTTTTAAATCAAAAAATCCAATGGGTGAGAGGTCACACCTTATAGCTCCAAGAAGTTTCAAAAATTACAAATAACACCGTCTTATGAATTTTAATAAAATGGCTCTAGTCTAAAGAGAATCTACTAAAATCACTAATAAAGGTGTACAATCATAAAATAATCAAAACTAAATCCTAAAAGATGATAAAATTTAAAAACTAATGTGGACGATCCATGATCAATGGCTCGATCATGTGATCCACGCGATCCAACGGCTCGATCATCACGTCCCTCCGATCCAATAATCTAGATCACTCCATAAAGCAGCCCATGTGCATCTTCCCAGTATGGGGGCTTCCAGATGCTTGCACATGCACATGGGGTCTTCAACACAATCACAGGTACTCACATAGCCACAGGAAAATCGGTGCAGCCCGCCTCCTCCTCTAATACGTACACAAAGGTGTACGTGAAGTGATATCTTAATCACATTATCATCATTTAGGCCTTATACCAACTACTTGGGGTCAACTACACAAATCTTGATCATAACCACCATATTCTCAATCAGATCATAGGTCCTCAAGTATTTTCTTACTACATCCACCAACATACTTTTAGGCCTTTCCCTTGCCCTCTTAGAGCCTTCAACTTGAACGAAATCACTCCTACTAGTGCAATTCTTGGTCTCCATTGCACATGGCGATACCATGTGAGTCTACTTTTCATCTACTAATTGCTTATTGGTGCTAATCCTACGGAGGGTGGGATTAGATGGTAGAAAGGTGGGCCACACTAGCTCTCTCATGGGGAGCTTGGACGTGGGTGGCTTGGGAGGAAAAATGTGAGAGAGAATGAAAGAGAGAGAAATGAGAGATGTGATGTGAAGAGAGAGAGAGAGAGGGATGGGTAAGAGAGTGATGGAGTGATGGGGAGAGAGATGGGTGAGGTGATGGGAAAGTTGACTTTTGGGGATGGGTAGTTGTACTTAGGGATGGGTGTACTTTTGACAAATGATGTGATTGATATGATGGATTTTCTTGGGATTTGCAACGCGCGGTGTTTTCCTTGAACTGAACGCGGGCCCACAACTCCTAGCCTGGGTATTGCCTCGGCGCGCAAGACGCGGCATCGGAACCGCGGCGACGGTACGGTCGTCAAGGTACAAGTCTCGAGTTGAGCCGACTCTGAAATACGGGATCTGACTCGGGATCGCGCACAAACGTCAGAAAAGGTCGAAGGTTGCCGAAATTTGATCGGAAGGACCGCGGAGGCATATGAAACAGTACGGGCTAAGATACGGGTCCTACAGCTCTCCCCACCTAATAAAATTTCGTCCTCAAAATTTATAAAATAGTCAAGGGAAGAGGAAATATCAGCAAGTGTATAAGTCAAGGGACAATCAATCTAGCAAAGGATGAAGATAGCGCTCTCTAGTCTCAACCTCGCCCTCTCAAGATACATCATCAACACTATGATGACCCTACTAATAATCTTCGGGTTCCGGCTCAGAAGTGATTGAAACTAGAGTACTATGCAACCTCACAATATCAACAGTAGGGGTCTATTTCAGAAAATCTCTAAGTTATTCAAACTCGGGAATCTAATCATTCTAAGTTCTTAACAATCAGAGAGTGCAGCGCGGCTATCAGCAGATATGTGATGTTATCTTCAGGTATTCCCAAGTTATGCTCTGATACCAACTTCTGTCACGCCCCAAACCCGGGAATCGGATTCGTAAGAATTCCTATTACCGAATCTGGTACCGACAGCCTCCGTAGTACCCCATTCTCGGCTTCTAGCATTCATATGCCAGATTCCGATCCTGGGATCCTATAAGGAGGATTTTTTTTTTTGTACATATAACTAATAATAGGCATAACCACAAGATTACCCAATTCACAAAGGCAACATCATCTTCACATATCCACTAATATAATCGTTCGAGTACAATACTGAAAGGGAAATACATAAATAAAAATCAAGCCCCAGAAGACCACTGCATGCTCCAAGCTCAGCACTGCTGCAACCTAACATCACCTGCACGCATCTATCGTGCATAAGCTTATAGAAAGCTTAGAGGGTGGTGTAAGTGTGTGCACAAGGTAAGTGCCAAGTATTCAATACAATGCTATAATCATACAATACCAAAAAAATTTGTAATCCATAAACCATACAATGTCTAAATAAGCAGAAACACTAACAAGAGCAGGAATTATCAGAGTAAGCGAAAATACTGATAAGGTGTAAATCATACGATAACAGAGTAAGTGGAAGTATGGACAAGTCTATAAGTTAATCAATATCAGAATATGCAATATAAAACAACTATGCGATAAGGAGTCATAAAGAGCTAAATATCAGATGTCGAGAATGCAATGCAATATACAAATCCTGCTAAGTCTATCCAGGCCATATAAGTGAAGAAATAGCAACCCAAGATGTCATATGCCTGCGGACGTAATGTAATATGCGATGCGAATGAAATAACCATACTGGAGTGTGAAGTCGGGATGATAGTACGTAGTATCGCAGGCTATGGGGTCCACCACAAGGGACTCCTATCCAAACCAGTCCCATACCTAAATTTGGATAGTCAGACTCAACGTGGTAAACTCCTGATCTCAGGTTAGTCGCGCGCCTAACCGAAATCCATGCCATAACGAAGGTACACAACAATTAGTTGCGCACCACCAGCCCGAGTGGATAGTGAATGGATGAATGAATGAGCATGCATCTCCTACTCAATAAGTCCACATATCAGTACCGTTCCTCTCTGGAAAATCATCGGGGTCTATTACACTCCAAACCAGATTGCCGCCCCATCGCGCGCAACAAGGTGAGTGAAAGAGACCTCACTATCCGCCTGCCAATATCGGGCCCGGCGCGTCAATAGCGGACCCATTCCTCGAGCTGGTCAGACTCAGCCTAGCATTGCCTCCTCCTCTCAGGCAGGTAAGGCCGCACCCCCTTCCAACCGACCACGACACAGTGGAGAGCGCAGTCATCTGGTAATCGGCACTCGGCGCTCATCTACCCACTCGGTCTAGACGTTGGAGCAACCTCTGGAACCAAGAGGGTTTAGGGACTTTCACCCAGGGATATCTATAGCACCCCATGTAGAATAGATTTTCGGTGTCCCATCTGGCCATCCACGAAATGCCTGTGGAGGCTACGACCCTGATGTCGCTAGGGCGTACAGTACAACACAATGCAATGCAAGATGCATGAGTCATGTAATCCAGTCATACATTAATCATGCGTATATCGTGCGCTCATGTGAGACAATCTCCGCCTATCAGGGAGTCTTATAACAACCAACACTATGACATATGCAATGGTCAATCATATCTCATAACAGACATGCAGATGATGCGTATGGGCATGGATCATGATGCTATGCAGTCACATACTCATAATCAGTATTAATAACCGGCATCAACAATCGGCCTCGACAATGTGAACATCTAACCAACATTGCCCCAAGGAGTGACCCTCACAGATCCAAACATATAATGGGCCCACAGCCTCACACAAGGGCCTAATATACAACGCAATGGGCCTTACTCAAGGGTTACATGTACACAACAGGTGGGCCCTGCTCATGGACCTAACATACATCACAATGGGCTCCTTTGCCCGACCCTCAAATGAATCACAATAGGCCTCATCACCTAGGCCTCAATATACATCACATTGGGCCTTAGACACGGGCTGAATACACATCACGTCGGGCCTCAAATACGGGTAGCATGTTCATCATATCGGGCCTCGACAATCAGAATCGGCAATCGGCCATGACAATTCAAAATCGGTAATCGGCCTTAATCGATAATCGGCAATCAGCCACGACAAATCAAGATAGGTAATCGGCCTTGATCGACAATCAGCTTCGATCGATAATCGGCAATCGGCTATTGATCGATAATCAACCTCGATCGATAATCGGCAATCAGCCTCGATCGATATTCGGCAATTAGCCATGACAAATCAGAATCGGTAATCGGTCATGACAATTGGAACCGATCGATAATTGGGATCGGCAAATCGGTCACGATAAACGGCCTCGATTGCAAATCGAAAATCGGTCATGATAAACGGCCTTGATCGCTAATCGACAATCGGTCAAGTCAATCGAAATCAACAATCGGTCATGATCGGTAATCAGTCTCGACGTAAGGTGGGGTCCATAGATGGATGACCGATGATGGACCAAATAATATCAATAGGGCCCATTCGTTTAGGTTATCCCACTAGAGAATTATGAGAATGGACCTAATCAGGCCTAAGAAAAGGTCACAATGTGGACATTTAACCGTCATTGCCCATCGATGTGGACATTCAACCAACATTGCTCCCAAGCAGTGACCCATATAATGTCTAACATAAGGTGGGCCCATAGACTCATGTAAAGGCCTAATGTACATCGCATTGGGCCTCATACAAAGGATACATATACAACAAGTGGGCACTGCACATAGGCCTCAGATACATCGCATGACCACCACCCATGGGCCCAATGCACATCATAATAGGCCTCGTTAAATGGATTGCAAAACATCACAATAGCCATGCCATATGGGCCGAGAATACATAACAAGTGGGCCTCCAATATCCAACAAGTGGGCCTTGAATATTCATCAGAGGTGGGCCTTGTACCTATAGCAAGTGGTCTACACATCATAGCTGGGCTTACCAGAGGTCCAGCTAAAGAACAGCTTGGATAACACACACATCACGATGCGTTGTATCGTTACGCAACACCAATGGGCCTCATATACAACAAGTGGGCCGCATTAATGGGCACACTAATGGGCCACAAGTATATCAAATTGGGTCTGACGGATGGGCCACAGACACATCAAAGGTGGGCCTCATGGATAGGCCATAAACATATCAAAGGTGGGCCTAATAACATGGGCCCCATATATACATCGAATGGGTCACCCAATTGGGCCTTACATACATTGCGATGGACCATAACCCATGAGCCTTGCATACATCATAATAGGTCGTATCACATAGGGCTTACATTCATCAATGGGCCGTGTTATTGGGCCTCGCTAATAGGCCTTATGTACATTGCAATGGGCCATAACCCATGGGCCTTAGAATACATCAGAATGGGCCCAATAACATAGGTCTTACGTTCATATCAAGGTGGGCCTCAACAACGGCCCCATACACATTAAGGTGGGCCTCAATAATGGGCCATAAATATGACAAGATGGGCCTTATACATATAACAAGGTGGGTCTCAATGGATGACTACAAATAAATAAAAATGTACATATAATATACACAAATGAATCATATCAAAGATCAACTGGACTGCACCCAAGTAACAGTGGCAAGAATGGTTTCCACCATTAAATTCTCAAGGCCCACCATAACGTTTATTTCCCGTCCAATCTATACATAAGGTCACAAAGACCTGAATTAAAGGAAAGCAATATCATACTTGACCAACCTTTTGACCCAAGGGTTTTGATGGTGGACAGTTAGTCCAACACTGTTTCTATATTGTGGTCCACATGACTCTAGATCTGCCTTATTTTTTTGTCTCAAGCCTTAAGTCTTATTTCAAAATGGTTGGGACTGTTTGGATGAAACACATGTATTATGATGGATTGCATCACATACACCAGTGGGTTGCACTTGGGGCCCACCATAATGTTTTCTTTCCATCCAACCCTGTTAATAAGGTCATAAGGACCAGGGCCCACCATAATATTTATTTTTCCATCCAAACCTGTTGGTATGGTCACATGTACAGGGGGCCACTGTAATGTTTATATGACATCCGAATTGTTCATAAGGTCATCCAGACCTAGGGCCCACTGCACTGTTATATGACATCCCAACTGTTCATAAGGCCACTAGGGCCCACTATACTGTTTATTTACATCCAATCTATGCATAAGATCACGTGGACCAAGGGTCCACCATAATGTTTATTTAACGTCCAATATGTTGATGAAATCACGTGGGACGTGGGGTCCACCACCCAGCTACTGATAAGGTCGCGTGAACCTGGGTGAAGTGGAAAAACAAATATCATCTTGATTCAAAACTTCTAACCCCAAAAAGAGTTTCAATGATATACATTCAATCCCACTGTTTCCTCTGTTGTGGGCCACTTAAGCAATGGATATGGATGATTTTTGGCTGGCCCACACCCAGAAAGAGGGGCCAACAAATGGACGGCGTGGATGTACCAAAAACACATCCTGGTGGGGCCCACGGCTGGACCATGGGTCCAGCTCGTCCGTCAGTCCGCCCGCCCGCGGAGGACGCAGCCGCGTCCTCAGCAGCAGCGGCAGCAGTGGCTGCTTTCTTTTTTTTTTTTTAATTATTTGTAGTTTTTCATATATCGGGCCCACATTTGAAAGATCTAATCCGTCCATTGAATTCTATGGCCCATGATCGACCTAATGAGACCAATATACGATGTATTTTTGGCGAATAGAAGGAGCAAGGTGAGTTTTTATGGTAATAGCGCCATTTCCTTTGGTAAGGCCCGCCCAAGCATCGGATTATTCTCAAATTTCTATTCAACGCCTAATATGAGCTGGGGGATGGAATGGACGGCTTAGATTACATTCATTCATTAAGGTGGGGCCTGCATGAGCGGCCCACCCCAAACTTTAAATTATTATTTTTTTTTTATTTTTTTTATTAGCTGTTAGTACCTGCCCACGTCAGTACACGCCCTCCGTGTCAGCCCCCTTGCTACACGTCCAGCGTCCAGGGACGCTGGACGGCCTGGATATACACGGCACCACAGTGGGTCCCACGTGGACTTGGCCCACATTTCATCAAGGTGGGTCCCACATCAATGTGGCCCACCTGATTTCAATCCATTAGATACATATATTTCTCCACCACCATAAGGTAAAGTCCACATGCCTTGGATGGTTTGGATAAGACATACATAAAGGTGGGGTCCATCTAATTGAGCCACACATCACACAAAAATGAAAAAAAAAAAGAGAAGAGGGAGAGAAACACCCACATCATAAAAATGGAGAACTCAAACCCAAAGATGCACCCACCTTTGATCTCCCCTTCCTTCTTCCGCCAATGCATGGTAGAGCTCCAAAGATATAATTTCAACGGTTGAGATCGATTTTAGAGGGTGGGATTAGATGGTAGAAAGGTGGGCCACACTAGCTCTCTCATGGGGAGCTTGGACGTGGGTGGCTTGGGAGGAAAAATGTGAGAGAGAATGAAAGAGAGAGAAATGAGAGATGTGATGTGAAGAGAGAGAGAGAGAGGGATGGGTAAGAGAGAGATGGAGTGATGGGGAGAGATGGGTGAGGTGATGGGAAAGTTTGACTTTTGGGGATGGGTAGTTGTACTTAGGGATGGGTGTACTTTTGACAAATGATGTGATTGATGTGATGGATTTTCTTGGGATTTGCAACGCTCGGTGTTTTCCTTGAACTGAACGCGGGCCCACAACTCCTAGCCTGGGTATTGCCTCGGCGCGCAGGACGCGGCATCGGAACCGCGGCGACGGTACGATCGTCAAGGTACAAGTCTCGAGTTGAGCCAACTCTAAAATACGGGATCTGACTCGGGATCGCGCGCAAATGTCAGAAAAGGTCGAAGGTTGCCGAAATTTGATCGGAAGGACCGCGGAGGCATATGGAACAGTACGGGCTAAGATACGGGTCCTACAAGTAAGGAGGACAATTTTGCAGTGTTTTCGGTAGCACTTGTAGCGTAGCGTAGCTAAAATGCTACATAGCATATGCAGGTAGCGTAACTCCCTGCTAGTGTAAGCTACAGAGCATGTAGTATAGGTAGCATATGCTACTCGAGATCTCATTTAAAAAAAAAAAAAAAAAAAAAAGTTTTTCTTCTAATGATAGTTTAACACCTATTTTTAAATGGTGGTGACTCATCCCCATCACACGCACTACATTAGATCAATTCGGACTATCCAAATTGTGGTCCATATTGTGGATAGAGCACTTAGATCAATCCAGACCATCCAAATTGTGGTCCATATTGTGAATTTGTGATGTTTGAATAAATTTAAAAAGAAAAAAGAAAAAAAAGAGGTCACACTTGGACGTCATTTTGCATGGAAATATGTGGTTGATGATCTAGATTCGCTATCAAGAACTCATACGAATTATGCATTTTGTAAATTTTATC
Source organism: Magnolia kwangsiensis (assembly GCA_037074715.1). Classification (NCBI taxonomy): domain Eukaryota; kingdom Viridiplantae; phylum Streptophyta; class Magnoliopsida; order Magnoliales; family Magnoliaceae; genus Magnolia; species Magnolia kwangsiensis. The sequence goes on along the minus strand of CM073577.1, from coordinate 125,365,372 downwards.
ATAATTTTGTATTATTTTAATTAAAAATTAGTGAATATCATGTAACTTATATTATACACCATAAAGGGCCAAATGTTATGTTATACGCTACACACTATTTAAAACACTGCAATTTTGTAATTTCAACTGTAATGAGTCCAGCCCTAATAAAATAAGATGGCAAAATGTGAGGAGGCTAGCATGCGAGTAGTTGTTTCTCCCCTCTTCTTCTCTTTGCCTTTTCTTTTATTTTCTCCATCTTGCTCTTTTCTTCTCTCTAGTTTCTATTAAAATAATCCTTCTTTCCCTATTTCACATCAAAACATGTGAACCCATAATACTTATAACAACCTTGTTAATATTTAAGAGAGGATGTTAGTCTATTGGGATTAACTATGCAAATATTGCCCTAATCCACCCATTCTCTATCATCCATTCCCTTACCCCGCCCTTTACAAAAAAGAAAAGAGAAGAAAAAAAAAAAATGGTATTAAAGTAGGTTTGTACAGATGGTCACGTGCACTGCTGATGTCAACAGTGTTCAGTGAAACGACCACTTGATGCTGAAACGGGATCTAAAAGGGGATGAATTTATAAGAATATTGGTGTTTTTTTCACAATGTTTGGGTAGTATTGGATGGTATTTTGTTGAAAATAGACATAATAAATAAATAAATAAATAAAATCCAGATTTCGTGTGTTTTGGAGATTGTTGTTTCTCTTAGCAATCCCCCAAATCAAACACTACTTTATTTCATTGAGATTCGAAGGAATGATGGTATTATTTATGGAAGAGTGTTGCCATACAACCTAGTTTTTGGGCCCTTCCTGTGTTCTTTAATTGAGCACTTACTTTTTGTCGGTAGTTGATTGATGTGTTTGGGGTTGTGTACCGCCGGACGTCCACTGCAGGGCAGCAAGGTGTGTTTTAGCAGTCGTATTCTATTGGTTGTAGTCATTTTGGCTTTATCCGGGTATCATGGAGAGAACCTCCCCCAACTCCAGTAATGTTGTAAGCTCGTTGATGATTCCAAGGAGAATCATTGTACCTGGTATAGGTGAGCTTCTAGGATGGCAGATTACTTTAGTTAAGTTTGACGGAGAGAACTATTTGGCATCATCCAAATCAGCTTGTATGTTTATTGGAGTATGAAAAAAATTAGGTTACCTGGATGGGACCATTGTGGAACCCAAGAAGTTTGACCTTGGTGACTTTGGTCATGCTCATTGTGATGTGGGCCATGGGCATACGGATTTAGGTTAAGGTCAGAACAACTTATTCAATGATAAGAGGAATAGACTAGTTTACACTTGTTGTGGTCATCCCAAACATATGAGAGATACTTGTTGGAACTTAGTTGGTCGACCACCAAGGAAGGCCTATGCTGCTACTATTGATGCCATAGGAGTTCGGGATGAAACTCAAAAATATGATTCTTCAAGTGACACTCATAGCTCTCCAACTAATTGTATATCTCCATCATTGTCTGGCACACTTAGAAGTGTGACACCTCCTCTTATCCAAGTTGCCCTTCCTCATTAGGCATATCAGCATCTGCTCATCTAGTGTCCACCTCTTCTCCTAGTATGTCTTGGATCATTGATTCTAAGCTTCCGATCATATGTCCAGTATGAACTCTCAATTTTTATCTTATTTATTATTGTCCCTAGCAGATAGTTATGTTAAAATCGCTGATGATTCTTATACTCGAGTGGTATGGGAACCATCTCCAAAATTGTCATATAATTTATTATCTATGAGTCTCTTTTTACCAAGTCTCTCGACCTAGTATAACTTTTTACCCATCATTATCTCATTCAAGGCTTAAAGACTAGACAGAGGGTTGGGGGTGGCCATGGGCGAAGCGACCTCTTATCTTTTTGAACTGAAGGATGGTGCTAGATCCGCCTACCAAATATTCAATTGTGCTAGATCTAATACTAACCCGATTATGTACTAGCATCATCGCTTAGGACATTCCAATATCTAATGGTGCATGTGAATTATTATAAGATACATGCCAACTTGCTAAACATTGTCACTCTACAGGAAGCTCTAATGAAAATTGAGATAACTCCTTTTAATCTTATTCAATCTGACATGTAGGGCCTCTCTCCTATTCCTTCTGTTTTTGTCCTACAAGTACTATGTCTCATTCATTGATGACTGCCCTCAAACTACATAGGTCTACCTTAATGAAACAAAACAATGAAGTTTTCTTCATCGTTTAATTTTTTTCATAATCTGGTCACCAATCAGTTCAATGCCAAAATAAAAATATTACTTTCAGATAAGGGTGGTGAATACATCCCACCACCTTTTGAAACAAAATGACATCGAGTCTTAGACTACTTGTTGATTTAGGACAATTAACCACTTATTCTAAAAGCTCGAACTGATAGAGCATAGCGAATCAATCCCTTACCTCATAACCTAGGCCCCACATCTCATGGGTTAGGACCTCGGCCAAACCCCCTCGTGGGCCCCAAATCACATGAGTATGGCCTCACACAGGTCGAGCCTGCCTCACACAGGCGGCCCACCCCGAGTGTGCCCTTGCATCCCATAGGCAACCCCACTCGAGTCTGGTGTGAAAATGCCCCTGCATTAATCACCTCCTCTGAGGAGTCTCGAACACGAGACCTCCCACTCTGATACCACTTCGATGCTGGACAATTAACCACTTGCTCTAAAAGCTCGAACTGATAGAGCATGGCGAACCAATCTCTTATCTCATAGCCCAAGCCCCACACCACATGGGTTAGGACCTCGGTTGAACCCCCCTCGTGGGCCTCAAATCACATGGGTACCGCCTCACATGAGCCGCCCGCCTCACACGGGCCACCCACCCCATGTGTGCCCCTGCATCCCATAGGCAACCCCACTCGAGCCCAGTATGAAAATGCCCCTGCATTACTTGTCCTTATCAAAGTGTTTCATATCCATTACAACACACCCGTAAAGGTCGATACGTATAGGTAATGGCCATGACCATTACGCAATACAAGGGTGAAACGGGACAGTTTTTTTAGGCCGTATCAACCGTTATGGTGGTCATAAAGGCCGTTACGGGGCATAACGACCGTTACTCATTTTTTTCGCTTTTCTCATTCCAAAAACTCTCCTAGGTCATTGTACAATTGATTTCGACCACTCTTACTGTAGGTTTTAATATTAAAACCATAGATTGAAGGTATTTGAGCAAATAGAACCTCCAAGGGCCATTTTTTAAAAATTGAAAAAGTAGTATTTATGCCTTTTTCTAGTTTCTAGTTTTAGTGCTTGATTGTGATTTGTAAACATTAGAGACTAATAATAATGTTCACGAATTCACTAGACAGCTTGATACAACACTCTCACCAAAGAGTGGACCATCACTACCATAAACATGTACAAAACAAAAAATGAATACATACTTGGAATATTTACATTATTTTGGATTTTTTAGATATTTTTTCAGAAAATTTTGAACAAATCTAAATTTTCAACCATTATGGGTTGGTAACGGCTATTACGCCCCCATATCAGTAATGGTGGTGACCGTTACGGCCACCATTATCGATACGGAATACCTTGGTCCTTATACTCTAGAACAAATTGGGGTAGTTGAAAGCAATGTTTTCCTTATCATAATTGCGTGATGTATCACACCCTTCGGATACCGGGACGTATCAGTTATGGAATGGGATACATCGGTTGTATCACGTAATGTATCATTGTTGTTGGGAAAAATGGGGAAATTAGTTGAAATTTTCAATGAAACTTCAGAGATTGTTAAAAAAGATATCAATTAATGCTTAGAAATCAAAACATTACAAAAAAAAAAAAAAAAAGGTGCACAAAATAGGTTTCCTTTGTACAGGGATCCTAATCTATGCATTGTCTGAACGAACTGAAGCAATTATATTCAAAGTCCATTCATATATTTTATAAATGTAAGAAGACGTGTGTGGAAACATAAACAATACATTCAAAAGAAAAGGAAGAATCACTAGATCAGCTTACATACATGTTTGATTTTGTGTTTGGATGCAAAGATTGCAACTGATTTGCGAGAAATTGGGAAATTTCGATTTTTCCCAATTTTCTGCAATTCGGCCCATCTCCCCCAAATCTCGAAATTGAAGCTCCAAGTCCATGATTTTTCATGCAAAACATGAACAATCATGGATTTGTAACCATCACCAATTCAACATGATTTACAGAAAAAAAAAAAGAAAAAAAGAAAAAAGAATCGAAAATCGAAAATCGGAAATGCTCATTAGATCGAACTATCACACAGGTAGGATACAAGATATGTCATTGGATATATCAGCCAATATTTTCAATATTGAAATCATTAGTTTAGAGAAAGAATAGACAATTTCTTAAAGTGGCGGGTACCCTTCTTCTCAAAATAAATGTCCCTATGAATCTATTGGCTGATGTTGTCTTAAGTGTTGCCAATTTAATAAATTGCATGCCCATATGTATCCTTCGAGGCAAGACACCCATTCCAGTTTTGCAATCGAAGAAACGCATTTTTTTTCTCCTCGAGATTTTGAATGTGTTTTGTTCATATTCCTCATGTATCAATTGAGATAAATTAGATGCTAAGGCAGTCAAATGTACTTTTATAGAGGTTATTCTTGTAAACAAAATGGACAAGTGCTACTCCCCAATATAAATTAAATGTCAAGGCAGTCAAATGTACCTTTTTAGGTTATTCTTATAGAACCAAAGCACATAAGTGTTACTCCCTCGGAATCTTAGGCAAAAAGTATGTCTCAATGTACATCAAAGTCTATTGGTGCTCTAAAAAAATCTATTGATTTTACTTCTAAGCAGGAGCACTCAGTGTGTCCTTACCGTTTCCGATGTCTGACTTTCCCTTACCTACTCATATTGCTCCTTTGTGTACCTCTCTTTCCTATGAATCTCCTCTTTCACAAGCCGAGGGCATGAAGACGTTTGTTAGAAGAAAACGGATATGCACTTCCCTCCTGACAACCCTCTCCAATCCAATGCTCTAGACGCATGCATGCCTTCTCATGGTGATTCCCTTGATGTTTCCATCACATTAAGCAAAGGCAAGTGATCATGCATTGCCCATCCTCTTGCCAATTTTATTTTGTATTGCTCCAGTTCCCCATTTTATTGTGTATTCCTTTCTAATAATGTCTGTCTCAGCCTCTTCTAGCACTCACTAGGATTCATTGTTTCTTGCTGGGAAATGCCATGTTGGATGAGATGAGTGCTCTAGAAAAAACCTAGACAGCAGATCTTGTTCTATTCCCTCCTGGGAAGAAGGTAGTTGGATATAAATGGATTTTCAATATCAAGCATAAACCCAAGCAAAGTCAAATGATAGAAAGTTCACCTTGTAGCGAAAGCTTTTACTCAGACTCTTAGTATCAACTTTCATAGGACATTTGCTCCTGTCACCAAGTTAAATTTTATAGTATGTTACTTTCCTTGGCCATAAATTTTCCATGGCCTCTCCCCCAATTGGATATCAAAAATGCCTTTCTCCACAAAAATTTGCATGAAGAAGTGTACATGTCTCCTACTCTTGGCTTTCTCCCAACTATGGCGTGTGGATCTCTGTGTAAACTTCACAAGGCAATCTATTGTCTTAAGCAATACCATGGCCTAGTTTGAGCACTTTCATCATGCACTAGAAAAGTTTGGCTATTCTCAAAGTAATGTCGATCATACACTTACTCAAGCATTCTATGGATCTTTCTATTGTCATTGTCTATGCAGATGATACTATTGCCATGGGAGACGATGTTGTAGCTATATAGTAATTGAAGTCACCTCTTGGCATAGAGTTTGACATTAAAGACCTTGACCGTTTTTGCTATTTGTTGGGAACTAGGGTTGCCCGATCTCTGCACAACATTATGATCTCCCAACGGAAGTATACTCTTGACCTTCTTTGATACTTTGGACTTCTTGGTGCTTGGCCAATGGATACTCTATTGAACAAAATCACCATCTCCAATATGATAACGGCCAGACTCTTCCTGATGTTGGGCATGTATATCAACGCCTAGTCGACAAACTAATCCATTTGACCATTACTCATCTTAATATTGTTATGCCATCAACATTGTGAGTCAGTTCATGCAAACCCCTTGTACCTATCACTTAGATGTTGTTGATAGCATTTTGAAATTTCTCAAAGGATCTCCAAGGCGTGGTATTCTCCACCTAAACATGATCATCTTCATATTGAGGCTTATACCAATGTGGATTGAGGAGATTCTCATGACATGGAAAATAAGTTGGTTGCGGTGGCCCACTCTAGTGCTAACTGAATATCAGGTTAGGGGTCATGGTTTCTATGAACTATTTCAATAGAAGACCTTGTTCACCAAGTTGGATTTTCCAATTTCTTCTCCCATGGCTCTTAATTGTGGTAATCATGTTGGTATCCACATCTCCCTTAACCAGGTTTATCATGACTGCACCAAAGCACATTGAGGTTATTGCCATTTTATATGGGAAAAGGTGGCGTCACAATATGTTTGCATGTCCTATTTGAAGTTGGATGATCAAGTTGCAAATTTTAAACCAATGGGATTGGTCAACATCACTTGCCTGTCTTCCAAATTGGTCATGATCAATATCTATGCTCCAAGTTGAGGGGGAGTGTAGAGGAATCTATGTAATTTTGTCTCCTTTTTGTCCCTTGTGTGTGTTTACCTTTTTCTATAGTATAAGTGTACAATATACCCATTAATATTTAAGGAAGAGTGTCAATCTATTGGAACTAACCAGTGTTTGAAATATCGGTATTGTGTTACGTATCGCATCCTTGGGATACAGATACGTATCGGTTATCGCACGAGATATATCGTTTGTATTGGGTAATTTATCGCACTTTTTGGAAAACATTGGGGGAATGATTGATCTTTTCAATGAAACTTCAAGGATTGTTTAAATACCTTCATACACACTTTTAAATCATAACATCTCAAAAAAGAAGTGCACATAATAGGTTTCCTTTGTATAGGGTCCTAAGTTATGCATTGTTTGACTAAACTAATGCAACCATATTCAAATTGAATGCATAACATTTAGAGTGTACGTGATGATCATTTCATCAAACACTCCAAAATACTTCAAAATTAGTCTCAATTAACAACTAGTTGAAGGAAATTTTTGAATAATAATAATAATAATAATATTTTTTTAATAATTTATAATTTAAAATTATTTTTATTTTTCAAAAATTGACAATGACTCAACAAATCAGCCAATCAGCCCTCATACATACTTGATTTCATGTTTGGAGTGCAACGTTGCAAGCAATTTGGGAGAAATTAAGAAATATTTGAATTTCCCCAATTTCTCCCAAAGCGGACCACCTAAGCTCAAATTTCAAAATTATGGTGTATGTGATGATCATTTCATCAAATACTCCTAAATACTTCGAAATTAGTCTCAATTGACAGTTGGTTGAAGGAAATTTTCAAAAAAAAAAAAAAATGTAAAGAACCAATGGATATCGAAATCAAAGCTCCAAGTCCATGATTTTTCATGCAAACATGAAGAACCAATGGATTTGCAACCATTTGACATTAATTTAACATAAGTTCAACCAAAAAAAAAAGGATCGAAATTGAAGATGCTCACAGGATCGAACGTGTGGGATATATCGGTACTACCCATGCGTTTCGTATCGTATAGGTGGAATATAAGAAATATCATGGGATATATTGGCCGATATCGTCGACATTTAAAACATTGGGACTAACTACTCCAATATTACTCCAATCCATCCTCCGTCTTTCTTTTTTTTCCCTTCTTCTCTTTCTCCCTCCTCTTCACCTCTCTCCCCATCTCACCCCTCCCTACTTATTTTAGTCTGACTAATTTTAAAACCTTCATATTCTAAAGCATTACTCTATAATTCTAGCTTTTTTTTTACCCCTTCCTTGCCTGGTCAATCAAAACTACATCATCTACAAATAATATACTCCACGAGACTTTTTCCTAAAAATTCTGCTTAAATTGTCCATAACCAATGCAAAAGGATTCGGGCTCAATGTCAACCCCTAGTGCAAGCATATAATAATGGGAAACTCACTAGTCTCTGCACTAGTGGTCCTCACATTTGTTACAACTTGCTCATACATATGCTTGATCATGTCAATATGTCCTCTTGAAACTCCTTTCTTCCCAACACTCACCAAATTAACTCTCTAAAGGACCCTGTTGTGTACTTAGCCTTGAAGCATTTCTCTAAGTCAACAAAGACCATTTGGAGACCCTTCCTCCTCTCCCTACATTTCTCCATCAAATGTCTAAGTAGGAAAATACCTTCAATGGTCAACCTTCCTTGCATTAATTCAAACTAATTTTTGAATGCATTCATCTCATGCCTTAATCTTTCCTCAATCACTCTCATAAACTTACGTAGAATGAATTTTAATCCCACGATAGTTAGCACAGCTCTATGTCTCCTCTATACTTATCAATAGGTACCACAGTACTTTCCTCCATTTGTCTGGCATTTTCTTCAATCTTCCACTCTTTTTTAATAACTCTATCAACAAAAATAAGCTACTATCTCACATGCACTTCCAATCCTCTACTAGTATACCATCTGGTTGAGGGCTTTTCATGACTTCATCTTTCTCAAAGCTTCTTTCACTAAAAAATTTCTCAAATTCTTCAAGATATTGGAGGAAAAAATTTTAAAATAAAATTCGGATAAATAATGTCGACCAATTTTGGATATACTTGAACGGCCCTGAAAACAGCCAGAAATCCGTGCAATCTGTGGAATTCATCCAACTCACATCTGTAAGCAATTATGCAACACTTCCCTCAAGAAATTTGAGGGGGGGGGGGGGGGGGGTGGAAATCAGATTAATAGTGATCAGTTCACTATTCATCCCAAAAATAGTCAGAAAATTGCCAGAAGTGACCAAAATTATTTTTAAAAATAAATAAATCAAAACCACTGTAAAGTTATTAATGCATCAATTTAAGAAACATTTAAAAAATAAAAAAATCGCCAGAATTAAAATTAAAATTTTAAAAAATAAATAAAACAGTGACAGTCGAAAAACAAATAAAAAAAATTGATGCAAATATACCCAAATCGAACACAAATCTAGCAAGATTTGTTTGATTTGGTCTTATTATGTTGAATACACACACATAACAAACCCAAAGAGGTTTGGGCGAGCAGCCATCACCGTGGGTTTGCTCCCTATAGGTGTGGGTTCGACTCCCCTCCTTGGCATTACCCAATACACGTGGTTGTGGATGATTGCGTGTATCCGCAGGGAATAGTCTTGCCTCAAAAGGGTCTTAAAAAAAAAAAACACTTTGGCCAATATAGTGATGCAGCCATTTCACCCTCATAAGGGAGTAACCACTCCATGTTTTAAGACTTAGGTCATCATGATGATAGATGCTGGCCACACTTTCATTCATTATTCTTCATGCCAACCAGTGGATGAACTAGAGAAATAACTATCGTATCTAAAGTTTATATGGACTAATCAAGAAGTACCAGATTGATATGTCTACCATATTTTGACTAACAATTCAACAGCTTAACTTCTCCATGGGGTAGTCAAATCTGTCATTCTGTTTAGCAGTAACTTTACATGCTCACTGATTGTCTGCATGGTGAAAAGATGACACTCTGAAACTGAGTAAACAAGGCTACTCACAACTATGAGACGAAGATACCTGTTGAAAGTTTTCATGGTCTATTATTGAAGTCCTCTCACTCAATAGCAAGTTGATGTAGTTAGACCGAGGTGTGGATGTAGACTGTGGATACTGCGAAGTAATGCTTTCTGTTGATGATGAAGACATGAGCTGATCTGGCATCAGGACACTACTTGTTTTACATGACATGGATGGCAAACCCTTCAAATCGTTCATGATTAAAGAATTATCAACTTCTGGAAGGCAGTCAATCATATCTCCAGAAAATCCACGAGACAGATTACTTGGCTTTGGAGATGTGCCATCAGAAGATTCAGCTATACTTGAAGTAGATGCCCTTGCAATCTCAGGACTTCCTATTCCCTCCGAGTCTGAGCTTTTCGGTGTACAGGCCTGCAGGATCTTCTCAAGAGATTCAGCAACCCTCAGAAGCCGCTGGTTAATGCTTAAGCCCTTTATGTCACATCTATCAGCAATTGTACAGACTCTGGAGTGATCTTCCACATGTACAGTTGGAATTTCAACCTCACAAATTCGACAAATAATTGAATGCTCATCAGATATATTCTGCTGACCTCCACAGTAACCAGAAGAAACTTTTTGGGGAACTGACAAAGTATCTGATGGATTTACTAAGCCTTCAGAAGGGCATTCTGGAGCATTTGGGTTTTCAGTATGTTCATGTGAATCAGTTTTCATTTTATCCAGTCTCTTTTTAGAGGCGGCATCATTTGTATCATGGCCTTTTTTCTTCTGACTCATTGCAGCTGGGGATGGGAGTTTCTTCCAAGAAGATATGCGTTCTCTACTTGCTGATGAATCAGTACTTCTAGCAGTGTCACCTTCTGCTTCTTCCTGCCCATGGGACTTCCATGTGGGTTTTTCTTTCGAATCCTTACTGTTTGTTGACTTTTTGATGCCCTGGTGTTCACCTCCAAAACATTGTTCTGGATAGACTCCCAAATCACTAAGTTGATGAAGTCCAAGAATGTGCTCATCCTCGTTTAAGATGCCCTCCTTATAGAACTGTATCAGACGGGTGCATCGAGTAAGGATGAAAAGAATGCGTGCATGGAGTTGCTTCAAGGTCCCTGTCGGCAGCTCTTGACGGCGATCATCTAATTTTTGAACAATTATCTCACATTTGGACCAGAAATCAGTAGGAGACATCGTAGCACAAAGTCGGGCTACAACCAACAAATCTTCCAAAGTTTCCTTCCACTCGGGATGAACCTCTGCATTTTTTTCAAGTATGCCAATCAAGTCTCCGGCAAAACAAGCTAAATCCGAATTAACTTCTTCTTTTAAGCAGTGAAACTTTGACCTAATAATTACCATGAGCTCCTGCAAGAAACGCATCTAATCAGCATAAAATCCATTACTTGCACAAAATATAGCAATAGCTACAAAGATGGTGTGAGAAAATACTCTCGTAAGAACTGTGACACAAGAGTAAGAATCCACTGTCAACGAGTAAAATACATTGAACTTTGTCTGATAAATGGGAGCAAGATTGCTAAGGACATATTTGGACACCATGGACTCCATGCCAAACAATGGAAAAGGAAAAGGGTTTTCCTTTGATGTAAGAATTTGTGTTGTTTGGATAGCAAAAAAATGGGTGGATTCCACCCAGCAACCATTACACCGTTCCATATTTTAGATTCTTGGCACAAGAAACTAGTCGAGTATTGTGAGAGGAATACGGGATTTTCTTGCAATCCAAACAAGAACTCAAAATTGGGATTCATGTTTTCATAGTTCTCATGGAAATCATCATTGGATAATTATTGCTTTTCCTTTCTTTTCTGTTGGATTCCATGTATCCAAACATGTCCTAAAGGAATTTGAAGAAATATGCAATCAAATGAATTGAAAATATGGTATAAACTGGACATTACCTCTAGATGGTTCAATCCACGAGGCTTCCAAATTGGAAAAGGGCGTACTCCTTTAGAATTTAGCTCGTGAGAAAAGCTCTTGACGTCAGCAGTTCTCTTCTTGCGGCCACTTGTAACCCTCAATATGGCCTGAAAACGTGGAGACTGGATTCCCTTTGCAACATCATAGGTGACATTATGACCCTGCAAGACAATACTACAAAGTTACATTCATGAGAACCAAATGAGTGTATGGGACCAATATCATGATGAGAAACTATGGACCGAGATGCAAGTGACAAAAAGAAGAAGAAGTCTGCCATGGGAAGATGTAGCCTGTTTTGCTCAATTACAATAGATGGCTAGACAAGATCACTACCTCAATCTCTGGATGGGGCAATAATCGGTCCTTAAGGGATTTGGACTGAGCCCATGCACTCTTTTTCCCTGTACATTGTCCTTCAAAACAATCAGCACTATAGTTAAATATATGATTGACCCAGTGTTCACAACAAACCCCAACAGCATTTAAGCAAGCCATGACAAATTTGTCTCCCCTATCTGTTTAAAAGTGAAAGATAGTCAAAGATAGTCGTACTTCACATTTCCCCAGAAAACATAAAATGCTTCATATCACAGAAAACAAATTGACAGCAACAAATTACAAAATCCTCTTTTCTTTTCCTTTTTTTTAGAATGAACAAATTAGAAAATCCTATAAGAATTATGAATAAACATAAATTGATCAATTGAGAGAGGATGATGCCCTTGCAGCATATTAGTTTAGCATCTTTGCTCGTGACAGTTTTGCCTTGGACCACTCAAAAGGCAATGAGATTCAAACACTACAGTTAAGACAATAGTTTATCGAACTCATCCTCTATACTTTCCTTCTTAATTCCATTTCTCAAACTACTACACTTCTACAGGCAAACATTGCAAAAAATAAAAATAAAAATACAGAACTCCGAGACCTGACATGGGGGGCAAAAATTGCATGGCCTTGAAACTAAGGGTTGGTTGTCAAAGGAATTATACGGTTCTCAACCACGGTCTACTCCATTTTCAGTCTTTTGAGGTGGGTTTGGGCCAAGCTAAATGGGTAGCATCGAGCTTGGGCTAAAAATATGACCTGTTTAAATGGGTTGGGCTTGGGTTGAACCATACCCGACCCGACCCAACCCGCACCCCCCATATAAGTTATAATGGGTTGAGCCAAATGGCCTGACTCCCCATACCCAAAACCTGAAACAAAATAAATTATAGCTTTTTTATATGTATGAACCAATCCATTGTTTGGGCTAGGTTGCGCATAGCCTTAGTGTCATATTCCATTTTTAAACCTAAGTTGGTTCATGGCAGGTTGGGTCAGGTACAATTGAATGGATTGGGTTTGGTCAGGTCAGGTTTGATGAATTTTTAAGTAGGTCAGGTCAGGTTTGGGCAAGAATTCTTGGCCTGCTTAGTAAATGGGTCAGGCTTGGGCTGACCCCAACCTGGCCTGAACCCTACCCATTGCCTAAATCCAACCCATGGTAACCAGGTAACCTGATGAAACTCTTATGCAGCACGCTACTTGCCAACAAGACCAGGTATATGCTAACATAGGATTGGTTCTGTGTGTTATAGATATGTAGGGGTATACACCGAGTCGAGCTGGCCTCGGCTCGGCTCAGTCTCGAGCCTGACTGGCCAGCTCGGCTCGATTCGGTCAGCAGCTCGGGCCGAGTTCGCCATTGAGGCATTTCCACGGACACCTGAACCGCAACTTCAAAATCTTACTGTTTTACAAACAAAGGCAATAGTTTTACAGGTATTTTATCAGACATCTTCTGAGTAACATAAAAACCAAGAAAAACAAAGAGAAAAAGGTTATTTGTTTCCATTCGACTCTTTAACACTCGATTTGACTCACCTCACCCACTCTGTGTGTTCAAGATTTAGAATAACTCAAGATTTCAAAAAACTCAACTGAGTTACTCGACTCGACTCACCAGGCCAGAGCATGAGACGTGCATGCCTTTGTTTATCGTTCTTTTTATGCGACTTCTTTGGTGGCTGATACGGTTGAGATTCGCCTACTCTTTCAAAAGCCAAGGGGGAAGAGAGAGAGAGCTTTGGAAGCTTGTAAGGAGGTTGGACCTTTGCATGCGGCAAACTTGCCAACGTGGCAAGTTTAAGGTGACCCCACTGCTGAGATAATAATAAATAAAAATCCGGTTGACCCACTTATAAAGTGGGCCGCTCCAATAGGAAAAGAATGGGAGGTATGGGAAAAAAAAAAAAACTCGCCATTGCTCTACATCCAAAGTACACGTGCAGCCCACCTAATATGAGCAGTTGAAGGAAGTAGAAGTTCAACAATGAGCGGTAACATAAAAACCACCAGCCAAACCTTTGCCACCAGCCACATTTTGTTAAGTCATTTTATCAAACAGTTGGTGAGCAACACCAAGGCAAAGTAACCGAGTCAAAAAACTGGTTAGATTCAAGTTCGATTGAGCTGGATTCGATCCGAGTCGAGTTGAGCTGGGGCTGCTCGAACTCTGCTCGAACTCATTTTCGAGCTTTAAAAATCAGCTAAAACTCAGCTTCGAACCGAGACGAATCAAGCTTTTACGAGTCGAGTCAAGCGAGCTAACCAAGCTAGCTCGGTTTGTGTACATCCCTATAGATATGTGAATGTGTGCACCATGCACCATTGCCTATTGAAACAACATTTGTGATTCAATGAACTTGAACGTATGACGTACCGATACAAGTGTCTCTGGCATGCAGTACAGGCTCTTTTTGGTGAACCTGGCATCCATGATCCAGTCGACACGATTGTAGGAACCCATGGTGGATGGACCATGCCTGAATAATCTTCTTAATAGGATAATTCTAACATTCAATTAGTGGCCTAAAAACAGGCCATTGAGAAAAGAAATACAACAATGATCCACATTCAACTCAGAAATGCTCAACCTTGGTTGCCTCATCCATGGTGCATCTAAACAGAATACCGTTCTCGATTGCTGAAACATGGGCCCCACTTGTACAAATGGAAAACCCAAGTAGTCCACACATGTCCTTGGGTCAAAGACCCAAAGATCCTCATGATCACCATCATAAATTGAAGTAGTTACTTAAGGGCCGTTTAGATGGGAGTAAATGGAGCTACATGGGGGGAATTGGCTGTAAATAGGGGTTTTTGACATTTGAGGTGTGTTTGATGAGAGTAAATGCATGGAAATGAAAAAAAATGAGAGTAATTGGGCTTGCAAATGGAAGAGAGGATTTGGAAAGTAAATGGGGAGAAATAGCTTCTAAAGCTCCTTGGAGAGTTGCACGAGTAAATAAAAATGTTGCTATGTACATGTCCGCCATACATGTGGCACGCTAATGATACTCCAAAACAATCTAATTATCGGCCACATTACTAAAATCACACCAATAAAATGATCCAAACCGTCCAAAGGTTGATCATCTAAATGGATGGTTAAAAAACGTTGGTAAGTTGCTTGCTTGTAATCCTTTAGGTTGTGGCCCACCTAAGACTCAAAATTTTCTCTTTTAACCAAAGTATATATTTCAATGGGCTTATTATAATCATTTAGTTAAATATCACATTTATACACTGATTTGATATATTAAAGTTAATTTGGGATATCATATATGTTCTTGTAAATATATTGAAAAAATCCAATGCATTCCAATTCCTTCCATTTACTCTCATTCAAACAAAATATTTGGATTTCAAATGCATTTCATTTACTCCATCCAAACACAATTGAGTTAGCCAATTCATTTACCTCCAATTCCATTTCCAATTTACTTCCATTTACAACTTCCAAATCGAGCCCTTAATCGAATTATTTAATTCAGTTCAACAGAGCAGTGAAAATGCCCTTTGGGGAAGGTGATTAAAAAATCCACTTTTACAGAGGGAAAAAAAAGGATGCCCATGCAATAATCCATGGTACACATCCTCCTCACACCATGACACTCATGCATGGTCATCCAAACCACTCATTTAGGATCGTTGAGCCCCCCTTAGGTTCACCTTATTTGGTGAGAGCTAACATCAGCACTCATGTAAAGTCACGCAAACCATCGCGCATTGTGGACAGCTGGGGCCACTTCGATTCACCTAATGAGGTGAGCACCCACACCCTCGGCGCGTGCCCATCCAAATGGTGTGGCACATCTCCGATTGGTGGGGCCCACTTGGGTTCACTTGATGAGAAGAGACCCAACAGAACATGCTCAGATTGAAGGGACTCAAGCCTAACTGATCAACAAGCCGCCCTCAACCATGCATTCCGTGGGGGCCCAGTGGCAGGGCAAGGCCCCACAGAAGCTGTGCGGTCACCAAATTGTCAGTGTCAGCACGTAAGAGAGAATCAGAAGGGCACGGAATCGTACCTAGTCCTGATGGGAGCGAGGCGTGGAAGGGAAGATACAATGCAGGCTGCGCCGGGTGGGGTTCTTTACTGGCATCCCCATCTTTGATCTTGATCTTTGATTCCTCGGGCTCAAGAGCAAGGAGGTGGAGCGGCGAAGGGCCGGATCGCATTCTGATGTGGTTGAGGCCGAGGGAGGAGGCCCCGATCGGGGAGGGAAGATTCTGGCCATCCGTTTCACTGTTGTCATCATTGTCATCGTCGTCCTCGTTGTCCTCATCCTCCTCTTTTTCTTGTTTCCCTTCTTTTCTAGCAGGGCTGCGGCGGCGAACGAGGATGGGAGGGATCTTCTTCAGCTTGCATTTGGTTATTGGGACCTCCGGAGGTGGAGTTGGATCTGGATCGTCAGAATTCCCAATGTCGTTGGGGTTCACATCAGAGGATGGTGGTGATGATGGCATCGATGATGATGATGATGATGGTGGTGGTGGTGTATGATGATAGGGTTGCGAGTCATGGCATGGTGAGGAGGGGAAGAAGAGACAGAGATTTGTGAGCTCATGATCGGTTAACACGCAATTTGCGACGCAGAGACAAGTCAGACCCAAAGCATTCGGTTCTTTGGAGAAACAGAGGAGTTCGTTTTTTCCTTACATCGCGCCATAAGTTTAGCACAATACGTTGCCCCACTAAATCCTACATTTTAAGACGCATCATAGCCCGACCGTCCATCATCTAACGCTATTTTTACGGTCCATTTTAATGAAACTGTTCTGATTGTTTGAATCTAACTATCTTTATGAGTACATGGATTGAGGACATTGGAGAAAAGTTTTTTCAATGGCTCATATTCAACTCGAAAAATCAAAGCCTGAGATTATTCTTGATAAAGTTATTTATAAAGTTATAGATGAGATGGACAGTATCGATCATCATAATGTCTTATCATGTGGGTCCCAATGGGGCGAGACGAGTTAGAGATACTTAATCGTGATATACGCAAATCGAACTTGCAGTACGTTAGAGCAGAATAAAGTAGGAGTTGCTTAATACTCTGGCAGCCTGTGATGGTTGATACGCAGGTACTTAGAAATAGCACACGCGACGTAACTAACTCAAACTAAGCCGTCCAAATCGTAGTACAAAATCTACATAGATTATCAAATAAAATTCAAAGTGATCGAAGAGTTCTAATATATTTTTAAAGAGTTCTAATCTCTTTCCACAGTACACACCCAAGCGCGATATATCAATCAGGTCCATCCATCTACTGGGCCCTATAACAAATGCTTTACCTTTCAAAAAATCAACCAATTAGGCAATCTCATCCATCAGTTTTTTGTTAAACTTTTCACACCGTACATTTCCTCGGCTGGAGGATTCAGTAATCCCTCGCCATCCCCATCGCTGTACAAAATCAACTTGAGCGTTCAATTCGTTATTCTTAACGCGGCCCGTGGAGGGAAAACCCAACTACCCGACGCGTCTACATTCGTCGAGAGCGAATGTATGGTTGAGCGGGAGCACCGAATTTTGGTATAGCCATGAAGCAAACACTAAATTAGACAAGGTTACGTATCATTCAGGTCCGTCCACTCATTGGTCCTTATCGTGGATAGCTTATGGCTTATGTAACAAAGATCGTACCCGTTAGATGATCATATCTGTTAACACTTTAATCCGTTTAACCCGTGGCTCTACAAGTAGACTGCTAATACTTATACCAATAGAAAAACAATGAATACTAGGAGCATCGATTACGACGGTAGATACTCCAATGCCTAAGTTAGGTAGATAGATCTAGAGTAAGTATGGTTAGAACCAGGATTTTTATACGTGCCTTTTACCTAAAACAAATATATATATATATATATATATATATATATATATATATATATATATATATATATATATATATATATATATATATATAAGTTCGCTAGCCAATCTGCGTCTTAGTCAATCTTTTAGATACACTGGAAGGGGTTGTATTGGAGTAGGGATCTGCTTCGGAGAATGTCTCTGATTCTGCCTTGATTGGCATGATTTTCAGTTAGGATTTCGTCGGATCGATCATATCTTAGTACGATGTGAGATTCTCTTCGGACATTTTTATTTCGACATCAAGGTTGATTAGACAGCTCGGTCAAGATGCTTAGGTCGATTAATGAATCTTGTTATCGAATTCTGAGCTTGACCGGTTCAGCTCGGCAAGTGAGTCCTTCATCAAAGCCCAGCTCAGCTTTCCTAGTAGTAGATATATTGGTGGCTCAAGTAGGTTGATCTGTCGATTTTTCGCCACATGTCTCGTATGGTTGGTCAGTTCAATTTTTCTCATAATATTATCCATATGATCTTTTAAACTCAAAGAGATGGTGAAAATGGAAAAATTAACTGTAAAATACTCTAGCTCGTTGGTCGAGCTCTCTCGGAGTTTATCCTACTATCATCCCGGGAGCAAATTAGGTGAGACTTCGACCTCACCTAAGACTATGCGACCCTTATTGTGGAACCACCTTGATATATGTATTTTATATCCACGGCGTCCATCCTTTTTCCCAGATCATTTGATGTCATGATCCCAAAAATGAAGAGATACAAATCTCAGGTGGACCATACTTTAAGAAACAACAATGATTGTACACTCTACCTTTAAAAACTTCTTAGACACACCCTTTTGTTTCCGTTGTGTTTATTTACCATCTAATCAATTAATAAAGTCACGTGAGCCTGGATGATATTTTATATCCACGGCGTCCATCCTTTTTCCCAGATCATTTGATGTCATGATCCCAAAAATGAAGAGATACAAATCTCAGGTGGACCATACTTTAAGAAACAACAATGATTGTACACTCTACCTTTAAAAACTTCTTAGACACACCCTTTTGTTTCCGTTGTGTTTATTTACCATCTAATCAATTAATAAAGTCACGTGAGCCTGGATGAAGGGGGGAAATTGTAATACCCCGTACTTTTGTGTACCATGAGAACCTTACTTTGTATAAATATAATCTCGATTTATGTGAACATTTACACTTTGTACTATCTTAAGTTGGTACCATAAAAAAATATTTTAAATGTGATATAATTGTATACATATATCATGATACAAAATAATTTTATAATCAATTGTAATAATACATATATTATTTGAATCATTCAAATTACGTATATCACTTAAAATGTATATAAAATAAATTGTACGCCAACATACTATCATATAATTGATGTATATTAATTAATATTTACAATGTATTATACTATATATATATATATATCATTTAACATAAGTTTTTCTATACTAACATATGCATATATAATCATAAAAATACATTATACATATTAATTATTGTAAATAAATACTTATCTACAACTATTAATGTATTATGCTAAACAAATATATAAATGTATTTTATTTATTTTTTTATAAAGTCTAAAACATTATTTACTAATATTTATTATAATGTGTAATAAAATACATTTACATATTTGTTTAGCATAATACAATAATAGTTATAGATAAGTATTTATTTACAATAATTAATATGTAATATATATATATATATATATATATATATATATATATATATATATATATATATATATATATATATATATATATATATATATATATATATATATATATATATATATGTTAGGTTTTTCTATACTAACATATGCATATATAATCATAAAAATGCATTATACATATTAATTATTGTAAATAAATACTTATCTATAACTATTAATGTATTATGCTAAACAAACATGTAAATGTATTTTATATATTTTTTTATAAAGTCTAAAACATTATTTACTAATATTTATTATAATGCATATATAATCATTCAGTTAATTTGGGATATCATATAAACATTATTTACAAATATGTAAACGTATTTTATTATAATTTATAATCATTCAGTTAAATATCACATTTATACACTGATTTGATATATTAAAGTTAATTTGAGATATCATATATGTTCCTGTAAATATATAGAAAAATTCGAATGCATTCCAATTCCTTCCATTTACCCCAATTTAAATAAAATATTTGGATTTCAAATGCATTTCATTTACTCCATCCAAACATAATTGAGTTAGCCAATTCATTTACTTCCAATTCCATTTCCAATTTACTTCCATTTACAACTTCCAAATCGAGCCCTTAATTAAATTATTTGATTCAGTTCAACAAAGCATCGAAAATGCCCTTTGGGGAAGGTGATTAAAAAAATCCACTTTTACAGGAAGAAAAAAAAAGGAAGTCCATGTAACAATCCATATTGCACATCCTCCTCGCACCATGACACTCATGCATGGCCATCCAAGCCACTCATTGAGGATCGTTGGGCCCCACTTGGGTTTACCTTATTTGGTGAGAGCTAACATCAACACTCATGCAAAGTCACGCAAACCATTGTGCATCATGGACAACTGGGCCCACTTTAGTTCACCTTATGAGGTGAGCACCCACAGCCTCGACGCATGCCCATTCCAATGGTGCGGCACATCTCCGATTG
Source organism: Magnolia kwangsiensis (assembly GCA_037074715.1). Lineage (NCBI taxonomy): Eukaryota > Viridiplantae > Streptophyta > Magnoliopsida > Magnoliales > Magnoliaceae > Magnolia > Magnolia kwangsiensis. The sequence continues at coordinate 125,344,920 of CM073577.1, read as the reverse complement.
GTGGGGCCCACTTGGGTTCACTTGATGAGGAGAGACCCAACAAAACATGCTCAGATTGAAGGGACTCAAGCCTAGCTAATCAACAAGCCGCCCTCAACCAAGCATTCTGTGGGGCCCAGTGGAGGGGCAAGGCCCCACAGAAGCCGTGTGGTCACCAAACTGTTAGTGTTAACACGCAAGAGATAATAGGAAGGGCACAGAATCGTACCTGATCCTGACAGGAGCGAGGCGTGGAGGGGAAGGTATAATGCGGGCTGCGCTGGGTGGGGTTCTTTACTGGCATCCCCATCTTTGATCTTGATCTTTGATTCCTCGAGCTTAGGAGCAAGGTGGTGGAGTGGTGAAGGGCCGGATCGTGTTCTGATGTGGTTGAGGCCTAGGGAGGAGGCCCCGATCGGAGAGGGAAGATCCTGACCATCCATTTCACTGTTGTCGTCATCGTTATCGTCGTCCTCATCCTCCTCTTTTTCTTGTCTCTCTTCTTTTTTAGCAGTATTGCGGCGGCGAACGGGGATGGGAGGGATCTTCTTCAACTTGCATTTGGTTATTGGGGCCTCCGGAGGTGGAGTTGGATCCCGACCGTCAGAATTCCCAATGCTGTTGGGGTTCGCATCAGAGGATGGTGGTGATGATGGCATCGATGATGATGATGATGATGATGGTGTATGATGATAGGGTTGCGAGTCATGGCATGGTGAGGAGGGGAAGAAGAGACAGAGATTTGCGAGCTCATGATCGGTTAACATGCAATTCGCCACGCAGAGACAGATCAGACCCGAAGCATTCGGTTCTCTGGAGAAACGGAGGAGTTCGTTTTTTTCTTACATTGCACCATAGGTTCAGCACAATATGTTACCCCACTGGGTCCCACATTTTAAGACGGCATCATAGCCTGACCGTCCATCATCTAACGTTATTTTTACGGTCCATTTTAATGAAACGGTTCTGATTGTTTGAATCCAACTATCTCTATGAGTACATGGATTGAGGACATTGGAGAGAAGTTTTTTCAATGGCTCATGTTCAACTCGAAAAATCAAAGCTTGAGATTATTCTTGATAAAGTTATTTATAATGTTATAGACAAGATGGACAGTATCGATCATCATAATGTCTTATCATGCGGGCCCCAATAGGGCAAGACGAGTTAGAGATACTTAATCGCAACATACGCAAATCGAACTTGCGGTACATTAGAGCAGAATAAAGTAGGAGTTGCTTAATACTCTGGCAGCCTGTGATGGTTGATACGCAGGCACTTAGAAATAACACACGCGGTATAACTAACTCAAACTAAGCCATCCAAATCATAGTACAAAATCTACATAGATTATCAAATAAAATTCAAAGTGATCGAAGAGTTCTAATATATTTTTAAAGAGTTCTAATCTCTTTCTACAGTACACGCCCAAAGTGTGATATATCAATCAAGTCCATCCATCTACTGGGCCCTATAACAAATGCTTTACTTTTCAAAAAATAAACCAATTAGACAATCCCATCCATTAGTTTTTTGCTAAACTTTTCACACTGTACATTTCCTCTGCTGAAAGATCCAGTAATCCCTCGCCATCCCCATCGTTGTACAAAACCAACTTGAGCATTCAGTTCGTTATTCTTAACGCGGCCTGTGGCGGGAAAACCCAACTACCCGACGCGTCTACATTCGTCGAGAGCGAATGTACGGTTGAGCGGGAGCACCGAATTTTGGTATAGCATGAGGCAAACATTAAATTAGACAAGGTTACGTATCATTCAGGTCCATCCATTCATTGGTCCTTATCATGGATAGCTTATGACTTATGTAATAAAGATCGTACCCGTTAGATAATCATATCTGTTAACACTTCAATTCGTTTAACCCGCGACTTTACAAGTAGACTACTAATACTTATACCAATAGAAAAACAATGAATAATAGGAGCATCGATCACGACGGTAGATACTCCAATGCCTAAGTTAGGTAGATAGATCTAGAGTAAGTATGGTAAGAACCAAGAAATTTGTACGTCCCTTTAACCTAAAACATATATATATATATATATATATATATCGTTGTGTTGTTGATGTGCTTTATTCTTTCATTATTTTATTCATTCTGTTTTGTGGAGAGTGTTTGTGGATGAATGTTGTAATCACTTCAAGTAAGTGTAGATGTATGTTGTAATAACTTAGGATTTATTTTCCGCAAGTTATTTTGATTTCATTGCTTATTATTCCTCTTTGATTTGTGATACAAGGACGTTCTGGAAATAAAGTTGTCCTACTTTAAACCTCTGGTTTTTTGGTCCAAAGAGAATAAGCCGTTATTTTTATAGTTTTTGAACCATCGTCATTAGCAACTTCAGTGATAGGAGGGTTCCATTCATTCACTGTGGCCAGCCACACACTTTCATCCAAGGATTTGAGGAAGATCCTCATCCTGGCTTTCCAATAGGCATAGTTTGTGCCATTAATATATATATATATATATATATATATATATATATATATATATATATATATATATATATATGTATATATATATGTATATATATACATAGACAGTTTGCGTCTTAGTCGATCTTTTAGATACTCTGGAAGGGGTTGTATTGGAGTAGGGATCTGCTTCTGAGAATGTCTTTGATTCTGCCTTGATTGACATGATTTTCAGTTAGGATTTCGTCGGATTGATCATATCCTAGTACGATGCGAGATTCTCTCTGAGCATTTTTATTCTGACATCAAGGTTAATTAGACAACTCGATTAAAATGCTTAGGTCGATTGATGAATCTTGTTATCGAGTTCTGAGCTTGACCCGTTTAGCTCGGCAAGTGAGTTCTTCATCGAAGCCCAGGTCAATTTTTCAGGTAGTAGATATATTGGTGGCTCGAGTAGGTTGCTCTGTCAGTTTTTTGCCATATGTCTCGTATAGTTGATCAGTTCAATTTTCCTCATAATATTATCCATATGATCTTTTAACCTCAAAGAGATGGTGAAAATGAAAAAATTAACTCAATTTTCCTCATAATATTATCCATATGATCTTTTAACCTCAAAGAGATGGTGAAAATGGAAAAATTAACTGTAAAATACTCTAGCTCATTGGTCGAGCTCTCTTGGGGTTTATTCTACTATCATTCCGGGAGCAAATTAGGTGAGACTTCGACCTCACCCATGACTATGCGGCCTTTACTGTGGAACCACCTTGATATATGTATTTTATATCCACAACATCCATCCTTTTTCTCAGATCATTTGATGTCATGATCCCAAAAATGAAGAGATATAAATCTCAGGTGGACCATACTTTAAGAAATAATAATGATTGTACACTCTACTATTAAAAACTTCTTAGACACACTCCATTGTTTCCATAGTGTTTATTTACCATCTAATCAATTAATAGAGTCGTATAAGCCTGGATGAAGAGGGGAAATTGTAACACCCCGTACTTTTATATACCATGAGAACCTTTACTTAGAATAAATACAATCTCGATTTATGTGAACATTTATACTCTGTACTATCTTAAGTTGGTACCATAAAAATTTATTTTAAATGTGATATAATTGTATAAATATATCATGATACAAAATAATTTTATAATCAATTGTAATAATACATACGTTATTTGAATCATTCAAATTACGTATATCACTTAAACTGGATATAAAATAAATTGTATGCCAACACACTATCATCTAATTGATGTATATTAACTAATATTTACAATGTATTATACTATATATATATATATATATATATATATATATATATATATATATATATCATTTAACATAAGTTTTTCTATACTAACATATGCATATATAATCATAAAAATACATTATACATATTAATTATTGTAAATAAATACTTATCTATAACTATTAATATATCATGCTAAACAAATATATAAATGTATTTTATTTATTTTTTTATAAAGTCTAAAATATTATTTACTAATATTTATTATAATGTATATATAATCATTCAGTTAATTTGGGATATCATATAAACATTATTTATAAATATGTATATGTATTTTATTTAGAAGATACATCATAAATAATTTGTGTTTAGCATAATACACAAATTAGTTAATATACATCATAAATAAAATACATTTACATATTTGTAAATAATGTTTATATGAGATTCCAAATTAATTGAATGATTATATATACATTATACTAAATATTAGTAAATAATTTTTTAGACTTTATAAAAAAATAAATAAAATACATTTAAATATTTGTTAAGCATAATACATTAATAGTTATAGATAAGTATTTATTTACAGTAATTAATATGTATAATGTATTTTTATGATTATATATACATATGTTATTTAGTATAGAAAAACTTATGTTAAATGATATATATATATATATATATATATATATATATATATATATATATATATATATATATATATATATATATATATATATATATATATATATATGAAATGGTACTACGAGGTCAACCTCATGGGAAGTGTGCGTCCATTCGGATTGGACAAACCTACTTGAATTGGATCAAACTCACCTCCGGATTGAGTTGAGTCTGAAGGACTCAGATGAGCCGAGCCATGCTTTGCCCAGCTCTGATTATTACTAATAACTCTCCAAGGGAGGCCCCAAGGGTTAAAGCCCAAGGGCCCACTTGGATCCTCTCTCTCCAGCTGTAGGGCCCATCATCTATCTCACCGTTTGAAGTTGGCCACCCTGATGACCGATTATCATCAAACCATGAGCCGAAACGAGGTGGCTATCCCCCTGAGTCAACGAGTGGTTGGGAAAAACCTACACATGATGGTGATGAGATCAACGTACAGGATACTCCTCTGATCCTATACAACGGCTAGATTTTTTTTATAATTCAAATTTGTAGTTATTTGTATACATCTTAGTCTTGCACTTTTAATCATAACCGTACATGCTTAAGATGGCTATGGGACCTACTATGCCCAATTGATTTAATGGGTCGAAATATTCCAGACCAAGATTTTCTGGTGGGCCATCTTTTTCTGGCCAAGTCAAAGCCAACATAGGCTATCACATAAATAATCCGGTGGGCCACCCAGCTTAGGAACAGCTATGGAAAGTGAGATAGCTTTCTGTCTGAAAGATTTTTTTCAAAGGGAAATCCTACTTTTGGCTAAGTCTATTTGATAGATATAACTTTTCTTGGGATTATAATATTACAACTGTAGGTTTGCTCTAGTATATCCTGATGTCTCCAACGGTTAGATTTGGGTTTTTTTCACTGACACAAATCATTTGATTGATACGGATGGCCCAAAAACACTCTTAGAAATCACTTGGGAGGATGTATTTGAAATCTTGGATTTTGAACAGCGGATTTCATATGCTAAAATTTTAGTTGAATTTCGCGGTCTGAAATTTCATCATACGTGATTTGGATCCAATATGTGAACCGTTCATGTGAAACCCCCCAAGCCAAAGCTTTACTTTAATCTAAAACTTGATGGGCCAAGAAAAATGAAATCAGTTTCCTCCTTGATTTGCATTTCTCTTTGTTCTGGCCCATCGGAATTTTAAATTGGGGTGAAAAATTGTCACATGGGTTTCATGAAATTCCGCATCACATGAACCACACCCATGGCACGTGTGTAAAGGTGCGCACGTGCATAGGTGCGCAGGGGAGCATGACTCTCTCTCATTCTCTCTCTCTCTCTCTCTCTATATATATATATATATATATATATATATATGGAAATGGTATTATAAGGTTAACCTCACGAGAACTTCCCATAAGTTCGAGCTGTGTGGGCCAAGCTGTGTGGGCCCAACCGTAATGTGTGCTGAACATCAACACCGTGCATTTGACGAGTCTCCTTTTAAGTTATAGAATATCTTAAAAATCTGTTATACAAGGAACTCAGGCAAGTCATGGCATCTAAAACTATGTGACGAAATGCCTAAAACATATAAAAGCACTTGATGGGGCCATTGAAGCTTTGGATGCCGCCGAAATTTGGCGACACCCCTCATCCAAGTAAGACACAAACAATGGATGGGCTGAATTTGTAAACCACATCTCGGTGGGTCCAATAAATTATTATGAATGTTTTAATGGGAGGATAACTCCTCCCAACCATTGTATGTGGTGTGGCCCTCCCAAGTCACCGATTGACATGATTTTTAAGCCCATGGCCCAACATGGAATGATGCATCTAATTGATAGGGTAGATGTTCAAGACAAATCACAGTGGGGCCCATACAGCTCGACCCCATGGGAAGTTCCCACCAGGTGCTGGACTTCATAGTACCATTTCCCATATATATATATATATATAAGTTTTTGAGTGACCAAGACATCATTTTTAATAAAAATCTGATGTATTGTTTTGTTGGTTTACAAAAATGCTTGCCCTCAGGCGAAATGGCAAAATGGAGGGATGAGGTGGATAAAACACAAACACCGTGGTAGGGTTTATATAAAAAACAATTTTGTTAGCTTGTTGGTACACCCACGGTCAGTTCACACATCATTGTTAGCCACCCCTGATAGGGAATTGACACCAAGATCTGATTGTTGAAAGACGCATCTTTCACTCAGTTTACCACTTGAGCTAGCTATGGACCTGGGTGTAGGGTCCACGTAGCTTTGACACTAGCTAGCTAGCTGGTATTGGGGGCACTAGCTAAACTCTTTTGGGCATGGGAAGAGTCATTGTCGAATCTGAGTTATGTGATTATACATGATCATGAAGGCTATGGGACCTACAGCACCACCCAAGTCATTGTCACCTTTTCCTTTCTTTTTTTTTTTCCGAATCCAAGTCAAAAACAATATGGGCTGTCACATAAACAAGATGGTGGGCCACCTAGTTGGGAACAATATTAGAAAGTGAGAAAGCTTTCGGCCTAAAAGATTCTTAAAAGGGAATTGGTGTTTTTGGACCAGTCTGTTTGATAAATGCAACCACTTTTTCCAAGAATATAATAGTAAAATTTAAGGTTTGCCGTGGTACATTTTGAAATTGTATTTTTCATTGATATAAACCATTTAATTGGTACAGTTGGCAAATCCCACAAACACTTTTATATTTGATTTGGGAGCATAGATTTGAGATCTTGGATTTTGGACCTGTGATTTCAAATACCAGAATTTTAAATGTATTGGACAGTCAGAATTTTTAAAGTCTTATAATTAACATGTTTAGCAATTTAAATTATGATATAAGAGATTTTTAAAATCATTTTGTGTATATTCACAAAATGATAATGTAATAAGTAAATTAATTTAAATATTTTTAATATAATATACATGTGCAATATGTAAGAAATTAGCATAGAAATTGATTATAATATAGATCTAGCTCATAAAATAAGACAACTTCAAGTATTAGGTGGTTCATAGAAATTGGCTTTTTAATTTTACACGTGAAATAAAATTTATATTTATTTTTGAACAGTTGTCAAATTTTTCATGATATAACTTACATAATGTCAACATAAGTTTAATTTTTATCACGTATAATTATCATGGTATAAATACTAGTGAAAATATTTAATAATGTAAATACATATAAATACTTAGAAGAGAGGAAAGAAGGTAATTATGATAGTAAGAGAGGATTGAATATTATAGATTGAAAAAACTACAGTTAAGCACTTATATTTATAATATAATTATAATTATGTACTGATTAATGATCTTGTAACGCCTTGGAAATCGGAGGTTGCGCATACGCTCAACTCCCGAGTTCCCGAGTGTTACTTATGATCGATTCCTTTATTATGCATTAAAAATCGGTTTGACAGCGCAGCCTAGAGTTCATGAAACATGAACACTTCCACACAAGTCTATTGAAAAGGAAAGATAATGCATAAATATATATATATGTCTAAGAATAACCGGGTGGCACATGCGACGCCCAACAAAATCACAAATCTATAATACATCCAAAAGAATGGTGGAGTCGCGCTAGCGACACCCAACCCACAGTCACAAAAGAATGGTAGGTCCCAAAAATAATAGGGCTGAGCCCCCTGCTCAGCAAACTACCAACCCAGCTACTGGTCCGGCGGAGTCCCGCACATAAGCTGGAAGTAGGAGTACTCGTCCTCCTCCTCGATACTCGAGTGCTAGGCTCCACGGGGTCTTCATCACCTGCAAGTATAATTGGTTCTGGTTGGTGTTTTAAAACACCGTCCTAGAGTGGGAGTGAGTGATCAACTCAGTGCGAACAAATAATCTTAAGTTATCACAGGCAACAATTGTAATATGATTTTAATGAAAAACGAACAATCACAAAGACCTATCAACTATCATTTAAATGCATGCATGCGAGATGATATGATGCATGTCCTCGCCACAACGCTCCCTCAAGTGACTCCGTCTAACGATCGCGTATGTCAACACTCCCTCATTGCGACCTCGACTTCCGAGTCGCCACCCTAACTAATGTGATGCAATGCGATCGTGTTAGTCGAGTTTTTAATTAAGTCCGTTCATACAACCGATTTGGAAATTTAATACACCCCACTGATCATTACCCTAAGCCGGGTGCGAGGGCAGGGCCCCCCACGCGTGGGGCCGAGACCCCGCGGTCCGTGATCCTGTCGTGTTCCTCATCCCCGACCTCTAGCACATGAGGAGTGCCAATAGAGAAGGATCACTCGCGGTCACTACGGGGAGGCGCGGTACCCCAACACAGGCCGACAGCTCGAACATAGTGTCCCATTCTACCATGCCCGGCTCATGAGGCTGTGGACCAATTACGGTTCAGTTATCAATGGACTTCGACGGTGGCGGGGTGTCCCAGGTTCTATACATAAGCGTGCAATCATGGTTAACAATCAGGGTTGGTCAAACAGTGGACTAATCCGTAAGAATCGGGCGAGCGTGAGACGAATGAAATCGGGCGCAAGAGACCCATGTAGTCGAACTACAGCCACCAGAACACGTCCGTCCGGATCTATAAGTTTAATCCCGAGGCAGTCCTACCAACGAAACCACCTTCGTTCTACTCATGGTTCTGGCCAACCCAAGGGTCAATAAAGGTTTTTATCATGCCGTCTACCAACACATCACAAGTATAAGCACCCACATGTTCTCAATAATCATCAACATATCATTCATATATCCATAGCAAGTAAAATTAAACATATTAAGATACAAATGCATGTGAGTGGGTGTTTGTGTGCATGAGTGAGGAAGTCGAATACTTCCTCCTCCTAAAGCAATCACATGCATGATAGGAAGCAACCACCTACACTATGAAACGTCGATACATGAGGAAATCAAGAAGACATAAGTATGAGATCATTTATACACCAAATCATATGGAAATCAAGAACAAATAGCATATGAGAGCCAATACACAACATTTCATAACATTTCAACAATTATATGATTTCCTAGGGTTTCTCTAAGTTTCATTCCAAACAAGCATCCAACAAACAAATTCATTAATCTCATAGCAAATTGGTGCTAGGCCACCTAAGAGTATTAGTCCGCACCTTAGGATTCGTTGGAGGCTTGGAAACGACCTGGAGATGAGGGTTTTGGAGGTTAGCCGGCCGGAATCCCTAAAACAACTCAAGCATGAGAGAAATTCATGCCCTATCTTCTTCAATACAAGGGTTTCAAGAGAAAAAGAGTGAGAGATCTTACCTAGATGGCCCATGGACGATTTTGAGGTGGCGGTGGAGAGTTTCCTTCGGAGAAAGGGGGTAAGGAATAACAAGGTTGAGCTTCCTTGGGCCCCACCACCATCAACACCTTCCCTCACTCTCTTCTTCCTCTCTCTTTCCTTTCTTCTTTCTCCCTTTTCTTCCCTTTCTCTTTCTCTTCTCTAGTGTAAAATTCTTATGAGGAGAGGGGTGCCCAAAAGAAACCCTTATATAGTGCCAGATTTGGTGCCAATCGCCCCAAGTGTTGGGTTTTTACCAAACTAACCCTTTGGGAGGCTTTTTCTAGCCCCTAGGGCCCACTATGGGGTGTACACGTCGATGCATACCATAGGATAGTTAGCTCTAATGATGATCTACGTATGGATACGATCGGCCCGGCATTTGGATGCGCCGATCGACGGATATGATGAGAAGTCTGTTCAACGGTCACCGATAGTTGATCAGGGCCACGACTATACGGATATGGGCAGAGAAATATCCTTACTCTACGTGTGAAGTTTGGTCACAAACCGACGGTCCGAAATCCTCAACTTTGCATAAGAGTGGACGACCCAATTCACTTAAGTTACAGCTCCTTTCTTTAGGGTATTTGCATTTCTCATGCACTCGTCCTTTGGCTCAAGTTGAGCGGTTCTGGGCAGTTCCCAGGTTCGACTCTCGCGATGGACGTCGAGCCCAGTAAGACAGACATTATTCTATAGTTTTGGAATTAGTGGCCCACCAACGAGCGGTCTAAAGCTTGTTCAGAAAATCGGGACATTTCTGTAATGAATTAGTTAGTGAGATTTCTCGTGGGTGATGATTAGGATTTGGACTAACTATGTTCATAGTGTGACCTATTTATAACTAGTGAAAGTAGAGATTTGATCATGATTACTTTAAACCGTCGATTTTAGGCTAAAAGAGTAACGGAGTTGCTCTGATGGGTCCCTGGTCACAGAATTTATAGGACAGGTGCTCCATAGCCTGATGAGGGGTCATACAAAGTTTGAGAGCAAATGGATGAACGAATATGGGGTTTGATCATACGATTCTGATCTTTAAATGGCCCTACGGGGTCTATTCCAGTGATTGGAGAGGTTCTGTTGGTTCCCTGGCTATGAAACTTATAGGATAGGTGGACCATGGCCCGATGAAGGGCCATGCAAAATTTGGAGACGATCGGATATTTGGTTTGATCGTACGGGTCCGATTTGCGATCAACGGTTACCGTGCCATGATCGGGTTCCAATTTTTATGGACGGGCATAGGAAAATACATTAGACCTTCGCTGTAAATTTGGAAGAAATCCGACGGCTGAAAAGCCCAGAGTTTCAGTTTCATTTGTAAGCGCCAGATTCCAATTCTAGCATTGGTGGGGTGCATTTGGCAAGTGCCAGATCCCAATTCTGGGTGTCCACTGGGTCTGTAATCCACGATGGACCACAAGCCTAGTGAGATCTATGATTTTCTAAATTTTTTAGATTTTTCTGACCCTCCTCAGTCGTTGGGTGGCCCACACGAGCTGTTGTTAAGTGTAAATAGGCCATCTGGCTTGACGGCTCGCACTAGGCCCTATCATATCTTGTCCGGTCTACTCTAATGAGTTAATCCTAGGTTAATCAACTTGTGGTACCTCACCACGAGTGACTTAAACAAATGGTCCTGCGACAAATCCTACGTGGACGCCCCAGGACACTGTGCTAGTTGGACGAGACATTACAAGGGTTGATTTTGTTTACTGTTAAGATCCGAGCCTCATCTGACTCGGCTTTGGTTAGATATTTAATTTAGTTATGCTTGTCTTTATTACTTAACGACGGGTCAGTTAGATTTGGGTCCTATGTGAGTAAATTATGGAGCTACACCTGATGTTCAAGCGATCAGGCGGATTCGTTGACTTCCTACGGTTGATTAATCGGACTTGTGTGGTTCTTTACTGGTACCACCCCTGTATAAACTAATATTGAGTGCTAATGGTCATTAAGTAATGTTAAGTTAATTAAGTAAAAAAAAATTTAAGGATTTTTTGAAAATTTGAAACAATGAAAAATTCGAGATGTTACAGATCTAATTACAATTATATCCTATAAAATTTATAATACTTTCTTTTATGTACATAATCAAATAATCAATAAATAAAGTGTTTTTAAGTGACCAAAATACCCTTTTTAATAAAAACTTAGTAAATTATTTTGTTAGTTTACAAAAATACTTGCATACTAACACTTGGAGTGTAATTTTGGATGAAGTAGATGGAAAGATTTTGTCCGAATGAAATTCACTGCGTCCATCAAGTGAGTTACCCTTTGTTTCAATCGTTACCATAAAAAATCACACTAATGTAGAGCTCAAGTGATCGCATTACTTAGAAATAATTGAGAGATTAGACCCACCATTAAAATCATCCAAATTGTATATGAGGTCTGTTGTGGTGTGTATATGACATCTAATCCACTCATTCAAATGTGCCATACTAGGATGAAGGGATGCTATTAGGGGTGTACACGAACCGAGCTAGCTTGGTTAGCTCGCTCGACTCGACTCGAAAAAGCTTGATTCGGCTCGGTTCGAAGCTGAGTTCAAGCCAAGTTGAGCTGATGAGCTCGAAAATGAGTTTGAGCCGAGTTCGAGCAGCTCCAGCTCAACTCGACTTGGATCGAATTGAACTCAGACCAAACTAGTTCGGTGACTCGATTACTTTGCCATTGATGTTGCTCACCAACTGTTTGATAAAACAACTCAACGAAATGTGACTGGTGGCAAGGCAAGTTTGGCTAATGGTAAGAAAGGTTTAGCTAGTGGCAAGCAAGGTTTATATATGAAACAAATACATTTTTCCTCCTCTCTCTCTCTCTCTTTTTTTTTTTTTGTTATATAGAAGTATTTGATAAATTACAAGTAAAACTATTCCCTCTATTTGTAAAATAATAAAATTTTGAAGTTATAATTAAGATATCTGTGAAATGATAAACTCAACTCGATCTTAGCTTGAACTCGGCCTAAGTGGCTAAGCTGCTAACCGAATCAAGCTAAGCCAAGTTGGCCAGTCAAGCTCAAGGACCGTGCTAAGCCAACGTCAGCTAGTGTTCGAGCCCAGTCGAGCTGAGGCTCGGTTCGACTCGATGCAAAACCCCAGGATGCCACATGGGATGCATCACGTGAAATTAGAGGTTTCATGCGTGATTTTAAATTGTTCCCATCCAGAACCTTCACTGCTTATTTTTAAGTCGCGTGTCCCACTCACCAATCACCATACAAATAGCATACATGCACGTCAATCCACACCATGCAAATTATAGGGCCCACTGTGGATAGAAACCAATAGAATCAAATCCGTTGAAATGATTGCTACCAAATGGACCGTCAAAAATAAAGAATCAATGGTCAAATTTTAACAAGAAGAAACGGATGGTATGGATCATCCCATCAGTTTAATTTTGGAGCTATTAACGAAGGAGCCCGTTGCCTTGCCACGTGTACAGTAATCGGACACCACTACTTAAGAAATGGTGGAAAACTAACACCAGTCTGGCCTGCAACCGATCTCAATGACTCGGTATCCATCCGAGGGAAGTGGACTTATACGATACGTAGCCCGCATTTTTCACGGAAAACGCGGGTTCTTAGTTCTTACATCTGTGGCCCATGGATCGGAAATCCACACCGTTGGTTTGTTGAGTCCCACTTTGGATAGAGTATGATCAAAACATTTTATAGATTGAAAGATCTTAGACACCATCAATATAAGGATCTTTCTCACTTGAATGTGGACCATTTTACTATCAATGATATTTTTTGATGCATGGTCCATCCACGGTGTGACCGACACAACCAACGGTATGGATTAACAAACTACGGGACTCAAATGTCAGATTTGAAAAATAGTCTATAGTAATGCGGGGACCACATATTTGCATTTTATACACGCGTGTCCAGTTCTTACAAGTGGGCCCATGATTCGATAATCCAGACCAGAAATAAGTTGTTTTCCACCGTTGGTATGCATTGATAATCAAAATCTTTCTCGATCGGGCAATCTTAGCCTTCCGATTTGCAGGCTCCAAAAAAACGGTTAGGAAGTGGAATCAACAACGGTCGATTACCACTGGCTCCGCTTGTGAGAACGTTGGCGACGGAACATATTCCTCCACGGAAAACTCCTGTCCTAGTTTCTGCACTATTTAGAAAATGGTGGTGACTGATGGTCCACTCACGTGGGCATGGAAATACAGCTATCTAGACCATCGAAATTGTGGGCATCATTGTCATGGATCATATATCTGAAATCACATTGATAAATCAATCCTAACCATCCAATTCAATAGCACCAATGAATGGCTGTAGTAAAATAATGGGTGGTCCAAATCGGAAGGGAAAGATTAGATGGTTATTATCATATTTTCTCACTGCCCTATCCACAGTTTGTACAGAGATTTGGACGGTCTGGATCTTCGTACGTCTTTCCAGGTGTACGCTTCAAGACTCACCACATTTTTTAAATTGTGAAAAACTAACATGCGAGTATGTACCCCACCCAAAGACGGGAGCGGATTAGGTGCGGCCCCGGCCTCACCAAAGACGGTACGGCCCTTTCCTTGGAGGCGACCTTGATGTATTTATTCTATATCCACGCCGTCCATCCATTTTTTAAGATGATGTTAAGAGATAATAAAAACAATCAAGCATATTCAATTTTCAGGTGAACCATACCATAAGAAAAAGTGGTAATTGAATATTAGAGGGCCAAAATATATTTGGATCAATATGATATTTGTATTTTACCTTAATCCAGATTTATTTTACCTTAAAAATATCATTTTTTGTGGAAAATAAATATTATGGAAACATCAAAGTGCGCCCTATGAATTTTTAATGGTAAGACGTTCAGTCACCACTGTTTCCTGTAGTATGGTCTACCCAATATTTTTATCTTCTTTAATTTTTTCTCATATTAAAATGATCTGGAAAAACGTATGGACGGTGTAGATATAGAATAAATACATCAAGGTGGTCCCCTCGTTAAGGTCCTCACTGACTTGGGTGAGGCCAGGGCCGCACCTAACCGCTCCCCACAGACCAATAAAAAAAAACAGTTACTTGGGCGATTCCTCGCAGAAACTCGGCGATTCTTTCAAATCCAATGAGAAATGGTACCGGGAACAGTCTACAACACCTGTTTAACGCTGCTGCGTAAAACCCCAAGCACTGTGGGGCCCATTGTATTTTATATGGAAATCTAATCCGTTCATCAGGTGGTTCCCATCATTTCAACCATATATAAAAAGTATCAGATTGATTAAAAACTTATATAGTACACACCAATCCCAATGATGTAAAATTGCTCCTAAAACCTATAAGTTCACTTGGTGTGGTCCACCTAAGAATTTTTTCAGATTTATTCTTGTAATTTCATTTAATCATGATGTTTTACATATGATTGAAGGGTTTGATGAAAGTTACACAACATGTCGACCCCACACATAAAACCTATGGTTGGAACCCTGTCCCCATTGTTCCCTTTGGTGTGTCCCTCAAGAGTTTCAAATCAGTCTGATTTTTATTTGTGGATATTATATTTGGGGATATAACATGATGGACGGACTGGATTTCACATATACAGCATGTGGACACCACAGAGCTTCTAGACGGACTGGATTTCACATGTACAGCATGTGGGCCCCACAGAGCTTCTGTGTTTTCAGCACTGCGAAAACCAGGTGTTATAGAGGATTCCGGTCCTGAAAACAGGAGGAAGAAGAAAAGGCTACCCGACATAAGAGGAAGAAAAAAACAGCAGAGAGAAAAACAAACGGGGAATTCTCTGTCTCTCTCTCACTCTCTCTCTCCTCATTGATGTTCATTGATTCTCAGTTATTCAATCTCAAATCCATCTGCAATCTCATGTAATCTCTCTTTCATTTCCCCTGTGTTTTTTATTAATTTCAGGAGTAGAGCTGCTTGTTTTTATTATCTTTTGGTTTCATTTTCTTCCAAAAGATCTGATTATTGTAGGATTTTGGAGATGGGTTTTTGAATTTTTTTATTATTGGAGGTGGGTTTTGCTTCTATGGATTTTCTGGTCTCTTTTGCATCCAAAACATCTGTTTTTATTAGGACTTTGGAGGTGGGTTTTTGAAATTGTGTTATTGGATGTGGGATTTTGATATTTATGCAGATTAGGCTTCATAGAGACCATTTCAGGATTGAGATTGCTTGTTTCTTCGGATTTTCTGGTCTCTTTTTCATCCAAAAGATATGTTTTCGCAGGATTTCGGAGGTGGGTTTTTTGTAATTTTATTAATTTCCTTGAGACCATATCAGGATTGAAATTCCTATTGTTATTTATATTATCTGATCTCCTTTTTCCAAAATATCTTAGAAGAATAAAAGATGGGTATTAATGCAAAGGGTATTGTGATTAGTATCGGAAAATTTGTGATTTTTACCGTTAGAACGTGTTTTAGATCCGTTTACAATCATCCATTTGTTCTGGTTATCGCGATTATCTCTCTTCTACTGTATAGATTTCTCCCTTCTGTGTTTGGTTTGTTCATTTCGTCTTCCCCTGTCATTGTCTGCACTGCTGTGCTTCTTGGAATCCTATTGAGTTTCGGTCAGCCGAATGTCCCTAAAATCGAAGAAGAGGCAGAGAAGACGTTTCGAGGGATGTCTTCATTGAAAGCTGAGGGTGTTGATGATGATCTTGTTGTTAAAAAAGGTGGGAATTTTGCCTTTGGAGCTGATCTAATGAGGAGAAGAGAGGTTGGTGAGAAGAAGAATAAGGAGGCTGGCCCTGTTGGAGGAGGGGAGGCCGTTCATTCGATGGGCCTACATGTGGGGGAGGGGAAAGGTGTGGCTTTGGTTGGTGAGAAGAAAGTGGTTGGAGAGGGAGAACATCATGATAGGGGATTCACCAGGAAGAGTGGAAGTGGTGAAGGTTATCCTGTCGACGATCAAAGGAAGGAGAGCGACGACCTGAAAACGAAGATCAATAAGATTTCTGGTGGAATTCCAGATACCCATTTGGCAGATGACGGTGGCTCTGATAGTTCTTCTTCACCCGATGCTTCCATCACCGACATTACACCAATGATCGACGAGCTTGACCCACTCCTTGATGCTGAATCTCTTAAGCGGCCTACTCTCGCATCCCGACGTGACTCCGGCACTGCTTCTCGAGGTTCCTTTCCAAGCCAGGAATCCAGTGACAGCAGTGATGAGGCGGTGGATGATGTTGAAAACCAGGACGAAGAAGAAGAAGAGGTAGAAGAGGAAGAAGAAGCACAGGAGGAGGATCGTGAGGACGGGACGGCAGCTGTGGTCAAGTGGACAGAAGATGATGAGAAGAATCTCATCGATGTTGGGACTTCTGAGCTGGAAAGGAATCAACGCTTGGAGAATCTGATAGCAAGAAGAATCGCGAGGAAGACACAAAGAGCCATGGCTGAGAGGAATCTGATTGACTTAGATGGCAATGACACTGCACCAGCAAGCACACCGATCAGCAACCAATTCTCTAACATGCAAATTCAAGTCCCGCAGGTTTCAGCAAGACACAACCCTTTTGATCTCCCCTACAATCTATACGAAATTGCTGGCTTGCCGCCAATTCCTGGATCAGCACCTCCAGTTCTTGTGCCGAGAAGGAATCCATTCGATATTCCCGACAGCCAGCCCGATGGAAGTGGGAACCTTGAGGCCGGGAATTCGAGCCAAAATGATTTCGTATCAATCCCACAGCGTGATATGTTCTTCCGGAGGTTCGAAAGCTTTACTTTGGGAGCATCTTTCCCAATGGAAAGCAGGCAAGAGAGGCAGCCTGTCTTTGTAGCAGAGCGAACTGTGTTGGGGGAGGCCAGCCTCCCCACTTTTGAAAGGCAATTGAGTGAAGCGAGCGATTCTAAGGAGAGCTCCATTTCTGATACTGATTCGGCTTCTTCTGTCGTCGATCTGGAAGATCAAGAAGAGCTGCTAGAACAAGAACCAAATCGAGAAGTTCAATCAGCTTCTTGCACCAAACGGGAGGTGAATGAATCTTCCGAAGAAGCAAACTCACTGGAGATCAAGCGAGATCAAAGTGGTATTGGCGTTGGTGGGGTGCGCAAGATCGATTCGAATGCTTCCGATCCCGAGTCCAGCTCCTCATCATCATTGCAATCCGATGATGAGAAGATTTTCAAAGCAAATGCTGATGAAGGATCGGCCAGCCTCGAGCCAATAGGGGGAGATGATTTTTCGAAGGCGCCAATCAGAGCCGTGCGATTAGTTCATGAGGGGGTGGAGGGAGTCGATGATGGCCCTGTTGAGGAACCAGTTTATGATTCCAGTCCATCGGCAGCTGCGAAATCCATCTCTACTGTGTCGGGTGAAGAAGATTTGTTCTATGTGGATAAAGGGATCGACGAATCGACTTCTGCAGCATCCGACAAGCAAATTGAGCCAGGAGATGGAATTGTAGGAAAAGGAATCCCGCCCACTAACGAAGAGTCATGGGTGGCATCGTCGAGCTTATCTGTCGTCGATCGTGTTGAATCTAGATCGGAGGGAGTTCCTGGAATTAGTGAGGCTGATGTTATCCAAGCTGTTCTTGAGTCTTCATCAGAGACCGAACCGATGGAGATCCATGTCATGGGTCCCGAATACAATGCGGATGGGAAGATGGGAGCTCCAGATTCACAGAAATTGGATATCTTGATCAAGAAATCGGCGGGTGGGCCATCTTCTGAGGGTGATCACAAAGAATCCCAGGTAAAATTTTCAACCATGCCATCAATCCTTGTAATGTTATGGAAGGATTTCCATCAAACACAGAGAAATTGGATGATCCTAACCATTTGAATGAAAGAATGCTAGCCTCAGTTGCAAATCCAAAATTCAAATGATTGGATTATCCTAAACTTTGATTAGATTATTGTATGTTTTTCGGGTTGAATGCTGACTGTTTCTCAAAAATCAAGATGACAGCCATTTTCTAGGTTGGCGAACCTGATTTTTGGCCAATGACATACCTGCATGGTGGGCCATAAAATCTGTGGTCCCAATTGCTGCATGGTGGATACGTTTTGGTGCACTCTTCGTTGCAATTGATGAAGTAGAAAGTAGTAGGCATTCCTTTTCTCTGAACTATCACAACTGTCCAGATTGTCGATGAGACAGACAGAAATCCATACTGATTGTATGCCCAAATCATCTGATTTTCTGGTCATCGAATCAACGGTTCGCATTTTTCCAAATTTATCGATTTACGGATCAGTAATGTTGGCTTATCTGATTTTGAATTGGATGTCTCTCTTCTGCAGAGGAAGCATACTGATGAAATCAACAACGATATTGTAGAAACAAAGGAAATCACAGAGTCGTCGACTGCTTCAGAGAATGTTGAGAATCAATCTACTGTGGAAGTGATTGATTCGAATGCAGGCAGCATTGATGAGCAGTTAAATGATTTGGAGGAAGCAAAAGAGAGTGTAGGAATGAAAGAGATTGAAGTGTCACATGCTAAATCAACTTTCAATCAAATCAATGAAGGAGAAGTTGAGAAATTGGTCCTGCTTGAGTCAATTGATGAGAAGCCAATGTTGCCGGGTACTGAAATGGGGCCCGCCGGAATTAAGCTAGCTTCCGATCTTCGAGTTGGGTCTTCAGGATCCACACCGGATAAGAAAAATTCCGAGCCACCAGCCAAGATTCATTCAGATATGCAAGTTCTTGAAGAGAGATCGCTTGAAGACATACACTCAGCTTTGAAGCAGCCAAAACCAGTGGAGTCTGATGGCGGGCCTGTCGACAATGAGGCGAGCGAAAAACATATAGAGCCTCACCTTCTCACACGATCTGCGGAGTAGATCGATGCAGCTGTCAAGCAATCCATGGTGAATACAGAAGGAATAAGTGCTGAAAATGCAAAGAAAGGAGTAGACGAAATATCCGGCAATTCGAACTTGCAAGAAAGCAAAATTGGGTAAGTCTACTTCAAGCTTGAGCTCTAGATCAAGTTCTAGTGATTCCCATTGAGATAATTTTGAAAGAAGAACAGAAAAAACATGGTTCGATCATGTGATTTTCTTTCTTCGTTTTTTTAATTGTTGTTTATGAGATTTTGTTCGTTTGGCAGTTTTGATTATATGATTTTTATCAATGCTAGTTGCATTCTTTCAGCTGTCTCAGTGCTTAGGAAATTCAAGTGAGAGATTGCAGGGGTGATTTGCAGTTCACATGTGAATGTGGTCCACTTGTGGGGGGATCCTGGCCACTCATCAGGATTTTTTTAACCTGGCCATGTACAACTCCCTGGCCCACGGATCAGGCTGGTCTGCTCGTTGGATGAACCACATGAACTTAAAAAGAACAGCTCTAGGGTAATTTCACAAACTGACAGCCATGTGGGTGGAGCTTTCATAAGATCCACCCCGTCCATCAGGTACTCTGCTTCATTTTAACCATTGAACCCAAAAATCATGATAATATAACACTCAGGTAGGCCACACCACAGGAAATAGTCGGGATGGAACGCCTACCATTAGTTTTGTGTAGGGCCCACGGTGGTGTTTATATGCCATCCAATCTATTCATCTGATGTAACTCGTCGGGATGGAAGAACTACCTAAAAATCACAGTATTCCAAAACTCAGGTGGGACACACCATGTGAATTTAGAGGTTTTATGGTTTTTTTTTTTTCTTTTGTGTGTGTGGACTGGCCTGCATCGTTGAAATCGGATTGCGTACTGAGTTACTTAGTAGGCTTCTATGGTACTGAGTAAACTATGTTGGGCTCACCGTGAATTCATGTTGTTTATCAACACCGTCCATCAGCTTTTCTATCTCATTTTAGCGGTTGAGCCCAAAATTGAAACATATCCAATGCTCAAGTGGGCCATGGCACAGGAAACAGTGGGAATAATGATTTCCACCGTTGAAACCTTCCTAGGGCCCACAGTGACGTTGGTTTGTCATCCGACCTGTTCATAATATCCAAAAGACATGGGCGAAGGGAAAACCCAAATATCAGCTTGATCCAAAACTTCTGTCGCCCCAAAGAAATTTTCAACGGTAGATGTTCAATTCAGACTGTTTCCTGTGGTGTGGCCCATTTGAGATTTTTATATAATTGATTTTTAGTACCTGAAAATAAAATTAAATTATAAAACGTATGAAAGGAGTGGATAAAATAAATACATCATGGTGGGTCCCACGTAATTTACTGAGTACGCAATCCGCTTCCTGCATTGTCTTGGTTTCTTGGATCAAGGACCGAAAAAGGGGTGATGTGCCAGATGGACGGCATGGATTTCATGCCAGTTAAGTTGTTTCTCCCATGTTAGTGAAAGTAACCCCCTGGATACCTAGCTTAAGATACCCTAGTGTTTTCCCCTTAAAAATATGATCAACGGTCTATATTCAATCTACACATTGCGACCACCTGATGAGTGGGACCGGCTTCTTCTTCGGACCAGGGCATGATGTGCTGATGAGTGGCCCATTTCTCACACATTTGTGGTGGGTACATCAATCTCTCCTCCCAATCTCATTTCTTGATTTGGGTGTGTAAAAGAGTGAGTTCTTTTGGGGTGTTTGGATGCACCATTGAATTGAATTGCAATAACTGGGCTAATAAAATGGTAATTGCCAGATTGATGTGATTTCATCCCATTGGCAATCATATCAACGGCCCAGATTTCAAATTGCAATTAAGTTACTTTCAAGTTGGACTCAAAACATCACCACCTTTGTTCCTTTCCTATTTCATTAACCTGATTTTCACAATTCAATTCACTTGTGCATCCAAACGCAGCCTTCTTAGGATTGGTAACTGTTTCATCATTTGCAAGTTGTAAACTATATTTGTTGGACGCCTGAAAATGAGTGTGGACATTTGTGATCATAGACCCGAGGATATGGATGGTATATGCTGGTTTTCAGGTTGTGCAAGTGGGGCCCATTTTTCCAGTGATCCAGGCCGTTGATTTTAAATTACACACCATGGTTGGGCTATCTGCCCAAAACATTTTTTTCAGCTATCCATTGTTGTATTTATCTTCTTATCTGATCATTTTTCTGGCCACTACATGGAATGTTAGGATGGTCCTGTAGAGGATTTTATAGGCCATTAAAACATGTGCCATATGATAATTGCCTTATATGTCAGAGGCAAAGGGGCTTGTTTGAGCTCTATCGTGATGTTTTTCTGAAATCCACTCCGTCCATCAGCTGCATAACCCAATTTTAGGCCCAGGAGTAAAAAAAAAAAAAAAAAAAAAAAACCAGTTATGTTTGTGATTCAGGTGGACCACGCAATTGGGAAACAATCAACGGTGGGCTTACGTGAATTACGAGTGCGAGTGGGCCTAGTTTTGGGGCCAAGCCTAAATTTTATTATTTAGTGTAAAGGTAGACATTGTGGTGGGCCGTGTAAACAATCAACGGTGGATATTTCTCTCACAATTGTTTTCTTTAGTGTAGCTCACCTGAATCACAAGTTAGTCTGATTTTTTTACCTTTAGATTTAACATGAGATGTCAGATGTAATGGTTGGAGTGGATTTCTATATACATTAGGGTGGGCTAAGTAAAAATAATCAAGGATGGGTATTAACCCTCCCACCTATTTCCCTCGGTGTGGCCCACCTGAATCACCAATTGGGGTGGCTTTTGACCCATATGCCTAAAATTATGGTTGGAGTGGATTTCATAAACACATAATGGTGGGGCCCACCCAAGCTGGCTTGACTCCTTTCCTCTACTGTCTTCGTTGGGCTCTCAAGAGACCACTATCCTTATCCATGGAGACTTAGGTGGACCACACCATAGACAACAGTTGAGAATGGATGCCCAACTATCGGAAAGGGATTGTGTACTGAGTAAACTCTGTGGGCCCCACTGTCATTCGTATATTTTATCCACTTCATCCATCCATTTTATCAGATAATTTTAAGGCTTTGTTCCAAAAATTAAGCATATCCAACGCTCAAGTGGACCACACTGAATGTCTACCCTTGAAAAGTTTTTGGGGCCACAGAAGTTTTAGATCGAGCTGATATTTGCGTTTTCTCTTCATCCATGTCTGTGTGATCTTGTGAAGAGTTTGGATGACAAATAAATATCACGGTTGGCCTTAGGAAGGTTTCAACGGTGGAAATAAATACTTCCACTGTTTCCTGTGGTATGGTCCACTTAAGCTTTGGATATGCTTCAATTTTGAAATCAACTCCTAAAATGATATGGAAAAACAGATGGACGGTGTGGATAGAGTTTACTAAGTACGATTAGAGCGTAATCAGTAACTCAGTACTTCATGGTAGTTTATTGGGCCACGAGATGTGGTTTAGGCATCTAACCTATATATTGTGTGTCGCACTTGGATGAGAGGCCACACGAAATTCCAGGTGAGCCCCACCAAATGTTTTTATATATTTTAGATATAATTTTATATAGTTTTACAACAGGTAACCTAAAGGGGACCCACCGAATGCATGGCGTGGATCTCTAACCACATCATGGTGGGCCACGGTAAATTTCCAAACATCAACCTCATATAACCTTTTCCCCTCACACCGTTTGTATGCATCTCTAACTGGTTGGTTTGTGGGGCCTACCATAACGTTTGTAGGGCATCTTATCTGTCCATCAAGGTTGTCCTACCATGAAAATGTGACGCCCCAAAAATCAGCTTGATCCAGCCATTATATGCATTCATGTGAATGTGGAGTTTTTTGGATGGTTGTTCGTTATTTTCTATAATGTGTCCCACTTAATGGTTAGATTCATCTGATTTTTATGACATGCCATGGTCATGGTGGGACAACCCTTCTGTACAGTTGAGATGTCACAAAAATAGTATAGAGGGATCCACAATCCAACTAGTTGTGTTTGATTTTCATCATGTACGGATTTTGAAACGGAAAATCAATGTTTTAAAGCCCCGTGTAAATCCGCTCAGCCGGAAACGGATTGGCTACTCCCCCTTGCCACCAGCTAATGGCTGATGGTCGGTGATCCGTGGGCCCTACCATGATGTTTGTGTTTCATCCATGCCGTCCATCTAATTTTTCAGATCATTTTAGTGTACGAAACCAAAAATTAGGAACATACTAATCTCAAGTGAACCACATTACAGAAAACAGTGTTGAATGAGAGTAGACCATTAAAAACTTTTTGGGGCCATAAAAGTTTTGGATCAAGCATCTTTGTTTTTTCCATTCATATGTATCTGTATGACCTAATCAACAGATTAGATGTCAAATAAACAGTACATTGGGCCTTAGGAAGATTTTAATGGTGGATATCCAATCAATATTGTTTTCCTGTGGTGTGGTACACCTGAGATTTATATACCTCTAATTTTTTTGGGTAAACCTAAAATTATCTGTAAAATTGTCTGAAAGGAATGGATGAAACACATGCATCATGGTGGGGCCCACAGAGCACCGACCATCAGCCCCGTGGCTGATGGCCGGGGTAGTAGCCAATCCGTTTCCGTTTCGCCCCTGGAGGAGGAAGCGGATTGCGTCCTGCCCCCGCCTCAGGACAGATTTATCGTCCAGGCAGAGGCTCTATGGGGCCCGTCGTGATGTATGGGTTTTATCCACGCCGTCCATCAATTTTTTTTCAGATCATAAAAGGAGAAATTTAAAAAATCAGATGGATCCAAAGCCCAAGTGGACCACACCACAGGAAGCAGCGGTGATAATGACACCCACCGTTGAAAACTTCCTATAAGATACCATGATGTTTCTTCGCCATCCAACCGGTTTATAAAGTTTTATAGAACTGGATGAAGGTAAAATACAAATATCAGGTTGATCTAAAGTTTTATAGAACTGGATGATGGTAAAATACAAATATCAGGTTGATGTAAAGTTTTATAGTAGTAGATGAAGGTAAAATACAAATACCAGGTTGATCCAAAACTTCTGTGGCTCCCAAGAAGTTTTTAATGGTGACCATTTAATCCCCACTGTGTGGCCCACCCTAGTCTTGGATCTAGCTTATTTTTTAGTTTATATCCTAAAATGATCTGTAAAAATGGATGGACAGCGTGGATAAATTCCACACACTACAGTGGGCCCCATAGAGTCCTGCTGGACGGATTAGCAAGAAATAGGATTCCATTGCCTTATGGACGGTCAGGCTTTCGAGTTCACTAGGATAATCAGGACCACACGATCAATGTGGCTTTTGTGCTCCACTGGCAGTGGGTCCCACAACTTTAACATCCTGTATGACTTATATGCATGCAATGATCATAAGATTGGGTTTTCAGTTCTTATAAGTGGGGCCCATGATTCGGTAGTCGAGACTAATATGGATGGACCATCCTCCAAAATCCTTTCAGAAAGATCCTAGCAACCCATCTTGGGTCCATTTCCAGTAGTAGGCTAGTTTCTGTACTCCTGTTCGTTGATCTACTTGCATGACACTGATTGAAGGGATAAGATTATCCTCTCAGGTAGATTTTCAACACATGGTACATCCATGGTGGGGCCCGACAAACTAAGGGACTGGATTACTTAAATATGAGCCCCAGTTGTGGAAACTTGAAACTCGAGTATATATAAGCAAGGCCGTGGATGAGAATCTAATAATTCCTCCTGTCCTTATTCATCTAAGCTGTGATACAGCACGAATTCTTGGCTAACAACACGGATTTATATGTGGGGCCCGCCTGGGTCCACTAGTTAGGAGGGAATGGAATCCACCGTAGATTGCATACGGCTGCAACATCCTCCTGATCGGATGATCAGAACCGTTCGAGTTCTATTTTGCATTCCATAATCACTCTGGCTATTCAACCGCGGTTGTATTTTGGATCACGAGCAATCTATGGTGGATCATATCCAACGGCTGTTGCTAATCATAAGTGGGACCCACATAGGAATTTCCCCCGAAAGATTATGTACTGGGTCAGGTTTTGGAAAATATAATTAGTAACTATTGACAGTGAGGAATCCAAGGGGCAGTTGAGCGCTTGGTAAGGATTTGAATTCTAGGTTGATCTGATGGCTTAAGTTCCCTATGATTTTTGGGATATGGCCCATCTGTGGTGTGATGTACCAGACTAACGGTCTCGATCAACCTAGAAGAGCACAGTACTTGCCTCAGGCAGCAACTACTCTGCCATATTTTCATATTTACAGTTGAATGGTCCAACACAGCTTGTATGATAAAGAAGTATGTGGACGGTGTGATCATCGATCTGGTCCATCCACTTTGGTGGACCCCACCTTGGATTAGCCAACATCTCCCAGTAGCCATTAGCCATTAGAGGGTGGCAACGAGCTTGGTTGCAGAGCTAGGGCTTGACCTGAGCTTCAAATCAAGCCTAGTGTTTGGGCAGATCCAAGCTTGGGCCAATGATCAATGGTCTAGGATGGTCCATTCACTCATCTAATCATCAAGAGGGCCACTATTTTTTTTTTTTATAAAAATGAATGGTTTAAAGACATTTATCAGTGGTTTTCATTTTCTATACGCGTAGTTTCAAGATAGTAATTGGATTTAAGTAATAAAAGTCTTATATTATACTGCCTCAAACCTTTAATTATTAGAATCCTCTTCTCCTGAGGCTGGCATGTAAGTAGGGTTGCCAATGGGTTGAGCTTCGGCCTACAAAATTATAATTTTGAATAGTCTCAGCGTAACAACTCAGCCTGAAACAGTTCAAAATCCAGGCCAATATCAACCCCAAGCCTGACCCATTGACAGCCCTACATGTAGGGTTCCATCATCCATGGATCCCAGCCCGCCACATGCATGTGTGTGCACCCTTACACCTGTGCGTAATCACATGTGTGTGAGAGACCTTGATACTCTAATACAATATGATCAATGATATTAAAGTGTTTAAAATGGACATGGATCATATTTAATAAAAACTCGCATACGTTGTAATCCACAATGGCATGTTAATGAAAAAGCATTGTACCCATGTGTAGATACGAGGCTCTAAAAAGTCTTGCAATGCTTTATTGGCCATCATCAACATATCTTATACAATGAGGCAATGCTTTTACATTGACAACATATCATTATCATTATTATACAACCTTTTTAGGTGTATCATGCATGCGAAGATATTCACGGCACGTGGGATTCAAACCTTCTTAGGGTTTGTTTGAGAGCGTGTATTTTATATCTTTGCTTTTTAATATATTCAGCGCGAATTGGAATTGATGTGAAAAGAAATTTCTGGGTCTCATATAGTTTTAAAATAAGAGGATTAGGTGCATTTTATGTGAATTGGATTCAATTCACTCTAAATACACTTTGCCAAATGAAATAAATTTATTAATTTACATCAATCAATATTGGATGCATGCTCCCAAATTACCCTAAGTTTCAGGCGCAGCCGAAAACATTGAAGTCTATGTGGCCCAACAAATGTGCAACCATGATCAAGTATAACTCACTACGATGAAGAGATGATATAAAAATTCATGCTGCTACAAAACTTAATAGAGACACATTAAGTGAACTTAGCAATTTTGGAGCAATTTTACATTTTTTTCCATTGATGTGGCCCATGTGAGCTGTTAATTGGACTCATATTCTAAATGTATGGTCCAAAAATGGTTCCAATCTGATGAATGGAGTGGATTTTACATAGTGGACCCACAGAGTGTGGGTGTTTCATGCGCTGGTAAAACAGTTGTGTGAAGATGAATGCTGTGCTCTGGTACTTATCTAATTTTATTGGATAAAACCCATTGTCAAACCTACCACTAGAGCTGGGCATTTTATACCCGAACCGGTGGATCTGGCCCGATCAGACTTGATCCGACCCGATTCGAACAGAACCAATGGTCAAGATCGATCAGGATCGGGTAGCTTAATCCAGATCCGAATTCTTTTCGAGTTGAATCCGGATGAACCCTGTTCCGAACCGACCCGATCCGGAACTGGATCCGATTGAATCCGATTCGGACCGACCCGGTCCGAACCGTATATATTCGTGTATATATATTTACATTTACCGCCTTCGGCGCCAAAAAAATCCCTTCCAATCCCGTCAACTTTATATGTCTCTATCTCTCTATACCCGTGATTCTCTCTCCGGCTCTCTATTTCTGTTGAAGAAGAAGGCAGGAAGAAGTTTTTAGCTAAAACGAAGTTGGATGGATTGTGTCAGCCAAACGCAACAAATGCCGTTAATGGCATCGCCCCACCTCCCATCTCGGGCAGCTCATGGCACTGCTCGCCAAAGAAAGAGCAGAGAGAGTAGATGAGAGAGATTGAATGGAGATAGTCGTGGTTTGTCAATTTGGGATGAGAGAGCGGTTGGATTTCTCTGCTGGAGAGAGATATACACGAGGTATGTTTTATATCTAAACCGTCCATCCATTTGGCGAGCTCATTTTAAGGCTTTAGATATGCATCAATTTTAGGTTCAACCACTAAAATGATATGAAAAAATGAATGGACGGTATGGATAAATCACATGCAATTAGGGTGGGCCCCAACAAAGTTTACTCAGTATAATACGACGATTCGCCGGTGTACCACACAACGCTATATAGGTAGCTGGTATCGGATTGGTTACTCAGTACGCTCTTATCGTACTAAGTAAACTTTGTTGGGCCCACCGTGAATGCATGTATTTCATCCATCTGTTTTCCAGGTCATTTTAGGGGTTGAGACCAAAATTTAAATATATCAAGAGCTCAAGTGGACCATACCATAGGAAACAGTGGAAGTATTGATTTCCACCATTGAAACATTCCTAAGGCCCACTGTGGTGTTTATTTGTCATCCAACCAGTTAATAAGATCGTAAAGACATGGATGAAGGGAAAAAATAAATATAAGGTTGATTTAAAACTTCTATGGCCCTCAAGAACTTTTCAATGGTAGATGTTCAATTCACACTTTTTCATACGATGTGTTCTTCTTGAGTTTTTGATATCCTTCATTTTTGGGTTGAACTCCTAAAATTATCTGGTAAAATGGATAGATGGAGCGGATGAAATGCATGAGTGACAGTAGGGCCCACAGGGTTTACTCAGTACGCAATCGACTTTCATAGCTAGTTATAGCTAGCTGTAGGTACGGTCATGCCAAGACGGATGCACATTTCCTGCAAAAGGAAGTTTTTACGCTGGGAACCTATGTGGGATCCACTGCAATGTTTGTGCAAAATCCTTCCCGTCCATACGTTTTGTGAGTTAATTTCAGTTCATGAGGCTAAAAATGAACCGTATCCAATGCACAAGTGGGCCACAAAGATGATAATTGAACGTCTACAGATGAAATATTCGTGGGGTCATAGATGTTTTGAATCATGCTAATATTTGTTTTTTCAGTTCATCCCAGTAGGAATGACGTTATTAACGGTATGGACATAATGTAAACATCACCGTCGAACTCAGGGAGGTTTCAACGGTAGGAATTTACCTAACCACCTTTTTCCTTTAATATGGCCCACTTAAGTCTTGGATCCTGCTTACTTTTGGTTGCATGTTCTAAAATGATCTCAAAAAATGGTTGAACGGAGTGGATTACTGAAAAACATCACAGTGAGCCCCACCTACGATCACAGCACAGGAACCTTTGGCGAAAGGCTTCCGTAGGAAATCCGCATCCTGCTAGCGTGCCGTGCACGCCAAGAGAGCCCAGCTGTACTCTCGAACTCCGAGTTGTACAAACGGCTCAAATGAGATCCATATTATAGGGCCCCAGAATGATGTATTTATTATATCTATACCGTTTATCCATTTTTTTAGATCATTTTAAAGCATTTGGAGAAAAAATAAATCATATCTAAAACTCAAATGGACCACATCGAGAATAGCAGTGAGGATAATGATTTTCACCGTAGAAAAATTCGGTCCTTACCCAATCTGATCCGACTCGGTTTTCTTGACTGAGTCGGACTCGGTTCGAATTAGGCTAAACACGAAACGAATCTGTTCGGATAAGGTGTCCTAAACTTGGCCTCGGATCTGATCGGATTCGGATTCGTCCAAGCAACTTTCGGACCCGAACGAGTTGGACCAAATCTGATCCGACTCGGTCCGATGCCCAGCTCTACCTACCACCTAATACATAAATCTAATCGTCCATAACATTCCTCACCTTCAACCATCCATATCATCAAGTGTATGGAAACCTTCATATGCCTGCATTTGGCCACGTGGATAATACACATCTTCAATCCGTACCATCCATTTGGGCCGAACCACTATTCATAGGCTTTGTTATAAAAAAAACATACTAATTGGACGATTAAAACCATCCATTCAGAGGCCTTCAAAATTCGATGGAAAATATCAACCACCGATGGGTCCAGTTGTAGATGTTTAGGACGATCCAATTGCCCTAATTTTTTAGTAGTGGAAGAAAAATCGAGTAAACTTGATGGATGGTCTAGGTAAGTGCTTTAGATGGTGGTGCACATCGAACCGTTAGAACCATGGAACCGGATCGGAACCGACCAAATGGTCCGGTTTAGTCTGGTTCTAGAGTGAACTGGTTCCTATTCCGGTTCCAAAAATTAAATAACTATTTAGTTCGGTTCGGTTCCAGTTTGGGGTATGTAAAACCGAATCGAACCATGATCCGAACCGTGAATCTGAACCGTGGATCCGATCCATAGAACCAAAATTGGAACCGAACTGTGGAACTGTAACGCCCCAAAAAATCTGGGGTCGTGCATACACTCGACTCTCGAGTTCCTGAGTGTCACTTATCATCAAATTTATAATTTTAAGATTAATCAAGTTTAAATGCGCAACTTGGAATTGCTTAGAGCATGAAACACACCTACAACTAGTCTACTGGAATGAAAGAGATAAATATATATAAGTCCAAATTAATATAAACGGGTCTCACAAGACGTTACCCAACAAAATCATAAAAATATATCCAAAAGGAATGATGAGCTGAGCCCAACAGTCAGCGATCCAAGTCCACTCGTGCACTCTGCGGCGAACTGCCCATCAACTGGAAATAGGACAGCTCGTCCTCCTCCTCCAGGCTCGCGCCACCAGGCTCCTCATACTCTGCATCACCTGCGGCTACTGAAGGGTCTGGGTGGTGTTTTAAAACACCGTCCCAGAGTGGGAGTGAGTGATCAACTCAGTGGGTGCTATTAATCTTAATTTACAACATGCATCAATTATAGTATGAGTTTGATGAAAAGCAGTCAATCATAAAAACTTAACTAATCTTATTAATATGCATGTATGCTGAATGATATGATGCATGCCCTCGCCACAACGCTCCCTCGGGCGACTCCGTCTAACGATCGCATATGACAACACTCCCTCAGAGCGACCACGACTTCCGAGTCACTACCCTAACTAGTGCGATGCAATGTGATTATGTTAGCTGAGTTATTAGTTAAGTCTGGTCATTCAGCAAGTAGGGAAATCTGATACACCACACGTATCATTGTCCTAAACTAGTTATGAGGCCAAGACCCCCTAATGTGTGAGGCTGAGACCTCGCGGTCCGTGATCCCGTCTGGTTCCTCATCCCCGACTTCAAGCACATGAGGAGTGCCGAGAGAAAGGGATCGCTTGCGGTCACTACGGGGAGGCACGACACCCTAGCGTAGGCCAACAGCTCAGACACGGTGTTTCATTCCACCATGCCCAACTCACGAGGCTGTGGACTAGTTTCAAGTGGGTTGTCAATGGGCTTCAACGGTGGTAAGGTGGTTCAGGTTCCAAACACATGTGAGCAAACAGGGTTAGTCAGGGGGTAGGCAAGATCGCATGAGTCGGGCGAGCGTGAGACGAGAGACATCGGGCACAAGGAACCCATGTAGTCAAACTACTGTCACCCGCACATACCCGTCCAAACCACGGGTTTAGCCTTAGCATAGTCTTACTGATGGGACTACCGTTTCTCATCCTATTCCTGACCAACCTTATGGGTTTTGATAGCAATCCATATGTAACATCCTGAATTTTCGCTGTTTTTGAATTTCTAAAAATCTTTGAAATTTTTTTTATTAATTATCTTATAATAACCTTTAATGATCATTAACACTCAATGTCAGTTTATACAGGGGTGGTACAAGTAAAGAACCACACAAATCTGATTAATCAACCGTATGAAGCTAACAAATCTGCCTGATCACTCAATCATCGAGTTTAGCCTTATGATTTACTCACGTAGGACCCAAATCTAACCGACCCATCGCTAATAAATCAATACCATCATAACTAAATTAAAGATCCAACCAAAGCCGAGTCAGACGAGGCCTGGATCTTGGCTAATATACTAAATGAACCCCGATACTCTTTTAGCCTAAAACCAACGGCTTAAAGTAATCATGAGCAAATCTCCACTTTTACTAGTTATAAATAGGCCACACTATGAACACGGTTAATCCAAACCCTAATCATCGCCCAAGAGAAATCTCACTACCTAATTCATACCAGAAATGTCCCGATTTTCCAAACAAGCTCTAGACCGCTTGTTGGTGGGCCACTAGTTATAAAATTTTAGAGTAATGTCTGTCTCACTGGGCTTGTGGTCCATCGCGGATCATGGACTCAATGGACATCCATAAATGAATTATCCACACCGTTTCAGCGGTACTTGCCAAATGCAACCTGTTGAGACTCAAATATTGTATAATTTTCTCCATTTATCTCTTGATTTTATGAATATAAATCATCTTAATATTCTATTTTACTCATGCATGTGTTGCAAGGTGAATTTAAGTTCATGGATTGAAAAAGGGTGCTAAAAAGTATGAATTTGATACTCAAGATTTACCAAGAAAAAGGATGGATTTTAGGAAACCAAGATTAAAACATTCACATGCCAAATATCTAAGAAAATCAAGTGGCGAATGAAGAGAATCGACGATTTGAAGTGAAGAATCCTGAAATCGTCCTTAAAAAGTGTATTTTGAAGTTGTGAGTTTATTTTGAAAAACTGCGCAGCAGGAAGTCTGTTTTAAACGAACTAAGCCGTGAGAAGTCTATTTTGAAAAAATACGTATATTTGATGTGATTTCTAGGGTTTACAACTTTGTATGAAAATTGAAGTTCCCTACTTATAAATAGGGCCTCCTAGGGCATTCCTAAAGATCATTCAAGGCATCCCAAAGCAAAGTTTAAGATTTTTAAAGAGTTTTTAGTTTTATTAAAGCTTTTAAGTTGTTTTTTTTATTTTAGATCTTTTTTATTTGTATTTTTTCTTTCTTATTGCTTTTATTTCTGCAATTTAATTATATTTTTTTAAGTTCCTTCTAGCCCAAGTTAGAAGGGAAGCACATGGGTTTAATAGTTCTTTAAGATTATGATGATTGATTGTTTTAATGATGAGAAGAATGGTGTATGCATGTTGTCTATTATTTAGGTTTTATTTTTTTATCCTCATGTGAGATCCACATTGATGGATAGATTTACCCTAGATCAATTAGATTTCCTAGATAGGAGAGGTTCTCAACCTGTTATATTTCTTTGATATTCATTATTTTATAGATATTGAATACTTAGAATCACTGGCGCTTGAGAATACATGTCAATGATGCAGATCCATTATTTTTTAATATTTTATATCATTTATTAAGATATCTAAACTGTTTTATTTTTCGATTAGGCTGACCATAGTGCTCAGATCCTAGTTGTTTATCCAAGTCATCATGATTTTGGAACATTAACTTATGTATGGAACTTTGAAGATTGGGTGATATTTTATTCAGTTGAATTACATCCATTTAAAAATCCCAAAATCAAATCATCAGTTTAGCGTTTATTACTTAGTTTGTTTTGCATTTGACTTTTTTTTTCTTTTCATAATTCATCTCCCTGTGAGATCGACCCCGTATTCACAGGATACTACTTACGAACCTCTGCACTTGGAGGGAAGCAATCAAGTTTTTGGCGCCGTTACCGGGGAGAGACTGAGATAGATCAGATCTATGCAAGTCAGCTAAGGTAAGTTTTTTCTAAGGTAAGTTCTCTTTTAAACCCTTCAAATTTTCTGTAGATTTTTTTTTTCTTTTTCTTTGAAAATAAATTCAGTTGGGTCTTTCAAGCATTAACTGTGACATAAGGTTGCCCTGCTTGGGATTTTATCACCCAAGTGATATGGTTGTCCTATAGTTGCTGTTTGATCACAAAGATCATCCGCTGAATCTATTTTCCAGATTAACATAGTTTAATTTCTACAGTAGTTTTTTCTTTTGTTGATTTTTATTTATTTATATATATTTTTTTATGGACTGAACCCTCATGGTCGGCCCTGCCGCCTGGGTTGTTGGTTTATTTTGTTTTGTGGATTGAACCCTCATAGTCGGCCCTGCCGCCTGGGTTGTTAGTTTATTTTGCTTTGTAGATTGAACCCTCATGGTCGGCCCTGCCACTTGGGTTGTTGATTTTATTTTTATTTTTATTTTAAGTATCATACTTGCTATTTAATTAGTGGTATTTATTGTGTGGTGTTGATGGTTTATGTCCCGTTGGAGTAGGGATCAAAATAAGACTCTCCTCCGAAGGCGGACTAGTTTCATGCCTTGATCATTCACTTAGAAGAGGCACTCAACATCACTTGGATTCCATGGAAGATCCAGTTGATAATCCAAATCCAAATCTGTCAGATCCAACTATAAATCAAAACAGAGAAAATTAACCTAATCTTCCTCTTGAGGATGAAAATGAAGTTTATAGGAATGTGTTAAACCAACCACGGGCTTTACGTGAACATTTACACCACGAGAGATCAACTTTACCAGCTTGCATAGTATTCCCTGCTCACACAGGGAACATTGATTTTAAACCAGGTGTGATTCACTTAATTTGTAAATTTCATGCCTTGAATTCTAAAAGCCCCTACTTGCACCTCAAGGATTTTGAGGAAGTAATTACAATGTTACAAATAAATAATGGCAATAGGGATGTACTTAAGCTTAGGTTATTCTCATTTTCTGTAAAGGATCGGGCCAAAGCATGGCTTAACTCTCTAAGACCAAATACCATCACTTCATGGCAAGCCTTAAGTAGAGAGTTTTTGAAAAAGTTTTTTCCTGAGCACAAAACAAATGCATTAAAACAAGAAATCATGTCATTCTCTCAAAAGGGGAATGGACTATTTTTTCAAGCTTGGGAGCACTTCAAAGACCTTCTAATTACTTGTCCATATCATGGTTATGAACCATGGCACGTGATTAATGCTTTCCGAAAGGCGCTCACCATGGATACTCGTCAATTCATAGAGATGATGTGTGGTGGAACCTTTCTTGACAAAGATCATAATGAGGCTTGGGATTTTCTAGATATGTTAGCAGAGAATACGCAGACATGAGATGTCTCTGCTAAATCAGACCAAACTAGACCCAGTCCTAGAGAGAAAGCGGGGATGTATGTCCTAAGAGAGGAAGACGACCTTAATGCAAAATTCGCTGCATTGGCTAGAAAGGTCGAAGCCTTGAAAATTAGGAAAGTTGATATAGTTAAAGCAAATACTTCCTTAGGTAATTTTTGTAGCATTTGTGATGGTATAGATCATGATACAAAGGATTGTCTAATAATCTCAGTTGTACAAAATATCACGCATGAGCATGATCAAGCAAATGCTATAAATAACTACCAAAGGTCAGTTATACAACCAATGGGAAACACGTATAATCCAAATTGGCGTAACCATCCTAATCTTAGTTGGAGGAACGGACCACAAATTAATGCGCCCAATGCACCTCAAATGCTTCCACAAAATAACTTTTTTGGGGCACCTAACAATGCACCATATGTGCCCCCGCCAAAGCGATCATCTGTGGAGGATGCATTGACCACATTCATGAACTCTCAATCTCAAATGAATCAGTCTCTAATCCAATCAAATCAGGAATTAAAGACAGCTGTTGCTAGGATTGAGACTCAACTAAATGCTAGGGAAAAAGGCACCCTTCCTTCTCAACCTGTGCCAAATCTTAGAAATACATATTTCATTGGAGACTCAAATCCAAATGAGCTACATCATAAACAAGCTAAGGTCATCATTACCTTGAGAAGTGGAAAAGAGGTTGATAACAAGATAATGCAACCGGTAGAAATACTGGAGGATAAGCCACTGTCTCAAGAAAATGATGAACCGGCTATGGTTCAAAAGCTGCAACAGCAAAAGGATAAAGAGACTAAGTCATATGAGCCTCCAGTTCCATTCCCATCTAGACTTCGGAATCCAACTGTCCCCATGAAATATCAAGAGGTGTTGGATGTGCTTCAAAAGGTTACTGTCAATATTCCTCTTCTTGATGCCATTAGATAAATTTCATC
Organism: Magnolia kwangsiensis; assembly: GCA_037074715.1. Classification (NCBI taxonomy): domain Eukaryota; kingdom Viridiplantae; phylum Streptophyta; class Magnoliopsida; order Magnoliales; family Magnoliaceae; genus Magnolia; species Magnolia kwangsiensis. The sequence goes on along the minus strand of CM073577.1, from coordinate 125,309,061 downwards.
ATATGCAAAATATCTCAAGGACTTGTGCACTGTAAAGAGGAAATTAAATATGCACAAAAAGGCCTTCATTACCGAGAAAGTGAGCGCTATCATTCAACAAAGGGCTGTACCCAAATACAAAGACCCGGGAAGTCCCACTATTCCTTATATTATTGAAAATTTTCAAATTGAGCATGCTTTGCTAGATTTGGGTGCAAGTGTTAACTTAGTACCTTATTCGGTTTACAAATAAATGAGGTTAAGCGAGCTTAAACCAACCACGATTACACTCCAACTCGCTGACCGCTCCATTAAGGCACCAAGGGGAATTTTAGAGGACGTATTAGTCCAAGTGAAGAAATTCTACTTCCCTATGGATTTTATTGTATTAGACATTGAACCATGTGTAAATGCTAGCGCTCAAGTTCCCATCATTTTAGGCCGCCCATTCCTAGCAATTTTAAATGCAATCATAAATTGCAGGAATGGAATGATGAACTTGTCTTTTGGTAACATGACTTTAGAGCTAAATATTTTCAATTTATGTAAGCAGCTCATTGATAATAATGAAATCCATGAGCTAAATTTCATGGACTTCTTGATAGAAGAAAAGGAATTAGAACTTAGTCTGACTGAGGAATTGATTCAAGTCATTGGGGACTTGAAAAATTTTGATTTAGAAAAAGTGCTTATTGAAATTTCTAATGATAATGAGAGTAATACCACACAGGACATTGGTATGTACCAATGGAGACCGCGCCCTCAAATCCTATTTATCGAGGACTCGCGACCTCTGCCATCACCAACAAATTTTCTAAAGCTTAATTTAAAATCACTTCCAAATGAGCTTAAGTATGTATACTTAGGTAAAATTAAAACTTATCCTGTGGTGATCTCTTCATTTTTAGACAAAGATCAAGAGATTAAATTGTTGAATGTTCTAAGGGACCACAAAGGAGCCTTGGGCTGGGCCATTTTTGACATCAAGGGTATAAGCCCTTCCATATGCACTCATCGGATCCACCTTGATGAGGGCGCCAAACCAATTAGACAACCTCAAAGGCGTCTCAATCCAAACATGATGGAAGTTGTAAAAAATGATGTGATCAAATTGTTGGATGTGAGAATCATCTACCCAATATCCGATAGTGTTTGAGTGAGTCCAACTCAAGTAGTCCCAAAGAAATCTGGAATAACTATTGTGCAGAATTCTAATAATGAACTCATACTAACATGTGTCACCACAGGTTGACGTGTTTGTATTGACTATAGAAAATTAAACCAAGTCACAAAGAAGGACTGTTTCCCTCTACCATTCATTGATCAAGTTTTAGAGAGGGTAGCAGGTCACTCCTATAGTTTTCTTGATGGATATTCTGGATATAACCAAATAGAGTAGCCCTAGAAGACCAAGAGAAAACTACGTTCACTTGTCCATTTGGCATGTTTGCTTTCAAACGGATGCCATTTGGATTGTGTAACGCTCCAGCAACTTTTCAATTGTGTATGTTAAGTATTTTTTCAAATATGGTTGGAAAGTTTCTTAAGGTTTTCATGAACGACTTCTCTGTATTTGGGAGTAGTTTTGAGGAATGCCTCAGCAATTTATCTCTTGTCTTGTCTAGGTGTGAAGAGAAACACCTTGTCTTAAATTGAGAGAAATGTCATTTCATGGTTCAAAAGGGAATTATTTTGGGCCATGTTATCTCCAAAAATGGAATTGTGGTAGATCGCTCAAAACTCGACATTATAGTTAATCTAGCTATCCCCCAAACTGTTAGAGATATTAGATCACTTCTAGGGCATGCTGGTTTCTATAGAAGATTCATTAAGGACTTTAGTGTCATTACTAGACTCTTGACTAATCTTCTTCAAAAGTATGTTCCATTTAAGTGGATAGATGATTGTGCAAGTGCTTTTAATAAAATTAAATCATCTTTTACCACTGCACCTATCATGCGTCCACCAGAATGGACACTTCCTTTTGAACTAATGTGCAATGCAAGTGATAATGCCATAGGGGCTGTTTTGGGTGAAAGGAAAGATAAACGGCCCTACGTTATTCACTATGCGGGTAGAACTCTAAACTCGGCCTAAGTAAACTACTCAACAACTGAAAAAGAGTTACTTGCAGTAGTTTTTACTTTGGATAAGTTTAGGTCCTACTTGCTGGGATCCAAAGTGGTCACTTTCACGGACCACTCGACTTTGAAATATTTATTATCTAAGAAGGATGCAGAGCCGAGACTTTTGAGATGGATCCTCCTACTCCAAGAATTTAACTTAGAGATAAAAGATAAGAAGGGAGTAGAAAACATAGTGGCCAATCACCTTTCCAGATTGGTGTTAGATGATTCCATTGAGGAGATGCATATCCAAGACACTTTTCCTGATGAACAATTATTTACGATTTCCAAATTGCCTTGGTATGCGGATATAGTGAACTATCTTACAACAGGAAAAATGTCATATCATTGGAAGTCGCAAGATAGGAAGCGTTTTGAAACTGAGGTTAGGAACTTCTTCTGTGATGACCCGTATTTATATAAATATAGGACTGATCAAATTTTTAGACGTTGTGTCCCAGAGGATAAAGTTTAGAGTGCTATTTCCTTTTGTCACATGGAAGCATATGATGACCACTTTTCTGCTAAGAAAATCACTGTAAAAATCCTGCAGTTTGGTTTTTACTGGATCACCATGTTTAAAGACACCCATGCTTTCTGTGTTGCTTGTGAAAGATGTCAAAGGTTGGGAAGAGTGTCCCGGCGCAACATGATGCCTTTATCCCCAATTTTACCATTAGAGATTTTTGATTGTTGGGGTATTGATTTTATGGGCCCATTTCCATCTTCTTTTGAATTTCTTTACATATTGGTTGGTGTGGATTATGTTTCAAAGTGGAATGAGGCAGTTCTAAGTAGGACCAATGACAACAAAGTGGTCATACGATTCTTAAAAGAAAATATTTTTTCTAGATTTGGAACTCCAAAGGCCATCATTAGTGATGACGGGTCTCACTTTTGCAATAGGACATTTGAGGCTTTGATGAAGAAATATGACATCAAGCTAAAGTGAGCACCCCATACCACCCACAAACGAGTGGGCAAGCTGAGATTTCTAATCGGGAACTCAAACACATTTTAGAGAAAACTATAAGGCAAGATAGGAAGGATTGGTCCCTCAGACTATCTGACGCTTTATGGGTTTATAGGACTGCTTATAAGACCCCGATTGGAATGTCTCCATACAGATTGGTGTGTGGGAAGGCTTGTCACTTGCCCGTGGAATTAGAACATATAGCCTATTGGGCAATAAAGAAATTAAACTGTAACATGAATCAAGCAAGTGGACAAAGGAAATTAGAATTGAATGAATTAGAAGAGCTAAGGAGGGACTCCTATGAAAATTCTAAAATCTACAAAGAGATGACCAAAACTTTTCATGACAAAAATATCCTGAGGAAGAATTTTGAACCTCATCAAAAGGTCCTATTGTACAATTCTCGTCTCTAGTTCTTTCCAAGAAAGTTAAGATCAAGATGGACATGCCCCTTCATTGTGAAGAATGTTTATACTCATGGGGCTGTTGAAATTGAAAATTCACGTAATGACAATGTGTACAAGGTTAATGGTCAGAGATTGAAGCCTTATGTGGAAAACTTTCATTTGGGAGATGAGTCCATCCCTCTTCATGAGACAAAATATTCAGAATAATACTCCTAGTCTAACGAAGCATTTCTGGATCTATATCATATTCAATTCTTTTTAGTGTCACATAGCAGGTGAGTTTTTCATGGTAGGTACTATCCACCCTTTCTTTTATTTTTATTGTTCTCTACATTACATTATCATTACACTGGGGACAATGTAAATTTTAAGTTAGGGGGTGTGGATAGTCATCCATATGAGGTTTTTTTTTTTTCTTTTCTTTTCTTTTTTGGTTTCAGTTTATTTTATTATTTTTATTTTTTTTTAGGTTTCAGTTTTTTAAAGATTTATGAGAATTTTTTTATTTTTTTATTTTTTTCAACATTTTCAAAATAATATGTTTATATACAAGAATGTAAACATGATGTTATGCGAATTTCAAAGGCAAAGTTACTATTTATTCTCGGTCGATAGTAGTCAGAATTCTGACAACTAAAAATTATAGACTTGAGTTCAATTATCTAATCACTAGTTTAAAGTGAGTTGTAATTTGATATACTAAATTTACAATACACCCTAGGTAACTAAGTGAGAAATATGATATGTGAACTAAAATAATAACTTTTGATTCATACAAGGTTGAATGAACTAGTATCATTGATATATGCTTAAAAGAAAGAATATTGATGAAAAAAAAATGATGAAAAATGAAAATTTTATTATAAAGGATGAATGCAATGACCATAACAATCGTGTCAGTAATCTGGAGTAAGGATACCTAAGTATTCATTACTGTTATCATTACAAGTACGATACCTTATGTTATGAAGCAAACCTGATGGGAATCTTCATCTAAGGGTGGTTTATAAAAATGAGGATCTGATGAAAAAATAAGAAATGACATGAAAAAAATGAGATAACTAGAGATTTCATACTCTTGAAATGATTGAAAGGAGTTAGTATAGAGAACATGTATATTTCTCATAGTTAGACTAGTGTCATGGAGCACCTAAGGATATTGGAGCATAATTATTTTAAATTTTGATTAGGTCTCTGAACTTAATGATGTGATGGATTAGGAAATTGAGATTCTAACTAACTTCAGACTTAGGGTAAGTATTGGTTTGTTTTGGAATTCATATGATGAATGGAGGCATAATTGTATAAATTTCTGAGTATTTAACTATTTTTCATATTGTCAATGTTTGTGGGTAACATTTCTGAAAACCCTCACGAGACTATAACTCGTCCACTAGGAAAAACCTAGGGGTTTAAAGGCTTATTGCATATACTAAATGCAATCGAGATTACCTGCGAAACTGGTGTAGTTAGAATTTTATTTTCATTTTAATTTTGTTTCTAAAATTAATTTTTATTTTTCTTCACTTATTTTGCTCGGGACTAGCAAAATGCTAGTTAGGGGTGTGTTGAGACTCAAATATTGTATAATTTTCTTCATTTATCTCTTGATTTTATGAATGTAAATCATCTTAATATTCTATTTTACTCAGACATGTGTTGCAAGGTGAATTTAAGTGCATGGATTGAAAAAGGGTACTAAAAAGCATGAATTTGATGCTCAAGATTTACCAAGAAAAATGATGGATCTTAGGAGACCAAGATTGAAGCATTCACATATCAAATATCCAAGAAAACCAAGTGGCGAATGAAGAGAATCGACAATTTGAAGTGAAGAATCCTGAAATCGTCTTGAAAAAGTGTATTTTGAAGTTGTGAAGTTTATTTTGAAAAACTGCGCAGCAGGAAGTCTGTTTTAAACGAACTTAGCAGCGAGAAGTCTATTTCGAGAAAATATGTATATTTGATGCAGTTTCTAGGCTTTACAACTTTGTACGAAAATTGAAGTTCCCTACTTATAAATAGGGCCTCCTAGGGCATTCCTAAAGATCATTCAAGGCATCCTAAGGCAAAGTTTAGAGTTTTTAAAGAGTTTTTAGTTTTATTAAAGCTTTTAAGTTGTTCTTTTTATTTTAGATCTTTTTTATTTATATTTTTTCTTTCTTATTGCTTTTTATTTCTGCAATTTAATTATGTTTTTATAAGTTCCTTCTAGCCCAAGTTAGAAGGGAATCACATGAGTTTAATAGTTCTTTAAGATTATGATGATTGATTGTTTTAACGATGAGAAGAATGATGTATGCATGTTGTCTATTATTTAGGTTTTATTTTTTTATCCTCATGTGAGATCCATATGTTTCCATCATATGAGATCCACATTGATGGATAAATTTACCCTAGATCAATCAGATTTCCAAGATAGGAGAGGTTCTCAACCTGTTATATTTCTTTGATATTCATTATCTTATATATATTGAATGCTTAGAATCACTGGCGCTTGAGAATACATGTCAATGATGCAGATCCATTATTTTTTAATATTTCATATCATTTATTAAGATATTTAAACTATTTTATTTTTCGATTAGGCTGACCATAGTGCTCAGATCCTAGTTGTGTTATCCAAGTCATCATGATTTTGGAACATTAACCTATGTGTGGAACTTTGAAGCTTGGGTGTTATTTTATTCAGTTGAATTACATCCATTCAAAAATTCTAAAATCAAATCATCAGTTTAGCGTTTATTACTTAGTTTATTTTGCGTTTAATTTTTTTTCCTTCTCACAATTCATCTCCCTATGGGATCGACCCCGTATTCACAGGATACTACTTACGAATCTCTGCACTTGGAGGGAAGAAATCACAACCCGCCCAAGGTCAGGATGAAAATCTGGCATGTGTAATGAAATTGAGATATAAGACTTTTTAGTCGTCGAATTTCTTCAAAATTTATGGTGAAGGTCTAATGTAGTGTCTTACACCCTCCCACAAAATATGAAACCTGATCATGGCACGGTAACCGTTGATCGCAAATCAGACCCGTACAATCAAACCAAATATCCAATCGTCCCCAAAATTTACATGGCCCTTCATCGGGCCATGGTCCACCTATCCTATAAATTTCATGGCCAGGGGACCACCAGAACCTCTCCAATTTCTGGAATAGACCCCACAGGGCCACTTAAGGATTGGGATCATATGGTCAAACCCCATATCCAATCATTTTCAAATTTTACATGGCCCTTCATCGGGCCATGGAGCACCTATCCTGTGGTGTATATCAATATGTACACCTCATAGTGGGCCCTAGATCTTAGAAAGACTCTCCCATAGGTCTAGTATAGTAAAAACTTAGCCCTTATGGCTATTTACACCAATTTTGACATTATAAAAAGGCCTTCTTTTGAGCACCCCTCTCCCCATACGATTTTTGCCCTAGGGAAAGAAAGAAAGAAAGAAAAAAAGAAGAAGGAAGAGTGAAAGAGAGAGTGAAGGAGAGCTAAGGTGGACCTTAGATCGAGGTGGGGCATAAGGAAATCAACCCTTTCAACTCCTTATCCCTTTCTCCTAAGGAAACTCTCCACCGCAACCTCAATTCATCCATGGGCCATCTAGGTAAGATACTCCACCCCTTTTCTCTTGAAACCCTTGTATTGAAGAAGATATGGCATGGATTTCTCACGTGCTTGAGTTGTTTAAGGGATTCTGGCCGGCCGACCTTCAAAACCCTCATTTCTAAGTCGTTTCCAAACTTTCAACGAATCCAAAGGTGCGAACTATTGCTCTTAGGTGGCCTAGCACAAATTCTATTATGAGTTTAATAATTTTGATTGCTTGGGTGACATCTTTGAAGAACCTAGAGAATCCCTATGAATTGCATGTTTGTTGAAATGGTGTGGAATGGTATGTTTGACTCACATGATGTTGTTCATGCTTCTCATATGATGTTGTGTATGGATGGTGTATGCTCATGCCTTGTTGAATTCTTTTCATGTATAGTGGCTCCGTAGTATGTATGATTTCCTTCCTCTTATATACATGATTTCTTAAAATGGAGGGAGTGCTTAACTTCCTTACCCATACGCCCTCACACACACACTCACATGCACTTGTTTCTTGATATGATTGGCCTAGCTTACTATAGGAATATGAATTGTATGTTGATATGTATGATAACACGCGTTTATTGTTCTAGCGATACATTGTTAGTCGGCATGCTATGGATCAATATTTGTGCCCTTGGGTTGGCCAGAATCATGAGGAGAGCGAAAGTGGTCCCGTCGGTAGGACCATCTCGAGACTAAACCTATGGATTTGGGCGGATGTGTTCGGGCGACTGTAGTTCAACTGCATGGGTCTCTTGTGCCCAATGTCACTCGTCTCACGCTCACTTGACTCTTGCGGTTTAGTCTACTGTCTGACCAACCTTGAATGTTAACCCTGAACGCTCACATATGCATGGAACCTGAACCACCCTGCAACTGTTGTAGCCTATCAATAACCCACTCAAAACTGATCCACAGCCTCGTGAGCCGGGCATGGTGGAATAGGACACTGTGTCCGAGCTATCGGCCTATGCTGGGGTGTCGCGCCTTCCCGTAGTGACCGCGAGAGATTCATTTCTCTTAGCACTCCTCATCTGATTGAAGTCGGAGATGAGGAACCTGATGGGATCATGGAATGCGAGGTCTCAGCCTTACGCATTGGGGGGTCTTGGCCTTGTAACTGACTTAGGGCATTCATATGTGGGGTGCATCAGATTCCCCAACCTGTTGGATGAATGGACTTAATTAATAACTCTGCTAACACGATTGCATTACATCGCATTAGTTAGGGTGGCGACTCGGAAGTCGAGGTAGATCTGAGGGAGTACTGACAAACGCGATCGTTAGACGGAGTCGTTTGAGGGAGCGTCGTGGCGAGGGCATGCATTATATCATTCAGCATGCATGCATATTAATAAGATTAGTCAAGTGTTTGAGATTGCCTGCTTTTCATTAAATTCGTATTATAATTGATGCCTGTTGTAACTTAAGACTAATAACTCCCACTGAGTTGATCACTCACTCCCAATCTAGGATGGTGTTTTAAAACACCACCCAGACTCTTCAGTAGCTGCAGGTTGTACTGAGTTCGACGAGCCTGGCGGCGCGAGCTTAAGCGAGGAGGACGAGTTCTCCTACTTCTAGTTGATGGGTGGTTCTCCATTAGCTTAGAAGACTGGATTCTGGGGTGTTGAGTCGTGGACTCAGCTCACCATTCTTTGGGTATATGATTCACTTTGTGATTTTATTAGGCATCGCCTTATACGACCCATTTATATTCTTTTGAACATGTATATATTGATTTCTTTCAGTTCAGTAGACTAGTTGTGGATGTGCCTCATGTTTCGATTAATTTCATGCTGCGCTTTTAAACTTGATAAATCATAAAACTATAAAATTGATGATAAGTGACACTCAGGGACTCGGGAGTCGAGCATATGCACGACCCCCGATTTTTCGGGGTGTTACACCATAATATATCCAAAATCGGATTTATCAACTAGCATGAGTAATATTAAACATTCATGTTCCCTAACACCCGATTTTAAATTTTCTATAGAACAAGGCTAACTAATTTATAAAATAAGGTGCATGTGTGTTGTGTGAGTTGATGAGGAAGTCAAGAACTTCCTACATCTCATAGAGCTAATTTGCATAAGGATAATGAAGGCATACATACAATAGGGCAACAATCATGTGAAGAAATTAACAAGGCATAAACATGAAATCATTCATTCATACTAAATCATGTGGGACAAGAACAAACATATGAGAAGATCAACATGGCATACAATTCCATACAAGTTCCAAACAACCGAACGATTTTTAGATTTTTTTCTAGATTTCTCAAATGCGTCATCCATCAAACAAAATCATTAAACTCCTACTATGTAATATCCCGTCTAACCAGCACCGCGTCCTGGGGCATCCACGTAGGACTGGCCGCAGGACCGTTCGATTAAAGTCACTTGTGGGGGGTTACCACACCCAAAATAATCTAGATTATTCCTACAGAGTAGTCTAGGCAGGTCATGATAAAACCTAACGCAGGCTGCCAAGGCAGATGACCGTTTGTACTTAGCAACAGCCCGTGCGGGCCATACCGCGACGCAGGAATGTCAAAAAATTATAAAACTTTAGGAGACACTAGATCTCACTGGGCTTGAGGTCCATCGCGGACCTCAAACCCTATGGACACCCATAACTGGGATCTGGCACGCGCCATATGCACCTCACTAATGCCAGAATTTTAATCTGGCACTTGCAAATGAAATCGAGAATCCGGTCTTTTCAGCCGTCGAATTTCTTCTAAATTTACAGTGAAGGTCTAATGTACGGGCCTACGCCCGTCAACAAAACCTGGGCCTCGATCGTGGCACGATAACCGTTGATCGCACATCGGACCCGTATGATTAAACCAAGTATCTGATCGACCCCAAAATTTGTATGATCCTTCATCTGACCATGAACCACCTATCCTAGAAATTTCTTGGCCAGGGGACCACAAGAACTACCCCAACGACTGGAATGAACCCTACAGGGCCATTTACAGATCGGGATCGCCTACTCTGATCTCATATCCATTCATCCGATTGTTTCTAAATTTTATATGGCCCCTCATTGGGCCATGAGGCACGTGCACACCAAATTTGGTGGTCACAGGAGTCTTGGGGCCATCACAACACCAAAAGTATCTCTAAGAGTCTATTTTGAAAAATTATACAAACATAAGGCCAAGGGGCCCAACTCTAGGGAAATAAACCCTATCTCTCTCTCATAGCTCCTCCATTCTTCCAAAAACAACCCTCTCTTCCTCATAACCTTCTTCAATTCTCAACAAACCCTCTCTCTCCTTCATTACTTCCTCCAACATTCCAAACCAAGTCTTCCACCCTCATAACTTCCACCACTATCCAACAACAAGCCTCCCTTCGTAGCTTCCACCTTTCTCTAACGGCCAAGGAGAGCAAAGGGAGAAGGAGAGGGTGGAGAAGTGCATATGTGGACCCTAAATCAAGGTGGGGCCAAAGGCATTAACCCATCCAACTCTCAATTTCTCCTCCAAGGAGGAAATCTCCGTCTCAATCCTCTAAACCCGTCCGTTGAGCACCTAGGTAATCACCTTTCCCCATTTCTTCTTGAGATTCAAGCATTAAGAAGGGTTTGGCATGAGATTTCTTACATGCAAGGTTTTGATTTTAGGAATTTCGGCCGGTCAACCCTCAAACCCCATTTCTAGGTCGCTTCCGAGCTTCCATTAAATTCAAGGTGAGGACTATTAATCTTAGGTGGCCTAGCACCACTTATACCATGAATCTAATAATTTTTCTTGATTGGGTGAGGCACTTGTAGAATCTAGAGAGACCCTAGGATTTGGGTGTTTGTTTGGGGATGGATGAAATTGTATGTTATGTATTACTTTTATAATGTTATTTGTGCCACTCACATGTTTAAGTTGTAGTGGATGATTGTATATTCATGTGTTGCATGATCTCCTCATATGTTGTTGCCTATGACATGTTTGATGCTTTGTCCTTGTGCATTTCTTTCCTTTAAATGTAGGAAGTGTTTCACTTCCTCACTAATCTACACGACTCACATACACCTTGATTATGATGATGTAACATGATTGTTGAGAATATTTGAACTGTATGATGGAATGTATGCAACATGCTACTGTAGGCTAGTTGATAACCTTGATGTTGGCATGCTATGAATCATTATCAACCCTTGATTGAGCAGGAACTTGAGGTGAGACGGTAGTCTCATTGGTTGGACTACCCTAAGACTAAACCCGCGAATTGGACAGTACAAATGGGTGGCAGTAGTTCGACTACATAGGTCTCTTGTACCCGATGTCGCTCATCACGTGTTCGCCTGACTTGTGCGGCCTGGCTTGCTTACTGTAAATCCCGATTGTTAACCATGTTTGCTCACACATGTATGGAACCTGGAACACCCTACCACCATTGTAGCCCACCGACAATCACTTGAAGTTGATCCATTACCTCGTGAGCCGGGCATGGTAGAATGGGATACTGTGTCCAAGCAGTCGGCGTACGCTGGGGTGATGCGCCTCCCCGTAGTACCGCGAGCGATCCCATTTTTCAGCACTCCCCATGTGCTTGAAGTCGGGGATGAAAAACCTGACGGGATCAAGGATCGCGGGGACTTGGCCTCACACATTGGGGGGTCTTGACCTCGCAACTAGTTTAGGGCATTTGATTTGTGGGGTGTATCAGATTTCCAAATCTACTGGATGAATGGACCTAACTAACAACTCGGCTAACACGATCGCACTGCATTCATTAGTTAGGGTGGCGACTCGGAAGTCGAGGTCGCAATGAGGGAGTGCTGACATATGCGATCGTTAGACGGAGTTGCTCGAGGGAGCGTTGTGGCGAGGGCATGCATCATATCATCTCGCATCCATGCATTTAATTAAGAGTTTTTAGGAATTGATGAATGCCCGTATTTCGTTAAATTCATATTATAATTGTTGCCTGTTGTAACTTAAGACTAATAACACCCACTGAGTTGATCACTCACTCCCACTCTAGGGCGGTGTTTTAAAACACCAATCAGACTCTATCATAAATGCAGGAGATGCGGAGCAGGGGGAGCAGGGCGATCTACGTTCGACGAGGAGGAGGAGCTGTCATATTTCCAGTTGATGGATGATTCTCCGCCAGCTTGAGTGGCGGGATTGGATTGCTGAGAGTGGACTCGGCCTCATATTCTTTTGGACTTATGTATTCTTCTGTGATTTTGACTGGGTGATGTCATGTGCGATCCCATTATTCTTTTGGATATGTATATATATTTATGTTGATTCTCTTTCATTTCAGTGGACTTGTGGTTGTGTTTCATAATTTTAAGAAATTCCTCTTTGTGCAATTAAACCGGATCAAATGCTTAACGGTGAAATCGGTTATAAGTGACTCTCGGGAACTCGGGAATTGAGCGTATGCTCGACTCCCGATTTTCAGGGCATTACAAGTTGGCATCAGTGCAATAGTTTGGAATCCCTTGGGCCATCATGAACTCACTAATGCATCCGCTGGTGTGAGTGGATGCGTAATAGATAATGCAGAAAGGACTTAGAACGATACGAATTTCCTTAGACCCTGAACCAACGACCATAGATGAATAGTAGGACTTCCAAATGTTGGGAATGTGTAGTGAGAATAAGTAATGGTGCTAGGAAATAGGTCTGAGAGTCATATAGCGCCTTGGCCGCTCTCAGGCCAGGAGTTAGGAACCTGACGGTAAGACTCGATTCAACTAGTTAGGAAGGTTGGTTATTCCAATCCACCAGATTCCTAGGGCCCATGGGGCTAACTGAAGTAGGAGGGATTATGGTGGAATGAGTGTTTGATTAATGACTAACAAGAGAGTAAGGTATTGTCTATGGGATGAGCGCATCCCATGTACTAGGACGCCGGTTGGATTACATCCGGCTAAAAGTAGATTACAAGTGCTCTTCCAGAAATTAATTGGGAGGTTCGTTGTCATGGGATCTAGAAATACCACATCACGCCCCTCAACGCCAGGCTCATCTAGCAAGCCTAGGAAGTCAATAAGTAATCCCATCCCACACTCATTCCAGACATGCCATTCCAACGCGAGATGGGACTATTATTGTAATCCCCTTACGTATAGCATGATCTCACTAGCCGTGTAGGCCTAAATCTATATTTAGTTGCCCAACCTATCACTCTAAGACCTTCACCTACCTACGATCATTCTCTTATTTTCTTGGAATGTTGAGAGGACCGAGCAAGGGATTGGATGATTAGACGATCAAGGCCATTGCCCAAGTTCAAAGGAGTAAAATTTTGACCAATGTGTTAATTTCGACACATACAAGGGTGGTTAGGTAAGGACGAATGAATTTATGTGGGGAATTGAAGGGGCATGGAAAGGGAGATTTTGGCCCCAAACTAGGAGGAATCTCGTGAGATGGATAGGCCCAATATATAGACTGGCTTCTCTTACCCCAATTTCATATATGGTACGTCGAGTGGGTCTCCCCGGAAGGGGAGTTACGGCCGACGCAAGGTGGGATGTCAGTAGACCAGTGCCGCCGACGCCCGACTTCCAGAGAGTCGGCAGCGGCGCCCATCCCCAGCGCCGCCAGCACTGGACGTCCAGAGACTCGGCGCCGCAGCGCCCGAGCCTGGCGCCACAACGCCCGTTGTCCAGCAGCTCGGTGTCGTAGCGCCCGAGGCCGGCGCCGCAACGTCGGTCGTCCAGCAGTCCGGTGCCGCACTGCCCGAGGCCGGCGCCGGTGCCCGAAATTTAGGGATTTTCCCCCCCTTAAACGTGTGGGCCCCCTTTTCTTGCTGGTTAGGGTGTTTAAAACCAATTTCCTCCTAATTTCAACCCATTCCACCCCTTCTAAGCTCCCTCCAAAAACCCCAACACCCATTTCCCCTCTCTCACTCTCCCATTCTAGATCTTCTTCAAACTTTTCTTCTTCTTCTTCTTCTTCACAACCCTCAACTCTATTATTCCAATCCCACATCAAACCTCGCACCATTCAATCAACAAAACCCTCTCCAAAACCCATCTTCTTCTCCTTTATAAAACATATCCCATTCTCAATCCCACTCCACCACCCATATTTCTCAACTCCCTTTCCTCAAATCCATTCTCCTTAAACTCACCCACTCTTTCATTCTCACTTCACCATCCTCCATTCTCCCAAGTCTTTAAAGAAAATCCCATTTTATTCTCTAAACCTTAACACATCATCCCCTCCAACATTATCTTCTTCCCTTCATATCTCTTATCTCCCTAACCTATCCCACCCCATCATTTTCATTTTTTTTTCTCTCTCATAGAACCCATCTCGGATCCTAGTCTCAATACCTTCCAAAACCCATCGTAGACAGGAGAAATGGCCTTCCTAGCCGCCATGGCCTCTTTCTTCTCCATTTCGATGATTCTTTCCCTCATGGGGAAGAAAAGATCGGCAACCGTCGAGGCGGGACTGAGCTAGGAAAGGCGAAGTAAGCAGAAAGCCGATCAGAAAGGGAAAGCGGTCACGGAAGCCCAATCCAAGGGTCGGAAGGTTTTTCAACAAGGGCTCGCTCCCCAACCACCAGTGGAGGATACAGGAAACTTTCACGTCCGCAGTGTTGCGTTTGAAGCCTCCGTGGAGGAGCACCTCTTCGACGAGTATGATGTACTCGACCAGCTTATGGATAAGGAGTGGGGTCCAGCCTTCTATGGAACTTATTAAGCGGATGTAGGGCTAGTCAGAGCCTTTTATACGTGGATCAGGAACCCTCGATTCGAGCCATTGGGCTTTGACCTTATCGTGGGGAACGAGAGGACCCCTATTGTGGTGGCTGACATTTTCGACGTGCTCGGGGTGCAACAGGGTGATATACAGATCAAGGAGGAAAATTCGGATACGAGCCAGGTCCGCGATGTGCGCACCCATTTTCTATGTGGCCGAGTAGCTCCATGGAAGCGTAGGGAGCGGGGTCAAGGTCTGAGCGTGGCCCACTTGACACCCGAGTATCGGGTACTCCACCGCATCTGCACCCATAATGTGTACCCAAGGCTGATCAACCGTAGCGAGTGCTCCCGTTATATGGTGGAATTTTTATACCAGGTGGGACGTGGGGAGGATGTGTGCCTCCCCAGCGTGGTACTTTACCAGATTGTGCGAGTCGCCCGATCTACGAGGAAGAACGTATGCCTTCCATTCGGTCGTCTGGTTTGTAAGATGGCTGAGGAATACGGGATTCACGGGTCAGACGGGAACTTCATATCGACACAGTTGCTGGGGGATGAGATGGTGAACAGTCTTAAGGCAGGTCCCAAGCAGCGACAGGCCCATATTAATCAATATGGGGATCCAGTCGAAGAAGAAGAGGGAAGCGAGGAAGGTAAAGAAGGCGAAGAGGATGAAAATGAGAACGAGAATGTGGAAGGGGCCGAGGAAGCTGAACAAGCTTAAGAAACTGGGGAAGTCGGCCATGAAACACCTACTGCTCCAGATGTACGTGAGCGCTTGAACACGCTCGACTCTAGGATGACCAGAATTGAGGAGAGCCAAGCAAGGATTGAGGCGAATCAAGTGAAACAGGAGAAGTGGAACAAGAAGATGTACAAGGCCATAAAGGCCCTGATCTGCTGCAGCAAGAGAGAGGAAGCACCTCCGCTTTCGCCCGACTCGGACGAGTAGCACCACGGGTCGGCTATTGATCAAGTAGTTTGCTTGAGTTACTTAGGTTTAAATTCCATGTATTGAAGTAGTAAGGCTTGCTTAAGTAGTTTGCATTTTCCCTTCATTTGTCACCTAGTAGTGTTTGTAATTCATGTTGTAGCATGTAACTGGCCATGTTCTTGGCATTTTAAAATCAATGCTAATATATGGATTAGCTTTAAATCCTTCTTGCTTGAAAGGTGCCTTATTTGCGTTGGGATTATGGCCATGAATTATAGGCTACAGATCTAACTTGCCTAGTGTGCGGTGAATACTCTAAGAATTTTTCAGGAGATGCCTCCACGACCGGACGGTCGATATGTCCTTCTACCCCATGACGGCTTAGTTGAAGGGAACCATGTTCCCGATGATGATTAAGGCCCCCAAGAAGCGGCCCTAAATGCACCGTCGCCACAAGCCACGGCCCCAGCACCACCCCCGGCACCGGCCATGGAACAAATGGGCCAAATGTTATTTTTTATGCAACAACAGCAACAAATGATGGCCGCTACTATGCAACAACAACAACAGATGATGGCAATCACGATGAGGGCCATGACTCAAAACTTCGGTTTCCAACAACCGAACTCTCCCAACGTGGCCCCGAACTTCCGTTTCCCACAATCGGAACCTCCTATCGTGGCCGAATAAGCCGCCAACACGAGTAACATGTTCGAACGGTTTCAGAGGCATAGACCGCCTACCTTTGCTGGCACTCATCGCCCAGAAGAAGTGGAATACTGGCTCAACCGGGTCAGTAAGCTACTCCGGCCTCTCCATTGTTCTGAGGCAGAAAACGTCGAGCTCGTCTCCTACCTCTTCGAGAAAGAGGCAGACTTATGGTAGGAGAGTGTCCTCCGATCTATTCCTGTGGGCCACGTTTGGACGTGGGAGGCGTTCGAAGCCCGCTTCAAAGAAAAATATATCCCTCAGTCGTACCAGCACGAGAGGGAGAATGAATTCCTCCGCCTCCAACAAGGGGGAATGAGCGTGGCGCAATATGAGAACCGGTTTACGGAACTATCTCGCTACGCATCTAAGATGATCGCCAACGAAGCCATTAAGATGAGGCGATTCACAGCGAGGCTGAGGAGCGGCATCCGCACCAAGATGTGTTGTGCGATCATTCGTACCAATGCCAAGCTTTTCGAGATGTCGACTCGGGCGGAGCAGGACGAAGAGCGTGTCTCACGGACCCGTTCACTGCTAGGGGTACGTAACAGGATAGAAGGGCCATCCTCTTCTTTTTCAGGTAAATGGCTGCACCCAAGCTCTCCGCCTAGGTCTGCGGTCGCACCGGCTCCCTCCACCCGACCTCCACAGACTTGCAGCTATTGCAGGAAGCTTGGACACTCTGAGCCCTACTGCTTTAAGAGGATGAGGGATCTTGGCTTCACGCCACCCCAGTGTAACTACAGGCCCCCACAGCAGGCATTACAGATTTCATCTCTACGGACGATGGGGCCTAGCCAGCAGTTCCGTCGTCCCCCTCCACCACAGGTTAGACTGCCACAATGGCCTATGCAGCGGCCAAACTTTTCACAGCAGGCCCGAGTACATGCCTTGGCGGTAGAGGGCCAGGATGCTACCATTCTCACTCATACAGCTTTCGAGGTGACGGCTCACATAGAAGGTACTCCTATCTATTTGTTGATAGACACGGGATCCACCACTTCTCTCATAACCCATGCTACTGTCAAGCGTCTAGGACTGCATGCTACTCCTTTTGATGGGGTGAAGATTATCGCTGCCGCCGGTACTGTATCAGAAGCGAAAAAGATATGTCGTGCTTGTCCCATTGATTTGGGATGTAAGGTGGCGCTGGTAGACTTGATTGTGACAAAGATTTTTCACTATGATGTCATCCTAGGCATGGACTGGTTGTGTATGAAGAAAGAAGAGCTTGACTGTGACACTTTGACAGTGAAGATATTCGAGGACGATGACACTTCCCTCACATTCCCAGTTCAGGTTAGCTTTGACCGCAGGATCTTGTGTTTTGCTTCATTGGAGGATGGGTATGATGACCCTTCGCTAACATGCACTCCCGTAGTCCGAGACTTTGGTGATGTGTTTCGCGCCATACCAAGGCTACCTCCTCGACGTGAGATTGACTTCACCATCGATCTGACGTCGGATGCTAAACCTATCTCCTTGCCTACTTATCGCATGCCCCCATGTGAGATGGAGGAGTTTCGGTCTCAGATTGATAATTTGTTAAAGAAAGGCTTCATCCGACCTATTATCTCGCCTTAGGGAGCCTCAGTCCTATTTGTGAGGAAGAAAGATGGCTCATTACGTCTATGTGTAGACTACAGAAGATTGAACCAAGTGACGGTTCGAAACAAATACCCATTGCCCAGAATTGACGATTTATTCGACCAGTTGAGGGGTGCTCAGTACTTCTCAAAGATCGATCTACAATCAGGGTATCATCAGCTGTGGGTCAGGGACGAGGATATTCAGAAGACGACATTCAGGACCTGTTTTGGCCACTATGAGTTCCTAGTTATGTCGTTCAGGCTCACCAATGCCCAGTGGTATTCATGGGCCTCCTTTAAACCGTTTTTATACAGATTCGTCATTGTTTTCATCTACGACATATTGATTTATTCAAAGAGCCGTGAGGAACATGAAGAACACCTAAGGGCGGTCCTCGAAACCTTTAAGAAAAATCGGTTGTATGTACAATTTAGGAAGTGCGCCTTCTGGAAGGAAGAGGTCAAAATTTTGGGACATGTTGTGTCCAAGGAGGGTATATCTGTCGACCTTGCCAAGGTCACGGCCGTGCAGGATTGGAAACAACCAAAGTCGGTCACGGAAGTGAGGAGTTTTCTCTGGTTAACAGGTTATTATCGGAGATTTATTAAAGATTTCTCAAAAAATAGCTCGGCCCCTATCCCAGCTTACACGGAAGGACCTTAAGTTTGCCTGGAATGAGAAGGCGGAGGCGGCCTTCCAAGAGTTGAAGGACAAACTAACTTCGGCACCTGTACTTGTGCTACCGGAGCAAGGTGTCAAATATACTGTCTATACTGACGCTTCTCATGTGGGTCTGGGTTGTATGCTTATGCAGAAGGATAAAGCAATTGCTTATGCATCTCGGCAACTAAGGAAACATGAGGAGAATTATCCGACGCATGACCTCGAGCTTGCGACGGTGATTTTCGCATTAAAGATATAGAGACATTACCTTTATGGTGAGGAGTTTGAGCTCTTTTCTTATCATAAGAGCCTCAAATACATCTTCACCTAAAAGGACTTAAACATGAGATAGTGTCGTTGGATGGAAACGCTAAAGGACTTCAAGTTCGATATCTCATACCACCCTGGCAAGGCCAATTTGGTGGCGGACGCTTTGAGTCACAAGAAGACAATTGAATTCGCAGCACCGCTAATGGTGAGAGAGTGGGACATGGTAGAATTTATACAGGATTTCGACACGAAGCTAACCGTGGAGGAACCGTACGAGCTCATAGCCCACGTACAGGCCTAACCACTTATTGATAGTAAAATTATTGAAGCCCAGGAGGGCGATGAGCTATTAAAGAAGATGAGGGAAAAAGCAAGGAATGACAGAAAGTCTGAGTGGAGAGTCGGCACCGACGGAGGATTGCGGTACCGAGGTCGCCTTTGTGTCCCAAACCATCAAGGACTATGAGAAAAAGTCTTAAGGGCCGCTCACAACTCCAAGCTGGCATTGCACCCTGTTAGCACCAAAATGTACCAGGATTTGAAGTGAACTTATTGGTGGGATGACATGAAGAAGGAGAAAGCGGAATTTGTATCCCGATGCCTCACCTGTCAGCAAGTCAAGGCCGAACATCGACGACCGTCGGGCCTTTTTTAACCAATGCCCATAGCAGAATGGAAGTGGGACTTCATATCCATGGACTTCATTTCTGGCTTTGCCAAGACCAGAAAAGGGCATGACTCGACATAGGTGATCGTGGATAGGCTAACCAAAATGGCCCATTTTCTGCCAATCAAAACTACTAGCTCCGCCAATGATTTGGCCAAGCTATATATCAAGGAAATCATGCGGCTCCATGGCGTCCTGTTGGAGATTGTGTCAGACTGGGATACTCGGTTCACTTCGATCTTCTGGACTCGTATTGAAGAGGCCATGGGAGTAAAGTTGAAGTTTAGCACCGCCTTCCACTCACAGACAGATGGACAAACCGAGCGGGTGAACCAGATATTGGAGGACATGATGCAGGCCTGTGTCTTGGACTTTCAGGAGAGTTGGGATGATTGTCTTCCATATGTCGAGTTCGCCTACAACAATAGCTTCCAGGTTAGCATCGGTATGACGCCTTACGAGGCTCTATATGGGCGTCCATGCCGAGCCCCGCATTGTTGGGAAGAAATTGGTGATAAAAGCTTGCTGGGGCCGAATTTGGTGCGGATCACTACCGAGAAGATTAGAATTATTCGGCACCGCCTCTTGACGGCTCAAAGCAGACAGAAGAGTTATGCCGATACAAGGCGGCGAGACTTGGAATTTGAAGCTGGAGATCATGTATTTCTCAAGATCTCCCCAATGAAGGGTGTTTTACACTTCGGCAAGAAAGGAAAGCTCACACCATGATTCATTGGGCCCTTCCAGATATTGGACTGGGTAGGTGCGGTTGCCTATCGCTTGGCCCTACCTACGCCGCTTGCTGGAGTGCATAATGTCTTCCATGTATCTATGCTGAAGAAGTACGTCCCCGATCCTTCGCATATCATCAAGTGGAAAAATATGAAACTCAAGGAAAATGCCACATACGTTCTCCGAGCCACTCGAATATTGGATAGGAAGGAGCAAGTTCTACGCAACAAGGTCATCCCATTGGTCAAGGTTCTATGGACTCACCACGATGAAGAAGAGGCCACTTGGGAGACAGAAGCTGAAGTCCACAAGCATTACCCAACACTGCTTCAGCAATACAAGAAGGTACAAATTTTAAGGATGAAATTTATTCGTAAGGAGGATAGTTTGTAACATCCCGTCTAACCAGCACCGCGTCCTGAGGCATCCACGTAGGACTAGCCGCAGGACCGTTCAATTAAAGCCACTTGTGGGGGGTTACCACACCTAAAATAATCTAGGATTAGTCCTACAGAGTAGTCTAGGCAGGTTATGATAAAATCTAACGCGGGCTGCCAAGGTAGATGACCGTTTGTACTTAGCAACAACCCGTGTGGGCCATACCGCGACGCAGGAACGTAAGAAAATTATAAAACTTTAGGAGACACTAGATCTCACTGGGCTTGAGGTCCATCGCGGACCTCAGACCCTATGGACACCCAGAACTGGAATCTGGCACGAGCCATATGCACCTCACCAATGCCAGAATTTTAATCTGGCACTTGCAAATGAAATCGAGAATCCAGGCTTTTCAGCCGTCGGATTTCTTCTAAATTTACAGTGAAGGTCTAATGTGCGAGCTTACTCCCGTCAACAAAACCTGGGCCCCGATCGTGGCACGGTAACCGTTGATCGTACATCGGACCCGTATGATTAAACCAAGTATCCGATCAATTCCAAAATTTGTATGATCCTTCATCTGACCATGGACCACCTATCCTAAAAATTTCTTGGCCAGGGGACCACAAGAACTACCCCAACGACCGGAATGGACCCTACAGGGCCATTTACAGATCGAAATCGCCTACTCAGATCCCATATCCATTCATCCGATTGTTTTTAAATTTTATATGGCCCCTCATTGGGCCATGAGGCACGTGCACACCAAATTTGGTGGTCACAGGAGTCTTGGGGCCACCACAACACCAAAAGTAGCTCTAAGAGTCTATTTTGAGAAATTATAGAAACATAAGGCTAAGGGGCCCAACTCTAAGGAAATAAATCCTAGCTCTCTCTCATAGCTCTCCATTCTTCCAAAAATAACCCTCTCTCCCTCATAACCTTCTTCAATTCTCAAAAAACCCTCTCTCTCCTTCATAACTTCCTCCAACATTCCACAACCAAGTCTTCCACCCTCGTAACTTCCACCACTATCCAACAACAAGCCTCCCTTCGTAGCTTCCACCTTTCTCCAACGGCCAAGGAGAGTAAAGGGAGAAAGATAGGGTGAAGAAGTGCATGTGTGGACCCTAAATCAAGGTGGGGCCAAAGGCATTAACCCATCCAACTCTCAATTTCTCCTCCAAGGAGGAAATCTCCACCTCAATCCTCCAAACCCGTCCGTCGAGCACCTAGGTAATCACCTCTCCCCATTTCTTCTTTAGATTAAAGCATTAAGAAGGGTTTGGCATAGAATTTCTTACATGCAAGGTTTTGATTTTAGGAATTCCGGCCGGTCAATCCTCAAACCCCATTTCTAGGTCACTTCCGAGCTTCCATCGAATTAAAGGTGAGGACTATTAATCTTAGGTGGCCTAGCACCACTTATACCATGAATCTAATGATTTTTCTTGATTGGGTGAGGCACTTGTAAAATCTAGAGAGACCTTAGGATTTGGGTGATTTGTTTGGGGATGGATGAAATTGTATGTTGTGTATTACTTTTATAATGTTATTTGTGCCACTCACATGTTTAAGTTGTAGTGGATGATTGTATATTCATGTGTTGCATGATCTCCTCATATGTTGTTGCCTATGACATGTTTGATGCTTTGTCCTTGTGCATTTCTTTCCTTTAAATGTAGGAAGTGTTTCACTTCCTCACTAATCCACACGACTCACATACATCTTGATTATGATGATGTAACATGATTGTTAGGAATATTTGAACTGTATGATGGAATGTATGCGACATGCTACTGTAGGCTAGTTGATAACCTTGATGTTGGCATGCTATGAATCATTATCAACCCTTGATTGAGCAGGAACTTGAGGTGAGATGGTAGTCTCATTGGTTGGACTATCCTAAGACTAAACCAGCGAATTGAGCGGTGCGAATGGGTGGCAGTAGTTCGACTACATGGGTCTCTTGTACCCGATGTCGCTTGTCACGTGTTCTCTTGACTCGTGCGGTCTGGCTTGCTTACTGTCAATCCCGATTGTTAACCATGTTTGCTCACACATGTATGGAACCTGGAACACCCTACTATCGTTGTAGCCCACCGACAATCACTTGAAGTTGATCCACTGCCTCGTGAGCTGGGCATGGTGGAATGGGATACTATGTCTAAGCTGTCGGCCTACGCTGGGGTGACGCGCCTCCCCGTAGTGACCGCGAGCTATCCCAGTTTTCAGCACTCCCCATGTGCTTGAAGTCGGGGATGAAGAACCTGACGGGATCAAGGATCGCGGGGACTTAGCCTCATACGTTGGGGGGTCTTGGCCTCGCAACTAGTTCAGGACATTTGATTTGTGGGGTATATCAGATTCCCAAATCTGCTGGATGAATGGACCTAACTAATAACTCGACTAACACGATCGCACTGCATTCATTAGTAGGATAGCGACTCGGAAGTTGAGGTCGCAATGAGGGAGTGCTAATATATGCGATCGTTAGACGGAGTCACTCGAGAGAGCGTTGTGGTGAGGGCATGCATTATATCATCTCGCATCCATGCATTTAATTAAGAGTTTCTAGGAATTGATCAATGCCCGTATTTCATTAAATTCATATTATAATTGTTGCCTGTTGTAACTTAAGACTAATAGCACCCACTGAGTTGATCACTCACTCCCACTCTGGAATGGTGTTTTAAAACACCAACCAAACTCTATCGTAGATGTACGAGATACGAAGCAGTGGGAGCAGGGCGATACTACATTCGACGAGGAGGAGGAGCTGTCATATTTTCAGTTGATGGATGATTCTCCACCAGCTTGAGTGGCGGGATTGGATTGCTGAGAGCGGACTCGGCCTCATATTCTTTTGGACTTATGTATTCTTCTGTGATTTTGACTAGGTGATGCCATGTGTGATCCCCTTATTCTTTTGGACATGTATATATACGTATGTTGATTCTCTTTCATTTCAGTGGACTTGTGGTTGTGTTCCATGATTTTAGAAAATTCCTCTTTGCGCAATTAAACCGGATCAAATGCTTAATGATGAATCGGTTATAAGTGACTCTCGGGAACTCGGAAGTTGAGCATATGCGCGACCCCCGATTTTCAGGGCGTTACATACTACAATTGGTGCTAACCTACGTAAGGTTAATAGTCCGCACCTATAAATCGTTGGAGACTCGAAAATCGACCTAGGAATGAGGGCTCTTGGGTCGATCGGTCGGAATCCCTAAAACATGTACTTGCATGTTAGAAATCCAAGCAAATCTCTTCTCAATACATGGATTTCAAAAAAAATGGGTGAAGGATCTTACCTAAATGATCAACGGAACGATTGTGGAGGTGATGGTGAGTGATTCTTCTTGGAGAAGAGGTAGGGAGATGTAAGATTGATTTCCTTGGGCCCCACCCCAATCTAGGGTCCACCTTGCTCTTCTTCACCCTCTCTTTCTCTCTTTCTTCCTCTCTTCCTCCTTCTCTTTCTCTTTCCCTCTCTCTCTCTTTTTCTCTCTTTTTCTTTCTTTCTTTCTTTCCCTATGGAAAAAATCGAATGGGGAGAGGGGTGCTCAAAAGAATGCCTTTTTATAATGTCAAAATTGGTGTAAATGACCCCAAGGGCTAGGTTTTTACTATACTAGACCTATGAGTGGCTCTTTCTAAGATCTATGACCCACTATGGGGTGTACATATTGATATACACTTAAGGATAGGTGCTCCATGGCCCGATGAAGGGCCATGTAAAATTTGAGAATGATCAGATATGGAGTTTGGTCGTATAAGTCTGATTTGCAATCAACGGTTACTGTGCCATGATCGGGTCCCAGATTTTGTAGACGGGTGTAGAAAAATATATTAGGCCTCCACCGTAAAGTTAAAAGAAATTCGATGGCTGAAATGTCTTATATCTCAATTTCATTGACACATGCCAGATTTCCATCCTGACCTTGGGTGGGTTACATTTGGCAAGTGCCGCTGGAACGGTACGGATAATTAATTTCTGGATGTCCACTGAGTCCATGGTCCGCGATGGACCATAAGCCCAGTGAGACAGACATGACAGACATTACTCTATAATTTTGTAACTAGTGGCCCACCAATGAGCGGTCTAGAGCTTGTTCGGAAAATCAGGACATTTCTGGTATGAATTAGGTATCTCATGGGCGATGATTAGGGTTTGGATTAACTGTGTTCATAGTGTGGCTTATTTATAACTAATAAAAGTGGAGATTTGGTCATGATTACTTTAAGCCATTAGTTTTAGGCTAAAAGAGTACCGGGTTCATTTGGTCTATTAGCCAAGATCCGGGCCTCGTTTGACTCGGCTTTGGTTGGATCTTTAATTTAGTTATGATGGTCTTGATTTATTAACGATGCGTTGATTAGATTTGGATCCTACGTGAGTAAATCATGAAGCTAAACTCGATGTTTGAGTGATTCGGGCAGTTCGTTGGCTTCCTACGGTTGATTGATCGGATTTGTGCGGTTCTTTACTGGTATCACCCTTGTATAAACTGACATTGAGTGCTAATGGTCATTAAGGGTTATTATAAGTTAATTAATAAAAAAATTTTCAAGAATTTTTTGAAAATCCAAAAACAGCAAAAATTCAGAATATTACAGGAACCGAACTTGAAACCGTGAGTTTACAATATATTTTAGTTGTATATTTGACTCAAGATTTATGATTTACAATGTACCATTTGCTTTCATAAATGTATTTTTTCACACCATATACAATATCTAAACCATTCATCAAGTGGATCACAATGCGAATAGACATGAGCTAAATTATAAAATAGAACATGCAATTGGGCCGGATTATAAAAAGCCCAGAACTGTGGAACTGATCCAGTTTTCACGGTCCGGTTCTGGTCCGATTCTAGGGTGCTGACGGTCCAGTTCCGGTTCCAAAAATCCTGGAATCGTAAGGAACGGTTCTGTTCCTGTTTCACCCCAGAATCAAACTGAACCGAACCATGTGCACCCCTAAGCAGGGGGTGTTAATGGGTTGAGCTTGGGCTTACAAAATTATAATTTTGAATAATCTCGGCCCAACAACCTAGCCTGAAACAGATCAAAATCCAGGCCAATATCAACCCCAAGATTGGCCCATTGACAACCCTACATGTAGGGTTCCATCATCCATGGATCCCTAGCCTGTCACATGCATGTGTGTGCACCCTTACCCGTGTGTACAAGCACGTGTGTGTGTGAGACCTTGATACTCTAGCATAATATGACCAATGATCCTGAGGTGTTTAAAAGGGACATGAATCATATTTATTAAGGATTCGCATGCGTCTTAATCGACAATGACGTGTTGTTAATGAAAAAACATCATGCACATGTATAAATATGAAGATCGAAATAAGTAATATTTTGAAGGGTACATCTTTATTGATCATAATAAACATATCTTACATAAACATATAATGCTTTTACATTGACAGCATATCATTGTCATACGAGTTACGTGCTATTCCTTATTTTATTCAGCAAGAATCATATAACTTCGGGTACATTTCAATGCACATATGTATTATGTGCGCCGAAGATATTTATTCTTTGTAGGATTCTATCCTTCTTAGAGATAGTATGAGAGCGTGTATTTTATAACTTTGCCATTTGATATGTTCGATGTGAATAGAAATTACTAGGTCTTGTGTATTTTTAAAATAAGAGGATTTTCGTGTATTCTAAGTGAATTGGATCCAACTCACACCAAATACACTTTGCCAAATGAAATAATTTTATTAATTTACATCAATTAGCATTGAATACATGCTCCGAAATGACCCTAAGTTTTACGCGCGGCATAAAACATCAAAGTCTATGTGGCCCAACAAATGGGCGACCATGAACAAGTGTAACTCACTAGGATGAAGAGAAGATATAAAAATGATGTGGCTGCCAAACTTTGTAGAGACACTATTAACTTAGCAGTTTTGGGGGCAATTTTACATTTTTCCTATTGGTGTGGCCCACGTGAGTTGTTAATAGCACTCATATTCGAAGTGCATGGTCCAAAAATGGTTCCAATATGATGAATGGAGTGGATTTTACATAGTGGGCCCCACAGAGCATGGGTGTTTCATACGCTGCGTAAAACAGTTGTGTGAAGATGAATCCTGTCCTTTGGTACTTTTCTAATTTTACTGGATAAAACTCATTGTCAAACCTACCACCTAATACATAAAACTAATCGTCCATCGCATTCCTCGGTTTCAACCATCCATATCATCAAGTGTATGGAAACCTTCATATGCCTGCATTTGGCCACGTGGATAATACACATCTTCAATCCGGACCATCCATTTGGCCCGAACTACTATTCATAGGCTTTGTTATAAAAAAACACACTAATTGGACGATTAATACCATCCATTCAGTGGCCTTCAAAATTCGATGGAAAATCTCAACCGTCGATAAGTCCAGTCATAGATGTTTAAGACGATCCAATTGCCCTAATTTTTTAGTAGTGGAAGAAAAATTGAGTAGACCTGATGGATGGTCCAGGTGAATGCTTTAGATGGTGGTGGGGTTCCCATGCAACTTGGCCCACCAAATCGTTTATCTCCTCCGTTGGTTTTTACCTACTTCTAATTTCCCACCCTCTTAAAGAGTATGGTTACTCTTCAATGTGGTACAGCACAGAAATTTCATGTGGGCCCCACTATAGTAGGTGTATGACTATGAAATCCAAGACGTCCATCAGTGCCACCCACGCCTCAAAAATCAGTCCGATCCGATCATTACGTGACCCACCACATGAGGAGGTTTGTGGATGGTTGTGATTGTTTTCTACGGTGAGGCTTACCTAGCGATTGAACAGATCTGATTTTGCTGTCATCCAATCATCATGGACGGTATGATCCGTCATCTGACCGTCTTCTAGGTTGGATGTGAACATAAGACTGAGTGAATTATCTGATCCGTCCAAAAGTCGAACTCTTTTCTATCCATCTGTTTACCAAGTGATGGATTGGAAGGGTGGGATTTGAGAATCATAATTAAGAATCCATGATGGGCCACAAGAAATAAATGAATCAAAATGTTGATTACGCCTAAGTTTTTGCAAATGATCTTGACCGTCAAAATTTCATAGGCATCGATGGAATGGTTAGAATGGTGTGATTGTTGTGATTTTTAAATGAAAGCTTATGAAAGGCGTTGTGAACCTGCTGTAAGAAATGTGCATGCATGCATTCAAGAGAAAAGCCCACGTACTCTCGCATCAGGGACGTGGATTGCCTGCTACTGGACGGTACTCTATGGGCCTCACAATGATGTATGTGTTTTATCCACGCCGTCCATCCATTTTTTTCAAATCATTTCAGAAATGATTGAATCGCGGATCATTAAAAATTTAGTAGAGCCGCAAAAGTTTTAGATAAAGATTATATTTGTTTTTTTTCCCCTCATCTTAGTACTTTTGACCTAATCAATAGGTTGGATGGCAAAAAACATCACAGTAGATCCTGAAATTTTTTTAATGGTGGACGTTAAGTCACTATTGTTTTCTTGTGGTGTGGTCCACTTGAGATTTTAATTTGCTTCATTTCGCTCATGCCATGTAAAAATACATTAACAGCGTGTACAAAACATAAACATTATGTCCAGTGGACACCTTAATCCGTTTCCCTAGCATAATGGGATTAATGGGACTGAGATTGCCTACCGGCACTGTCACCAGCGGGTAGCTATTGAGCGGTGCTATGTAGATCCATGATGTCCATCTATTTTTTTAGATGGTTTTAAGGCATGAGCCAAAAATTGAGGCGATCCGGATCTCATGTGGACTACACCACAAGAAACAATGGGGATTGAACACTCACAATTAAAAATTTCATGAGGCCATCAAATTTTTGGATGAAGCTGATATTTGTATTTTCACTTCGTCTACATTTGTAATGCCGATACAATTTTATATAGGAAATTCTATTACATATATGAGTAGAACCATTGGAGGGTCGTACTAGCCCAGCTAAATGTCTTAATTACATTGAAATTGTCAAATTTATTATAATCAAAGATGAATATCCATTTTTACTAATTGCGAATAGTTAGCTGGATTTTTGAACTTAGCTAATTCTAACACTAACCATCACCCATGAAAAATCTCAAGGTTTGACTTGATCCAAAAATATCTCAATTAACTAAAATAGCTTTAAACCATGTGTTTATGGTCCGCTATACTCAAAACTATAGGGAAATGTGTCTTGTTGAGCTTATTATCCATCACGGATATTGAGCTAAGACAGCGTCTAGGATCGCTTAACTTGGGTTAGTAAGTCGAGTGCATGGAATATGTGAGCGCCTTAGGTGATAGCCTAAACATAAGTGAAATGTTCATCATTCGCTCTTTGTCAAAGTTGTGAATTTCAAACCATTAGATAGTTATCAAAGTTAGGACACTAGTCTAGATTATTACCCTACACACATTCGTATAGTTGTAACCTCGATTGACGCTCGGTGACCGTCAAACTAAACTAGAACAATCCCCAATGATTGACACATCCGATCATCGGATGGTTGTATCCAATCATAGACCGCCCAGTGGGACACATATCCCATAGATTAGATCAGCCTATACACTTCTCTGTGAGTCCCAATTGTTGGAAACAACCTTCCATAGGGTTATCATACTTACTATATGGCCTTTGGGGCCATTTGCAACACATCTAGTGTTATAAAACGGCCTAAAATGGGCAGCTCTCTTTCCCATACAAAATTATGCCCTAAATTGTTAAGAGAGAGAAAGAGGAGGGAGAGAATGTGGATTAATACTTGAGGGTTGGTGTTCCTCTAGCCCTCATTCCCTTTCAATCGAAGCCCCAGCATACCCGGATCCTTTGTTGGATCTTTTCCATTGGCAATTGGAGGCGAGGATTAAAGCACACTTCCTAATGTAGATAATTTAGGTTGGATTTTCCTAAATCTTAAGAAAGTTTGCATGATTGTTTAGGTTTCGACAATCCTTTCATAAAACATTAACCCTTGAATTTCTCTAAGTTAGATGAACCACCATAAGGTGCAGACCATTACTCATAGGTTTCCTTTTATTAATCATTACTGACCCTGGTTAATTAAATCATTGGTGTGAATAGGTTTTCGTAGGGTATAATTGCTAGATTTCATTTAGCATTGCCAATCTTATCATTATTTGCTTCTTACTATTAAATGTTTGATGGAATGCCTTAATGAATGAAATTTCTGACTAAGGGTTATGTGTAACTTTGATAAGATTGTTTAGTGGTTACCTAACACCTCTGTTGATTTGTAGAATTATTGTATTGTGAGGTCAGCCTGCAAATGCATGAATTAGGGGTGGCCCACATTGGGTCGGCCACTCTAGGTTCTTTCAATTGAACGGGGTTGAACACAGACGATCGACAATAACTGGACTACACGTGATGATTTACATTCAAGGTCAGTTATATCGGAGTTCTCCCATGTTGTAACGCCCCGAATTTTGAGGGTCAAGCACAACTCAACTTCCGAGACACAATGCATCACTTATGTAACATAGATAATGAAATTTAAATGTTGTTTATATTAGTGCATTAAACATGAGAAGGATTATACTAAATCAGTATATCATACTCCAGGTGTAATTAAATTAAGCAAGTGGAAGACTTAAGTACGTGTATTAAAATGTGAAAGTGTTTCACAAACCGAAGTATGCATATGTACCAGGCTAAATACATACAAGTGTTGTTTCAAAATATACGAAATGTCAAAATGTAAATGTTCAACTAATCCATATATGTCACGCCCCAAACTCGGAAACCAGGCTCACAAAATTCCGGATCGCCGAATCCGGCGCCGACAGCCTCCGTAGAACCCCATTCTCGGCTCCTAGCTCCCATTCACCAGGTTCCGATCCTGGGATGCTACGAGGAGGATTTTAAATATCAGTTTGATTCGTAATAAGCATAACCAAAGGCATAACCCACAAACAACAACCAAGAACTCCATTACATTTTCACTATGATAAAAAACTTTACAAGTACAATGAGCATAAAGGGAAATACAATGGTAAAGAACAAAAACTCCAAAATGCTCTGCAACGTACTCCTCCCTCAGCGCTGCTGCGAACCAACGTCACCTGCACACAACAGTCGTGCATAAGCTTACAGAAAGCTTAGAGGGTGGTGAAAGTATGTTCGCAAGGTAGTAATGTAAACATGCAATGACAGAGTAATGCGGAATATGCAGATGAAACCATAATATCATGAGCCGTACCAAGGCTTATGCGATGCAAGACATGAATGGTATCAGCCACCCCAAGACCATGCGATGTACAATGCAACTCAAGCATACAGATCCTCATCAATGTCCACACATCAATACAGCTCAAAATATGGAATATCACCGGGGTCTAGTACACTCTAAGCCAGATTGCCGCCACATCACGCGCAATAAGGTAAGTGGAAGAGACCTCACTATCCGTCTGCCAATATCGGGCGTGACTCGTCGATAGCGGACCTATTCTTCGAGCTGGTCAAACTCAGCCTAGCATTGCCCCGTACACTTGGGCGGGTAAGGCCGCACCCCCTTCTAACCGACCACGACACAGTAGAGAGCGTAACCGTCTGGTAGTCGGCACTCAACGCTCATCTACCCACTCGGTCTAGACGTTGGAGCAACCTCTTGGTACCATAAGGGTTTAGGGACTTTCACCCAGGGATATCTATAGTACCTCATGTAGAACAAGATTTTTGGTATCCAATCCTGCCAACCACGATGCGTCTGTGGAGGCTACGACCCTGATGTCGCTAGGGCGTACAATATCCATGTCATACAAATGCGATATGCATGATTCACACTATCCAGTTATGCATCAAATCCTGTGCATATCGTGCGCTCATGTAGGGCAACACCGCCTAACCGGGAGCCTATAATCAACCTGCCCGAAGGTAAATGCTATGATCAGACAATTCTCGCGTCAAGCATACATATGATGCGTATGTTCATGAGTCATGAAACTGTACTAAACATGTTATAATAAAATGAACTATCTTACAATGCAGATGGACCTGGATGGCCTATACACGATAAGTACGGCCCAGTAATGGGCCCTAAGGAGAGTCGTAATGTGGACATCCAACCAACATTACACTCGCAATGTGGACGTCAAACCAACATTGCTCCCAGGGCACGATCTTTGTAAACATCAATACTTAGTCTGTAATGGATTTACACATTGCAATGGACCGTAGGTTGTCCCCCTTGGACCTTACATATATATATCAAATGGGCCATATCCTATGGGCCTTTTATTCATCAGATGGGCCACATAAATGGACCACATCAATGGGTCTTATATGCATTGCAATGGGTCAAAACCCGTGAGCCTTAGATTGCATCAATTGGACCTAGTCACATGAGTCTAGTATGTATCAAATGGGCCACACCAATTGGACCCCCAAATGTATATCCAATGGGCCTCAACCCAGAGGCCTTATATGAGTCGAATGGGCCTAAATCCCTAGGCCTTAAACAATTCAAATGGGCCTAATCCATGAGCTTGCATGCATATCAAAGTGGGCCTAATCCCATGGACCCTTTTATAATCAAATGGATTTAGTCCCATGGGCCTTACAATATATCAAATGGCCTACTTTCATGGGCTTTTAAAATTTCAACAAAAAGGTCCAATTACATGAGCCTTGAAGTACATCAAATGGGCCTAGTCCCATGGATTTGCAACACATCAAATGGGCTTAGGATCTTAGGCCTTAAGTGGATCCAATGGGCCTAGCCCATAAGCATTTCATAAACCAAATGGGCCTAGCCCATAGCCCTTTTGAAATTCAAATGGGCCTAGCCCATAGGCCTGTTACAAACCAAATGGGCCAATCCCATATGAGTGGCCCACCCATCTAATAACTCATGCATTAAAATGATCTCACTAAGTGGATGGACGGTTTGGATGCATTACATGCATCATGGTGGGTCCCACTGTCCAATGGACAGTGAGGATAAAAACACATACATTACACAGGGCCCCACCGTCCGCTGGACGGTGGAGGCACACAAGCAAAGGGGGGGGGGGGGGGGGGGTGTGCCACTGCAGTGAGTGCCACCGCCCGCTGGACGGTGGACTTGGCACATACATCCATGTGGGTCCCACAAATGTGGTCCACTGTAATATTTATTTGAAATCCAACCCATTCATAAGGCCACTTAGACCTGGATGAAGGGAAAATATAAATTTCAGCTCGATCCAATACTTCTGTGGGCCCCAGAAACTTTTCAACGATAGAATTTAATTCACACTGTTTCGCGTGGTGTGGGCCACCTGAGTTTTGGATCTGACTCATTTTTGGAGGGGGGCCCACCACTGGGGTGGCCCACCTAATGAACAAGTTGGATGACAAAAATAAACACTATTGTGGGCCCACAGCTGGAGCCGTGGGTCCCTAACCGGACGCCACCCGCCCGCCTGGACGGCTGCACGCAGCAGCGTGCAGCGCTGCCACCCGCCTGACGCCAAAAGCAGAGGCTCTGCCTCTTCTCAATTTCAGGAAAAACCCATTTTCCTGGGATTTTTCACGTATATGGCCCGCTAAAATGAAATTCGCCCCAGCCATTGCGTTCAGTGGCTCGACGCCGTCCAAATGAGTCCAGAGTTTGAATTTTTTTGATGCTTGGAAGTGAAATAAAATAAGAAATTAGTGTTTGAATGGTGGAAATGTAATATTTGGCGCTATGGCCCACCAGGTGATTGGATCAGCTCCAAACTTCTACCCAACGGCTAAAATGTCGTGGGTAAGAGGATGGACGACTTGGATCGAACATAAACATCAGGGTGGGGCCTATGCAAGTGGACCACCCCAAAACTCTTCCTTTCTTTCCTTTTTCTTCTTTCTCCTTTGAAACGTCCAGCGTCCCAAACGTTGGACGGTTTATTTTTATTTTTATTTTTTTAAAATGGTGGGCCCTGATGAAGTGGGCCACCACGGATATTAGACGTGGGTACACATATAAGGTGGGCCCCACTTGAGTAAAAATGTGAATAAAATAATTCTCAAGGTGGGATCCATTCAAGTGGGCCACACCATCCTATTGCAATAAAAATAAAATAAAATAAAATAAAAGAGAGAGAGAGAGAGAGATGGAGAGTGGGACACGCCTTGTGATGGAGGGACCCCGTCATTATGGGCCCTCCCTTATATGAAATCATACATCAACGGACCCCTTTGAACAAGGGACCATCAAAATGTAAATCAACGGTGGAGATCCATTCCCCACCGATATGGACGGTCTAGATGACCTTTCTACATGAAATAAACATCATGATGGGGTCCATGGAGAATGGCCCCGTCATGGAATGATCATGATGATCCAAGTGGTCCATTGGCCACAAATAAGGGTCCCAAGTGAGATCCACACCATTGATCGGTGGGCCTCACTTGGTCCACCATAAAAATAAGTAAATCTACCCTATAGAGGCACCCACCGTCTGATCTTCTCGCTCCTAGAGGTTCCTTGGCACCTTAGCTTCAACTTCAATGGTTAAGATGAAGAATGGAGGGTTGAGATGAGAGATTTTGGGGTAGGAAGGTGGGCCACTTGGAGCTTAGGAGCTCTTGCAAAATTCCATACGTATGGAGCTCCTTTGCTTGGAGTTTTACAAATGAGAAAGAGAGAAAGAGAGAGAGTGATGTAAGGGAGAGAGAGAGAGAGTGATGGATGGATAGGTGAGTGATGGTTGTGTAAGAAATCTTTTGACTTTTGTGGCTTTTGTGTAAGAGAGGTATGGGTAGTGAAGACTTTTGTGGCTTTTTGTGTAAGAGAGGTATGGGTGGTGAAGACTTTTGTGGTTACTTGGGAAAAGGGATGGAAGTGATGTGTACTTGACATGTGATGGATTGATGGGTGATTGATTGATGGGATTGATGTGATTGATGTGACACATTGTAGAGATTTCCTTGGGTTTCGCAACGCGCGGCGTTTTCTCGCACCGAACGTTGGCCCATATCTCTTGATCAGGGTATCGCCTCGGCGCGCGAGTCGCAGCATCGGAACCGCAACGACGGCGCGGTCGCTATGGTATTGGTCTCGGGTTGAGTTGACTCGGATTGTCGGCATATGAATCAGGGTCGCGTGTCGATATCGATTAAGGGTCGAAGGTTGCCGGAATTCGACCGGTACGACCGCGGAAGTGTACGGAAAGGTACGGACCAAGATATGGGTCTTACAATATATCCCTATAATTCCATCGAGGCAGCAAGAGGTCAACATAGACCTTCCAGAGAGTTAAACATAGGAGAACTCTTCCTCCTCGTCTACGAAGTCTAACTCCGCTGTATATACATCCTCATCACCTACATTTATAATAGAGTCATATTTGTATTTTAAAACACCATCTTAGAGTGAGAGTGAGTGATTAACTCAGTGGTAGTATAAGGCAAAAGTTAACATGTTATCAATTCAATCATGCAGTAATGATAAAGCAATACAATAATCACTTCCTAAATACTTTGGTTAATACAAGAATGAAGTACAATAATGCTGCATGCACTTGCACAAAGCTCCTTCACAAGCGACAACATCAGCCATTCGCGCATGTCTAACTCCTAAATCGTGCCCTTCCTCTACAAAGGCACATGCAATGCGGTGCATGGTCGTGTTAGCCGGGTTCTTAATTAGGCTTATTTGTACAGCAGATTCAGGAAGCTAAGGTACTTCGCTTTAAATTAATTACCAAAATAAAGGATCTATGTAGGGTCATCAATCCTAATTAACCACATACGATAGGCAAGTTGCAGGGCATCACCCTAATGAAAAACAGTGGATGAGCAAGTTCAAGAGTTTATATTCGAGGTCACTACGGGGAGGCTCGTCACCTCAGCGTATGCTGACAGTTCGAACATGGTATCTCATACCACCATGTCCGACTCACGAGTTTGGGTTGTTCACTGGTCACTACGGAGAGGCTTGTTACCCCAGTGTAGTTCGACAACTCGAACACGGTGTCCCATACCACTATGCCCCGCTCATGAGTCTAAGCGGATCAAGGTACTAGGGTTGAAACGGGTTTTTACATTGGTAAGTGGTACCTTCAATTCAAGCAAGGATATCCATATATGGTAAACACACAATAGGCCAATCGGTTTTATTGGATAAGTACGATTGGTACGAGCGCACACTGAATTAATCGACATGGAGCGCATAAGCACTCTACGCGGCCTAACCACTGTCGACAATTGTCATATGACCCAGATTTACGTAACGTATCAAATGTGGCAAGACTAATTCTGCCACTCAATAGGAATTATTACCGATTGCCTGGGCCAGGGTATGGCCCAATCTTACTCAAGTGCAATAGACAGAACACATATGATAATCATAACAATATTTAACAAATAATTCAAATACAATTCTCATTTGAGCATTTTGTCAAACACATTGAACATGTTACCCAATATTTGTATTTCATTCATAAATTGCGTAATAAAAATTAATTATGATTACATGACGGAACTATACATATAGATAAGATAATCGAGAATCCTATCTCAATACCCTTAATAAATACAATCCATTTACAAATTCTCATTTAAACATTTTATCAAATACTTAGAGTACACCTTAATAAATACATAGACTAAATTAGTTACAACATGTACAATAGTAATTCATTACACAACATCAGTCATAAAGTATGTAACATACATGGATCTTAAATTAGAAATCATGTCAAACACAAATCAGGATTTCACGTTCATTCAAACATTTCAATAAACACATGGAATGCATCTTATATTCAACATAGTTCACACATGTGTAATTTATCGAAAACATCGTAACTAAGATCATATGGCAGCAATCAAGTCAGACCTAAATCATTGCTAACTTTAAGAGCATTAAAAACCATAACCTAAACGTTTATAGTCCGTACCTTTTGTCGGAATACTCGGTTTGAACTCGGTTCCAACAGAACGTTCTAGAAAATGGAACGACGGGTACCTGAATCATGAAATAGGTTAGCTATTTCACTGATTACTCTATTTGGATTTCTAAGAAAAGATTAAGGATAGGATTTCTTACCCAAATCGTAGTTGAAACGAATCGGTTAGCTAGATGTAAAGGCGATTCAGTGCATGGAGTAACAGGAAGGAATCATTACAGAAAACTCTAAGAATCCCTCTTCCTTTCTTCCCCTTTTCTATCCTTTTCTCTCCTCTCTCCTAGGGTTTGGAGAAATTCATATGGTAAAGAGAGGGGGAGAGGGTGGTTTAAGGGCTATATAGGCCAAAAAGTGATGTCAATGGCCCCGGAGCCATGGTATACTTAGGTTATAACCAAAGGGTGTCTGTTTTTGACAAACAGGGCCCTTAGGAAGGTCCATTTATCACCTACATCATAGAGAAAATTTCTTGACCATAGATCTAAGCCAGGTTATGATTTTGGTATGATCGGATTAGCGGTTCGACCGTGAAGAACCGGTATCAAATCAACGGTCGTTCTTACTCGATGGGGCCAAAGTATACGAATATATGCAGAGAAATTTTCCTGATCCATGGGTGAAGTTCGATCAGAATTCGATGGTCCGAAGTCTTCAATTTCGCCCACAAGCGAATGGCCCAATTCACTTAAGTTTTCTTTCATTTTCTAAGGATATTCGCATTTCTTGCACACTTTGCTCAGGGCTCAAGTTATGCATTTCTGGATACTATTTGGGCTCGATTACCCTGGTAATTGTCAAACCCAATAAGGCAGTCATAACCCTATAGTTTCACGGTTATTCGGACTTTCGACATGCGGTCCAGGTCCGATACGGAGTTTCAATGTGCTCCCAAGAGCAACTTGCCTTTAGGATTCCTCTTAAGTTATTAAATAGTGTTGAGTCATTATTTTTGATAGTTTTGGGTCTTGCCATTTGTATAGATAGTGGTTCAAGCTAAGTCCATTGATTATTTACTTAAGTACTTAATTAATTTTCATCTAATTCCTACAGAATATGGTCCTTAGGGATTTCTGCCTGAGGTGGTACTCGGGCCTTTGCACGGATTTTTCTGAGACGTTGTAATCTACCCCCCTTAAAGAAAAATTACATCCTCGAAATTAGTACTTTTTCGTACTCCTCAAGGATCTCAGGGTAGTTCTTACGGACATCGGCTTCCATTTCCCAAGTCACCTTTTCCTCAGTGTGGTGTGTCCATAATATTTTCACAAGTGGGATAACTTTAGTGCGTAACACCTGTTCCTTCCTATCCAGGACTCGTGTTGGTTGCAGTACATAGGTAGCATCTTCACTTAATTGTACTTACTCCCATTTAATAACATGGGAAGGGTCAGGAACATATGTCTTCAACATTGATACTTGATATACATTGTGTACGCCTACGAGTGGTGTGGGCAAGGCGAGATGGTATGCTACCACACCCACTCAATCTAGAATATGGAATAGGCCAATGAATCTTGGTATAAGCTTCCCTTTCTTACCAAAACGAACGACTCCCTTCATTGGGGACACTTTCAAGAATACGTGGTCCCCAACTTCAAACTCCAATTGTCGCCGTTGGGTATCGGCGTAACTCTTCTGTCTACTCTGGGCTATAAAAAGTCGACGCCTGATAATGTCGATCTTATATGAGGTTGCCTGTACTAGATCTGGGCCAACCAAGCTCTTCTCGCCAATTTCAGCCCAACAGTGTGGTGCTCGACATGGGCGCCCATACAAGGCTTCATAAGGAGCCATGTCAATGCTTGCTTATAAGCTGTTGTTATAAGCAAACTTGGCATAGGGGAGATAGTCATTCCAACTGTCATTGAAATTAAGCACACATGCTCACAACATATTTTCTAATATCTGATTTACCTATTCCATTTGTGGGTGGAATACGGTACTGAACTTCAGTTGCACTCCCATTGCTTCTTGAATCTGAGTATAGAAAATGGATGTGAATCACATGTCCTGATCTGACATAATCTCCATACGAACTCCATGCAGTTGTATAATCTCCTTGATATACAACTTGGTTAAATCATCAACTGAGTTCGAAACTCTAATCCAGAGGAAATAAGCCGATTTCGTCAATCAGTCCACAATCACCTAAATGGAGTCATGCCCTTTTTTCGTCTTTGGTAACCCGAAAATGAAATCTATAGATATGAAATCCCACTTCCATTTAGTTATAGGTATGGGCTGAAGCAAAACCAGGAGGTTGCCGATGCTCGGCCTTGACTTGCTGGCACGTGAGACAACGGAATACGAAGTCTGCTATCTGGGCCTTCATGTTGTCCCACCAGTACGAGCACTTCATGTCTCTATACATCTTCATACTACCTGGATTCATTACCAACTTTAAATTGTGAGCAACTTTTAAAACTTTCCTTCTCAAGTCATGGAGATTCGGGACGCATAAGCGGTCATGAACCTTCATTCAGATTCTTCATTGTCACTTGCTCGTTCTCTCATTTTCACAAACAGTTCATCATCTTTCTGAGTCACAATGATTCGGTCATTAATAAGTGGTTGTACATGGATGTGTGTGACGCTCTCGAATAGCTCCTCTACTGTAAGCTTTTGTTCGATGTCTCATACAAACTCTACTATATTTCATTCTTCTATCATCAGCGAAGCTGCAAATTCTATTGTCTTCTTATGGCTCAACGCATCAGCCACAAGGTTGGCCTTGCCAGGATGGTAGGAGACCTCAAACTTGAAGTCTTTCAAGGTTTTCATCCAACATTGTTGCCTCATGTTCAGGTCTCTCTGTGTGAAGATATACTTAAGGCTTTTTTGGTCGCAAAAGAGCTCGAACTCCTCTTCGTAGAGGTAATGTCTCTAGAGCTTTAATGCGAAAATGACTGCTGCTAATTCCAGGTCGTGCATGGGATAATTTTCCTCATGTTTCCTCAACTGTCGCGAGGTATAGGTGATCACTCTATCCTTTTGCATAAGAACACAACCTAAACCAACGTGAGATGCGTCAGTGTATATAGTATATTTGACCCTTGCTCTAGCAATACTAGCACGAGTGCGGACGTCGACTTGTTATTTAATTCCTAAAAGGCTACTTCTGCTTTCTCGTTCCAAGCAAACTTAAGATCTTTTGAGTGAGTTGTAATAATGGTTTGGCTATCTCGAAAATTTTTTTAATGAATTGGCGATAGTAGCCGGAAAGTCTGAGGAAAATCCTCACTTCTATAACGAAATCGGGCTGCTCCTAGTCCTGCACCACGGTCACTTTGGCCAGGTCCATGGCAATTCCTTCCTTGAAAATTACGTGCCCCAGAAACTTGACTTCTTCTTTTCAGAAGTCGCATTTTCGGTATTGCATAAATAACTGATTTTTCCTGAGAGTATCAAAGACTGCTCGCAAGTGTTCTTTATGATCTTTCTAACTCTTGGAGTATATCAGAATGTCATCTATAAACACGATGAAGAATCGGTACAGATACGGTCAAAACACCCGGTCCATGAGGTCCATGAACATGGCCGGTGCATTCATAAGTTCGAACAACATCACGAGGAACTCATAGTGCCCAAAACTGATTCTGAATGCTGTTTTTTGCATGTCTTCATCCCTGACGCGTAATTGATGATACCCATACTGTAGGTCGATCTTAGAGAAATATTGTGCCCCTTTCAACTGGTCGAACAGGTCATCTATCCTGGGCAGAGGATACTTGTTCTTGACCGTGACGTGATTCAACCTGCGATAATCAATAGACAACTGTGGCAATCTGTCTTTCATCTTTACAAATAATATAAGTACTCCTCAAGGAGATACGCTAGGCAGTATAAAACCTGATTCCAGTAGATCATCTATCTGTCTCCTTAATTCCTCCATTTCAGACGGAGGCATGCGGTATGTTGGTAAGGAAATGGGCATCGCACCAGGCACAAGGTCGATAGTAAAGTCGATCTCACGCCGAGGAGGTAGTCTAGGTATCGTTCTGAACAGGTCCATGAAATCTTAGACTACAGGCATGTCCCCAAGTGTCAGACCATCAACATTTTCCAATAAGGAAGCATAACAAATTATGCAGTAGGGCCAACTGACCTGAACTGAAAAAGTAAAGGTCGTGCCGTTAGGTCCATGGGCTATTACTAATCTAGTCTCGCAATCGATCTCTGCCTTCATTTTGGCGAGCCAATCCATGCCGAGGATTATGTCGTAATGATACAGCAGGGTGACAATTAGGTCAATGCATACCGTTCTGCTTCCTAAGTCCATCGGGCAACCTTTAAAAAGCTTAGTAGCATCGGAGAAGGTCTCTATTGCGGAAAGGACTCTTACCCCAACCATAGGGATAGTGTTCAGCCCTAAGCGTTTAACTATAGAGTACGATATTATCGAAATAGTGGACCCGGTGTCCACCAATAGAAATACAGGTGTACCTTGAATGTGGGCAGTGACTTCGAAGGCTAGAGGCACTGCAAGTGCATGTACATGCGCTTACTGAGAATAATTGGGTTGTGCTGCCATAGTTCATTGAGGAGGCCCATTCCGAGGTACAGGTGGTCTGTAGAATAGCTTTGCCGGTGGTGCAAATCGCAGAGGTGGGGCTAATATAGCTTGAGGTGACTGGCGGTTGATCTTCTAAGGTGGTATAAAGCCATTGTCCCTCATCTTGGTAAAACAATAAGTGTTTGTATGACCCATCTTTCTTATAGTAGGTGCACCAAGTATCTAATCACCTCTGCTGGGTCGGTGAAGACATAAGCTTGGGAGGTGAATCTACACATGGCCTCATGCCGAAGAATGGTTGGTTCAGAAAATTAGGTCGAGGCCTTGGGCCCATGAGCATAGTGTCCAGGATAATCTGTATTCATCCTGCTTAGCTAGCAGGGAATGTTTACTAGCTCAGTATAGTTGGGAATGCTAGCGCAACACATCTTCGTACGGATATCAGGCCACAGACCCTCAGAAAATCGTCGCATTCTCATCGGCTCGTCGGCTAGGATCAGTGGAGCATATTTAGCCAGCTCTGTGAATCAGTTCTCGTATTCAGCCACTGTCATTTTCCCTTGTTGAAGGTGAAAAAATTCACTCACCTTTTCATTACAGTAAGGGGGAAGTACTTTCCGTGGAAATGAGTTCCAAATGCCTCCCACGTCCACACGTATCCTACGGGGACGGTCCGTATGATGCTGTCCCACCAAAGACTAGCTTCCTTTTCGAACATATAAGTAACCAGCTCTACTTGCTCTGCCTTATTACAATGTAACGGCTTCAACATCTTGGAAATACGATCTAACCAATTGTTGAGGGTCAAATATTGCATATTAGACCCCAGTTATTGCCTGGATTTACAAACATGATACCATTTAAACACCCAATTTTAATCATGTTTGTAATCCATGCTCTCAAATACACCCTGCATCACAAACACGGTTAAAACCGGGCATTTAAACGATATCATGCTTGTAAATTCAGGCAATAACTGGGGTCTAATATGCAATATTTAACCCTTAACACCAATACTCTGCCTCCTCGGGTTAGTGAGTTCCTACAAAAGTAGGAGGATGAAAGCGCTGAAAGTGCTCAAACAAGCCACTCATGTTCATAGTTCCAGTGGGCTGCACTGGTGGTGTAGCTGGGCCCACGTTCATGTTTTGGGCAATGACCCCCGCAATAGTGGCCCAAACTTGCTGCTGTTGTTGCATTAGGAGCATCACCTGCTCCAACCTATTAGGGGGAGGAGCTACCTAAGGCATGTGTGGCGCAGATGTAGACGCACGGTTTTGTTCTGGAACCGGTGGTGCACAAGGTGTTGGCCCATTTGTGGGGCCAGTGGCCGGCTGTGAATCCAGCATAGTCTCAATATCCGGGACTAAACTGGGGTCTGTATGGCTATCGCTTGGGGGAGGTGCCCCATCAATCGATTTGCCAAGTGCAAGAAGTGCTATGTTCTGAGTGTTTTTGGGAGGCATTCCCTATATAAAACACAACGTGCAACACGTATAAGATTTAAAATAATTTCTCACTTTTCCAAACGTTCCACACATTTCAAATCAAAGAGGCTTCACGCATTTCATTTAACCAAAATTGACACAATACATGAGATGTAGTATTACATGGATTATGACAGAAGATGCATGTGAGCTAAACTTAACAAAAGTTTTAACACTGACTATCCTAACACCAAACTAAGCCAACTAAGGTTATTACATAAAAAAGCATGAAACAGAGAGAATCAGAAGACACTGTAGCACACAACTAGTCCTTTAACTCTGGCGAAGGTGGAGGAGCACCCTTATCCTAAATACAACACAGGAGGGTCTTCAAGGTGCGAGACATCTTGAATTTCTATTTCAGATAAGCCTGATTCTCCTTGATTTCCTGTTTCAAGGCAGCCTAGTTCTCTTCAATCCTGGCCATGTGGGCTTCCAAGATGGCCCGATCATGGTGGTCGTCATCGGTAGTAGTAGAAGGCTCCTTATCTGAGTCTTAGGCCTCCTCTTCGTCTCCCTGCTCTTCCTCTTCACTCCCTTCTTCACCACTTCCTTCTTCACCATCACTTTCTTCATCACTACCTTCTTCATCTTCCTCTTAACTTTCTTCTTTTATTTCATCACTATTCTCATCGAGTCGGGCTTAGCATTGCTTAGGGCCAATGCCCATGTTGTTGAGCGTGCTCTCACTGATTATGTGGATTAGGGCGATGTTATCCATATGAAGTCTGAAGGCAAAGTTTCGGGCGATCTTACAAATAAGTCAGCCGAAAGGTAGTGAGGAGTCTTCTCTAGTAGATCATGCAATGCTGATAATCTGAGAGAAAATGAAAGTAGGCAGACATACCTTCTCCCCTTGTCCAACTCTATACAAAAAGTCTACCTTGAGTCAAGTACATTCTGTGCAGTTACTCCACCTAGGATACACGTTGCATGTGCATATCAGGTGGAGCAGGTGAAAATCATTCATCATCTTAGTCGCTGCAAGGCTATTTCCTCGCCTTCACTGCTCAAGCTGGCCGCAAAGGAAACGTGTGCAATGATTTCTTTCTCGTTCACGAGCGAGATTCTTCTCACTTGCATGTACTATCCCACATTCTACCCCCATAATACGGGCCATCATGTCCACATCTACTATGACCTCTTATCTTCACAAAGGGATAGAAAACTGAAGAAGATCCAGTAGTGGGTTCCGTATGTAGGTGTAGAAGGCACGCATGACGCCTTCACTTGCATGTGTATTCCCCTCGAATATGGGACCTCACCCATTTTCTAGGAGAAAGTTGATGGATGGATACAGTCTAAACATCTTCTCATTAACATGTGCTTCAAACATGACCTTGCAATTGCGGAACTTACCGAGATTGGTGCACTCCAGTAGCGATCTTTCCAATGGGATTTGAGGATCAAGGTCCCGCTTGGATCTTTGTTCTCGCTCGGTGCTCATACTAGTCTCGACACTCGCCTTCTTCATAGTGCAGTGTGGTCGGCTCGGTCCGGCCTCATCCGGGGTTGCTCTTCTCTTTTCCATGAGGGAAAGGAGCATAGAGATTGAGAAGATATGGGTGACTAACTCAAAAAGAATTATTTGGTTGAAAAATGTAACACCCCAGATTTTTTCTAACCTGGGATTAGACGTCTTTAGGCAATGGGTCAACCACATCACTCTTAGGAATCAATTCCAGAGCCAAAGAAATCATTTAGAACCAAATTCTTTAGAAATTAAGCGTAAGTTAGCTAGCACTACGCTAGAGTAGCTGTGAAAATTTCCCTGAACACTTTAAATACGTTCTACAAGACCCAAAACTTGTAGAATCA
Source organism: Magnolia kwangsiensis (assembly GCA_037074715.1). NCBI lineage: Eukaryota > Viridiplantae > Streptophyta > Magnoliopsida > Magnoliales > Magnoliaceae > Magnolia > Magnolia kwangsiensis. The sequence goes on along the minus strand of CM073577.1, from coordinate 125,264,593 downwards.
ATGACGCTATAATACCCTAAAACCTAGGATCAAACTCTAAACCCGTTTGCTCTCAGGAACCTTCTGAAACTTCGTATTGGATTTAGACCGCGCGTCGAAAGTCTGATATCTACAATCTTAGACCATTGCGACTGCCTTGTTGGACTTGACAATCGTTTCGAAAATCAAGGCCAACCGACGCTCTGAGGCTATTTCATTGAGCCTGGAGTAAAGAGAGTGAGAAAGGGGAAAGATTTGGATATTTTAATTCAAATATGGCATGTGACTTTGCATGTTATTATTAAGGGTTCTGACGTCAGAATTCAGCCAAATTTTACCCTCGAATAAAAAAAAATTTCTCTTTCATATCACGAGACTTGTAGACCTGATTAAGACACGATGACCGCTGAACTGAAACTGGACCGCCACATGCGATCTGCGAACTCTATCGGACTGAAAATTGTGTGTGGACAACATCCAGCGACCATGAGCTTAAGTCCGACCGCGTTCGGCCAGGGGACCTCCCGAAATGCTCTTTTAGATCAGAACAGTCCCGATTTGGTTATAACTTAAGTATACTTTATTCACAAGTCTATTTAGGTTAGAATTTAGGCTATATAAGGGCCTTAAACCCTCAAATACCTCTCCCATCCGAATTTACTAGAAACTCTAGATTGAAAGAGAGAGAAAGTGAGAGATTGTGAGAGAGTAGTGGAAGAGAATTCCCGCCACTTACTGTAGCTTTTGCACGCGCCAAAGCACCACACTCCAATGAATTTTTCGGTGATTTCAACGCACTCGTAGGTAAGAAAAACCCTACCTACTTGCTATTTTTGGGATTCTTTCGATTCAAATATTGAAGTAGCTTATGTATCTTGTGCATTAGGTTGCTTTTACGCCGTTGACGAAGCGTAGACGTTCTATTCGAAACGATACACGTCTAAGGCAAAAGGTGCAGATTTTAGACGCTTTGATTGACTGATTTCAAAGCTTTCAATGTCATTTAATAGTAGATTATCGACGTGCATGCCGTTTGACATGTAGAATATGCTGTCCGTTTTCCGTTTCGTAAACATACGGTAAATATGAGATTTATGGTATTTTAGGCATTTATAGAAAATACTGTATACGTTCGTATTTTGTTGAAATGCTTGACATGTAAATTTATCATGTTATGATATTATATATGTGTGTATAATCTGTTTGCTAAAGAGATTCGCCCTAATGCGCGCTTTGGATCGACATATGCTATGTAGACTAAAGTGTGTAGACTAAGAGTTTGTATAAATGTTTGTATTAGTATGTATTGAGTACATGGTGTTGTAAATTAGTTTTGAGAATGAATTCTCAATCCATATGATGTTGTACATGATTTTCTACATGTTTGCTATATGAATTGATTTCCTTATATGTATGGAATATATGTGTTGGGTGATTTGCTTACTTTGTATGCTATAACACGTGTTAACATGCTTGTGTTGTTGAACTTCAATTCCATTACTCTCATATGATCACTGGTATGGATTATAAATATTTAGGGCTATGCTTTAGTCTAGGCAGTCGGTAATGGATCGAATTCGTGGTCGGCTTCTATCTACCACGGAGGACGCGTCGATGAACGCGAGTCGCGTTTGGAGTTGACGGCAGTGGTTAGGCCACATGAAGTGTTTCATGCACTTCATGTCGCTCAGCTTGAGATGCACTCGTACTAGTCGAGCCCGTCAAGTAACCCGACTGGCCATTATATGTTCACCATGTATGAGTCATAACTGCTTGAACCTAGGGTACTGAATTTATCATTGAAAACCCTGTCAACCATGGTACCTTAATCCATAAAGACTCATAAGTCGGGCATGGTGGTATGGGACATCGTGGTCGAGCTGTCGGCCTACGCTGGGGTCACAAACATCCCCGTAGTGACCAGTGAGCACCCTACTCTGAGCAGATTATGGTGGTATGGGACACTATATTCTTGCTGTCGGCCTACACTGATTGGTGACGAGCCCTTTGTAGTGACCTTGAGTTTATCCTGACACCGCATGGGGGCGACGAGTCCTGATGCAGTCATAAGGATATAAATAGGCCTGTATTAATAAGGTGATGGGGGAGAGGAGCAACAAGTGCGTGCAACAGCCCTGGCAGCCCTTGTAGCGACCTATAAATATAACATCGTATGAGATTACTAGGAGTGACGACCCTAGACAGGATCTGTGTTGGGATTGATATAAGGAAGGTACCCTAGTTTTCCAATCCTGTTGTATGAAAAAGATTAATAATAACTTGGTAATCATTATCCATATCGCATTGCATGTGCCTGAAAGATGTGGAGCACTGCGGGAAGAAAGCATGCCGCGGACGCAGATGGTGCCGCATGAGGGAGAATGTCGGTGAGGACATCCATCATGTCATTTCATGCATGCATTAACAACAGTATCTACGAATATTTGATTGTTTGCTTTACTATTAATGCGTGATGGATTTGATAACATGCTAATCTTTGATCTATTATTCCACTGAGTTGATCACTCACTCCCACGTTACGGGACGATATTTTCGAACACCCACCAGTCCCTATTTTAGTTTCAGATGCTGGCACTGCTTGTGAAGCGGAGCTAGACTTGTATGATGAGGAGGAGGACTTCTCCTCCGTGTTCCGATCGACGGGATTACAGGGTGGTTGATTAGACACCTTGACACATGTCATTTTATATTTTTGGAGCACTCATGTATATTCTTTTTTTTTCATTTTTTGAGTATACATGTATTTAATTAACCTGGTAACATGTTCACACTCTGGAGACTTACAATCAATTATATATTTTATGTATCTATCAGTCTTCCGCTTGCTAATATAACTGTCTCTGGAGTATGATATGCTGTTTTGGCTTAGTCTCAATCTTGTTTAATGCCATTCTACAGACAACATACATTTATCATTATCGATGTTTCATAAGTGACGTTCTAGAACTCGGGAGTTAGGTTTCTACCCGACCTCCGATTTTCGGAATGTTACAGATGGTATCAGAGCATGATTTGGATTAAACCGGACCTGAGTTATGGTAACACGATGCACACTGAAGCACTCTGACTTAGGAAGGGGGCGATGAAAACTTAGAGATTACATTAGGATCCCAAGTTTCGCCGACAGGTGAGACTATACGGTAATTTAGGCCGTAACATATCTTCGGTCGCGTGAAGCGACCTAAGTCACCTCTAGGCCGTCAGTCGACGGGTTTGAGTCATTCCCTGAAGAATTCCAAACCTAATATAGCCGAATGCATTCCTGTCATAATTAATGTGGAACTTTATTTCATATATTGGTATTGTCCTTAGATTAGGTGTATCATATGGTTTCCACTACCATGTTGTAAATCCCGGGATTAAGCCTACAAAAATTAGTTTTTATCCCACCCCACCCTCCTACCAAGCATGCCACTCCCAATCCCGACGTAGGATCAGGAAAGCAGTTTCATTTCATACAACTTAATGCTACTGGCCATATAGGCCCTTGGCATTTTGGACCTAGAGTTAGTGTTCATAGATTTGAAAGATCTGACGATATAGGAAATCCAATTCCATTTTGACAATCCTGACCCTAAGCCATAGAACAATCCCTGTAGTAAAAATGGTATGAAACCATCTAACGTATAAGTATGGATTTTGGATTATGGCTAGTGAGTTACAGATTAGGCTACTAGTTTTATTAGGCAGTGTAAAGCCTGTACATGCTAAGGAATAGTAGGTTAAATTTGGTTGGAGTAGAACCTCATTCTTCGATAGATCCCCTTAATACTTATAAACTTTTGTTATAACCCTTAGGAAAGTTGTTTTAACTTAGACCCATTCACTCTTAGGAAAAACTTATCAAATCCCTGAAGTTGAACTTAGAATAAATCAACACACCCCTTAGAATTGCCTTCCCCAAGGGCTTATTGCATTCGGGAACACGGAGTAAAGGAACTACATGTAAGCGATGTATTCGCAGTTTAAATCGACTTCTTAATCCTAGTGGTTACCAATAAATCCAATGCTCTGATCAAGTAGAAGATCGGCATCGACTCGGATTAAGAATTGATACAACAAATTTTCTATACTAGCTAGACAGGAAGTCTATATATCCGGCTCAGACCCACTACACAACCTTTCTTCCGTGTTGGCCCAACCACCTACAACCAAAAGTTGTTGCTTTGCCTTTGGGAAATGTTGAGGACATACAGCCAAATAGAGATTAGACCTCTTGCCACAAACTCACATCCATTCTTGGAATTAACCACAATACCAATCTTTTTATCTCCTTTCTATAAATCATAGGTACCAATGCCATATAACGCATCATTATCAAAGGAAGACCAATGTAGTGAGAGGTTGTTTTCCATTTTATGTCAAGGACAGGTCCAAGTTGCATCTCGTTCCGATATACGGATCGGGACATAGAATCTTGAACCTTAAGTAGAACCAAGTTTTAAGGGGGGTAGAACGTATTGAGCCCAATCTTGATAGGATCAGCCAATGCAACTGTTAGATCAGAGTGGCACAGCGGAAGCGTGGTTAGCCCCTTCCCCACTGGCCCAGAATCAAAATAATTGATTTAGATTATACGTAAGGTTAGGTCATCGACTAAGATTTAAACCTTCCTTAGAATGTCAATACGAAGGTCTCTCTAGGTACTCATTACCCTTAGACAATTTCGGGGATAAAATTTTATTTTAAAGGGGGTAGATTGTAACACCCTGAATTTTTACCAACCTGTAATTAGACGTCTTTAGGCAATGGGTCAACCACATCACTCTTAGGAATCAATTCCAGAGCCAAAGAAATCATTTAGAACCAGATTCTTTAGAAATTAAGCGTAAGTTAGCTAGCGCTACGCTAGAGTAGCTGTGAAATTGTCCCTGAACACTTTAAATACGTTCTGCAAGATCCAAAACTTGTAGAATTAATGACGCTATAATACCTTGAAACCTAGGATCAAACTCTAAACCCGTTTTCTCTCGGAAACCTTTTGAAACTCCTTATTGGATTTATACCGGGCGTCGAAAGTCTGATATCTACAATCTTAGACCATTGCAACCGCCTTGTTGGACTTGACAATCGTTTTGAAAATCAAGGCCAACCGACGCTGAGGCTATTTCATTGAGCCTGGAGTAAAAAGTGTGAGAAAGGGGAAAGATTTGGATATTTTAATTCAAATCTGGCACGTGACTTTGCTTGTTATTATTAAACGTTCTGACCGTCAGAATTCAATCAAATTTCACCCTCGGATCAGAAAAAAATTTTCTTTCATATCACGAGACTTGTAGACCTGATTAAGGTACGATGACCGCTGAACTGAAACTGGACCGCCACGTGCGATCTGTGAACTCTACCGGATTGAAAATTAGGTGTGGACAACATCCAGCGACCATGAGCTTAAGTCCGACCGCGTTCAGCCAGGAGACCTCCCGAAATGCTCTTTTGGATCGGAACAGTCCCGATTTGGTTATAACTTAAGTATACTTTGTTCACAAGTCTATTTAGGTTAGAATTTAGGCTATATAAGGGCCTTAAACCCTCACATACCTCTCCCATCCGAATTTGATAGAAACCCTTGATTGATAGAGAGAGAAAGTGAGAGATTGTGAGAGAGTAGTGGGAGAGAATTCCCGCCACTTACTGCAGCTTTTGCACGTGCCAAAGCACCGCACTCCAATGAATTTTTTGGTGATTTTAACGCACTCCTAGGTAAGAAAACTCCTACCTACTTACTGTTTTTAGGATTCTTTCGATTCAAATAGTGAAGTAGCTTATGTATCTTATGCATTAGGTCACCTTTACGCCGTTGACGAAGCGTACGTTCTATTCGAAACGATACGCGTCTAAGGCAAAAGGTACGGATTTTAGATGCTTTGATTGACTGATTTCAAAGCTTTCAATGTCGTTTAATAGTAGATTATCGACGAGCATGCCGTTTGACATGTAGAACATACTGTCCATTTTCCGTTTCGTAAACGTACGGTAAATATGAGATTTAGGGTATTTTATGCATTTATAGAAAATACTGTATACGTCCGTATTTTGTCAAAATGCTTGACATGTAAATTTATCATGTTATGATATTATATATGTGTTTATAATCTGTTTGGCGAAGAGATTCGCCCTAATGCGCGCTTTGGATCGACATACGCTATGTAGACTAAAGTGTGTAGACTAAGAGTTTGTATAAATGTTTGTATTAGTATGTATTGAGTAAATGGTGTTGTAAATTAGTTTTGAGAATGAATTCTCAATCCATATAATGTTGTACACGATTTCCTACATGTTTGCTATATGAATTGATTTCCTTATATGTATAGAATACATGTGTTGGGTGATTTGCTTACGTTGTATGCTATAACACGTGTTAACATGCTTGTGTTGTTGAACTTCAATTCCATTACTCTCATATGATCACTGGTATGGATTACAAATGTTTGGGGCTATGCTTTAGTCCAGGCAGTCGGTAATGGATCGAATTCGTGGTCAGCTTCTATCTACCACGGAGGACGCGTCGATGAACGCGAGTCGCGTTTGGAGTTGACGGCAGTGGTTAGGCCACACGAAGTGTTTCATGCACTTCATGTCACTCAGCTTGAGATGCACTCGTACTAGTCGAGCCCGTCAAGTAACTCGACTGGCCATTGTATGTTCACCATGTATGAGTCATAACTGCTTGAACCTAGGGTACTGAATTTACCATTGAAAACCTTGTCAACCATGGTACCTTGATCCATAAAGACTCATGAGCCGGGCATGGTGGTATGGGACACCGTGGTCGAGCTGTTGGCCTACGCTGGGGCCACAAACCTCCCCGTAGTGACCAGTGAGCACCCTACTCTGAGCAGATTATGGTGGTATGGGACACTATATTCTTGCTGTCGGCTTACACTGATTGGTGACGAGCCCTTTGTAGTGACCTTGAGTTTATCCTGACACCGCATGGGGGCGACGAGTCCTGATGCAGTCATAAGGATATAAATAGGCCTGTATTGATAAGGTGATGGGGGAGAGGAGCAACGAGTGCGTGCAACAGCCCTGGCAGCCCTTGCAGTGACCTATAAATATAACATCGTATGAGATTACTAGGAGTGACGACCCTAGACAGGATCTGTGTTGGGATTGATATAAGGAAGGTACCCTAGTTTCTCATTCCTGCTGTATGAAAAGGATTAATAACAACTTGGTAATCATTATCCATATCGCATTGCATGTGCCTGGAAGATGTGGAGAACAGCGGGAAGAAAGCATGCCGCGGACGCAGATGGTGCCGTATGAGGGAGAATGTCGGTGAGGGCATCCATCATGTCATTTCATGCATGCATTAACAACAGTATCTACAAATGTTTGATTATTTGCTTTACTATTAACGCGTGATTGATTTGATAACATGCTAATCTTTGCTATATTATTCCACTGAGTTGATCACTCACTCCCACGTTACGGGACGGTGTTTCCGGACACCCACCAGTCCCTATTTTAGTTTCAGATGCTGGCATTGCTTGTGGAGTGAAGCTGGACTTGTATGATGATGAGGAGGACTTCTCCTCCGTGTTCCGATCGACGGGATTACAGGGAGGTTGATTAGACGCCTTGACACTTGTCATTTTATATTTTTGGAACACTCATGTATATTCTTTTCTTTTCATTTTTGGAGTATACATGTATTTAATTAACCTGGTAACATGTTCACACTCTGGAGACTTACAATCAATTATATATTTTATGTATTTATCAGTCTTCCACTTGCTAATTTAACTGTCTCTAGAGTATGATATGTTGTTTTGGCTTAGTCTCAATCTTGTTTAATGTCATTCTACAGACAACATGCATTTATCATTATCTATGTTGTATAAGTGACGTTCTGGAACTCGGGAGTTGGGTTTCTACCCGACCCCCGATTTTCGGGATGTTACAAAAAATTTGAACGGTGAGATGGGCTTATGGGTTTGGGAGGTTTATGAGACAAAAAAGAGCACTTTTGTGCTCAAATGGGTGTGAACAAGGAGGATGGAGTATTGCAATAGATGGGTTTCAGAGAAATGATGGTGGAGGGGTGGAAGATGTGGAAGAAAATGGAAGATTGATGTGAAATGTAGAAGAAAATGGAGCTTTAAGTGTATGGAATGAGGATTTGAGAAAGAAGATGTGATTTTGGATGGTTTAGAGGGTTAGGAATAGGGTGGAATGGCAAAAGGGGAGAGGAGGGGGTTTAAATGAGGGGTCCCACACGTGGGAGGGCTCCACACGGTCTGTCGGACGGTGGTGCACCGTCGCCCACGCAGTGCAGCCGCGCACCCACTGTAAAGGCGGGCGGTGGCACCACGCCCTCCCTAGGCTACCGGCGATGGCTTCGCCTTTGGGCGGTGGCCACCCCCTCCCGAGGTGTTGTACATGTGTAGGGGACCCCCTGAGTCCTGCCGAAAATTGAGATTTGGGCCCTTACGTCCGCGTGAGGTGTTTTCTCGGTCCAACAAGTGCGTATTCATGCTCATTGGATTATTTCAAGTATGAGATTCGATGAATTATCTTCCAAACCCGTCGATCGACAGCCCAGAGATTATTTAGATCATTGTACGTGATCCAAGACCCTCGGATATTTACTAAAAACTATCCTACCACATTTGTTTTGCTCGTCGGTAAGACTTGAGATCATATGATTATTTCTAAATTCCATTGCCCCCTTCCTAAGTCAGAATGCGTCAGAATGCGTCGTGTTACCTATAACTCATGTCTAGTTTAATTCAAATTATGCTCTGATACCAACTTGTAACGTCTCGAATTTCAAGGGTCGAGCACAACTCAACTCCCGAGACCCAACGCATCATTTATGCAACATAGATAATGATGTTTAAATGTTGTCTATATTAGTTTATTAAACATGAAAGGGATTATACTAAATCAGCATATCATACTCTAAGTGTAATTAAATTAAGCAAGCGAAAGACTTAAGTATGTGTATTAAAATGTGAAAGTGTTTCACAAACCAGAGTATGCATATGTACTAGGCTGAATACATACAAGTGTTGTTTCAAAATATGCAAAATGTCAAAATGTAAATGTTCAACTAATCCATGTATCCATGTAATCCCATAGAGGCAGCACAAGGTCTACATAGACCTGCCAGAGAGCTGAACATAAGAGAACTCTTCCTCCTCGTCTACAAAGTCCAACTCCACTGCATATATATCTTCATCACTTGCATCTATAACAGAGTCTGGTTGGTATTTTAAAACACCATCCCAAAGTGGGAGTGAGTGATCAACTCAGTAGTATTATAAGGCAAAGGTTAACATGAATCTAAGGTATCTCCCTTTAAATCAATTACTCAAATAAAGGATCCATCTAGGGTCGTCAATCCTAGTTAACTACATACGATAAGAAAGTTGTAGGGAATCACCCTAATGAAGAACAGTGGATGAGAAAGTTCAAGAGTTTATACTCGAGATCACTATGGGGAGGCTCGTCACCTCAACATAGGCCGACAACTTGAACACGGTGTCCCATACCACCATGCCCGGCTCACGAGTTTGGGTTGCTCACTGGTCACGACGGGGAGGCTCGTCACCCCAGCGTAGGCCAACAACTCGACCACAGTGTCCCATACTACCATACCTGGCTCATGAGTCTTAGTAGATCGAGGTACCATACTTGAAACGGATCTTTACATTGGTAAGTGACACCTTAGATTTAAGCAGGGATGTCCATACATGGTAAACATACAATAGGCCAATTGGTTTTATTAGATAAGTGCGATTTGTACGAGCGCATGCTGAATTAATCGACATGGAGCGCATAAGCACTCCACGTGGCCTAACCACTGTCAACAATCATCGTACGACCCGGATTCACCGAACGTATCAAATGTGACGAGACTAATTTCGTCACTCAATGAAAATTGTTATTGATTGCCTAAGCTAGGGTATGACCCAATCTTACTCAAGTTCAATAGCTAGAACACATGTGATAATCATAACAGCATTTAACGAATAATTCAAATACAATTCTCATTTGAGCATTTTATCAAACACATTGAACATGTAACCCAATATTTGCATTTCATCTATAAATTGCATAATCAAAATTATGATTACGTGACGAAACTATATACATAGATAAGGTAATTGAGAATCCTATCTTAATACCCTTAATAAATACAATGCATCAACAAATTCTCATTCAGACATTTTTATCAAACACTTAGACTACACCTTAGTAAATACATAGACTAAATTAGATACAACATGTACCATAATAATTCATTATACAACATCGGTTATAAAGCATGTAACATACATGGATCTTAAATTAGAAATCATGTCAAGCACATATCAGGATTTCACGTTCATTCAAACATTTCAACAAACATATGGAATGCATCTTATATTCAACATAGTTTACACATGTGTAATTTATCGAAAACGTCGTAACTAAGATCATATAGCAGCAATAAGTCAGGCATAAATCATTGCTAACATTGAGAGCATTGAAAACCATAACTTAAATGTTTATAGTCCACACCTTTCATCGAAATACTCGATTTGAACTCGGTTCCAAGACAACGTTCCCGAAAACAGAACGATGGGTACCTGAATAATGAAATAGGTTAGCTATTTCATTGATTACTCTATTTGGATTTCTAAGATAAGATTAGGGTTAGGGTTTCTTATTCAAATCGTAGTTAAAATGAATTTGTTAGCTAGATGTAAAGGAGATTCAGTGCATGGAGTAACAGGAAGGAATCACTGCAGTAAACTCTAAGAATCCATCTTCCTTTCTTCCCCTTTTCTCTCTTCTCACTCCTAAGTTTTGGAGAAATTCGTATGGGAGAGAGAGTGGGTAGTTTCAGGGCTATATATAGGCCCAGAAGTGATGTCAATGGCCCCAGGGCCATGGTATACTTAGGTTATAACCAAAGGGTGCCTGTTTTTGACAAACAGGGCCCTTAGGAAGGTTCATTTCTCACCTACGTCATAGAGAAAAAATTTTAACCATGGATCTAAGCCAGATTATGATTTTGGTATGATCGGATTAGCGGATCGACCGTGAAGAACTAATATCAGATCAACGGTTGTTCTTACTCGATCTGGGCCACAAGTATACGGATATGTGCAGAAAAATTTTCCTTATCCATGGGCGAAGTTCGATCAAAATCTGACGGTCCAAAGTCTTCAATTTTTTCGCAAACGAATGACCCAATTCACTTAAGTTTCCTTTTGTTTTCTAAGGATATTCACATTTCTCACACATTTCGCTCATAGCTCAAGTTGTGCGTTTCTGGATATTATTTGGGCTCGATTCCCACGATAATTGTCAAGCCCAATAAGGTAGTCATAACCCTATAGTTTTGCGGTCATCGGACTTTTGACGTGCGAAGTAGGTCTGATACGGAGTTTCAATTTGCTCCCAAGAGCAACCGGCCTTTAGGATTCCTCCTAGGTTATTAAGTAGTGTTGAGTCATTGCTTTTGATAGTTTTGGGTCTTACCATTTATATAGATAGTGGTTCAAGCTAAGTCCACCGATTATTTAGTTCAGTACTTAAATTAATTTTCATCTAATTCCTACAGAATACGGTCCTTGAGGATTTCTGCCTGAGGTGGTACTCGGTCCTTTGCACGGATTTTTTCAAGATGTTACACATGTCAATCAGATTAGCCTAATACATGGCTGATCATATTGTACTCATAATGTTCAATAATGCTTGATTGCATCTAGGATACCATTGTTCCCCTTAAATGAGTCTACTTATTATAACCATTAGTGCTATGATCCTCCAAAACTCATGAGCTGAGCATGGTAATATGTGACACCGTGTTTGAATTGTCAGCCTACGTGGAAATGACGAGTCTTCCCATAGTGACCATTGAGCAATGATGAAGGCAACCTGCCTAGCATGTGTGATTGAATGGGGTGATGAACTTAAAAATGGATAAAGGGACACGGGTGAGTAGTCACTACAGCTGATACAAGCCTCATAATCCGGATGACACCCGTGATATAATAGTGGTAACTTAGCTTCTCTAATATGTTGAATGAATGGGACCTAATAACAGCCTCGCTAATCATGCATATCATTCGCACTTATTGGTAATGTTAGCGACGAGCCACATTACGTTAGGATAGGTAGTTTACGGATGGAGTTGGAGTTGCTTGATGATGGAGTGTGCACATATGCAAAATAAACATTTTAGTTTCTTGTAGAGGGAGTATTAGATTATAAGGCTCGTGCATCATTTCATTACAACATTCATGCATCTAACAAAATCAGATAAAAAGTGTTTGTTTACTTATTCTATCATTACCTGCGCTGATTGAGTTGATAACATGTGCAACTGAGAATTATTGGAACAATCGAGTTGCGGATGACTCACTCCCACTTTGGGACAGTGCTTTAAAACATAAACCATACATTAATTGTTGTACATGCATAGATTACTATGGTGAACGCATTGGACGACGCATATATAGATCTAAAGAAATTCTCTTACTTCCAGTTATCTGATGGGTAGTTGTAGCCGGCTTGCCACTCGGCTGGATTGGGCGGATATTCTTTTTGTTGTATAAATTATAGACTTAAAACATTTCTATTTCTTTTGGAATTATATATTGGGCCCCAGCTGTGGACCCCATGTTCTAAATGATTATACATTGTATATTTTTGTAACACCCCGAAAATCGACACCCAAGTACAAAGACTTCGGTCTCGAGTTTTTAGGAGTTAACTTAATAAAATGCACATGTGTCCTCATTTAGATTCAACTTCATTTCACACAAATAATCAGAGTTGCGCAATTCAATTTAGCGAAACCAAAGCATGGTAGAGATAACAAAATATTCAGAAATATAGGGATAATAGTTAAAAATATAATTCCAATAGTAACGATCGCCCAAAATGGATATTATACAAGTCATAACGAACATGCCACAAAATTTACACATAAATCACAAAACTAAAATAAAAGTAAAGTCTTCCAGCTTTGCCCGACGCTCCTAAGGCATTACGGTGAAAGTGTAAGCCATTCAAAGTTTACCTGCCAAAGGCCTCGGTAGAACCAGTATAAACAACAATGCCTGGTTAGTGTTTTCAAACACCGTCCCGGGTGGGAGTGAGTAACTAACTCAGTGGTCCCATTAGTTCTAAGTTACACATGTTATCAACTCAATCGATACAATTAATGATAAACAAGACATCAAACAATTCCTAAATACTTTTGTTAAATGTGCATATGAAGATATAACATAATGCATGCTCTTTCCAAACAACACTCCCTCACAAGTGACTTCAATGCTTATTTTCCAAATCTCAACACTCCCTCATCACACGACTCCAATGCCAAATCGTCATATCCTATCTAATGCAATGCGATTGATACGTATGTTAGCCATGTAATTATTACGTTTCATTCATCCAGCATAAGCTACGAGACCAACATTATATCATGAGTCATTATTTGGATCACGTGTCTTGTTGCCGCACGTAGTAGCTCCGTACCAGTGTCCCTTAATCCAACTTTAGGTATCACCTATTTATCTCACCAATTAATAATTTCAAATGTATGACATGATACCCAAAGGTATGAGGCTCAACTTGGTATGGTCGTCACCCAAACACTGAGTATGATCACTCAATTCTGAGGTGTAGATTTGTTACATAAAATCAAACCACCACAAAGGAAATGGCTCATCACCTAATTTCATTCATGCCCGAGTCATTCGAATGGTACTCTGGTACGCAACTATTAGCAGAGTAATTTGACGAGTGGCGTTCGAACAATGGTCTATCACCTCCATTAATATTTACTAGTCACTACGGGGAGGCTCGTCACCCCAGTGTAAGCCGACAACTCAGATATGGTGTCCTATACCACCATGCCCAGCTCATGAGTCGTACGGGATCGTATCACACTAATGGTTATGAATGGACCATCCATTGGAAATGAGGTATCCTAGATTCAATTCGATTTTGTCATACATTGTGAACTTACATGATCAGTCGGCTAGTGGACTAATTTTATTGACCTAGGAGAACTCCGGTGCAATCGACATTAGGTGCAAGCATCCCATGTAGTCGAACTATTATCGGTCATCTGTGTTCAACATAGGTCGATCAAACAAGCCTAGGGCGGCCACCCTAACTTGGGCCACCCCTTTAGTTCGGGCGATTAGCCAACTGACCCAAAATCGTAGCAATCCTAAGTATGTTATGTACTAAAAAATTCGTCATGCCATCAGCATAGATTCACGACAAAACCACTTAGGCATTTCATCAAACACATGATTATTAATAGATTAACATACCTACTTAGGCATTTTATGTAACAACCTGAACATTTTAATACCCGAGTATTGAAAATTCTTGAGTGTTACTATGGAAGGTAACATAATAAGTACATGTGTACGATACAAATTTAACTATCTTAACCTTACATATATTTTCTAACATGAATATAACCTTTGGGAGTGATCTCTATTCATAGATTTAGCAATCTGACCGTTGATTTTGAGATAAGACTATCCATCGTGTGATTTGACATGCATATCTTTCCTTAAATGAATTGGTGAATAACTCATTATCCATAAGGATTCAGATGTAAGTTCTTTTTCAAGAATTGTTTAAAAAGTTTCATACAACCACGTATAACCATTGGATATCACAAAACTCTTTGATTAGCAATAATTATGAAAATGCCACCAACCTAGACCCCTAAATTCTAGAGCACATGGTTCCCACGATCTGTTTAATGTGAAATTTTACATCATGCCTATATATCATAAATTAACCATACACGCTGAATTTCAACCATCGGATCATTGTAAAAATAACCCATTGCATAGATCATCCATTAACCATTGATTTTGAGGCCCTCCTGATCTTTAGATATGCTCTAACCTTGGACTCAACCCCTTAAGTTAGATGGAAAAATGAATGGACAGAGTAGATTTCTAGAAATTATCATGTGGGCTCCACTGGCAGTCACAAGTGCACACACACAAGTGCATCAGCCGCACACCGAACGAGAAGTCGAGTTAAACATGGTTTGACCCGACGATTCTTGCGAAGGAGACGAAACTGCTTCCTTCTCAATGGATGATCATTTGTTGTGACCTTACTGGCACCATCATCGTCCGCAAGGCTAATCTGAGCCGTCCAATGTGCCCGAGAGAGAATTCCTACCAAAACCATGTTGTCCCCATACATCCATGCACATATAAGAACTCACAACAACAAGGGATATAATACCATGTCAATTAGTGATGTGGCCCACCAAGAACTCGGATCCAACTTAAATCTTGAATCATGGCATAATTAGACCTTACGAAGCCAATGAGTGACTTTGATCCACTGAAAGATCCCCAGAAGTGGGCCCCACCAACCCCAACAAAGGATCGGGATCAGGTGCTTTCGCCGCAATGTATGTTTGGAGGCGTTGTGGGCCACCACAACTGGTCAATAGGGAGATCCAAACCGTTCACCTTCTCAACCATCCAAAACTGACCAAAGTTAGGGCGACCCCACACATTGATGATCACATGTGCGCGTGCAAACAAAACTGCAATCTTGTTCTATTTCTCATTTACGCAAAACAGCGGTTGCGTAACGTTTTGAGTTTCGCTTTCCTGGCTACGTAAAGAAGCTTACGCAGAGGGATGTTGGGCTTAGGCAGCCTATAAAAAGGGTCAGTCATCCACAAGAAAGAAAGTAAAGGAAAGAAAGAAAGAGGAAGAAAAGAGAGACCGCGAGAGAGAGAGAGCAACGGGAGCAAGAAAGAGAGCAGAGAAAGAGAACTCCAGATCCTCTGTCCAAGCAAGCGAGAAGAGAAAGTGAAAAGAAGAAGAATAAAAGAAAAGAAAAGAAAGGAGAGGATTGTTCAGCAACGCACATAGAGAGAGAGAGAGAGAATCAAGAAGAAAGAAAGAGAGGTCGGGCGATGAGTAGGTGCAGCTGCTCGTTGAGTCGCTGGCCTGATCCCATATTCAGATTAGTTTCCTCCAACAGCACTAGGTGTAAGTAGGAAACATTCATTTTAATCTCCATGATTCAAACAAAAATTTGAGAAAACCATGTATAAAGTTCTATTGAGTCAAACTAAGTCGACTCAGTGGAAGGAGTCGTTGAATGTCGGGATCTTTAAGTTGAAATTCATCTACTTGAGAGGTGTATGGCGCATCCAAATCATACCTTAATCTAACAATACCATAAATCAGGACCTAGCTTAATTTTATCCATTTAAACCATGTGAATTATGGTATGATTGATCTTAAAGGGTGTCTATTAGCACTTAGCCTTGGTGTGGATGATTAGACAACCAAAGATGAGGGTTTTATCTTTTAAGCTTACATTAATTTAAATTCTTATATTTATCTTGCATTTTACATGCCTTCCTGTTAATATATCTTGCCTTTTACATGCCTTCATGTTATTTTATCTTGCCTTTTACATGCCTTTGTGTTATTTTATCTTGCCTTTTACATGCCTTTATATTATTTTGAATTCTTCCTCCAATTACATGTTTTACCATCAATTATTTTCCCTTGAGATTATAGTATAATATTGCTTACAATTGATCTTTATGAATTTATGTGGGACCATGGATATAAGCCTTGCCCTTGCCTCTCCTCTTTATTAAGTTGGCTATTGCCACTCTCTTTATTAAAGAATCGGTCGTTGTCACTCTTATATTTATTGAGTTGGCCAATGTCACTCTCCTTATTATGGAATCGGCCATTGTCTCTCTCCTATTTGTTATGTTGGTCATTGCCAATATTTGAGTTGACCGTTGTCACTCTTTTCTATATTGGCCTCGTGCTCTCTATCTTTAAAGGGCTTGGGCATGTGTCTTAATATCTCAGAATCTCCATGATTCAGTTTGTATTCTCTGTGGCTCCTTGGGCGATATGTAATTCCATATTTTATGGGTAATGGTGCACAAATCGATGTAAGTAATTCACAATGAATGTTACATCACTTCTAAGCTTGGATGTTACAAATAGTTGCTCCATGAACAAATCGTGTCATGTAATTCATCCAGTCATGTGTTGTGTTTGTCTTGTGGTGACCGCATAAATCTATGTTAAATGTAAGGCACACTGGCGAATCTCCGTAGTATGGGATGTGGGGCGAGTCAGATAACTCTAATCATATTCTACATTGTGGCGATCGCTGAGTGTGATAAACCGAATATACTTTTCTAGGCATGCATTTCATATAGATTGCTTGTGCATATTGATACCTCTTGTAGTTGTGGAGTACGATACATATCAGAACTTTTATATTGCTTTCATGAATCTCTTGAATTATTATTAATCTTAAAGGATAACCATCACTATGAGTAGGGCGTTTATCCTCTTTCAACTGTACAAATTATGCAGGTGACATATAGATTAAAGACCTAGTAAACAATCTCCCTAAGGAAGATTATGTTAAAAGAATAAGAAGACAATTTATGATTTAGTTTTATACTTCCTTTGCGAACTCGATAAATATAATAAGCTTCCATTAAGAAAGTATTTGATTCTTTTTACAATGATGAAATAAAATGAATACAGTTAATTTTATTCTTATGAATATTTGATTGCTTGCCTCCAAGTACAGAGGTTCGTAAGTAGTATCCTGTGAATACAGGGTCGATCCCATTGAGAGATGAATTGTGAGAAGAAAAAAATCAAATGCAAAACAAACTAGTAATAAAAATTAAACAGATGATTTGATTTTTGAATTTTTGAATGGATGTAATTCAACTGAATAAAATAACACCCAAGCTTCAAAGTTTCACACATAGGTTAATTGTAACACCCCGATTTTTCAGGACCCGAGTATACAACTCGTTTCCCGAAAACCCGATTGTTAACCTTAAAGGATGGTCAAATTCGAGCATATTTTTTTTGTTCGACTATCAGAGTAAGCAGATGAGCGTAGAATGGGCAAATAAGCATAAAAGAAAATTTTTCAATTTCATTTAAAATATATAAGAGGTTGTTCATAATGACTTATACAAACCAATGCCTCTGAATTTAACAAGTATAAGATTTACAAGATTTAATACATGAAGAATAGCAGAAAGTATATAAATATAAGCCGCAAGATCATGCAGCTCCTCCAGCAAAATACGACCATGCATCCCTGGCGATCCTACCCTGCTCTTCATTAAATTTGAACATGCATATCACTAAAGCCACTTGTACTACCCGTACGGTTGTATATTTGATGGATGAGTGGCCAGCTCAGTATGAATTTTCTTCAAGATTACACACCACTGCATTAGGTAAGAAACAGTATAAAATATCCATACAACCAAAATAGAGTAAATGCAGTCTTATTAGATGCATGAATGCAATCATCGACCCAGGTAAAACATTCAGACGGTCGGTGTCCCGGGTAAAACATCTGGATGGACATTGGGATCGTAACCCAAGAATGTGACTGGTCATTAGCACAACACTCAACGTAATCGCATGGGCATGAAGATCCAAGTCATCATCATAAATCGAATGACTGGTCATTAGCACAACACTCAGCGTAATCACATGGGTATAATGATCCAAGTCAACGTAAATATGTCATGTATGCATGATTAGCTAAGTTATTATTAGTTCATTTATAAGCAGTCAATTTAGATAAGCTCAAAGGTCACCGAGCGTAGGCCTGGTTCAGCCCTGCGAGTGCAAGTGCTACACTCGGCCCCACTCTCTTCTTCTCTCACATTTTTCTTTCCTTAGATGCTTCTTCTTTCTCCTCCTTCCTAATTTCTCTTGCTCTCTACCCTAGGTGAACCGGACCCAACCATCAGCGAGTCGAGCAGCCTGCTCAGACTCGACCCAAGTCGCGGGTAAAGCAGTAGTCGCACAACAGCCGCATCTTCTTCCTCCATTTTTCCTTTTTCTTTTCTTTCCCTTTCCTTTCCTTCTCCTCCTTCCTCTTCATTTCTCTTCATTTTTCCCTGTTACAAAGTTCAGCCATCTCCGGACTCAACATACGGGCCGAACGTGTCCAGAAACACGTCAGCGGCGGTGGAGAAGAAGACCGCCATTAATGGCGTTTCCTCCCACACGATACCTCCCTTCGAACTGGCTATTGTGGACGATTTGGTTAAGCTCCAATGAGCTTACCGACAAGTGGTTTTAAAGTTTGGGGGAGGTTTGGGCGGTGGGTTCGCTACAGGAATTAATGGCGATTTTTCTTGGACGGCTGCGAGAATGGAGGACAAGTTGTTGCTGCTCGATACACCCCATTTTATTCACTAACCCTAACAGAGCCTCCTAAATGGACGACCATGATTGATTAAAGACCCCTCACATGGATCGTGACAATTGGCCTGCGAGCGTGATTTCCATTTATGGAAAGCTTGGTCGCACACAGCTCTACTTCGCTAAAATTTGTTTGCACGAATGGTTGCATGGATACATATGGAAGGCGTGGTTTTGGTCAGAGGCTCGTTCCGCATAAGTTGGACGGATCAAATCGGTCTTCCAATCACAGGTGGTGGGCCACCGATCAAAACAGGGGGAGCCTGTCCGTCCGTTGTCTCAAACCGAAGAGAGAGAGAGAACCTCTCTTTTTATGAAAAGGGCGGGTCAGCACGCTTTGACCGATTTGCCCGAACTAGTGCACAGTGAGTGCACCATTCCTAGTGCACAAGCAACACATGTGTGGAACCCACCGTGATGTTTATGGGAAATCCACTCCATCCATTTGGTTCTAAGAGGTCTAAATGGGTCCCCTAACTAAAGATTAAGCATGTCTAATGTAACATCTCGTCCAACCAGCAGTGTCAGGGGGCGTCCACGTAGGAATTATCGTAGGACCATTCATTTAAACCGCTCATGGTGGGGTACCACAAGTTATTTAACCTATGATTATCTCATTAGAGTAGACCAGACAAGTCATGATAGGGCCTAGTGCGGGCCACTAAGTCAGATGACCATTTACACTTAGCATCAGCCCGTACAGGCTATACCGCGGCGCAGGAAGATCGAAAAATTATAAAAACTTAGGGAACCATATATCTCACTAGGCTTGTGGTCCATCGCGGACCACGGACTCATTGGACACCCAGAAGTTAATTATTCGATCCATTCCAACAACACGGGTTAACCCATCCAAGACCAAAGTTGAAATCTAACACTGGTAAATGAAATTGAGACTTTGGGCTTTCTACAGTCAGATTTCTTCTAAATTTATGGTGAATGTCTAATATACTATCCTACACCCGTCCACAAATCTTGGACCCGATCGTGGCCCGACGACCGTTGATCGCAAATCGGACCCGTGCGACCAAACCCCATATTCGATCGTTCTCAAATTTTGCATGGCCCTTCATCAGGCCATAGACCACCTACCCTATAAGTTTCATGGCCAGGGAGCTACCAGAACTGCCCCAACAATTGGAACGGTCCCCGTAAGGCCATTTGAAGATCGAAATCGTATGATCAAACCTCATCTTCATTGATCCATTTGTCCCCAAACTTTACATGACCTCTCATCGGGTCATGAGACACCTTCAAACTAATTTTGGAGGCCTAGGGGGTGTTAGGGCCACTCCAACACCAATAGTGAATCTTAGTAGGCTATTTTGAAAATTTGAGGAAACTTAAAGCCAATGGGCCCAAGTCTAGGAAATAAACCCTAGCTCACTCCCTCATATTTTCCTCCATTATTCTTTTCAACAACCAAGCTCTCCCTCATAACTTCCTACCTTCTCCAAATCATCAAGCCCTCTCTCTCATATCCTTCTCTTTTTCCCAACAACAAATTCCCCTCACAAACTCCCACCATCCACCAACAACCAACCCCCTCTTATCTCATAACTCCCACTACCCTAAAGAGAGAGAGAGGAAGTAAAGAAAGGAGAAAGAGCGGGTGAAGAAGAGCAAGGTGGACCCTATATCGTGGTGGGGCCTAGGAGATCAAACATTGTAATTCCTTACCCGTTCTCCAAAAGAAATCCTACACCACCACCACAATAATCATTCCGTTGAACATCTATGTGAGATTCTTCACTTCTTTTGTTTGAAACCCATGTATTGAGGAAGGTTTGGCTTAGGTTTCTCATATGCAAGAACTTAATTTAGGAATTCTAGTCGATCGACTCCAAGCCCTCATTCCTTGGTCATTTTCCAAGCCTCCAACGACCCATAGGTACAGACTATTGTTCTTAGGTTGCCTAGCACCAATTCTATTATGAGTTTAATGATTTTGCTTGCTTGAATGCTATACTTAAAAAATCTAGAGAAATCCTAGGAGTGACATGTTTGTTGGAATTGTATGGATTGCATGCTTAGCTCTTAAATTGGTGTTGATCTTTCCTCTTACATAATATTATGTATGGATGATAGTTTGCTCATAATTGCTTGTTTCTTTTCCTTCATATGTGTTACTTCATTGTGTGTATGAATTATTACCTTTGTGCTTATGATTCCTTGAGATGGAGGAAGTGCTTAGCTTCCTCATACACTCACACGCACCTTGTTTCTTGATAATGTCCGTTGCCTGGTAGGAGTATCCGTTTTGTATGGTCGAGATGCATGAGAACATAATATTGCTATGTTACTTGATAACATGAATAGTTGGCATGTTATGGATCACCCTCACCCTCTTGGTTTGGTCAGGAACATGAGGAGAGACAGTAGTCCCATTGGTAGGACTATGTTACAGCTAAACCCGTGGCTTTGGACGGGTGTGTTCGGGTGGCTGTAGTTCGACTACATAAGTTCCTTGTGCCCGATGTCACTCGTTTCATGCTCACCTGACTCTTGCGGTTTAGCCTACTGTCTAACCAACCTTAATTGTTAACCCTGTCTGCTCACACATGTATGAAACCTGAAATACCCTGCAACCATAGTGGCCCACCAATAACTGATTGCAATTGGTCCACAGCCTCGTGAGCCAGATGTTGTAGAATGGGACACTATGTCTGAGCTGTTGGCCTACGCTGGGGTGTCGCGCCTCCCCATAGTGACCGTGAGCGATCCCTTTCTCTCGACACTCCTCATGTGCTTGAAGTCGGGGATGAGGAACCCGACAGGATCACGAACCGTGGGGTCTCAGCCTCACCCGTTGGGGGTCTTGGCCTCGCAACCAGTTTAGGGCATTGATACATGAGATATATCAGATTTTTCAACCTGCTGGATGAATGGACTTAACTAATAACTTAGCTAACACAATTGCATTACATTGCACTAGTTAGGGTGGCGACTCAAAAGTCAAAGTCGCTCTGATGGAGTGCTGACATACGCGATCGTTAGATGGAGTCGCTCAAGGGAGCATTGTAACCAGGGCATGCATCATATCATTTTGCATGCATGCATTTTAATAAGAGTTGCTAGGTGTTGATATTGGCTGCATTTCATTAATTTCATACTATAATTGATGCCTGTTATAACTTAAGATTAATAACACCCACTGAGTTAATCACTCACTCCCATTATGCGACGGTGTTTTAAAACACTAACCAGACCCGTTCATAGATGCAAGTGATTCAGGGCATGAGGAGCCTAGTGAGGCGAGCTTCGAGGAGGAGGACGAGCTATCCCACTTCCAGTTGATGGACGACTCTCCGTCAGTTTGAGAGGCGGGCTTGGATCGCTAAGTAGCAGACTTAGCCCTATTCTTTTGGACAGGATAGTTTTGTGATTTTTGATTGGGCAACGCCTTGGGCGACCCTTTTACATTCTTTTAGACCTATATATATATATATATATATATATATATATATATATATATATATATATACATCTCTTTCATTCCAGTAGACTAGCTGTGGTTATGCTTCATGTTCTAGAAAATTTCAAGTTGCGCAATTAAACATGATTAATCATAAAACCATAAATTTGTTGAAAGTGCCACTCGGGGACTTGGGAATCGAGTGTATACACAACCACCAATTTTCAGGGCGTTACATCCAAGGTCTAAGTGAGCTGTACGAGATAATTCTTAGCCCTAACGGTGACTTCCCATTGATCTAACAGACGGATCATCCTAACATTGAACGTCAACGGTTAAAAGGTCTTAATGGGCCATTTGTAAGGCTTTCATCGTATGTTACTAACCAATACGAATATTAATATAATTTTTATTATTTTATCTATCACTTATAATTACAATGTTTAAAATCTCATATACATATGTAAATAAAATTGTAAATATTATCATACTACTATATTCATGCTATTGATCACACATTTATTAATGTATAATTCCTAATATACAATATCATATTACCCATGTGTATGAATTGAAAATCATACCATATCTCATTTAAAATCGCGTTGTTAAATAGTATACCATCTTAAAATATCTAATAATTTTTGTATACGTGATTAACACTACATAAATATTTATAATTCAATTATATATTGTAAAATTATTATCCAATATGTTTAGTTAATGTAATATTATTTTCATAATATTTTTTATACATATGTATTACTCTATTACAATGCATTTTCATACATTATTTATTTGGTAAATAAATTATCAAAATACACCCATAATCTTTTGATCCATGTTTGTGTAAATTTTATAATATAATAAATAGATAAGATAATATACTTAATATATTTAATTTGACCACTGGGTGGTTTGACATGTGGATAGGGATCACCTTCGATGGTCAGATTTAAACTAGGTTGCACGTGAATGTTCATTAAGCTAGGTTTGCATCCTACTAAGCCAGTTTATATAGCAACACTCAAGTACGGGAAAGTACGGGGTGTTACAATCTACCCCCCTTAACAGAAATCTCGTCCCGAGATTTGTTACGTGCATCCCTAAGTAATTTCATTTTAATAGTGCACTCTATATCACATTTGTCCAATCACGCCCAGCACTGTTAACAAGATATATTTAAATGTACTACATCCCTGAGCTTCAAGTTTAGCATATCAATTTCTACTAAACATTTGGAACTCTTCTACCATTAACCATTTCCAAGTTTTTTTTTTTTTTTAAAGGTTTACCTACATCAAATGTCCTATCGCACTTACTAAGAGTTAGGTGACCACTAATGATAATATTTAACATTTCTCTTTATTTTCTTTTACTTCTAATGATAGTCCCTAGCTGTCCAAAGTGTATTACCAATTTCTATTTTTTAGCGTTCAGGGTAACACGAATAGATGATCATAGTAGGTTTGAGCTCGATACTTCGATCCTTTGCCTACGTAAAATAGAGGATTTTTTGTATCAATCCCTAATCCTAGTAAATCTCGATCTTCTGCCTGATCAGGGCATTGAGATCATTGGAATCTGCCAGGATATGGGGTTCGAATCAGACAATGCAACTTCACTTAAATGTAGTTTCATCAACCCATGAATATGATTATTCTAGACTCCTGGGAGATATCAATTACTCTTCTACCTCCATAAGGGATAAGGCCATGTAGCCCATTATGCTTCCAATGCGCACTATGATTATCTAAGTACTACTTGGAAGTTTCAAGACAAGGATTTCTATATGAAGTTTGAGTTGGAAATTTTTAAACTCATTTAGGATTTCAAATCTAATCTTAATATGTGCAGCTTAGGGTTGAAAGCTCACCCAAAATCCTATAACCTCACCTCTAATTAATTTCACGTGCTAGAATTTATAGGGAATATTAATTATAAGTAACGAGATGTATTAGGGAGTTCAAATTACATTCCTATTGCGATCCTTAGTTTAGGGAGCACACGTTCTCGATCAAATGTACAACATGGCGGTTAAGGAAATTCTTATGGGCCTACGTCCAATCCATTTTTTTTCGTTTGTTACAAGAGTGTGATTCCTAGTTATGAAATTTTTAGGAAAGTTCATATCCTAGATTTCTAGAAAATTTTCATTTGTAAGTCAAGTATAAGGAATGTCCCTACATAGTCTTATGTACACCATAATGAGTGTTTTGTACACATATTTAATTCCTAAGTTCCATAATTACTTTGGTAGTTTACAAGGGAACCAAAGTTTTCATTCCTAAGTTTGAATGACTAAACCTAAAATGTTCAAAGGAGCCTAAGTTCAGTTCATAATTTCTAAGATTATCCATCAACTCTCTAAGAGACCTAAAATATTGAGTATCTTTATTTTTCAAGGAACCTTAGATCATTTCTAAATTCCATAGTCATCCGTTTAAGGAGCCTAACACTTGAGTTTCTATACTCTCATTTCTTCCTAGCTACATAAGAAGTTCTTATAAGTTCAAATATTTGTTCTAATAATTCTAAGGGAACGTAAGATTTTGGGTATCTATATTCTCAATGTCTCCTACTCATAGGGGATTCCACATTAGTTCAAATGACTATCTAAATCAGTTGTGAGGGAACCTAAGTTTGAGTTTCTACATTCTTAATCCTTCTTTTAAGTCTAAGGGAAACTCACCTAAGTTCAATTTTCTAATTTCAAACATCCTAACTTGAGACATTTAAAGTTCATATAAGATCATTTTCCAAGGCCAAATTTGTCCAAACTATGCTCTGATACCAACTTGAAACACCCCCGACTTTTCAGGACCCGAGTATACAACTCGTTTTTTGAAAACCCGAGTGTTAACCTTAAAGGATGGTCAAATTTAATTATATATTTTTTTTGTTCGACTATCAGAGTAAGCAGATGAGCGTAGAATTGATAAATAAGCATAAAAGGAAAATTTTTAATTTCATTTAGAATATACAAGAGGTTGCCCATAATGACTTATACAAACCAATGCCTTTGAATTTAATAAGTACAAGATTTACAAGATTTAATACATGAAGAATAGCAGAAAGCATATAAATATAAGCCGTAAGATCACGCAGCTCCTCTAGGCAAATACGACCATTCATCCCTGGCAATCATACCATGCTCCTCATCAAATCTGAACATGTATATCACTAAAGCTACTTGTATTACCTATATGGTTGTATATTTGATGGATGAGTGGCTAACTTAGTGTGAATTTTCCTCAAGATTACACACCACCGCATTAGGTAAGAAATAGTATAAAACATCCATACAATCAAAACAAAGTAAATGCAGTCTTATTAGATGCATGGATACATGAATACAATCAACGACCCAGGTAAAACATCCAGACGGTCGATGCCCTGGGTAAAACATCCGGATGGGTATTGGGATCTTCACCCAAGAATGTGATTGGTCATCAGCGCAACACTCAACGTAATCGCATGGGCATGAAGATCCAAGTCATCATCATAAATCGAATGACTGGTCATCAGCACAACACTCAGCGTAATCGCATGGGCATAATAATCTAAGTCATTGTAAATATGTCATATATGCATTATTAGCGAAGTTATTATTAGCCCATTTACAAGTAGTGTTGAGGGTCAAATATTACATATTAGACCCCAGTTATTACCTGATTTTATAAACATAGTACCGTTTAACGGCCCAATTTAATCGTGTTTGGGATGCAAGGTGTATCTACAAGTTTGAATTGAAAAAGATGTTAAATGCATGGAATTGACGCTTCAGAATCCCCAAGGCAAGGGACGGACTCTAGGGGACTGAGATCGAAGAAAGTACACGCCAGAAATATGAGAAAATCAGGCTATTCACGTTACATGAGCCTAAAAAGCGTCCAAAATGCATGATCACAAGGTTCTCACCATCCGTTTGGCTCAAGACTTCATATATGGGCCGAGGATCATAAATTAACCGTGCACGTCGAATGCCAGTCATTGGATCCTTGTGGAAGTGGCCCAACGAGCAGATTAGCCCATAAATCATCAATCTGGGGCTCACTTGATCTCTGGATATGCCTCATCCTTGGTATCAACACCTTAAATTATATGGAGAATCAAATAGATGGAGGAGATTTTGTACATACATCATGATGGACCCCACATGTGCAATGCATGTGCATAGTGTGAACGTGCACCAGTTGTGCACCCATGCACTCATAGTCGGTCAGCAGGCACTAACCGACAAAAATTCAAGAATTTCCAAAACGGGCAGCGTCTTTACGTTGTCCGTCCGTTTTTGTGTAGTAGGGCCCACCCATCTCACATTTCACTGATCGGGTCCGTCCATTGTATCTCTAGGGTAGGTGTGACCCTCACCTAGGTGGCCTTTTGGTCCCATACATGTGTACGCACGTAAATCATCGAAAAACGTAAGACGGACGGTGAGTTGGTTTGATACAGTGGACCGTACCAAAACGCGGCCAAAACCACTCTTTTCCAACTGTAATTGCACCAAGAATCCAATGAATGGGGTGAATTTGTCTGAAAATATCTTTGTGGAGCCCACCGACCTTCGCAGCGCAAGAACGCCCACAAAGGACGTGCGTCTGTAAAAACTGACCATAGTGGGCCACTGCGCGATCAAGGGGGTGATCGGATCGATGATCTAAACCATCCAAAAGGTGGAAAAGGGGGTATTTACCCTTCCTATGGAGGAAAAATGAGTGGAGTACATGAATCCTTCCCCGAAAGCCACTCCAAACGCGAACACCTCCGCGGTTTCTATTGTACACAATGCTTAAGAGCAATGCACGTTCTCTTGCTGCATGAACCGACTCCAGCCACCGCCTGCAACACCTATAAAGGAGAAGAGAAGAGGAGGAGAGGGGCATCCAAGCTTGGACATGTAAGGCGTCCGTGGAGGCAAGGTGGAAACGACCAAGAGTTTCTTCCTCTTTCTTCTAGTCTTTTTCTTCCTTTTCCTTTTATTTTTTTTAGCCTAATCATGTCTATGACAGGCTAAACCTCTTAGCTAGCGCTAAGAGGTGAAGCTTGTAGCGTGATGGGGAGACTTCTTGTTTGAATCTTTTGTTTATATTGAACTGATTTTGAATTTAGTTTAATTATGGGGAATGTTTTTAATTTTTAATGGTCTGTTGTAACTAAAATTACAATGGGTCTGCGATAGCTTTGAGCATGTTCCTTTCCTTTTTATGTTTATGACGTCAGGAAGCCCTGTTGTTCACCATCGTATCATGGGCATGGTCGAATGATGGTACCCTTTCTAACCTTCATATATTATTGATTGGTTGGTAATTAGTTTAATTTTGTTGTTTACTTTGTCTCCTGGGCATGGTTTGGTGATGGAATCCATTCTAATTCATACACCTTTCATCTCTTGAAAACTATATCAAAGGAAATTCAGTCTTGATTTTCATGGTTATATTTTTCAACTAGATGAAGATGAGACTCTAAGTCCAGTTGAGTTCTTGACACAGGCATAAGATCTCCCTGATCTCTACAAGTGGATCCTCTAAATCCCTAGTTTTCTTTTCCTGAATTCCTCAAGTTTTAGATAATTATTTCACAATTATTCCTCAATTTACAATCAATTTAGATTTCATCTTAATCTAGTTCTAATTCTACCTAGTTTCAGATAATGTACAAGTTCCAGTCCCTTAGGATTCGACCTGGGTCTCACCAAGTTTATTACTACATCACAACCCTACACTTGGGGAGTGAACAAGCAGTCAATTTAGATAAGCTCAAAGGTCACTACGGGGAGCACATGGCCCAGCGTAGGCCTGGCTCGGCCCAACGAGTGCAAGGGCTGCACTCAGCCCCACTGTCTTCTTCTCTCACATTTTTCTTTCCTTAGATGCTTCTTCTTTCTCCTCCTTCCTAATTTCTCTTACTCTTTACCCTAGGTGAACCAGACCCAACCATAAGCGAGTCGAGCTCAAGTTGCAAGTGGAGCAGTAACCACACAGCAACCGCATCTTCTTCCTTTGTTTTTCCTTTTTCTTTTCTTTCCCTTTCCTTTCCTTCTCTACCTTCCTCCACATTTCTCTCTGTTTTTCCCTGTTGCAGAGTCCAGCCATCTTCGGACTCAACATACGGGCCAAACATGCCCAGAAACGCGTCAGTGGCGGTGGAGAAGAAGACTGCCATTAATGGGGTTTCCTCCCACAAGATACCTCCCTTCGAATTGGCTATTGTGGACGGTTTGGTTAAGCTCCAGTGAGCTTACCGACATGTGGTTTTGAAGTTTGGGGGAGGTTTAGGTGATGGGTTCGCTAGAGGAAGAAACGATGATTTTTCTTGGACGGCTGCGAGAATGGAGGGCGAGATGTTGCTGCTCGATACACCCCATTTTATTCACTAACCCTAACATTCCAAAGCCGTCAGGTTGATGACAAATAGAACAGATTTGTTCTGGTTGAAACCGCCTTTATATACCATGGATAGGAAAAACCAGTCGTGGTTTTGTTTGCAAGCCCTAAATCACTAGCATCGGATGGCTAAGAGCCTCCTAAATGGACAGCCAGGATCGATTAAAGACCCCTCACATGGATCGTGACAACTGGCCTGCGAGAGTGATTTCCATTTTCGGAAAGCTTGGTCGCACACAGCTCTACTTCGCTAACGTTTGTGTGCACGAATGGTTGCATGGATACATATGGAAGGCGTGGTTTTGGTCAGACCCTCGTTCCGCATAAGATGGACGGATCAGATTGGTCTTCCAATCACAGGTGGTAGGCCACCGATCAAAACAGGGGGAGCCTGTTCGTCCGCTGTCTCAAACTGACGAGAGAGAGAGAGAGAGAGAGAGAGAGAGAGAGAGAGAGAACCTCTCTTTTTATGGAAATGGCGGGTCAGCCCGCTTTGACCGATTTGCCCGGACTGGTGCACAGTGAGTGCACCATTCCTAATGCACAAGCAACACATGTATGAAACCCACCGTGATGTTTATGGGAAATCCACTCTGTCCATTTGGTTCTAGGAGGTCTAAATGGGTCCCCTAACTAAAGATTAAGCATGTCCAAGGTCTAGGTGGGTCGTACAAGCTGATTCCTAGCCCTAACGGTGACTTCTCATTAATCTAACAGGTGGATCATCCCGACATTGAACGTCAACGGTTAAAAGGTCCCAATGGGTCATTTGTAAGGCTTTCATCGTATGTTACTAACCAATACGAATATTAATATAATTTTTATTATTTTGTGTATCACTTATAATTACAATGTTTAAAATCTCATATACATATGTAAATAAAATTGTAAATATTATCATACTACTATATTCATGCTATTGATCACACATTTATTAATGTATAATTCCTAATATACAATATCATATTACCCATATGTATGAATTGAAAATCGTACCATATCTCATTTAAAATCGCGTTGTTAAATAGTATACCATCTTAAAATATCTAATAATTTTTGTATACATGATTAACACTACATTAATATTTATAATTCAATTATATATTGTAAAATTATTATCCAACATGTTTAGTTAATGTAATATTATTTTCATAATATTTTATATACATATGTATTACTCTATTGCAATGCATTTTCATACATCATTTATTTGGTAAATAAATTATCAAAATACACCTATAATCTTTTGATCTATGTTTATGTAAATTTTATAATATAATAAATAGATAAGATAATATACTTAATATATTTAATTTGACCACTGGGTGGTTTGACATGTGGATAGGGATCACCTTCAATGGTTAGATTTAAACTAGCTTGCACGTGAATGTTCACTAAGCTAGGTTTGCATCCTACTAAGTCAGTTTATATAGCAACACTCTGAGTACGGGAAAGTACGGGGTGTTACATTAATGTTTCAAAATCATGATGACTTAGATAACACAATTAGGATTTGAGCACTATATCAGCCTAATCGGAAAATAAAACAGTTTAAATATTTTAATAAGTGACATAAAATATTAGAAAATCATGGATTTGCACCATCGATATATATTTTCAAGCGTCAGTGCTTTTAAGAATTCAATATCAATGAGATAATGAAAATCAAAGAAATATAACAGGTTGAGAACCTCTCCTATCTATGAAATCTGATTGATCTAGGGTAAGCCTATCCATCAATGTGAATCTCATATGATGGAAACATATGGATCTCACAAGAGGATAAAAAATAAAACCTAAATAATAGATAACATGCATACACCATTCTTCTCATCATTAAAACAATCAATCATCATAATCTTAAAGAATTATTAAACTCATGTGCTTCCCTTCTAGCTTGGGCTAGAAGGAACCTAGAAAAACATAATTAAAATAAGAAAGGAAAAAATAATAAGAAGAAATAAACAAATGCAAATAGAAAAGATCGAAAATAAAAACTTATAAAACTCTAATAAAATTTAAAACTCTTTAAAAATCCTAAATTTTGTTTTGAGATGCCTTAAATGATGCTTAGGAATGCCCTAGGAAGCCCTATTTATAAGTATGAAACTCCAATTTTCTTACAAAGTTGAAAAACCCTAGAAACCGCCTCGAATATATGCAGTTTTTCAAAATAGACTTATCGCTGCACAGTTTGTTTAAAATAGATTTTCTGCTGCGCAGTTTTCCACAATAGACCTCATAGTTTCAGAATACAGTTTTTCAGGACGATTTCAGGATTCTTTACTTCAAATCTTCGATTTTCTTCATTCTTCACTTGGTTTTCTTGGATCTTTGGTATATGAATTTTTCAATCTTGGTCTCCTAAGATCCATCCCTTGCCTTGGTGATTCTCGAGCATCGAATTCATGCTTTTTAGCACCCTTTTTCAATCCAAGTTCTTAAATTTACCTTGCAACACATACATGAGTAAAATATAACATTAAGCTGATTCATGTTCATAAAAAATAAGGTACGATTTTCAAAAGCATCCAAGTTTATACATGTCACGCCCCAAACTCAGAAACCGGGCTCACAGAATTCCCGATCGCCGAATCCGGCGCCGACAGCCTCCGTAGAACCCCATTCTCAGCTCCTAGCTCCCATTCGCCAGGTTCCGATCCTGGGATGCTACGAGGAGGATTTTCAATGTCAGTTTGATTCGTAATAAGCATAACCAAAAGCATAACCCACAAACAACAACCAAGAACTCCATTACATTTCCACTATGATAAAAAAACTTTACAAGTACAATGAGCATAAAGGGAAATACAATGGTAAAGAACAAAAACTCCAAAATGCTCTGCAACGTGCTCCTGTCTCAATGCTGCTGCGAACCAACGTCACCTGCACGCAACGGTCGTGCATAAGCTTACAGAAAGCTTAGAGGGTGGTGAAAGTGTGTGCACAAGGTCGAATATGAACATGCAATGTCAGAGTAATGCAGAATATGCGGATGGAACCATAATATCATGAGCCGTACCAAGGCTTATGCGATGCAAGACATGAATGGTATCGTCCATCCCAAGGCTATGCAATGTACAATGCAACTCAAGCATACAGATCCTCATCTATGTCCACACATCAATACAGCTCAAAGTATGGAATATCACCGGGGTCTAGTACACTCTAAACCAGATTGCCGCCACATCGCACGCAATAAGGTAAGTGGAAGAGACCTCACTATCCGTCTGCCAATATCGGGCGCGACTCGTCGATAGCGGACCCATTCCTCGAGCTGGTCAAACTCAGCCTAGTATTGCCCCCTACACTCGGGCGGGTAAGGCCGTATCCCCTTCCAACCGACCACGACACAGTGGAGAGCGTAACCGTCTGGTAATCGGCACTCAACGCTCATCTACCCACTCGGTCTAGACGTTGGAGCAACCTCTTGGTACCATAAGGGTTTAGGGACTTTCACCCAAGGATATCTATAGTACCCCATGTAGATCAAGATTTTCGGTATCCAATCCTGCCAACCACGATGCGTCTGTGGAGGCTACGGTCCTGATGTCGCTAGGGCGTACAATAACCATGTCACACAAATGCGGAATGCATGAATCACGCTATCCAGTCATGCAACCAATCCTGCGCATACCGTGCGCTCATGTAGGGCAACACCGCCTAACCGGGAGCCCATAAACAACCTGTCCTAAGGTAAATGCTATGATCAGACAATTCTCACGTCAAGCATACATATGATGCGTATGATCATGGGTCATGAAACTATATTAAACATGTTACAATAAAATGAATTATCTTACAATGCAGATGGGCCTGGACGGTCTATTCATGATAAGTACGGCTCAGTAATGGGCCCTAAGGAGAGTCGTAATGTGGACATCCAACCAGCATTACACTCGCAATGTGGACGTCAAACCAACATTGCTTCCTAGGCACGATCTTTGTAAACGTCAGTACTTAGTCTCTAATGGATTTACACATTGCAATGGACCGTAGGTTGTCCCCATTGGACCTTACATATATATATCAAATGGGCCATATCCTATGGGCCTTTTATTCATCAGATGGGCCACATAAATGGGTCACATCGATGGGTCTTATGTGCATTGCAATGGGTTAAACCCGTGGGCCTTGGATTGCATCAAATGAGCTTAGTCTCATGAGTCTAATATATGACCAATGGGCCACACCAATTGGGCCCCCACATGTACATAAAAAGAGATTCAACCCATAGGCCTAACATGAGTCAAATGGGCCTAAACCCCTAGGCCTTAATCAAATAAAATGAGCCTAACTCATGGGTCTCAAATAAATCCAGTGGGCCTAATCCCATGGACTTGCAACACATCAAATGGGCTAAGTTCTTAGGCCTAAAATGAATCCAATGGGCCTAGCCCATAAGCATTTCATAAACCAAATGGGCCTAGCCCATAGGCCTTTTGAAATTCGAATGGTCCTAGCCCATAGGCCTTCTATGAGTCAGATGGGCCTAAATCCCTAGGCCTTACATATATATCAAATGAGCCCAATTTCATGGGCCTTGGAATACATCAAATGGGCCTAACCCATGCATAGGTCGCCCACCCAATCCACACTCATGCCAAAGATGGTCTAACCAAGAGGATGGGCGGTTTGGATTCATCACACTAAACAAGGTGGGTCCCAAAAGAGATGGACAGTGGAGAGGGTACCCACGCATAACAGCGGGTTTCACCGTCCACAGTTGTGGACGGTGAAAATATAACACAAAAATTATGGTGAGTGCCACCGTCACACACACATCACTGTGGGTCCCATGTGGGGCCCACCCAGTGATGTTTAAATGCCATCCGACCTGTTCATAAGGTCGCTCGGACCTGGATGAAGGGGAAACATAAATTTCAGCTTGATCCAAAACTTCTGTGGGTCCCAGAAATTTTTCAACGGTAGAATTTAATTCACACTGTTTTACGTGGTGTGGGCCACCTGAGTTTTGGATCTGACTCATTTTTGGAGGGGGGCCCACCACTGGGGTGGCCCACCTCATAAATAGGTCGGATGACAAATAAACATTATGGTGGGGCCCACACACAGGGCCGTGGGCCCCCTTACGTCCGTCCGTCCAGCGTGCGCAGGCAGCGCCTGCTGCCTTCAAAAGGTGGCAGCGCTGCTGCCACCCTTCCTTTAGATTTTTTTATTTCTTTTTTTTTTTTTAAAAAAAAAGGGTGGGGCCCACTGATGGGAAATCCACTCCGCCCCCTTGATTCTAGGGCCCAAACAGGCCACACCAACCTCATATCTGGCACTGATTTGAAGTGTAGAACCCACAAAATGGGCGTTACTAGGCTTGGAAGTGTAAAAGTATCATTTTCTCTGGTACGGCCCGCCTGATCATTGGATTGAGATCATTCCTTGGCTCAACGCCTAAAATATCCTAGGAAAAGTGGTGGATGGCGTGGATTTAACATAAACATCAGGGTGGGGCCCATACGAGGGGACCACCCCCAAACACTTCTTTTCCCTTTTTTTTTTTCTACTTCCCTTTTCAACGTCCAGCGTCCCTGACGCTGGACGGTTCCTTTTACATTTTTATATATATTTTTTTTATAGGTGGGCCCTGATGAAGTGGGCCACCACATGATGGGCGGCATGGGGATAATGTCTAAGGTGGGCCCCGCTTGAATAAAATAAATACATCAAGATGTGATCCATTCAAGTGGGCCACACCATCCTATTACAATAAAATAAAATAAAATAAAATAAAAGAGAGAGAGAGAGACATGGAGAGTGGGACACGG
The DNA here is from genome assembly GCA_037074715.1 of Magnolia kwangsiensis. Lineage (NCBI taxonomy): Eukaryota > Viridiplantae > Streptophyta > Magnoliopsida > Magnoliales > Magnoliaceae > Magnolia > Magnolia kwangsiensis. Next base: position 125,229,771 of record CM073577.1, on the reverse strand, counting down.
CTTGTGATGGAGGGACCCCGTCATTATGGGCCCTCCCATACATGAAATCATACATCAATGGGTCATTTTGCACATATGACCATCAAAACTAAAGATCAACGGTGGAGATCCTTTTCCCACCAATATGGATGGTCTAGATGACCTTTCTAGAGAAAGTAAACATCATGATGGGGTCCATGGAGAATGGCCCCATCATGGAATGATCATGATGATCCAAGTGGTCCATCGGCCACGTATTAGGGTCCCAAGTGAGATCCACACCATTGATCGGTGAGACTCACTTGGTCCACCATAAAAATAAATAAATCTACCCTATATAGGCACCCACCGTCCGATCTTCTCGCTCCTAGGGGTTCCTTGGCACCTTGTCTTCAACTTCAATGGCTAAGATGAAGAATGGAGGGTTGAGATGGGAGATTTTGGGGTAGGAAGGTAGGCCACTTAGAGCTTAGGGACTTTGGAGAAATTCCATACGTATGGAGCCCTTGGAATTGTTGTTGCTTGGAAATTTTGGAATGAGAAAGAGAGAAAGAGAGAGAGTGATGTAAAGGGAGAGAGAGAGTGATGGATGGATGGGTGAGTGATGTTTGTGTAAGAAATCTTGGACTTTTGTGGCTTTTGTGTAAGAGAGGTATGGGATGTGAAGACTTTTGTGGTCTTTTGTGTAAGAGAGGTATGGGTTAGGAAGACTTTTGTGGTTGCTTGGGAAAAGGGATGGAAGTGATGTGTACTTGACATGTGATGGCTTGATGGGTGATTGATTGATGGGATTGATGTGATTGATGTGACACATCGTTGAGATTCCCTTGGTTTTCGCAACGCGCGGCGTTTTCTCGCACCGAACGTTGGCCCATATCTCTTGATCAGGGTATCGCCTCGGCGCGTGAGTCGCGGTATCGGAACCGCGGCGACGGTGCGGTCGCTATGGTATTGGTCTCGGGTTGAGTTGACTCGGGTTGTCGGCACATGAATCCGGGTCGCGCGTCGATATCGGTTAAGGGTCGAAAGTTGCCGGAATTCGACCGGTAAGACCGCGGAAGTGTACGGAAAGGTACGGACCAAGATACGGGTCTTACAATACATTATTAACACCTGATTTTCTCAAATACAAGTACGAACTCTGGCCGTGAAAATTTGGGATGTTCATTTTATAAAATATAAAATCATCCATAAAACACCCATTTAATCACCTAGCCATTTTATCAAGCATATGATCCTCTATAGAATAATATATTCGCTAGAGCATTTAATCAAACATGCATGCATCAACAAATCAACACATCCAATCGAGCATTCAACCAAACATGTGAGCATCATTAGAATTGCAAATTTATTCACTTAGGCATTTTATTAAACATATGGGCATCCATAACCAAGTAATAACACATGTTACAATCAAATTGAAATTTAAATTTGTTAGCACGCACCAACTTATCTATAAACAATAAAATCATTAAATGAAACCCTCAAGGGTCGATAATTGGAAACTTAGTCATAATGGTCCGCACCTTGTTACGATTCGCCCGACTCACGGTGCTCGTAAGGTTAGGGTGTTAGGGAAAGATCATCGAAATGCCTAAACAAACATACAAGCTTGTGAGATTAAGGATAAACTGTCACACCCCAAACTCAGAAATCGGATTCACAGGAATCCCTATTGTCAAACCTGGTATCGACAGCTTCCATAGTTCCCCATTCTGAGCTCCCAGCGTCTATACGCCAGGTTCCGATCCTGGGATCCTATAAGGAGGATTTTTCATCGTACATTTTTTTATAAGAAGCATAACCACAAGTATACCCAAATCATAAAGGCAACATTATCATCACATATCCACTAATATAATCATTTGAATACAATGCTGAAAGGTAAATACATATATCGAAATCAAATCTCCAAAAGTCTGCTGCACGCTCCAAGTTGAACGCTTCTGCAACCTAACGCCACCTGCACGCATCTATCGTGCATAAGCTTATATAAAGTTAAAGGGTGGTGAAAGTGTGTGCACAAGATAAGTGCCAAGTAAGAAATATTAGAGTAATCAGAGTAAGTGAAAATATTGATAAATCCATAATCATACAATATCAGAATACCGGCAAGATCATAAATCATACAATATCAGAGTAATGCGAAAACATGTTGATAGGACCATAAATACCACGAGACTTATCTAGACTATGCGATGCAAAAATATAATAAAACAATATCATATACTTATTAAACAAGGTAAATCAGTTATACGAATGAGGAGTCATAGAGAACCAAATATCAGATGTCGTATCTAGACCATATGCGGAAACACGGTAACCCAAATTGACATATACAGTGGATGTAATGCAATATGTGGTACAATGGAATGACTATGCTGGAGTGTGAAGTCAGGATGATAGTACGTAGTATCGCAGGCTATGGAGTCTATCACAAGGAACTTCTATCCAAACCAGTCTCATACCTAAATTTGGATAGTCAGACTCAATGTGGCAAACTCTTGATCTCAGGTTAGTCGCGCGCCCAACCGAAATCCTTGTCATTGTGAAGGTACACGTAACAAATCGTTGCGCACCACCAGTCCGAGTGGATAGTGAATGAATGAGTGTGCAACTCCTGCTCAATAAGTCCACGTATCAGTACGGTTCCTCTCTGGAATCATCACCGGGGTCTAGTACACTCAACACCACTTGCCGCCCCATCAAGCACACAACTCGGTAAGTAGAAGAGACCTCACTATCCGCCTGGCTAGTAGTCTGTCGATACCTACCCGGCTCGTCGATAGCGGACCCATTCCTCGAGCTGGTCAAACTCAGCCTAGCTATGCCTACTCCCTCGGGGGGGTAAGGCCTCACCCCCTCCCAACCGACCACAACACAGTGGAAGACGCGGCCTCCTGGTATTCGGCACTAAGGCGCTCATGTATATCCACTCGATCTCGACGTTGGGGTGTCCTCTGGTACCAAGAGGGTTTTAGAGATTTTCACACAGGGCCATCTATGACAGCCCGATGCTCGAACCAAATATTTTCGGTGTCCCATCTGGCCATCCACAATATGCCAGTGGAGGTTACAGTCCTGATGTCGCTAGGGCGTATAGTAATCACAACACACAATGCAAGATGCATGAGTCATACAACTCAATCATGCATAAATCCTACGCATACCATGCGCTCATGTGAGATAACATCCGCCTATCAGGGGGTCCCATACAACCTGCCCAATGACATATGCAGTGGTCAACCAAATCTCATAATAAATATGTAGATGATGCGTATGGGCATGTATCATAATGCTATGCGGTCACATACTCATAGTCGGTATCAATAACTGGCATTGACAATCAACCTCGACAATGTGAACATTTAACCAACATTGCCCCCAAGGAATGGCCCATATAGAGCCTAGCATACAGTGGACTCATGGCCTCACACCAGGGCTAAATATACAACACCATGGGCCTCACTCAAGAGCTTAATACACATCATGATAGGCTTCACTCATGGGCCACATATACATCAAGTGGGTCGCATCTCACAGGTCTAATATGCATCGCAATGAGCTGCTTCCAAGGGCCTAATATACATCAAGTCGGGCCTCATCATATGGGCCAGAAATATATCACAATAGGTCATGTCCCATGGGCCTCGAATACATCACAATGGGCCTGGCAATCGGAATTGGCCTATACCATCAGCCTTGACAATCGGAATCGACAAATCGGTCAAGTCAATCGAAATCGGTAATTGGCCACGATAATCGAAGTCTGCAAATCGGTCATGACAATCGGAAATCGATCACGATAATCGGCCTCGATCCCTAATTGGCAATTGGCCACGACAATCGGAATCGATCGATAACCGAAATCGACAAATCAGTCGCGTCAATCGAAATCGACAATCGGTCACGACAATCGGCACCGATACTCAGCATCAATAATCAGCACTGATAATAAGGGTCGATAATCGACGTCAACCTCGATAATTAGCACCGATAATCAGCATTGATAATAGGCACTGATAATCAGTGTCGATAATCGGCACCGATAATCATTAGATAAACAAAGTGGGGTCCATAGATGATCAATCGATCAACCATAGTATAAATATTGACACTCGACAGTGGTTATATCAAATCCAATAGCACGGAGCCATCTGTCTATAGCGAATGGGGCCCACTTATTTGGGTTATCCCACTAAGGGAATGATGAGAATGGGCCTACAAGGCCTCAGGGAAGGTCACAATGTAGACATCCAACCATCATTGCCCATCAATGTGGACATCTAACCAACATTGCTCCCAATGAGTGGCCTACATAGGGCCAAACATATAATGGGCCCATTGGCCTTACGTATAATCACGATGGACCTCATTTACGTCATATAGGCCTCGTCATATGGGCCAACATACATCTCATCAGGCCTCGAATATACAACAGGTGGGCCTCGCACCCGGGCCTCAAATATATCATAATGGGCCTCACGCCTGGGCCTCATCACTAGGCCTCATATGTTAAGTGGGCCACTTCACATGGCCGCATTATGTGGGTCGCACCATCAAGCTTCATGTATATCAACTAGGTCGCACCGATGGGTCTCATATATATCAAGTCGGGCCCAACCTCATGTATATTTTAGATCCGACCAATTCATAAATTAACACAGAGATAAATGAAGTGAAAAAAAAATATCAGTTTGGGTGGGAACCACTGTGGTCCTTAGAAAATGGTGGATGTCATGGTCCACTATTTGAATGGTGGGGGTCCAGTTGTACTTTAGATCTGACCCATTCTTTTGCTCATGCCATAAAATGATATCTCAATATGGTTGGACGGTTTGAATACAATACATACATCATGGTGGGCCCCACCACCCAAACATTGGACCATATAGATAAAACAAATACATCATTGTAGGGCCGGCAGAACTAGTTGACAGTGAACAGCAGCGGGACCCACAGAGTTGGACGGTGTGGATCATATCCACACGTGCAGCGGGTCCCACATTCCTAGCTGATGCTAAAAGAGCAGGTATATGGCTGTTGCACGTGCATCCTTGCTGCATAAGAAGGGCAGAGGTGGGTCCCACGTAGGGCCCACCACACCATTATATTTATAATATATATATATATATATATATATATATATATAATTTAATATTAAATTAATAAAACCTTAATGTCCAGGCTCTGGACGGCATTGGACAATGCGTCAGTGTGGTCCCCACACGTGAACCACCAATGGAGGGACGGTTTGGATCTAACCATCATATCACAGAAGGGGGGCTCCACCTGCCCACTGACGTCAGCAGCAACAGCTGCTGCCGTTGCAAGAAGGGGAAGGGTGCACGGCGTGATAAAACATAGGTCATGGTGGGGACCCACCGTTTTCAAATGGACGAACGGTCAGGATGTAAAATGTACATCACGGTGGCCCCGGAATTTCTACTGTCCACGGTAGTTCCCTGCTGCAACGGCCCCATCTTCCAGATGGACGGTGGGATGAAGCACATACCAAGGTGGGACCCTAAAGCTGGTGGCATCAGTACTAGCGTTCAGCAGGTGATGGATGGTGGGATACAAATCATACTTCACGGTGGGTACCCACGGACCTTGCTGACGACAAATGGCAGATGGGTCCCACCATCTGGCAGATGGATGATGGGGATTTAAAGTTGATGGACGGTGTATATATCATACACAATACACGTTTAGACCCACCGTCCCGGCCCATGGACGGTGGGGATAAGCAACCCATTAATCAAGGTGGGTCCCTCATTGCTGGGTGACGTACACCAGCTAATCTCCTGTCCAAAGAGGTGGGTCCCACATGGGGCCACACGTGCAGATCCATGCCAATATATTATATTACATATAATATTATATTATATCATTATCATATTATAATATAATAATAATATATATAACATATTACACATGACACCCAACCAGCGTCCAGTCACCGTTTAGCAAACTGGACGGTGCTGGATGATGCACATGCGTCATGGTGGGTCCCACAAGGAAGTGGCCCACCTCTCCAAATATATAGGTATAAAATATGTATAGTATAATATAATATTATATCATATTATAATATTATAATATAATATAATATATAGATAATATATACATATATACATATATATGATATATATAATGTCCATCCAGTGTCCAGCCACCGTCCAGCAAACTGGACGGTGCTGGATGAAGCACATTCATCATGGTGGTCCCATGTAGTGGGCCATGGGATTTCGATTAAGGTAATATTTGTCTTACCCTCTCATCCTGGCCAATGTGACCGTCCGGTCATGTAGGCCCCAACCAAGATCAAGGTGGCCCATTCGTTGGACATCATGGATAAAATACACACATTATAGGTGGACCACTAATCATAGAGAAAGAAAAAGAGGGAGAGGAAGAGGAAAGGAGAGAGATTGGCGATGACGAAGGGACTATGGGCCCCTCTTGGATACAAGCATACATTAAGGTGGGTCCCACCATAAGTGGGCCCTTTCATCACAAAAGATAAAGAAATGGAGATCCAAGATCACTCACCGTTCCTTCTTGCTCCCTAAGCTTCCTTTGCTCCTTAGCTTCAATCCTATCGGAAGAGATGGGGTTTGGATGGTTGAGATGGAAGATGGGATGGTAGGAAGGGTGGGCCACACTTGTTGCTTGAGAGAGCTTGGAGGGGCTTGGACGTATGAAATTTTTTGGGTTGCTTGGGAGGTGAGTTTGAAAATGAGAGAGTGATGGTTGTAAAGAGAGAAAGTGAGAGATAGGTGATGGATGTGGTAATGATGGATGGATGTGTAAGAGACTTTTTGACTTTTGTGATAGATGGTGTAAGAAAAGTATGGGCTTGTGTAAGAAACTTTTGACTTTAAGAGTTGCTTGGAGAAGGGTGAAAGGTGATGTGTACTTGATATGTGATATGATGGGATTGATTGATTGATGTGATAAGTCGAGAGATTCTCTTGAATTTTGCAACGCGCAGCGTTTTCCTCGAACTGAACGCGGGCCCACATCTCCTGGCCAAGGTATTGCCTCAGCGCGCGAGTCGGGGCATCGGAACCGTGGCGACGGCGCGATAGCTATGGTACAAGTCTTGGGTTGAGTCGACTCAGATTAACGGTATGTGAATCAGGGTCGCACACAAATACCGGTTAAGGGTCGAAGGTTGTTGAAATTCGACCGGAAAGACCGCGAAAGTTGACAGAACAGTACGGACTAAGATACGGGCCTTACATAAACAACTATTGAACCCTAAATTACAAGTGCGATTCAATACTTACATCTAGTCGTTACGGGGAAAGCTTCGATGACGGCTCCAGTTACAACGAGACGATTATAAAGGGGATAAAGGGTGGAAGTGCACCAACATTACACCCCAAGCGCTCTCTCTCTCTCTCTCTATCTCTCTCTTCCTTTCTTCTTTCTCTTCTTTCTTTCTTCCTTTTTCTCTTGCTCTAGTCATGAAATTCGTATGAGATGACGGGGTGCCCAAGCAAGGGCCTTATATAGTACCAAAATTGGTAAAAATAGTCCTAAGGGCTAGGTTTTTATTATACTAGACATATGGGAGAGTGTTTCTAACCTCTAGGGCCCATTATAGGGTGTATATGTCGATATACATAGTAAGATAGTTAACCCTAGTGATGATATACATATGGATATGATCAATCCATCATTTGGATTCGTCGATCGAGGGGTATGATCAGAAGTCTTTTTGACGGTCACCGATGGTCGATCGGGGCAGCGGCTATACGGATATGTGTGGGGAAATATCTTTAATCAATACCTCAACTTTAACCATGAATCGACAGTTCAAAAGATACAACTTTATGAAAGAACAAAGTGGCTAGTTTCACTTAAGTTTCATATTTCAACATAGGGGATTTGCGTGTTTGAAGCACCTAGATTTCGGCCCAAGTTGAGTAATTTTGGACACTATCTTGATTTACCACCTGCGATAAGCATCAAGCCCAGTGGGATGGACATTATTCTATAGTTTCGGATCTAATAGGCCACCAACGAGCGCTTTAGAGCTTATTCAAATAATTGAGACATTTTTTGAATGAATTAGATAGTGCAATTTCTCGTGCGCAATGATTAGGGTTTGGATTAGCTAAGTTCATAGTGTGGCTTATTCGTAACTAGTGAAAATGACGATTCAATTATAATACTCTAAATCATCAGTTCTTAGGCTAAAAGGATACTGGGTCAGTTTGGTTTGTTAATTAAGATCCAACCCCTAACTGTCTCGAGTTTAGGTGAGTCTTTATTTAGCTGTGATTTTCTTAATTAGTTAGTGATAATTCGGATAGATTTGGGCCCCCATGTGAACAAATCATGTGGCTAAACTCGGTGTTTAAGTGGTCGGCTGGATTAGTTGGCTTCTGACAGTCAATTAATCGAATTTGTGCAGTTCTTGTTCTTTATTGGTACCGCTCACGTATAAGCTAACACCAGTCAGTACGTGACAATATAAGTTAATTATAATTAAAATTTTCAAGGATTTTTGCAAATCCAAAATAGCAAAAATATAGGACGTTACAATTTTAGATTGTTACTTACTTTATATATATTTATTTTAGAGTATATTTCACTGTTCAGTTTAGTTTTATGATTGTTCAGATATCAAGTTAAACGTATAATAATTTATCCTTTTGCAAAGCATAAGTGACACCTACAATTTCGGAGATCAAGTTCATACTCGACTCTTGAAATTCGGAGTGTTACAGTGTCTGTATGACCTAATCAACTGTTTAGATTGAAAATAAACATTACAATAGGCCCTATAAAGTGGTGTGGTGTAGTCCACTTGAGATTGAATCTATTTCAATTTTGGGCTCATTCCTTTACCTTAAAATGATTTAGAAAAATAGATGGATGGCATGGATAAAATACATATCATGGTGAGGTCCAATGAGCATAGACCTCTCTACTGATAGTGTCCTCATCCAGTCCACGTTCTGACAAATGATCCTAAATAAATTTAAAATGGGTATTGATCATGTCTAATATGATTTATTACACATCCTGTCCAGTAACGACGTGTTATCATTTGGAAAAAGAAAAAAGCAAAAAAAAACGTAATGTGCATATATTAGATATGGGGCTTATATTGAGTTGTTATTTTATATTAAAAAGCTTTACTTTTTATCATGTACCCCCACACTTTGCATAATTATTTATTACTTTTACATTGGAAGCATGTCATCAAAGTATACGCTATTTTTCATTGGAGGCAATCCACATTCCTTAAAAATTACACATCGTGCATGCAAGTAAATCAATTTACACGCCACTGTCTATCTCTGCCATAAACAAATATCACACTTATTTAATTATTTAAGTATTGGTGGACATTTATCCAACGGTTAAAAATAAAAAAATTTATTGGCCAGATTTTAATAAACAAGTGTCTACCAATCAAAGGATAGGATTAGTCAAACAATAGGATTTTAGGCAGTGGACTTAGTAATGGTCAGTTTTCACTCTTTAGTTGGTTTAATTTGACTTATTGTATGCCACATGTACAATTAATGAGTGACGCGTATCAAGTGTTGTACATTACCAGTGCATCATATAACTCTAGGTATATTATAATGCTCCTACTTGCGCTCATACGTGTTGTGAAAGAAACTTATTCCACGTAGGATTGGAATTATCTTAATGGGCCATTTTGAGGGCATGTAGTTGATATATCCACTATTTATTCCATACGAATAGTGATTGATGTAAATTGAAATCATATAAGATCTGAATGTATTTTTAAAATAAAAGGCTTCTGTTGTATTTGGTGTGAATTAGATTCAGGATAATATGTAAAATCCACTCTATGATTTATCAGGTTCGATCCTTCATGTTAAGCTTGAAAGTATAAAAAATTTAAAAAATAAATCTAAATTCATAGTTCAGATGGGCCAGATCAAAATGGAACAATGGAAATGGGATGCCAACCGTTAGTGTTTTTAGTGGGCCATCCTGATGTGTATCTTTCATCAAATCCTTTAATCAGGTGTAACTCACTAGGATGAAGAGAAAATACAAAAATCAACATAATATAAAACACAGTAGGGCACATTGTGTTAGCTTATCCATTTCGTGAGCAAATTTACATTCTACCTATTGATGTGGGCCACATGAGTTTTTTATCAGGCTTATATTCTAAATGTACGGTCTAAAAATGGTTCTGACCTGATGAACGGAGTGGATTTTATATGGTGCATCCCATAGTGCTTGGGTGTTCCATGCACTGCCTAAAACAGGTGTGTGTGGATGGCTCCGGTCCTTGTAGTACTTACTATTTTTTTTATTTTTTTTTGGGTTAGCTTGTTAGTACACCCCCACCGTCAGTTGACACTTTACTGTTAGCCACCACCACAAGGGATCACTTGTAGTACGTATCTAATTTTAGTGTATAAAACCCATGTCAGGCCTACCGCCTAATACTTAAATCTAGTCGTCCATCGCCTTCTCCAACGACCATCATTTCACATTATAATATCTTATACTTTTTACTAATAAAAAAGAAAATAATAATAATAATAATAACAACAAACCTTTAATCCAATAATAATAATAATAACAACAACGAACCTTTAATCCATGTCATCAGGTGTAGGGAAACCTTCCCATGTAGCTAGTTGCATTTGGACATGTGGATAATGTACATCATCAATCCGGACTATCCATTTAACTGAGCCTCTCTTCATGGACTTTGTTGTAAAAAATCATATTGATTGGACCATTAAAACCATCAAATTAATGGCAGAAAAGATCAACCGTAGATCTAGTCAGAGGTGTTTAGAACGATCCAATTGGACTAATTTTTCAGTAGTGGAAGAAAAGTTGAGTGGATTTGATGGATGGTCCAGATAAGTGCTTTATATGGTAGGGGGTCCACATGCAACTGGGTGCGTGTGAAGGTTCCCATGCAAGTGGCCCACCAAATCGTTTCTCTTTTCCGTTGGTTGTTGTTACTTCTAATTTCCTGCCGTGTATGGTTACTCTTCAGTGTCGTATACCACAGCATTTTTCATGTGGGGCCCACAGTAGTGGGTGTATGATTGTGAGATCTTACACGTCCATCAGTGCCGTCCACGCTATAAAATCAGTCCGATCCGATCATCATGTGACCCACCACATGAATACGGAGGGTTGTAGATGGTTGTGATTGTTTTCTATGGTGTGGCTTACCTGGTGATTGGACAGACCTGATTTTCGTGTCATCCAACATCGTGGACAGTATGATTGGTCATCGGAACCGTCTACTAGGTTCATCGAACATTTAATGGGCTAGGATGTGAAAATCAGATTGATTGAATGATCTGATCCATCCATCCATCGAACTTTCTTTTCATATCCATCTGTTTAGCAAGAGATGAATTGGATGGGCAGGATTTTCTGATGAGATTTCCGTTCTTTAGAATCATTAGACAACCATGATGAACCTCTAGAATAGATGTATCAAATTATTGATTAAGACTAAATTTCTACGAATGATCTTGACCGTCAAATTTATAGGCAATGATGGGATGGTTAGGGTTGTCTGATTGTTGTGATTTGTAAATGGCAATCCATGAAATGTGTTGTGGACCTAATGGACCGTCCAGATCTGTCGGTTGGATTCTTGAAGTGTTCCAATAAAACTCTGACCATTATTACATAACTGCTCCTTATGTTTATATTTTATAGCGAGAGGAGACCCGGCTACGAATCTTATGATAAAAGGAATGATTTTTTGGACAGCCTTTTGACATGGTCAAGATTGTCTGATCACTGTGATTTTTGGCATAGGGCCCATTTATGGGAGTTTATGTTGAATGAACGGTTTGGATCATCGTATCCGAAACAGTAAGTATAGAAAGTGAGGTGTCTCCATCTCTTACATTTTGTAATTGAGATATGATCTAGTGGGCTAGGTGTATGGAAACCTTCCCATGCACATAGATGCATTTGGGCCTGGTGGCATCAACATCACCTATCTGGACCGTTCATTAAGTCTAATTCACTCTTCTTCCACCTTCAGTAAAAATCACACCGATCGGATGGCTCTAAACATTCAAAAATGGAGCTATACATTTGAACGATCTTGTCCATCCTTTTTTATTCCGCTGACTAGATGTTTTTCACGATCAGATCAGTTTCATTTTAAACAGGAAGGTTATGAGGAGTGGACCGGACTTAATGTACAGCTCAGATAGGTGGTTCGAATGCAAATGAGTCCAAATCCAACTGGGTGCATGGGAAAACAATCTACTGGCCTACGTGTATGGAAACCCTGATTATAATAATAACAGGTCAGTTCAACCTCCTGACACCACCCCGTGGCTCGTGGTCGGTGCTCTGTGGGCCCCACCATGATGTATATATTTCATCCATTACGTTCATCCATTTTTAAAGATCATTTTAGGGACTTATTCCAAAAATTAGGGTATATAAATCTCAGGTGGACCACACCACATGAAAACAATAGTGATTGAATATACATCATTAAAATCCTCCTAAGGCCCAATGTACTTTTTATTTGATATCCAATCTGTTTATCAGGTCATACAGGCCCAGATGAAGGGGAAAAACAAAAATCATCTCGATCCAAAACTTCTATGGCCCCCAAAATGTTTTTAATGGTTGAAACTCATTCAACACTCTTTCCTGTAATGTGGTCTATTTCAGATTGGGATATACCTAATTTTTGTTCTAATAACGTAAAACGATCTTTAAAAATATATGGACGGCATGGATGAAACACTTACATCATTGTGGGCCCACAGAGCACCGACCATCAGCCATTGGCTGGTGTCTGGGGGCAGTAGCCAATCCGTTCCCCACCGCACCACGACAGAGACGTACGCAGATTGCGTCGTGCCCATGTGCGACTACGGACTTGGTCAGGGAAGGGGCTCTGTGGGGCCCATAGTGATGTATGTATATTATCCACTCCGTCCATCCATTTTTAGAGATTATTTTAAGATATGATCGAAAAACTGATGCTGATCCAAGATTCAAGTGGACCACACAGTGGGGATTGAACCTCCACCATTAAAACTTCTTGGGAGCTGCAGAAGTTTTGATCTAGAAAATATTTGTGTTTGTCCCTTTCATCCAGGTTCATGTGACCTTATAAACAGGTTGGATGTCATATGAACATCACAGTCGGCCCTAGCAAGTTATCAACGGTGGGCCTCACTATTACCCCGATTTCCTATGATGTGGCCCACTTGAGCATCGGATCTTTCCCTTTCTTGAAACATGCTCCAAAATGATATGTCAAAATGAAAGGAAACATACATTATGTTTTTACGCTAAAAATGAGAGGAATATAAATCTCAACTACATCACACCACAGGAGAACAACAGTGATTGGATATCCATCATTTAAATCCTTCTTAAGGCCTGATGTACTGTTTATTTGACATCCAATCCGTTGATTAGGTCATAAAGACACAGATGAAGGGGCAAAAGAAATATTAACTTCATCCAATACTTCTATGGCCTCCAAAAAAATTTTAACGGTCAAAGTTCATTAAACGCTTTTCCCTATAATGTGGTCCACTTGAGACTGGGATATACCTCATTTTTTATGTATTACTATAGATTGATCTATAAAAATAGATGGACGGAATGAATGAAAAGCATACATCATGTTGGGCCCACGGAGCACCGACCACCAGCTACGGGGCTGTTGTCAGGGAGAGTAGGCAATCCGTTCCCAGGAATGAGTCCGTACTAGCAGTGGTAGGACGCATACGCGTCAGACAAGAACGGGCATATGAACAACTATAAAGGGAACTTCAAACCAGTGTGAGTCTCAAGCCATCACCTACTGTTTATGGGGCCTACAGTTTTGACGGTTGAGATCGGCGTGCATAAATTTGGTGGACGGCTTACAGCAATGAGAATTTGAACAGGCAATTGAATGCACGTGTACGAACATGACACACTCGTGTGAGATCGTGAGAGTCATCGGATGAGCCTCACATGAACATTACGTGGCGCAAAAAAATCACAGTGGGCCACAGGCGTACAAATCTCCGAATCGGATTTTTTCCGGCCTCCACCCATCACTAGCCAGAAACGGGCATATCTGTGTGGGGCCCACCGTGATGTATCTGTTTATCTCATAAAGTTAACATGTGGCCCACCTAGTGACCGGACCAGATTGAGCTTGATCAGAGCATCCCGCCGGTGCGCCCCCATCTGATACATGGTCCGGATCTCGCAAGCGTGTGCCACGTAGGCATATGTGTGACTTTCACACGTGAGCATCTCTTTTCTCACTTTCACACGTGAGAATATGATTGTGCAGGCCTGGTTCTCTCTCACGCGTCTACATTTTCACGGTGGATAAAAGAAGGTAGTTACTCGAGAATGTCGGAGACGGACGCAGATTTTGTGGTGAAAAGGTCACCACGCTACAGCGTTGTGTGGATTATCTTTGGGGCCCACCGTGATGTATATGTTTTATCCACACCATCCATACATATTTTCAGATTATTTTATGGCATGTATGTAAAATTTAAGTATATCCGTATATCAAGTGGACCACACCACAGAAACAAAGTGGGGATAATGAAGTCCACGGCTGAAACATTCTGAAGACCCGCATTGATGTTTATTTTCCATCCAACCCGTTGATAAGGTCACACATACCTGGATGATGGGAAAACAAAAATATCACCTTAATCCAAAACTTATGTACCCCCCTAGGAAGCTTTCAACGGTAAGCGTTCAATTCCCACTTTTCCTGTGGTGTGGTCCACTTGACCGTTGGATACGCTTCAATTTTCGGCTCATGAAATAAAATGATGTGTAAAAACGGATGGACTGAGTGGATAAAACGAATACATCATAATGGGTCCCACAGAGAAACCACAGGAGCCCCTAACTGCACAAACCAAGTCTTCCAAGACTCTAAAACTCATCCACGTGTACTTTGGGAATTTGGATGCGGACACAAGAATCGGTGTCTACCAAACTCGTGGAATTTGGGATTTTCGAATACCCAAATCAAGACCGCGACAACAGAAAGCTGTCTACATCTGGATTTCCAGCTGCTCAGACGTAATGAGTAAAGCTAAGTCCAAGCTCTCGCGTGTGCTTTTGAAATGTATTCGCATCACTTGTGGAAAATTAAAATACGTGTGAAAGATCGGATCCTTTCATCTATAAATTAAAATTTTCTAGATCTTATGGTTTCTCCAGAATGATGCTATCATTATGTATGACACACGTGTGAAAATTATAAATTTGATTGGTGTTTATATTCAATGTATGATTTGGTTCACATGATGATAAAATTAGAGTATTTTATGAATATTAGTATCTATAATATGAGGATGAAATGATGAACGGATCTGATCTTTTACACGTGTTCCTATTCTCCCCGTGGTGGCGAGTGGACTGCGTCTCTACAAAGTTAAGGTGTAGTAGAAATATGAGATAGGGACTACCGAGTAAACGGGTATTTCCAGAGAGAAACGGCGGTAGAACTGAACGAGTAAAACGCGGAGCACACGGACTTGTAGCGTGCCTTCACGTACAGGCAATCGATGAGTGGGCCCCACCAGGTAGAGAAAGATTGATACTCTGGTAGAGTATGATCGTTTATATGCATACAAAAGAGCCCTTGTACATGTCATACATATTCATATCAATCCAAACAAGCAAAATTGTGGGACCCATGATCTGATGGTCCTAATTCGATTACATCTTTGGGTGTTGAATTTGGAGTGTTGAATTTTTAATTTGAACCGTCCATTCAATGGGCGCAATTTGGACGGTTTATTTCATCCGCTCTGTCGTGCGACTTTGATTGATGACGGATCCACAGTGGCCCCCGTGCTTTGGACGGTTTGAATGAGGCAGTTGTATGCCACGTGTACAGGATCTATTTGCATGCATATCTATGGTCATGCTCCGCAAGCCTACCAAACAACTCTGGCTATAACAGCTGGGGCCCACTAACTTTCCCCAGTGAGCAGCAAGCAGAGCCGCTCAAGCAATAGCAATACTCTTAATCAAAAGCCGGCGAACCACTTCTTATATATTTAATCATGACCCTTGATAGAGGGACCCACGCGTCTAGGCTCCCTAAGGTGATTCAACCCATACACATGACGTGGCACACTTGTGCAAGATCCGGACCGTTCATCACATTGGTCTCACCTTGTATGTCCCTTCCATAAAAGATAATGCCCATCCACTCGTCATGTGGCTCACACGTGTTCGAAAAGAAAGTTAGGTAATCGAATAGATCCTGGACGTTCATCGGACTTGGCCATTGTGGAACGTTTATTGGACGCAAAATAGGCGTCATTTCGCTTCAATTGTTTGAGGAAAAAAATAGACGGCTAGAAAAAATGGCCAATCGTCCCTGTTCAACCACATTACCCATCTGGCTTCAATTTCGTAAAAATGGGTCCCTCTTTCAGTAATCCAAACCATAGATATGATGGA
This sequence comes from Magnolia kwangsiensis, assembly GCA_037074715.1. Taxonomy (NCBI): domain Eukaryota; kingdom Viridiplantae; phylum Streptophyta; class Magnoliopsida; order Magnoliales; family Magnoliaceae; genus Magnolia; species Magnolia kwangsiensis. Next base: position 125,213,322 of record CM073577.1, on the reverse strand, counting down.
TCCTACTGAGGATGGCCCACGCACCAAAAAACTTCCACATGGAAAGTCAATAAACACACTCTTTATAAAGCCAACAGATCGACGGCTCAAATTCAATAAAAAGGTCAAAAGGTTGTTACATCTAGGATCTTCTGATCTAGGCAATTTTTGTTTTATGAAACATCCATCTTGGGGTCCATGGTATCAACGGTTTGGATCATAAAACCATGTACCCCAATAAGTAGAAACTGAAAGCTAAAGCATACTCTACAAACACTCCGCCGGATAAGAAAAACTTCGATACTCTGGCAAGTGTCATGGATGATACACAGGCTATAAGAGATAACTTGGAAATTGCATACGTATCACACAAGCAAGCCAAATTAAACTATTCAAATTTAGATGTATCATGAACCAAAAATAAGATTATTGGATGATCTAATTATCAGATTGGTAAACATTTATTGGACGGCTAAAAATAAAATAATCCAATGGTCCTATTTCAAACAACAAGTGTACACGAATCAGAGGTTAGATTCTTTCAAACAATCTAGTTATTGCACTGTCCCTTAGCAACAGTGGGTCCCACAGTTTAGTCCGCTCAATTAAAGTTAAAGTGTGCACATGTACAATTTTTTAGTGCGTGCGTATTAGTCATCCTATGCGACCCGAGTATTTAACTACAACAACTCTCTCTAGAAGGTGACGTTCGATTGATGACGAGGTCCACGCACCATTTATTTAATGGATTGATTTGGACCGTCCTTTCAGTGGCCCACATCTTGGATGATCTATATCCCAAAAAATGCAGTCGATTGGAGCTTCATTGACAGCCTATCCATCAATCTTTTCTGACGGACGAAATAAGTTTCAGCAGATGTCGCCCATCAAATGAGTGGTCGGATTGAAAGTCACGTTGGCCGATCTTAAATGCCACGAGGTTGGTGCAATTTACCAGTGGGCCCCATCCTTTAGGTGATCCAGGCTGCCATTGAATTGTACGGGCCACCTTGTATTGACTCTGCAATGAAGCAGCTGTCAATATATTCAACAACGAAATGGGAGGTTATTGAACTGTTCTATGGTCGGGCCCATCAGATCAGCGGCCTGGATCTCCACTTGGGCGAACGGACGGCTTTTAATGACCGAGGATGATAAAAGGGTATATTGGTAATTTCCGACTGATGTGAACCATTCAACAACCTTGTCATTTTCACAAGAAAGAGGGGTATTTTCGTGAGGATGTCCAAACACGGATTTCGTCTTTGAGGGAGACCGCCCCGGCAGCGAGGCGCCTCTTTGTTGGACGCGGATTGCCCGTGGGCCCCAGCCACAGGATGTTAATGTAGTCGGTAGCTATGTGGGGCCCACGTAGATACCCTTGAGAAATCTAATCCGTCCATTAGTTTATCAACCCCGCGATAGAATAAGGTTCCAAACATCAGGTAGGGAAACGGAGTGGATTGAATGACAACTGTTGGAAACCGTGGGGGCCACAGAAATTTTGAATCAGGATGATATTTGTGCGTACGGTTTATCTCAATGTTAATTACATTATGAACGGTTTGGATGGAATATAAGCATCATGGTGAGATACAGAAATTTTTCAACGGTTGACATTTCCATTTTCACTCTTTCCTTCTGTGTGGCCCAAATGAGATTTTAATCTAGCTGATTTTTGGATTATCATCCCACAGTTATGTTGAGATACTAATGGACAGATTGGATTTCCCAGGGAATCCCTTTGGGCCCCAAAAAGCTTCCGACCATGGGAACTTCGGGCAAATCCAATCCGCGTCCCTCTCCGTCTGTTTCTGGTGGAGCTACACGCGCGAGTAAGATTTTGATACTACACTAAACTCTGGCGCATGGTTTTAAACAGGATTCAGCGAGAGTGAGTTTTAAAATCCATGAATCACTGCAATGCATGATTGCGACTCACATAAAGTATGAGTTGTAAAGCTCTTGGAATCAGCGGCCAAGATAAGGGTATCTGCAGTCCTACTTTATATTATGTGAAGCTAGTGGTCAGTGATATATGTACCCACCCTGATATATGTATTTTACCCATGGCATTCATCCATTTTATAATATAATTTTTGGGCTTGATTTAAAAAACAAGGTAGATATAAATCTCAAACGGACCACACGATGGGAAAAACAGTAGGAATTGAATTACACCATTAAAAACCTCCTAAGGCTAACTATGTAGTTCACTTGGGACTTGAATTAAACTTATTTTTAAACTCATATCATAAAATGACATAGAAGAATGGGCAAACGGCATGGATGAAACACATACACCATGGTGAGACCTACGGAGCACTGACTAGTAGTGACTAGATGCATGAAGTTATGGCCTCCAAGCTACGGGATTAGATGACAATCACGGACATAATGTAATAATTACATTTTGTAATTCCATTCCACTTAAACCCATTTAATCCCGTGCTCCAAACACCCAAGACTATTGGCCCTTACCTTGAGCCCACCTCGATGTATTCATCTATATCTATGCCAGCCATATGTTTTTACCGGTCATTTTATGGCTTTATACCAAAAACGAAGCGGATCCAATTATTAGGTGGACCATACCAAAGAAACATGATGATTGACCCTTAGTGGGCCACAAAAGTTTTAGATCAAATTGATATTAGTCTTTTCTCATCATCTAGGCTTAATTGACCTTATCAACGGATTGGATGGAAAATAAACACTAATGAAACACTAAGGTGCTCCCTAAGGAGTTTTTAATGGTAGGACATTCAATCACCCCTGTTTCCTATGGTATGGTCCACGTGATAATGGGATCTACTTAAATTTTTGGATAATGACTTATAATGACATGAAGACATGGATGGACGGCGTGGATACAGAATACATACATCAAGGTGAGCTCCACTGTAAGGGTCGCACCGTCTTGGGTGAGTCGCGGTCTCACCTAATCCTCTCACTAAAGACACGTGCCAATGTGGTTAGTTTTGCATGGGGTCCACCTTGGTGTTTGTGTTTCACCTGAACCATTCATCTTATGTGACTCATCATTAGGAAAGAAATAACCAATAATCACAGTATTCCAAAAGTCAGGTGGGCCATACAACGTAATTTAGAGCCTTTCAGGAAAAAAACCATGGGATGGCCCACCTGAGTGTTGAATCTACCTGATTTGTGGGATCAAGCTAAAGTAGGGGAGATGCACCTGATGTACGGTGTAGATTTCATGCGTGTTAATCCATTTTCCCAAAGTTAGAGAAAGTGACCCAGTAGAACCTGCGCCTGACACGCAAGCGTTACCATAAAAATAATAAACAATTAAAAAAGGAAAAAAATAAAAAGAAAGAAACGCTGCGTCATCTGAGAGCACTATAACTTATACTCCTCCCAGTTGCATTTAGACAATTTTCCATTTTAATCCAACGATCAAGACTGTCCATTTTGTTCATTACAGATTTCATAGGCTACTTCGAAAAAATCATATTCATTCAATGAATATTAATCATTTGATCAATGACCTTGAATATGAACGATCAGGATCGTTTACACAAAAAAGTCCAATCAATAATTTTGATTCATCTATTTATTAGGAAACATCGTGGATTGCTTATGGTTCTACATCATCAAAAATTTTAAAGAAAATTGTAACTGTCCCATCCATGGCTTAGAAAATGGACGGTTGTAAAACAAATTCCAAATCAATGATGGATTGGACCATGCGATCGGTGCAATTTTTTCGTGGTAGGCTTTGAAATATATTATGAACTTAATGGACAGTTCAGATCAATTGATTGGATCTCTAAATGTCCCACTGGAACTAGAAACACTATAATATTTCATACGGAGAAGAAATCATACACCCGCGAGTAAGCCATCGCTGGGAAAATTTGAAGGTTTTTGACCGTTTCGTTTCGTTTCGTAGTCGCTTTCCAGCCATCAAGTGCTGCTCTCTCTTTCTCTCTCTCTCTCTCTCTACTATATCAACACACACGCTTTCAGAAAATCTCCCGTCAAAAGAATCAGAGCCGAAGAAGGAGAAGCTAAAGAGAAGGAAGAAATACAAGGAATTCCATTCCCCGGAATTGGAATTCTAAGTTCTGTTTCCACCATCATATTGCAGGTTCTTCACTCTCTCTCTCTCTCTCTCTCTCTCTCTCTCTCTCTCTCTCTCTCTCTCTCTCTCTCTCTCTTATATTTGTTCTTCATCTTCGATTTCGGGAAATGGGTTTTTGTAATTACAGATCTGTTTGGCAAATGCGCCGAGGAAAAACTAGTTTTTTTTTTCTTTTTTTTTTAAAAAATTCCCGAAGTCCATCACCGATACAGGGTCGTAATTCCCCTGTATCGTGCTGTTTCGGGCGATACGTACCGGTATCGGAAGATAAGTATGATTCTTTTGCGTTAATGAGAAATGCTGTGAAATCTCATACGGTGTACACGGATTTTCAATTCGGAAAAGTGGGTCCATGGACTCAGAATCCAGACCGTTGTTATTTTGTGTCCCATATTGGATGGACGATTTACATAAGATCTCCTTGATATGATGAATTCTGCCTTTCTATTCGTGGCTAGTGATAGACGGTCAAGATGAGAAATACGAATTTATATAAGAAAATTACCCAATGTTAGTGGCTGGAATGTTCCACCCTGGAAGAATTTCTGGGAATTATCAATCGACGATGGGATTAACATATCAACGGTCTAGATTACGAATCTACTGGATCTACTGGTGAGGATTGAGAACCCACGTATACTTCTCAAAATCTCGTTTATGCGTTTCAAGATACGGACGTCTGTAGAAATAGGAATACTCTTACGTACATCGCGTAGATACCCACCGGGGTTTCTCTCTCTCTGACTTTGAGTAAATAAGTTAAATTTTATAAAATCCACCCCGTTCATCAGTTACATCACCCCCATTTATGTGGTCCAAACTATAAATTTAATCTGATTTAATGATCAAGTGGACCACCCAATAAAATTGTACCTAAAAAACTAAAAAAATGTGTGGTATGGACCAATTGAGTATTGGAATACTGTGATGTATATTCTATTTTATGCTGATGAAGGACATCAAATTAATGGATTAGATGAGAAATAAACACCATGGTGGGCCATAGGCAAAACTAATGTTGGGTGTCCGATCCTAACGTTTTCTTATGGTGTGGCCTTCCTGAGTTGTGGATGGTCATGATTTTTGGGTTCCAATGGTAATATGAGAAATGTACCATATGGATGGAGTGGATCTCATTAAAGTTCTACCCATGTTGCTCTCGGGTCGCGATGTACCTAACAGGAATTACGCTTGCGCGGTTCTTCGAAATATTCTTTTGTCTATTTTGGAAACGTGCGTAAATCGCCCCGGTAACGTAGGGGCACGCCTTTGTGGGCAAAAAAATCCACACCGTCCATCAGGTGAGCCACCTGTTATTGATCTTAGAATCAAGCCGATTCAAAAATCGGGTGGGCCACACACCAGAGACCATTGTAAAAAAAAAAAAGCCTAAGACCTCTTCATGCGTTGTGGCCCACCTGAGTTTTTAAATAGTGCATGATCAATAGCATACAAACACCATGATCACATGCAACTAATGGTGAGAGTCAACACACTTGATGGACGGAGTGGATCTCACTCACGTTCCATTCCCGTGGCACGCGATTAGCGGTGGGCACCGCTCCTGCCTCCTGTACACGCTAACACGGTTTTACATTTACACAACCTTTAGAGAGATACCTTAATACTCTGGCAGAGTGCGATAGATGATACGCAGTTAATTAGAAATTGCACGCGTGGCATGAAGGTCAGTCAAAATAAAATGTAACGATGGCGTCCATGTATCAGATTGGTGTCCATTTATTGGACGGTTAAAAATGAAAAAATAAAATCCAAAGGTCCCATTTCAACAAACAAGTGTCCACAAATCAGAGGATAGGATTGCTCAAAAAATCTTATCATTGGACTGTAGCTTGGAGAAAGTGATTTCCACTTTGATTGGTTGAATTCGACTCAATACATGCCACGTATACAATTTCTGAGTGCCAGTGTATCAAGCATCATGCGCAGCCAGACTATAAAAAAGATCCCACTTTAAGATAAGCCAGTGCCACTTTTGCCGGTATATTTACTCCCTGCTTCCTACTCTCTTAACAGATTTTCGCCGGAAAGCCAGAAAACCAAATCCTCGCCGGCGAAGTCAGATTCCGGCAATGTCAGAACGCGTCCATCCAGCTGCCGATTCTCCTCCCCCGTCCGGAACCATCAACTCGTCGGAGAATTCCTCGTTCCTGCCAAAACCCCAACCCCCGCCGGGAACTTACGTCATTCAGGTCCCCAAAGACCAGATATACCGCATCCCCCCGCCGGAAAATGCCCGACGGTACAAAAACGGCCGGAAAATCCGCCGGAATCGCTGCTGCTGCTGCCTTTGCTGGCTTCTCGCCGCCGTCGCCATCCTCGCTGCCGCCGTCGGCATCTTCTACCTCGTCGTCCGGCCAAAATCCCCCAAATACTCCGTCGAATCTCTCTCCGTCAGAGGCTTCAATCTCACTTCCTTTCAGACGAGTCTGACACTGTCGCCGGAGTTCGACGTTACCGTCAGAGCCGAGAATCCCAACAAGAAGATCGGGATTTACTACGTGGACGGGAGCTCGGCCACCGTCTCTTATGCTGACGTGGCGCTTTGTAACGGCGTCTTGCCGACGTTTTATCAGGGGAGCAGGAACGTGACGGTCTTCCAAACGGCGTTAACGGGGGAGGTGATCCGTTTGTCTGGGTCGCTTGCCGACTCGTTAACAGCGCAGCAGAGAAAGGGCGAGATTCCGTTAGGGTTGGATCTGAGGGTCCCCGTTAAGATCAAGGTCGGCGCCGTTAAGACGTGGAAGATTACCGTTAAGGTACGGTGCGATTTGACGGTGGATAAGCTAGCGGAGGGTTCGAAGATCGTTTCCAGTAGTTGTAAAGTGAAGGTACATCTGTGACGGCCGTTTAAACGGGTGTTGGATTCCGTTATCCATTTCAAATTTTATTTTATTTTACATTTTATATATACAAAGGAAAGACATTGTTATTTAAGGGTGGGGATTAATTACACGTGTCGAAGGCCGCATCGTTTTATGTGTACCGTTCAATCTTAATGGACAGGCATGAGTCGTGGGCGGACGTGACTAAGCTACGACGGAACCAACGATGTGGGTGGGACCATGACCGTGGGTCCCACCTTGGTATATGCGTTGTATATCTACACCGTTCATACGTTTTCCCATATCATTTTATAGCAAAAAGGAAGAAGATCCAAATCTCATGTGGACCACAGTACAAGAAACAGGGGTCATTCAACGACCTCAGTTAAAAACTTCCTAAGGGTCCACCGTAATGTTGATAAGGTCACACAAACAGTCTATGAAAAATTTAGATGAAGGGAAAACTTGAATATCAACTTGATCCAAAACTTTTGTGCCCTACAACAAGTTTTTAATGGTCTTTCACAGCTGATTTTTGTGTTGTGGTCCACCTTAGATTTAGTTTTCTTATTTTTTTGGACCATGCTAAAAATAATACGATGAAACAGATAGATGGCATAGATATATAATGCAGATCTGTTACATTTTTTACCATACTAATTAAAAATGATATATTATAACAAATATGCAGCATAGATATACAATGCATACATTAAGGTGAGCTTATGATCAAGGTTTAACCATATTGCTGGTTTGGGCAGAAGAAAGTTGACTAAAATCAAATCTTAATTAATGGTCTTAATTCATCTAAATTTAAAATAATTTAAAATAATAAAAATACTAAAAGTAAAAAATTATAATTTAATTATGCATAGTGGGTCCTAGCATGATTATAAGCAATTTTTAAAAAGATATTATATACTAAAAGATTATTTACAAAAAATAGAAAGTTTTTCAAAAACTATAATTTTAAAGTGAAATGAGTTGTTTTCTTGCGAAATGGATGATGCAACCTGCATCCTACTACCCTTGTCGGGTTCGCTCTAGATGGAGCGTTAAGGTAAGAATGCATATATTGTGTGTCCCATAAGGATACCTGGATCGAAAGTTACGTCCAATTTATAATTAAACAATACTTTCTACTTGTTTGAATTAAATTTATTTCATCCGGACTGGTATGCAACCTAGTTACATCATGGCCTATGTAAGACTAGGCTCCAATTTGACTGAATTTGTTCCCATTCACTCAGACTTCTTCTGCCATCTGTGTGGTAGGCTGTATATGTTTCATTACTCTTACCCAGGTGGTAGACTCCTTGGAGTTTCAATGATAGGTCTAAGGGTTTGAGTACTTATGGCCGTGAAATCCCGCGACATGAGTGTGTAGGTGTGTGTGTGCGTGTGTTAAAAAAAAAAAATTAAAATTAAAAAAAAAAAAAAGAAGAAGAAGAAGAAAGGTTCGCAGCCTGCCCAAAATATAAGCATGATCTAAAACATCTCCGGCTCTCGCCTCTCCAGCTCTCAATGAATTTTCGGGTGCATGCCCTAAAATTATATGGAAAAAAGATTAATAGAGTGTTTGGATAAAACACATGCATCATAGTGAGCCCCACAAAGTCGGGTCCCAGTGACAGGGTCCCAAGCAATCCACTTCCAAATCATGACCATCATGGTCAGTCAGGAATAATCCTGACCAGGCAGCTTGGAACAGTCGGAATGCTAACTCAGTCAAGATAAATCAAGTGAGGACCTTAAATGATTTCAACACAATTATCTTAGCCATCATTCGTAAATCTCAACCATCCATTTAATGGTCATTAATTGAATGATCAGGATCATTCAATAGTTTTCATTGTATTATCCGAACCATTGATATTATTGTATGTAGACTTTTTATGGTGTCTTCTATTCTTTCATCTTGATGGCCACCAATTGAATGGTCAAGATCACCTATTCAATTTGGTGATATACTTGAGTTGTTACGGGCACCCTGTTTCTTGTTTGAAAGGAGCTCTTTCGACCTTGATATTGCGGGATTTGATGGAACGGTCGGAGAAGTCAGCTATCTTGATAGAGATCTGCGGTCCAATCAAATTCTATATATATATATCAATGAAAGGAAATCTTAAGTCAACGTTCCATTATAGGAAAAAAAAAAAAACTTCCAAATTGCACCTAATTTATACATGTGGGGCCATAATTGTTTAATCCAAACCATTGATCTGATGACCGAAATCATGGATGGACAATTCCCAGGTAATCTTTTCAATTGGTCTCTCTAATCCATCCAATATTAGCATGCAAATACATGGTTAGAAAGAAATGCAACATCAATCTACATTCATTGAAGAAAAGTAAAGAGGTTATATGGTTAGGATCTTCCAATCTGGGAGACGTTTTCGACAGGGTTCATATAGGACGATGGGTCCCTCACATCAATGGCTTGGATAATCCGTTAAATGGGCCCATGTGTATAAACTTAGAATACCGTAGGGAGGTTCTCGTTTTGAACCGTTGAATAGGGCAAGGATGAAGATTGCCTGTGACTTTGTGGGGCCCACAGAGATGTCCTGAAAAATCCATTCCGTCCATATCTTTTGAAAGACCACGAAAGGCCAGGATTCTGAAAACCAGGCAGATCCAAAACTCATGTGGGTCATACCACGTGAAACAGTGGGGATTGAATACCTGGAGGTGACAGAAGTTTTGTATCAGGATGATAATTGTTCCTACAATTCCTACAATTTATTTGAGTGATAATAACCCTGTGAACGGTTTGGATGGTATATAAACATCAGCTCTTAGAAAGTTTCAATCCCCACTATTTTGTTGGTATGGCGCCAGAGAAATAGGGCCCGTTTGGCCGGTCAGATTGGAAGGGACTTGATGGTATTAGAAGGGATTGGAAGTTAAATCCTGGGATTGGCCCGGCGTGCCAAACAGAGTCAGTGATCTGATCCTAATCCCATGGATCTTAAGACAATCCACTGACAATACCATTATTACCTTTAAATCTCATCCAATTCGCCCTAATATATTCAAATTTGCCTAGGATGTGTTTGGTTAGAAGGATGAGAAGGTTTTAATCCCAGAATTAGCCGAGCATGCCAAACAGACCTGATATAGCAATCTAAGGATATAGCAATCCCATGGATCTCAAGACAATCCACTGACAACACCATCATTACCTAAAAATCCATGTCATCTACCCTAAAACCATTCAATCCCTTCCAATCCACCCGGCCAAACGGGTCCTTACGGAAAATCTTACTGGATAAGAACGCATTCAGTGATGGGCGTACAAGATTGCAATTGCTACTTTATAGTTGCGATATCCGAGATTGCTACATAAGTAACGGTTACTCTTGCAAACACATTTTGAAAGTTCTATAAATAGCATGAGAAGACATAAGGAAAAATATCCCCAATCAAATCAAGAAACACAGCAACATAACCTTGTTATCTAGTCCTTGGGGACCATTATCCTTAGTTTTTAGAAGGAGTTTAGTTTATTTATCCTCATGACCATGTTGGACTGACTTAGATGTAACTGTAGTTATAATTTCATTATGTCTGCCTAAAGTAAGACCTCATCTCAAGGAATCATCCACCTATGCTCAAACTCTGGTTGGCAGTAGATTGTAACTTTGAGCATTACTTAAATCTTACTCATCAGTGTATTGCTCCACAAAGTACCCGTTGCTCTTAATCAGATTAGTGATCCTGACTTTGATACTACGTTGATTTTTGACTTTTGTATTCATTATTATCTTTTGCATCCATTTTCCTACTTATCTTCACTCGACTAAACAATTGTAGCACCTATAAAAGCCTTTGGTTTCTCAGGCAAAAAGTATTTATTGGAAGAGTATCTCCAATTTTTGCAAATCATCTGATATCGCAAACGATAGTTGGCTCAATAAACGGTAGATCATGTTTTTGACTCAGCACCGCTCTATCTTGACCCAAGGGGTTAGTGATTTTGGTTTGAATTGGGTTATGACACGCCTGCAATCCTCGCACATATACCACGCGGCTGAATTCCAAACCGACAAAAGGGAACTATATATAGAGAAAAGATAATCTTCTTGAAAGATGATTCATTAGCGAGAGATCATTGGTGAAAGATTGTATTTCCTATTTCTTTCCTTATAGTGAATGAGAAAGCTCTATGTTATTATTAGACTCACATGGGCACATCATTAAACTATATAAATTGTCATGCCCAGTTTCTTATTTTTGTAGAGAAAGAGAGAGTGTGTACGTGTGTGAGACTTCACTCCTTCTAACATGGATCAGCTGTGTATCGGGATAGCCTTTGTAGCCCGGCTAGAACCAGTGCTTAGGGAATTAGGGCTGGGCTCGGCATCAGGCCCGTGGAATATGTGTATGAGATTGTACCATATAGTATGTGTGCCCCACATGAATTATACCTTTTTGGTCCATGTTAGTCAATGTTTTTAAGTGGGTCACATGCCTCCATTTAATACAGACTACCGATTAATTTTCTTTCAATCTCAAACAAGCCCAACTAATTGGGGTTGTCAATGGCCCGGGCTTGGTTAAGGTCTTGGTCTAGACTTTGAACTGTTTCGGGCCCAGGTGTTAGGCCAGGCTTATTTAAAATTTTGATTTTCAGGCCCAAGCCCGGTCCATTGACAACCTACATCTAATGAGTAGATTGGCCTGATTCATGGGATAGGGCATATTGGGTGGGTCCTTCGTGATTGGGCCTGATTTCATACACGTGTGTGATGAATTAAAGAGAGAATCACACATGCCGAAGTGAATCAGCTCAACTCATCTAGTGGGTCCCACCTTGAATGTGCCCTCATATTTAGAGCTCATTTCGCATCTCTTATCTAATTCAATAAAAGCTATAAAATTAAGACTTTTATTCTAGATGTAGATAAAATCATAAATCTTGGTCGCCCCACAGAGGCCCAGTTTGTTTATGTGGGGTGGGACGCAATTCGCCTCCCTTGGAAGCAGATTACCCAACATAGGAAGTTCTCGCTATAAGAAGCTTAGCGAGGGCCCACCATGATGTTTGTGAGCATTCCACATTGTTCATCTATTTTGCCAGCTCATTTGCCATGGGCTAAAAAATGAGGTAGATCCAAAATTCAAGTGGGCAGCATGAAAGGAAATGAGAGGAATAAAATGCCTACAGTTTAAACCTCCTTAGGTATATAGTTATGTTTAAATGCCATCCAAACCCTTTATAAGGCCCTTTCTATTGTGATGAATTGAAAACACAAAATGCGAGTATTATCCAATAATTTTGTGGCCACATGAATATTTCAATCTCATTGCTTCCTGTCATGTGGCATATTAGAGTTTTGGATCTATTTCATTTTTTAGCTCATGCCCTAATATGATACTGAAAAATAGATGAACATGGTGAATTTCTCATAAAACATGGAAATGAGCTCCATTACCTTCTCAGGGTGACATCCACTTTCCCTTGGGAGCGCTGATTCCAGTGGATTCCTGATTACATGGCTCACTGTAATATATGTGTATTATATCTACACCATTTATCTATTTCACTAGCTCATTTTAGGGCATGATTTAAAAAATTCAGCATATCCAAATCTCAAGTGGACTATGCAACAGAAAACAATGGTGATTGAATGCCCACTATTAAAAACTTCACAAGGCCGACCACAATGTTTATTTTCCATCGAAGCTGTTGATAATGGGGCATACAAACTTAGATAGAGGAAAAACACAAATATCAGCTTAATTCAAAACTTTCTTTTCCTATGATAAGTTTTTAATGGTCAAATCCGTTTTTTCCTATAATGTGTCCACTTCATATCTGTTTCAATTTTAGACTCATGCCCTCAAATGAGCCCAGTGCATACATAGCAGCGGGCCTCATAGTTAGGGATCCACCGGAACATAGCTTCAGTGGATTCCTAATTGTGGGGCCCACCTTGATGCATGTTACTTACCTCCATGTCATCCATCCATTTTGACAGCTCATTTTAAGGTATGATCTAAAGTAAATTTAAATCTCAGAGTGGACTACGTTACAGAAAAAATTGGTGAATAAACGCTTGTCATTAAAAATTTCTGGAGGCCACATGAATGTTTATTTGCCATCTAGCCTGTTCATATGGTCATGAAGATTCGGACGAAGGCACCACATAATTATCAACTTTATCCAATACTTATGTGTCCCACGCAAAGTTTTTAATAACCAATCACAATGGTTTCCTTTGGTGTAGTCTACCTGAGATTTGGATATGCTTCATTTTTTGGATCATGCCCTAAAATGAGGTGTCAAAAATAATGGAGGGCGTGGATGTAAGTCACATACATTATGGTAGGGCCCACAGTCAGGGATTAAGAGATTATTGACTGTACATAAGCTAAAGTGAAGTCAGGTGGGTCCCACCTTCAACATGCCCTCTGTCCAAATCCAGAGCCTGTTTGTCATCTCTTATCTAAGACAATAAGAGCCAGGAAATCAAGACTTTATTTTAGCCGTCAATTAGGCCATACATCACGGTGGCCCCACAAAAGCCCTAGTATGGTGGGGGAGGTGTTTACTGTGGCGTGGTCCACTAGAGCTTTGGATCTGCCTTGTTTTTGGGCTCTTGCCCTGAAATAAGCTTACAAAATGGTTGGATGGCTCGGATAAAACTTGTACATCACAGTGGGGCCCACATAGCTTTTACACCATGTGGTGGGTAGACCGGGGCATCCAACCGAGTCGGATCGGATTGGGTGCAACCCGATCCTGGTCGAAATCTGCATAGCCTGACCAGAAATCGAGCCGATCCGGTATCAGATTTGAGTCATCTAATTCGAACAGATCTGAATCGCTACTAGTCTGAACTGATCGAGTCCGACTCGGTCAGAAAAACCGAGTCGGATCAAATTGGGCGAGGTTAGGATTGTCCAATTTTTCAACGCCGTGGAAATCCTTATTCTCACTGTTTCTTACGGTGTGATCTACTTGATTATTACATATATTTAAAATTTAGCATCAACCCCTCAAATGACCTGAAAAAATTGAAGGACGGTGTGGATAAACCAAAAAAAAATAATTAAAACGGCCCCACATAAATTACTCAAGTGAATAAAATATCTCGCTGCGAAAGCTTCTCAAAGAAGCTTTGTATGAGGGGAAGCGGATTACGTACGGTAAACATACTGAGTAAACTCAATAGGCCCCAGTGGCATTCATGCATTTGATCCACTCCGTCCATCTCTTTTGAAACATAATTTTAGGGCATTATCCCAAAAATGGAGTATATGCAAAGCTCAAATGGACCACACCATCGTAAACAATGTGAATTGAACATCTACCATTGAAAAATTTTTGGGGACAATAGAGGGTTTAGATCAAGTTGATATTTGTGTTTTCCCTTCATCCATGTCTTCGTGATCTTATGAACAGGTTGGATGACAGATAAACATCATTGAGGGCCTTAAAAAATTTTCAACGTTTGAAATCAATACTTTCACTTTTTCCAGTGGTATGGTTCACTCGAGCTTTGTATATGCATTGATTTTAGGTTAAACCCATAAAATGATCTGACAAAACGAATGGACGGCATGGATGAACTACATGCATTCGCGGTGGGCCAAACTGAGTTTACTCGGTACGATAAAAACGTATGAGTAACTCAGTATGCAATTTTGCCTATGGTCTGTATACCTCACGCCAGCTATCCACCTACTCTGGGTATGTGTCATGCAAAGACGAGCACTGACGCTCCTTGAGCTCCGAGTTGTACGAACGGTTCAAAGGAGATCAAAGTTACATGGCCCCACAGTGATGTATTTATTATATCTATACCGTTCATCTATTTTTAGAGATCATTTTAGGTATTATCTAAAAAAATGAATCTGATCCAAAGATCATCTAGATTACACCATATATAGCAGCAAAGATGATGATTTTCACCGTAAAACAATTTGTAGGCCCACCATAATGTTTATTCATCATCCAATCTGTTCATAAGGTCACAAAGACTTGAATGAAGTGGAAAAACAAATTTCATGTTGATCTAAAACTTCTGTGAACCCAACAAGGATTTCAATGGTAGATGTTCAATCCGTTGTTGCTTTCCTTAGTGTGGTCCACTTAATAGTTAATCTATGTTATTTTTGTCTCAAGCTTTAATACGATATTGCAAAATGGATGGACGGTTTGGATATAACACATACCTCGTGATTAGACCCACAAAACTTGCTAACGTCTACTTCCGTCTTTAGGTCTGACCGTCACGCTGGTAAACAACTGTATGCCAACCTTCTTCCATCAACGTTGTTGCGTCTCTCTTTCTCTCTCTCCTATGCCCAGCTATCCACCGTATCTCAATGTATATCTCTCCAACGGAGAGATTTCCAAAACTCAACTGTCTTTGATCTACTGTAGGATATTTAACTAGTTTTTTTCTTACCTTCTTTTTCAACAGAGAGGGAGAGAGAGATTAACAGAGATAAAGAGAGATAGAGAGAGAGATAGAGTCAAGGGCTAAGTGTATATTGGGAGGGTTTTTTGGTGCCAAACAAAAAGTAAAAAATACAGGGATATTTAGAAGGATATTTACCACCTGGGTAGGGTCGGGTCGGGTCAGTTCGGATCCTTTCGGTTCGGGTTTTCGGATCGGTTCTGTCTGGATATACCACTATCCGAACCCGACCCAAAAAACGATCGAATCTGGAAGGACAGACTCGATCAGGGCCAATCTAGGCCGTTGGTTCTGTTCGGAATGGTATTGAGTCAGGTCAGATCCACCGGATCCGGTCCAACATGCCCACCTCTAGCGTTCCCGATACACCTCGAACTGTGCGGTCCTTACTGTGGAGCCCACCTTTATATATATATTTCAGGTGGACCATCCCTAGAAAATAGTGGTGACTGACCAATAAAAACTTCTCATGGATCAAAAAATTCTGAATCAAGCTAATATTTAATTTTTTCCATTCATCCAATTTTTTTTTGGGGCTTATTAACAAGTTTAATCGAAAATAAAAATTACTTAAACATTACGTTGGGTCCTAAGAAGCTCTTAATGTTGGACCGTTTAATCACCACTGTTTCCTATAATATTGTCTACTTGATATTTGGATCTAATTAATTTTTAGTTTCATGTCATAAAATGAGTTATGAAAATTGATGGACAAAATGGATACTGGATAAATACATCAAGGTGGGCCCCAAAGTAAGGACACTTTTTTAGTATACACCCGATGCGCTGCCTACCTTTTTTTTTTTTTTTACTCGAAAAAATATAAATAATCAAACTAAACTTTTATTTGTACGGATGAAGTTAGAAAGACGAAAATATTCTATCTTTTTTTTAGTTGTTTTATCCTAATAGGTAAGGATATTTTCATTAAAAAATCTATCTTTATATCATAAAAATCCACTTTGGTAAGATAATTTTCAGACAGCGAAAAAATAGCATAATACCGAATTGTGTATTGTGCTAATGGACAGTTTGAGTCGGTGGAATTAGAAAGGATTAGGTGAGATGAGATTAAAAAATATAATTATTACCCATGGTAGATATTGTCCGTGTTGCCATGGGACAAGATTAATGCCATACTTTGTTGGTAATACATTGGTACATTGAATGGATATACCTACCATCATTTGAAATTATTGGGAATAACACGTGTTATATCTAAAATGTTCGTTTATTTTATAATCTCATTTTATGGCATGAGCCTAAAAATGAGGTGAATCCAAAACTTATGTGACCCCAAAAAAGTTTTCAATGGAAAGTATTCAATCTCCATTGCTTTCTATGACCGGGTTCACTTAAGCTTTAGATTTATGTGATTTGTTGACCCATGCTCTAAAATAATCTAAAAAAAATAGTGGACAGTGTGGATATAAACCACACATCTTATTGGGACCTACACGACTTGCCAACATTGAGTGAAATTGACATGCGACCTGATGCAATTCCATCCAATCTGATTCCATGCTTTTCGTTCTTCCCAAACATGAAGCGGAATTGGCACAGGACCAGATGAATCCCATCCCACCTAATCCCACGCCCTAATTTTTTCTCTCCGTACCTTTGCACGAATATTGCAATGTAATACTTCGGAACTCCAACACTTGACTGATTCAAAACCGTTTATTTGATGTATCTGGCTCACATTACAATGATCCAAACCGTTTATAGAATGTATCTCACCTTTTATTTTATAAAACAAATGAAAATTTTCATCCAATATTATATAATCCTCTTAAAAATTTGTTCTTTTGCTTTGAAAATTGACAGTCTATCATAAGTGTTGATGAATCCAATTCAGGGATGGTTTTTTGGGAATCTACCATTAATGGAAAGGAATATTAAATGGACAGTTCAGATCATTTAAAATAAAATCCAACGTGAATGGATGAAGTCCCGACGTATTATATATTGTAATAAGTGGGAATGTATTCAAGAAAGCGTCTTTTCCAAAACGTATTTCAACTGGTGAGAAAAAATGATCAGATACAGCGGCTGTATCGTAATTTACAATACAGCTATTTGTTTCCCACCAATAGAAAATCTATCTAAATATAAATTCCATGGAGAAGGTGGGCCACTCCATGATTATCAGTTCATAAGAAAATGAGACTATCAAAATCATTAAGTGGGAAACACGGGTACATTGAGACATACCATTGGTTGTCCATTGATTCCGACTATTATACCAAAAATAAATTAATCAGCCTGATTTTCATAAAAAATCACTACCGTTGTGTGGCCCACTCTTTTAACGGATCGGATATTATATATAAATTATTTTAGTGGAAAACAAAGCGCTGTATCATAAGCTTTGGTACAGCTGCTGTATATAATGATTCCACTTTACAAAATTCACCCACAAAACCCCATTCGGCCTTGCTTTTTCTTCTGCAAAAACCTCTGTTCGTTTCTCTGCTTCTCCTTGAAAATAGCCTACGATTTTATAAAATTTCCCAAAATGCCATTCTACTCGGTTCTCTTCGATGCAATCACAGCATACACGGGCCTCTCCCCGACCGCGTTCTTCACCATCCTCGCCCTCATGATCGGGGCCTACCGCATCGTGTGCGGGTTCTTCGTGGGGCCCGACGAGCTCACGACGGACGGTAAGCGGTCCGTCGCGGCGGTGGGAGAGGTGGAGCCGTGGGTCACACCATCCGAACCCGTCCAGATGGGAGATGTCACGGAGGAGGAGCTGAGAGCTTTCAACGGCTCAGATCCCAAGAAGCCTTTGTTGATGTCTATCAAGGGACAGATCTACGACGTCTCCATGTCGAGGTATTGGGTTTTTTTTTTTGTAATTTTATTTCGATTCGAGGGTTTATGTTGTTGGAAGCTTATTAATATTAGAGTTCGTTTTTCGTCCGTCGCGACTCACCATCCAGCGTGTGTCGCTGCCTGCCGAGAGGCCCACATCTGAGATTTTCCGATGATTTGAACCGTTCATATTTCTTTAGTAGCGTAGATAAGATGTGGTCCTATAGTCAAGCTTCAGTTCCTAACGTTTGATTTTTAGAGTTGAATGTGCGCCGTTGAAAAATTTCATTTCATTGTTCTAAATTTATCTACAGATATTGATGGTCATAATCATCTGTTCAGTGTAATTTTCCTGTGGTGGATTGGTTGCATGACATGGACGGTCCCGATTATTGGACCATACAACATGTGGGTCCCAGTAGGCGGTGAACCACATTGGATTGTGAGTCGTGGCGGAGGCAAAACAAAACTCATGAATGTTGTTATTATATGTAGAATGTCTCGTGTGCCAAGCGAGTCATGTGTGTGGGGCCATCCTAGCTATGTAGGAGGGTCCCACCATGAGGATCATGGTGGTCCACTTATCAGGTGGGCCATGTTTTTGAACGGAACTGGTAACTTTACGTGGTAGAGATGGTCTCTTTGGAGTCGCCACTAGTCAATTAATGGTGTATTTCAAGGATGGCTAGAATCCTTGTTAAGAGAATTATATATTCCCAAAATGTCAAGTGGTGTAATCTAGGGGTGTCAATGGCCCCGGGTCTGATTATCCAACCCGAGGTCGGCTAGGCCTAGAAGCCCAATGAGCCAACTTGGCCCATTGACACCCTATGTAAATATCTCCACCTTTGGTGAGTTGATTCTAATATGGCCTTTGTTAGAGTGTGAAGTCCTCATTTATGGAGAAGGGGTTAGGGGCCATTGTAATTACCATTATGATATGGGTGGATGTTATGGCCATTTAAAAAAAAAATGTATTTACAAGCCAATTTTTTCCACAAGTGATGTAACACGTAACGGTTCCCTCCATTACCATTACATAACGGTTGTAGCAGCTGTTACTTAACTATTTTGAATACCTTGCCTCGACCCCCATGTAATGTGTGATATCTATTTAAGAGAATTGAAGATTTGGAATTGGAGTTAATGTAAAATGGTAAAATTGGCTTAAAAGAATATTCAATCATTTGATTGTCGTCCTCTGAGGTTGGGTTGGGTTGGGATTTTTGGCGAAGATTTGGGTTGGGTTGCGGTCGCTTGGCCATTTTTAACGGAGAAGAGTCATTCGACTCTCTCTCTCTCTCTCTCTCAAGTTAGGGAGCGAATTAGTTGTTATACATGTAATAACTTAGTGGGTGTTACCCTATCTTGATGAATATGTTTCATATTCATGCGGCTTATTCATTTTTTTAGAATCATTTAAGAACGTTAAGTCAAAACCTAAGCATATCCAAATCTTAAGTGGACTGCACCACTGGAAAAAGTGGTGAATGTCTATTAAAAGCATTTTGAAGGTCGCAAAAGTTTTGGGTCAAACTAATATTTGTATTTTCCCTTCATCCAGTTTTGGTTTACCTTATCAATGGGTTGGATGACAAATAAACTTTACAGATCTGCTTATAGTGGGCGTTGGGGAGTTTTTAATGGTGAGCATTCAATCATCATCATTTCATGTGGTGTGGTCCACCTGAGATTTAGATGTGCTTCAAGGTGGGCCCTACAATAAGGGTAACACCCGCGAAGTTGTTACTCGGTCAACACTTAATTTACGCCCTTTCATTTAAGGGAGAGTGAATTTGGTGCAACTCAGCTACGCCAAAGATGACGCGACCCTTATTTTTGGATCCACCTTGATGTTTGTGTTGTATATCCATTCCATCCATCCATATTGGTGCAACTCAGCTACACCAAAGATGGTGCAACCCTTGTTTTTGGGTCCACCTTGATGCATTTATTGTATATCCATTCCATCCATCCATTTGGAGAGATCATTTTATGTCATGAGATAAAGAATGAGTTATATCCAAAGCTTAAGTAGACCTCACCACAGAAAACAGTGGGGATTGAACACCTACCATTAAAAACTTCGTGGGAGCCACAAAAGTTTTCGATCAAGCTGATGTTTGTGTTTTCCCTTCATTTACATCTGTCTAAATTTATGAATAAGTTGGATCTCAAATAAACATCATGGTACCTCTCCAGAAATGGTTTCAAGTTTCAAGGGTGGGCATCATTGCTCCCACTGTTTTCTGTAATGGGGTCCACTTGAGTTTTGTATTGGTGTCATTCTTTGGATCATGCTCTTAATGATTTCTCCAGATGTTTTATCTAATAATTCCACTTTGTGGAAGGAAAAGAATTTGGTGGGAGAATTTTGGAAAGTGAAATTATTAGATACAATATTTGGAGAGATCATCTTAGGGTATGAGCCAAAGAATGACGCTGATCCAAAGCTCAAGTGAATCCCACCACAGAAAATAGTGGGGACAATAATGCCCACTGTTGAAACTCGAAACCATTCTGGGGTCCAACCATGATGTTTATTTTAGATCCAACCTGTTCATAAGTTCAAATAGATATAGATGAAGGGAAAACACAAATATCAACTTGATCGAAAACTTTTGTGGCCCCCACAAAGTTTTTAGGGGTCCTTTGGATTGTGGTAAATGGTTTGAGTTGTAAATGATTTACTAGTAAATGGTTCAAGACAATAATTTACTAGTAAATGATTTACAACCTATCTTTTTGGCCTTAACTTGTAAATGATTTACTAGTAAATCATTTACCGTGTTTGGATAAGTGAGCCCACGAATTCGAATGCTCTTTTATAAGGCCGGTAGCAAGATCTGATGCTGTTGGCGGAGAGAGAGAGAGAGAGAGAGAGAGAGAGGACAACTAACTACTTGCTCTAAAAGCTCGAACTCATAGAGCGTGGTGAATCAATCCCCCTATACCATGGCCCAGGTTAGGTCCTTGGCCGAACCCCTCTCGGGGGCCACACATGAGACCCACCTCACATGGGCTGCCTACCCTGAGTGTGCCCCCGCTTCACATAGGTCATCCCACTAGAGCTTGATGGGATAATGCTCCTGCATTAGAGAGAGAGAGAGAGAGAGAGAGAGAGAGAGAGAGAGAGAGAGAGAGAGAGGTGCATATCTCCCAGGATTCAGAAAAAGAGTCATAGGAGGATTCTTGCTGGTAAATAATTTGCTAGCAAATGAAATCCCAGCTTTTTGCTAGCAAATGAAATGGGGGAAAAGGTGCTAAATCATTTACATCTAGTAAATGATTTACAAACATTTTAGGGCATCCAAAAGCAAGTTGTAAATGATTTACAACTTGCCTCATTTATAGAGTTGTACACGAGTCGAACCGACTCGAGCTTGGCACAGCTCGACTCGGCTTGGCCAACCCCAGCTCAAAATTGGCTTGCCTCGATCCTCGAGCCCAACTGTCCAGCTTGGCCCAGTTTGGTCATCAGCTCGGGCCAACTCAAGCTTTTGAGCCGAGTTCAAGGGGGGAGGGCTTGGGCTCGGTGTTTGCCGGATTGGAAGGATTGGCCGGAACTTCAGACAGAGTGAGGGAGAGATAAATGGGTGGGGTGGGGGGTTAGGGTCCGATCGCTGGCCCGGTGCTGGAGAGAGGAGAAAGCGGGGTGGGTTTTGGATAGGCATTGGATAAGGAAGAGAGGGGGAGGGGGTTGTTTTTTGAAATTAGGGTTATAGACGACCAACCGGGTATTTATACCCAATGAAACGAGTCGAACGAGTTGGGTTTGAGCCAAGGACCAAGCCGAGTCGAACTCGGTCTGGCTCAGACTCGGCTCAAAATTTTTCAAGCTCCCAAAAATTAGCTTGACATGGCTTGAACCCAATTTCAAGCAGAGTCGAGTCGAGTTTTATCGAACCATGTCAACCGAGTTAATCGAGCTGACTCGGTTCGTGTACAACTCTACTCATTTACCACCATCCAAATGACCACTTAATGGTAGGCATTCAATCCCCACTATTTTCTATGGTGGGGTCCACTTGAGCTTTGGATACGACTTATTCTTTGTCTCATGACCTAAAATGATCTCTCCAAATGGATGGATGGAATGGATATACAATACATACATCAAGGTGGGCCCCCACCGTAAGGGTTGCACTATCTTTGGTGTGGTCAAGTCGCAACGAATCCACTCTCCCTTAAGTTAAGGGGTGCAAATTAGATGTTACTTAGGTAATAGCTTAGTGGGTGTTACCCTTACTGTAGGGCCCACCTTGATGATATGTTGTATATCTACTCCGTCCATTTGTTTTTCTAGCCTATTTTAGGATGTGGTCCCAAACATTAAGCACATCCAAATCTCAGGTGGACCACACCACATGAAAGAGTGATGATTGAACGCTCACTATTAAAAACTTTCCAATGCCTAATGTAAGAAGATTCGTAATGTTTATTTATTGTTCAACTCGTTGATAAGGTCAACTATAACTAGATGAAGGGAAAATATAAAGATTAGTTTGACCTAAAAGTTTTGTGGCGTACAAAATGCTTTTAATGGTCATTCACCACTTTTTTTAATGGTATGGTCCACACGAGATTTGGATTTGCTTAAGTTTTGGCATACAGTCCTTGAATGATATGGAAAAAAATGGATGGGTGGTGTGGATATGAAACACATTCATCAAGATGGGCCCTACACGGTAAGGGTAACATGCACTAGGCTGTTACCCGCATAATAGCTAATCCGCTCCCTACCTTGAGAGAGAGAGAGAGACGAAATACTCTTTTCTATTAAAGAAAACCACACGACCACAACCCAACCCAAATCTTCGCTGGAAATCCCTACACAAAATCCCCAAAAATCTCTCACAAAATTCCTTTTTTGGCAAATCCCAATCCAAATCCCCATAATCCTCGGAAATTCGGTTTCCTTCCAAAACAATTATCTTCGAAATAAAAAAAGGGGGTTTTGGGGTTTTTCTTACATGATCCGGTGATATCGGCCGTGGCCCACCAAATCTAGTCGAAAGCCACTCCCTCAGACAGATCACAACTGAGTGTGTGTATGGAATTTTTCGATAGGAAGAGATGTCGCATGATGTCGCCGTGCACCTATTTTATCGACATCACGGGGTAATTGGCTACAGTGATTCGTGGTAGGTGGCTACAGTCCTACGCGATATTGTCAATAGTGACAATATCATGTATCAAATCAAGTGAAAATCTGCAATATCAGGTATTATCGTGCGATGTGTCGTCAATATCTCACGATATTTTGCGATATATTGCACGATACACAGGAGTCTTGGCAAAATTTCAATATTTTTTTGTATTTCTGGGCAGTTTGACCTGCCAATACTGCTAATATCAGCTGATAGTATCAATATTGTGAACACTGGTTATTATTACCTTCTTCTCTGAATTGTTGCAGTATTTTGTCTAAGAGTTAAAAGTGTTTTGTTCTTATAGGTTCCAGGATTTAGAATTTTCTAGGGGCCAAATTGTTTCTTGCATGAAAATCAGCATGTGTTTCTCTTGGTTATTCGATTGGATCTTAGTGCTTGAGTTTTGGATTTTAGTGATTTATTGTTTGTTGGAAAGCTGATTAAATGGGCTAACTAATGCTTTGGGTTTGAAATTCCAAGAGGTTAGGAAGATATAGGGTCTGCGAGTTAAGGAATAAGAAAACTGTCGGTGCTGCTATGGTCAACTGATTTCTGCGCACTTTCCTGTCTTTTGCAGAAGTTGGTGCTCAGAAATTGGATTCAGCCAAAATTAGGCCCATTGGAGAGCTGACTTGAAAGTCTTCCAAAATTGATGTCTAGATCAAAGAAATCGGGCATGGATTAATATCAAGTACAGTTGGCTATGATTTTAAGGCATTCTCTTCTTGGTTGGTTAGGGTGACCAAATCCATTTTTCGATGGACAACTGGTTTTGTGAGATAGTATTTTTGTGTGTTTTTTGGGTGGCTATATGTGGGAATCTTTGGGCATTCATCATCATGGGTGTCATTTTTCGGATTATTTTTCTTAATTTGGATAGTTGGGTTTATGTGTTTTTTGGGTGTTGTTTTTTGGTTTCTTCTGTGTAATGTGGGTTACTGGAGCTTATATTTGTGTGTAGATACCGTAGGGCAATAAAGATTGAAATAAAAAAGAGTGAGTTTTGGGAGAAAGTATTCTCTTGTAGAGGGAGAAAAACCCACAAAAGCAACCTTGATTTTTGGGTGTAGATTTGTTCATTTTTTGCGTGCCGATGTATGGAGTTTTTTGGGCATCTGTCATTGCCATTGCTGTCCCCATTATCATGACCATTTTCTCTTTCTCAAATATGAAATTTTGCGATTTCTTCTCAAATTTGGATATTTCACCATGGATTTGGACATCCATTGTCATTGACATCATCATCTTCCTCTTTTTCTTCTAAAATTGTAATAATAATAATAATTAAAAAACTGGAAAACAAGGTCCGAGTTAAGGGACACCTGGTTTACTAGCTAGGTTCATGACTGGGCTAGGTTTGTTCTGGCAAGTCCCAGGTTGATCCACTTGGTTTACAAACTATGAGTATGGTATTTGAAATGCCTGAGAATGCACGTGATATTTCTGTATGAGAAATAGATGGAAAATTGAAGTTTACCCTCTTGCAGTAACATGGAAATGAGCTTAGTGTTGAGGAGGATAAGTGAAATTGAAAGGAGAAGAGGGGCAAGTGCCTTGGGAAGGTGGAACGAATGTCTAATTCACTTCCTTTCAAATCTCTTTATTGGTTAATGTGTACTACGGGCATGGAAAAACCCGATAGGTCAAGTTTGACTGGAGATTTGTGGGGCCTGCCATGATGTATGGGTATCATCAAACCGACCATTGGACGGGTCCCTGATTTTAGGCTCAAAACCCAAAATCTGGCGTGATTTATAACTCAGATGTGCCACATAAAAGGAAAATTTGGGTACATCCCTTCAATTTTACTTATCTTTTTAACCGTTTGGCTCATTTCTTTGCTACTACAAGAAGCTAAGCTTTGATTTCCTTTCTATTTCCCATATGTAAATATCACATGAGTTCTTAGTAATGTCAAATACCTACTTATAACTTGCAAACACAATGGGTCAACTCGGAGTGGTCATGGGCATGGTTATTGGTTCAGAAACACCAGGTTGTCCTTAGCTTAGACCTACTTTTCAGAGTTGACTTAGAATGCAATTGAATCAACACGATTTCATTTACTCTCTCTCTCTCTCTCTCATTTAATTCCAATCTTCATTGCCATACGTCATCTACAAAGATAAATGTAGAAAAAAGCTCAGTTATCCCAAATTAAGACATCTCTCCATTCATTTTATTTGTTTATGCTTCTCTCTAATTTATTAAGATCTCCTAAGTATTAATTTGTTTTATTAAAGATCTGCCAAGTTATTTATTTATTTTTTTTATTTTTTTAATACCCTATTAAATATCTCTTTAGGCTCATAACTTGAAATAGAAAACCATTAATGACTTAATATCCCTTTAAAGATACTTTAAATTTTTTACTAAATAAAGACCTAAAGGAATTAAGCTAGACCCCCACATAGGATACTCATCTCTTAAAAATCTCTAAGTATAACTGAAAATGTGGGGATTGGATGGGCCATAGGGCTAAAAAATTGGGCTTTGAGGCACACATCTTCATCGCATGCTTCTTACGATCATTCATGCTTACATTGTGATTGCCTCAAGGTTATGATTTTCAAGCTTTTAATTGGGCATACAACTGAGAATTTAGTGATTAGTTCATGATGGTTTTTGAGTTTTGGTGAATTTGTGATCTAGACTTTGAATATTCTGAAGGTATATGAACTTCTATAGTGTTTGTTGGGGGGAAATGCTTACGATGTGCAATTTTAGGCTATGCTACTAGCAGGTTCCCATGGTTTGAGGACGTGGATGAGTTTGGTACGACTCATACAAGTCGATTGGGATTCAGTACTACCCCATATAGGTTGATGCCACGAGACACTCCTTGAGTCACTACTAACTCAACCGAGTCGCAACTTGATTTGATGCTTATGGTGTGCAATTTTAGTGATGCATGACAATTAACCACTTGCTCTAAAAGCTCGAATTGGTGGAGCATGGCGAATTAATCCCTTTATCTCATAGCCTAGGCCCCACATCCCATGGGTTAAGACCTAAGCCGAACCCCCCCTCGTGGGCCCCACTCCACATGGGTTCTGCTTCACATGAGCCACCCGCTTCACACGGGTGGGGCCTGCCCCGAGTGTGCCCTTACATCCCATAGGCTACCCCACTTGAGTCCGGTGTGAAAATGCCCCTGCACTATTTAGGCCATGCTATTAGCAGACTCCCATGGTTTTAAGACTTGGACGACCTTGGTATGACTCATACGAGATGATTAGGGTTTAGTACTGCCCCATCTAGGTCGATGCCACGAGTCACTCCTTGAGTTATTGCTGACTCAAGTGAGTCGCAACTTGATTCGAGACCAAATGATTCAATTTGAGTTGCAGGGTCTTAAAAACCGTGTAAGCTCCACTTGTTATGACCTACAAGGTTTGTTATTGGAATTTTTTGAAAATTTAGATTTACAATACAAGGATACAATTATGTAATCATTAGGGGTGGCAACAGGCCAGGCTGCCCGACCCGGCTTGAGTCACTCAGCCCTAAAGGGCTAAGGCTTGGGCCACCAAACTAGTCCCAAGGGCTGAGCTAGGGCTTGAAATCTAGGCCTACTCTTCCAGCTAGGTTGGGCTAGGGCCAATGATGAATAGCCAGGTTGGCTTGGCCCATTCCTTGGTGTATACTAAATAGTTCATAGGCATTGGTTACGTTGATTGTAGAGTTTGTATATAGTAACATGAAGAACTTTGAGACTCTTGTAGAGCGTGATGGATGATGTACATGCACTTTAAACTATTACACTCGTGAACCCCACTCTAAATAGTGAACAATATATTGATACAATTGAAAGTCCATGCATTTGATGGATAATTGGGTGGGGAATACGCTTGGTTGATTAATGATCTTATTTGACATAGGTGTGTGACAAATACACACACACACACACACACACACACACACACACACACACTTTCATTCCTTGGAAGAGCATGATGGTTCATACATGCTTACCAAGTGTGCATTGACTGAACATGAAGCTTATCTTTAACTTACAGGGCAGACCTTGGCCCCAGCCCTAATTCAGCCTGGCCCTCTGGGCCGAGAGCTAGGGCCAGGGCCTCTTTAACCGACCTAGGCCGGGTTAAGACTAGGGCTTAGGGCTTTAGGTCTGGGCCAAGGCCAACCTTAGCCAAGCCCCAGCAAGGCCCATTGTCACCCCTAGTAATGGTATAAGAAATATGTGTAGGGGTGTTTCAGTGCTAGAATCAAGCATTTTTGTGATGGAAATAAGGGAACAAGAAGCATATTTACCTAAAGTTCCAGGGTAATAGGGTTCACAAAGATGCACCATGCTTACAATGTGCCTAGAGTATGGGGTTATCGGGTTTATGGACATGGGTGTCACTTGTAATGGTTGCAGAGTGGATAGTCCACATGGAAAATAGGTATTGCAGATTAGAGATCTTGATCATCCATACACCATCTTTTCTAACTCACCTTTATATGGATGTTGTGGATCTCTAAACAATGAGATCTTTTCTAACTCAATGTTATATAGATGAATGGCTCGGTGAATGACCTTATGAGGTGAAGGCATATAAAGTTTTTCAAATCTGGCCTGTTTGGGTACTAGAAAGAAGGGAATAAGGATAATATCCATCTAAAAATTTAAGAGTCGTAAGGTTCATAAGGATGGACCATAGTTGGGAAAAAATAAAAAGTAGAAGATTTTGGGTTGGGATTGCGTAGCATGAAGCCCAACTCGTTGTTAGCCATGTCTGAAGCAGTTGATTGGTAAGTGCTACTCAGTTGTTGCATTCAGCTACACAATTTTGAAGCATATTCCTAGATTAAGCAATATATTTCTAAAGGGTGCCTTAGGCTTTCCCCTGATCCTTCTAAACAGATGCTGCTCTTGCTTCAAATTGCGCTTTGGGACTCGTTCTCCTACTCCCACCTAACTATTTCTACCTGCTAAAATTTAGAAACAGATGCTTACCACCGTAGGGCTAGGAATATGTTGATTTTGGACTGTTTATTTATAATTTTGGCTCCCAAATATCAAGAGCTACAATTTACTACCTGTGGAAGATATTGGGGGAATGTATTTAATGATATGGGGGCTGATTTTAAGATGTGATTGAAGATTTTGAGGATTATTTCCTAGATTTGCTTATACTATTATTAGGCTTTTACATCTTAGGTAGATTTGATTTATTTGAATCAACTATGATTGTTTTGAAATCAATCTCGTAGTTGGGGGAATTCATATTAAAGATTCATTTAGAGTCTATAAAATGGGAGGTGGTGTAGGAGGTAAGCAATCCAAAATATTCTAAGTGTGTTTTTCTTAAGTATTGTTAGAGGAAGTTTGATATGAATAAAGTTATTTCTCTCTCTCTCTCTGCTCCGCCATTCTTGTGGGTGTACTCTTGTCCATTTCTTTGCGATTTGGGTATTTATTCATTTCACATGATTTATATTTATTCAAGGGTTCTCACTTATGCATTCTTAAAGGATCACTGCGAGGGAAAATCCTATTTGAGTTACATGGAGGACCAGGTGGACACTTTGGAAGAGATAAAACATTGACTATGGTAGAGACAAAAATACAAGTGACCTTGTATGAGTTGTGATGTTGAATGGTTCGTAGCGTTGTCGATGGCAAGTCTCCAAAGGTCATGTGTAGAATTTTGGCCTTTATACGCCACTTCCTGTTTCAATTGCACCGTGGGTGGACATTTTTATGGACTTTATTATGGGTTTTCTTAAGCAAAGGGGAGCAGATTTAGTTTTTGTTGTGGTGGACCCTTTTTTGGAAGATGGTCTATTTCATTCCATGTGAAAAGACTATGGACGCTATGTATATCGCCATCATATTCTTCATAGAAATTGTTCGATTTCATGGAGGCCTGAAAACTAACTTCGAGTCATAATTTCAAGTTTATGGGGCACTTCTGGCGCTCTTTATGGGAAGCAGGTGGGGACTAAGCTTCATTTCTTAGTGCATATCATCTTCAAATAGATGGCCAAATCGAGATAATCAATAGGAGCCTTTAGTAACTTCTTGAGAAGTATCATGGGCGACAACGTATCTTAGTCATGGTTTTGAATGACGGCATTGGTCGCCGTATTGGCCTGGTGGAAAAATGATACGAAACGGCGTCGCGTATTGGTATCAGGGCGGTATCAGCCTGTATTGTTCGGAATTTTTTTGAAGCAAAAAAATGCAGAATATATTAGAAAAATAAGAAAAATGAGATATTCAAGAATCTATCTATCTTTTTTTTTTTTTTTTTTTTTTGATTTATTTAAATTTTATAATATTTTTACCATGTATTCAATGGTGCATCACACCATTCTTCGGTAAGAATGTTGTCCTAATGGGTTAACCTACTGTGAGGCGTGGTATCGATTTTTTTATATAAATTATTGATGTATGTCAGAAATTGATATTATATATTGCAAATATGATTATCTATTTACTAATGTAATTTTTAAAAAATTAGTTTAAACAACAGTAATGCTAAAAATTTAACTCGAAAATAGAAAAAATGTAGAAAATATTTTTTTGAATCAATGTATGTATGAAATCATTAGATTCAGTCTTCTAATACTTCTCAAGCATTATAATAAGAAGTAAAAAAGAAAACTGTTTTTAAAACATTTTTATGATTTTTTAAGAAAATACATGTGCAAATAAAAAAATAAATAAAAAACACAAATTTTCTAAAAAATCAGTAAATCAATATTCTAATACTCCTAAATATTTTTTAAAATTAAAAAACTAATTTAAATATTTTCCAAAATTTTCAGAAAATACCTACATATATAATTAAAAAAAGAAGAAGAAAACACTCAAAGTCCATATCAAATCAACTAAGATCTTATCAAAATAGTTTATATTGTTGTTTTAAAGGGATTCCAGGTCAAAACAGAAAAAACACTTTTTTTTTTTCCTTTGATTTTTGTAAAATTGGACTCAGGAGCTTTGATTCTTCGATTTGATGAAAGAAAAAAAAAAACACAAGTTTTGATCTTCGCATCTGATCTAGATCTAGTCGGAAATGCCTTTAAAATAATCCATCTCTGCAAAGAAATTAAAAGGAGGAGAAAAACGAAAAAAAAAAATCATCACAAAAAATGCGGAAAAAAGAAGCGTTTTTTTAGCTGTACGGATATTATGATCTATAATCTTAGTGGGACTTGCCTATATCCTAAACTAAGTTTGCCTATTATAACACTGTAAATCATACCACCGGAAATCCCCATTTGAGATCGTAAATTGGATGGAGTCCATATCATGTACTTGGCACTATCACCGATACGAGATCAAGTGAGCGAGATGTTGATGCTTTCACCAAGCACATCCGAGAATTGCAAGCTCAGAAGAAGAAGATTGAAGAAAGCAAGAAGCCACAAGTGAAGATCAGCTAAAAAAAAGGTATAAAGAAGGTGATTTATTTACAGTTTATCTTTGCAAAGAAGATTTCTAAGGGAAACTTGCAACAAGCTCAAGTCTAAAAAGATCGGTCCATGCCAAGTTAAGAGGAAATTGAGGGTAATGCCTATATGATCAAGAGATGACTTGATATCTTGCTGACTTTCAATGTAGTGGATTTGTTTGAGGACAATCGCGAGGTATCTGATGTACAAGATGAAATCATTATCGATGTGGATAAACAACTCTTGAAGAAAAAGAAGCAAGAATTTGAACAAGTATTGCATATGAAGACTACTAACACTCGGCGGGGCCAATATAACTAATATTTGGTGTCCAACTCGTTGGATTCAAGGCAGGAAAATTGATTAGGCATCTGGGGCCCAAGCTGGTC
The DNA here is from genome assembly GCA_037074715.1 of Magnolia kwangsiensis. Classification (NCBI taxonomy): domain Eukaryota; kingdom Viridiplantae; phylum Streptophyta; class Magnoliopsida; order Magnoliales; family Magnoliaceae; genus Magnolia; species Magnolia kwangsiensis. The sequence goes on along the minus strand of CM073577.1, from coordinate 125,182,185 downwards.
CCCAACCAAGCTAGTAGCTCTAAGACTGGCCTAAAGTTGGATTGAGCAAGCTACCTGGCCCATTGCCAATCCATTGTAGCATGTTTTTCATGATGTAGATGGTGGACCCTCTATTGATGCTGTGGATTTTTCAAATTTGACATTCACCCGCCCAATGTTCCAAATTTTGGTGATATAAACAATAATAATGCCAATATTATCAGTATCACCACGTCAGTCGTATCAAAACTGCTGGCAATTTAAAATACCGTCGGTATTTTCAATAGTATTGGCGGTATTATTGATATCAACAATATTTGAGAAGATTTCCTTATAGAAGTTCCTTAGTGTCAGCAGTGCCATCAATAATATCCCCGATACCAAGAAAACATTCATAAATAGGTAAAAATTGATAGAAAATTGGAAAATTTTCTGAAAATCCAAAAATCTCTTCTATTTTTTTAATTTTTTTTTCTCTTCTTCTTCTTCTTTTTCTTCTTTTTCTTTTTCTTCTTCTTTTTCTTTTTTTTTTCTTTCTTTCTTTTTTCTTTTTTTTTTTTTTTGGAATTTTGTTCCTTGGGTGATTTCGATCACTCTTGGTTTTTATTGAATGAAAGTTTGGATTTTGGGAGAATCATGACTTGAAACGAAGGCAGGCATGAACTTAAAAAAGTGACAAAAAAATCCATAGGAATTATTATTTTTTCAAATGTTAGTATGAATTGCAATGGAAATCCATGTCTATGCATGATTTTCATGCATTGACATGGATTTGTGGCGAGAAAATGAACATTTAAGTGAAAAATTGGGGAAATAAGTGAAATACTAATTTTCACATTTGTATATAAAAAATATATGCTTTCTACTGTAATTAGTGTGGAAATTTTATATATCAATGAGTGTTAGCCGATCTATTTATTGGCTACAATATATATATATATATATATATATATATATATATATATATATATTGATCTATTTTATATATCAATGAGTGTTAGCCGATCTATTTTATATATCTGCTTTGATCTATTGTATATATATATTGATCTTCTTCTTTTTTTGTTGACAAAACATGTTTAGGCTACTATAATATGGAAACTTAATGTGTTCTTTGTTTTTTGCAATATTTTGATTCCTACACTTGCAAATGTGTCTTTTAATGTCTTCTGAAGTTTCATTCTAAAATTCCACTTCTTTAATTTTTTTTCCAATGCTTCCCCAGTGTTTCCCTCAAACAATGATATTTTTCGAGTACAATGATACCGATACATGTTTCTGTATCCCTGGTTATTGATACATGTAATGATGCCAATACTCTGGATGACACACCCACTGAAATCAATTAAATGTATTCATCATTCAAATTAGTTTTTCTCAATGTCCTTTAACAGGCCTGCCCGCCCACTCCCCTGCCCACATGGGAAGAGCTCTTTCCTTCCAATACAACATGGAAAGAGGCCCATCTAGGGGTTCCTTAGAAATCCTATTGAGGGTAGAAACTCAGGCCACATCTTATTTTTACTCTGTTCCGAAACGAAGATAAGTAAAACTCTCTCTCTCTTACACACACGCTGTACCATCTGGGTTTTCAGATGTATGGCGGGTCCCATGCTATTCTGGATATGGAAGATCTCTTTCCTTCCAATACAACACCAAAAGAGGCCCATCTTGGGTTTCATAGGATATCCTATTAAGGGTAGAAACTCAGACCACAACTTATTTTTACTCTGTTCTGGAATGACGAGAAGGCAAAGGCAGCATAAGCTTAGCTTTGCTAAGCGCACATGCGTTCAATAAAATTCATGTACGTGCCACTTATGCGAGCCAGCATCTCATACAGGTGCGAGATCCAACCCAATCCATCAAGTGGGTCCAACCATTTACATTTTTCCCAAAAATAAATCTGGTCCATTCAGCCAAGTTTTTCAGAGCTGTACATTTGTTCTGCAAAGAGTAGGGCAGCAATATGATAGTACTGTTTCGATGGATGGATTGGATCTCAGGCCTATCATGCCATGTGGGCACATGTGTGGCATGTACATGAGCTTTATTGCACATGCATGTGAGCTTAGCAAGGGCTCTATAGAGAGTGATCTGTTCCTTTGAAGTCAGAATTGAGAATGAGATACTTCAATTGCTTTCCCATTGTAGGATGTTTTATGGTCCTGGCGGGCCGTATGCTTTGTTTGCGGGACGGGATGCAAGCCGGGCCCTAGCCCTCATGTCATTCGACCCCAATGACCTCACAGGAAACATAGAAGGTCTCAGTTCTGATGAGCTAGAAGTTCTCAATGACTGGGAGTTGAAATTCATGGAGAAGTACGCTAAGGTCGGGCAGCTTGTGAAGGAGAAGGGAAGAAGTGAAGAGAAAACAGAAGAAAGTGTGGGACACAAACACAAGAAGGAAACAGACAGCATCAATGACGTTGCTGTAGCAGAAGTAGAGAAAATATGAATGTCAGTAATGGGTTGTTTGAAAACAAAGATCTGTACATTTCCAATCACAACCGTCATGAAAGAGCTTGAGGAGTGAGAGTTCTGCCGGCCCAGCATTTTCCAGTAACGAATGGTGGGGATTGATGCCGGAGAGAGGGTGTCAATCTGGTAATGTCTTAATCTACTGGCCAACTAATCTATTATATATATAATGGAGCCATTGATCTTTACTTGATCTCTACTTGATCTCTACTTTTGTATGTATTGGCATTTGGGATGCTACAAATCAGTAATACTTTTATATCGCAACTAGTTTCAGGTTTGAAGGACTGAATTGAAATGGTTAGTTCATTGGTTCTATGTTGACTTAACCTAGAACCATATGTACAAAGGTGTGCACTCCAGTAGTAGTGGGCAGAAGTGGGACCCACACGGTGCACGGATGAAATCCAGATTGTTCATCATCAGATGCTCAGTCATGTTTGGCCTGGTCCAAAAAATCGGGACAATCCAAGAGTTAGTTGGGTTATCCTGTTGGGACTCGCAGAAAAATGCATAGTGCAGAATCAAACAAAGTAACCACAATTGCACAAGTAAAAATCCAAACAGAGAATAATCTGAATTTACATGAAAAAACCGTCGTGGGAAAAAAACTGCATTTTTTGAAATATCTTTGATATTATCTATAACGCTGGTAGTATCGAAAATTTCAGGTATTAGCAATGTATCACTAAGTATCGATATTGCTTATGTAATCGCCAAAATTTTCAACTATGTAAATTCTGGGTTTTGCTTGTATTGTCAATATGCATCAATATCGCAAATGTATTGCCAATATTTTTTACTATGTAAAATCTAGGTAATGCTCATATCACAGGTGTATTGACGATATTTCAATAACATCGCCAACGTATTGATATCATCAAAAGTTTGTTTATTAGAAAAAAATTTATTTTAATTTTTTTTCATGGGGATGTGGTTCCATGCAGTGTTCAATTTGTCATTGATAAGATTGATAATATCTTGATATTATTGATATCGCAACATGCGTGATATTGAGATCACTATCTTTTGTTTCCTTTTCAATTGTTGATGATTTCTTGGTGAAATATCATGTGTTGTTGAGATTTTGCAATATCAATATATGGAAGGTTGGATGTTTAAATAGGCTGGATGGGATGGTTGGACTGATTTCTTACAACAACACATGTTTTTAAGGCTCCATTAAATGGAAACTTGTTATGTATGCATTCTTTTTGTAATTTTTTTTTTTTAAAAATTCTAAATATGTAAATATATACATTTTAACATCTTCTAAAGTTTCGTTGAAAATTCTACCGTTTTTTCTATATTTTCATGTATTTTTGACTATTTACGATATTATCGGCGATATCGATATTATTTTTATATCCCTGCTAGCGAAACTTGTAGTGATAGCGGTACTTCAAACACCGGTTACAAGAGATGAAACCTTATCGATTCAAAGCTCAAGAGAAAATCCGTAGCTTTTTTGTCTCTAAAACCCTCTTAAACTCCTAAGCACATCTTTCCTATGCCATAATCTTGATTACACCCTTTAATTTAAATAAATAATAATTATTTTTTTAAAAAAAACCGGAAATAGAAACTAGTTCTGCAAATTTGCGCAAACTATGCAATCCGTTTATCTGTCGATTCAACTAATCAAGATGCTTCAATCAGTCGGGTTGACCCATCGACTAAAGTTTCCAATGTGTTGAAAACTCCAAAATCTGTCTAAAGAGTTATAAATCCAAATATTTGCGACATTCTTTGATCTTCTGACCGGTTGATGGCCCCTGTTTTAGCATAGATACGAGGCCTTCGATTTTCAACGCATGCGATGAAAAATAATTTGACATGGAACGCCCCAATTGATTTGGGTGGGGTCCACTTGTTTATATACAATCCAGGCCGTTCATACCCTTCTTTTGATCTGGATGAAGGATCATACAAACAATCAGGCCTTTTTTTTTTGCAACTCAGGTTGGCCCATGTGCAAATCATGGGTTGGCGTTCCTTCTCAACTGTTTGACTATGATGTGGCCGACGCCATCCGCTTAAATGTTGGATCCCCATGATTTTGGGGGCTTCCTACTTTCAATATGAGGCAACCATATTGGACCGATTGTAGGTGAGACCTTTCCTCTATCATTAGATTTAGCCTGAAAGGATTAAAAAAAAGAAGCATAAATAACTAAATAGAGATTTATCTGAGCCGTCTGTTAGGTGAGACCCACCATATAGATCATATGGCCAAAAACCCAGGCAGTTTGACAATCAGTTGGGCCGTCCATTTCTGTAAACAGTAGATTTGTTTTTAGGCCATCCATTATTTCGCTATGATTGTGGCCCACTTGATAGTTAAACAACATGGGTTTTCGGCCAATTGATCTATAAGCTTACCTGATACACGGCTGTTCTGTATATTTGTTAGATTGGCACGTGTGGCTGCTGGTAGAGGCGCATGTGGGGCTAGAAAATCTGGCATGTATAATGTATCAGTCGATGCTTCTCTTATGTTAAATATGAAATCCGTAGTAAAAAAACTTGATAACAAATACCTGAAATGTCTTAAATATGTTAATTTGACACATTTGCCCTTATCTTCCATTTGAAAATATTTTACATCATAAAGAAATTATTTTTTATTAAATGAAAATCAAATTATTATATTTAATTCAAATAAATTAAAATACTTAATAGAAAACTAATATATATATATAAATAAAATCAATGATTTGCATGTATAAGTGTTGTGGCAATTTCTTCATGAATATTGGACATAATATTTTATTCAAAGTCTTCATCATTGTATTGTATTATTGAAAGAGTGAATCAAAAATGGATTCTTTTATGATATAGTTGTATAGTGTTATACATGTAATAACTGGAGTCTTGGATCCAGCTTATTTTTAGACTTTTATCCTAAAATGAGCTCAAAAAACGGATGGACATTGTGGATTTAACAAAAACATCATGGTGGGCCTCACAATGGTTCCCAATGCAGGAACTTCTGCCAAAGGCTTTAGAAGGAAATCTGCGTCCAATTGTGTACTACACCAAGAAGCATATTTCCACCAAAGGTTCCTACCGTGGGATACAAGGTGGGGCCCGTCGTGATGTTTGTGGGAAATCCACCCTGTCCATTCTTTTTGTGAGCTCATTTTAGGACTTTCTACTAAGAATTAAGTAGATTGAAAACTCAAGTGGGCCACACTAGAGAAAGCAGTGGGAATTGAACTCATATTTTCATCTCGTATGGCCCACTTGAGTTTTTGATCTTCCTCATTTTTTGTAGCATGTCCTAAAATAAGCTCGAAAAATAGATGAATCGGAATAGATTTCTCATTAACGTCACAGTTGACCTCACCTTACATCCCAACACCGAACCTACTAGGAAAGGCTTTAATGAAAAGCCGCTTCATCCGCATGCCATCTAGGCAATGCTGGCAGAGAAGGGCAACCCTATTAGGGGATCCGTGGGGCCCGCCGCGATGTATATGTCTTATCCACATCGTCCATCCACCTTTTCATATCATTTAGGAGCATAAGATAAAAAGAAAAAAGAAAAAAGAAAAACAGTGAGGCAGACTTAAGGCTAAAGTGGGCCACAGTGTGGGAAATAGTGAAAATTTGGCGCCTATCGTTGAAAATTTCTTAGGCCCATAGAAGCCCTGATCAAGTTGATATTTCTCTTTATCCTTTTTCATCCATGTACATGTGACCTTATGAAGAGGTTACATGAGAAATAAACCTCACATTGGATTCTACAAAAGTTTCAACAATAGTTATTCAATTTTTATTGGTTTCTATGATGTGGTCCGCTTGAGTTTTACATGTGCCTCATTTTTGGGCTTATCCTCTAGAATGATCTGAAAAAGTTGATGGACGGTGTGGATCTAACCACATAAATCATGGTGGGCTAAGAGAAGTGCCCCCATGTTAGAAGTTGGGATATGTATATCGCAAGGGAGAAAATCTATCTCAGGAAGGCATTCTTGATTCCCCATTAAACTAAGCTGGACTCCCGTCACGGAAAAATTTCAACATAAAATGGTGGAAAACTTTCCTTCCTTTGTATTAACAAACACCACTAAACTAAGCATGAAAAATTTTCCAAATTCGGCGTTCAGTACAAAAATTCACGTGTTTACAAACCGGCCTTTACTATTTTAAAGCAAGAACGGAGATTGCTTAAGAAACCATCACATACAGCCGACTGTATGCTAACTTATCATCCATCCCTATCTTTCTTGTAATCATGTCCCTCGTGTAAGACATCTGAACCGTGTAAATGGTGGACCCCTCCATGAAGATCACCTGGCATGAAAATCAGGCCAATGCACTGACCAACTTGCGTTTCACGGCCATTGGGAAAAACCCATGATGAAAGGGTTCCTTATCATGAGTGGTGGGGTGTTGTGGTGCAAGGGCTGAGCAAAGGACCCGCATCCAATGGCTGGCGATTGAGATGGCCGTTCGATCTCCTCGTGGATCAAGAGTGCTCAGATCATATAGAAATTGGACGGTGGATATGACCGGATAATGTACTTTTGGATGGTGAGAGATCTAAGTTGGCCAATGGAGCATGTCTTAAGCTAACAGAGAAATGCAATTTTAGAGATTCCAACTGTGTATAATGGTTATTTTTGCCTCAGCCGATAAGTTCAGAAGAGAAAATCCCTAAAAGCCATGCCAGAAAGAAAGTGAGGTCTCCTCAAGGGCGGCAGACATTCCAAAGATTTGAAACCAGGTTGCTAATATTCAATAAGCATATTGAGCAAAGGCTCTATTAACGTTCTTCTTGAATAAATCGAGCCGCCATTCATGAACAACATGCAGGCTCAGCTACCGCACATATTCAGAATGCCCTAGATACAACCCTATTTGAGTTTGGACGACCTTAATTAGGGTGGGACATGTTTAGGTAATGAACGTTTGAAAATCCGTTTATTTATTTGATAATGATGAATGGGTCACTTCTCTCTGAATTCCGTTGGGAAGGTGGTGTGTGAATTAATTCCTTTATACTCTTGTAGTAGTTTTGGTGTATTGTTGGAAGGAGGCCGTCTATCTTTAGCTTTGCATAAGTTTACAAGATTAGATCATGTAGACGTAGATTTTTGTTGATTGGGCCAGGCATGTGGATGCATGGTGACCGTTTGGTTTATTGACTAGGATGTATTTATACTCTTGCATGAGGATGCAAGTTAGGTGGAGTTCATTGCGATGTTTTTGAGAAATTCATCAGTTTTGGACAACTCATGTAAAGGACACGAGATGAAGAATGAAGTGGATTCAAAACTCAAGTAGGCCACACCACAAGAAATAATAGAGATTAAATGTCCATTGTTAAAACATTCTTGGAGTGACAAAAGTTGTATCAGGCAAATAATTTTATATTTTCAGTTCATTCCAATAGAAATGACATTATGGACAGTTTAAATGGCATATAAATATTGAGGTAGACCTCTTGAAGGTTTCAACAGTGGGCATTTTCCACCAAACTTTTTCTTCTTTCTCACAAACATCATGGGGGCCCAACCTACCTTCACACCCAAGGAACTTCTCATTGTCCATGAAACGACCATTTCACCCTTTTTAAAGATGTTTCATGCATGTACAAGCACACATCACGCTTTTCATTGGCTTTGAGCAGAGCACAATTCCATACTTTTAAAATATGTTTCATGCTTGTACATACACACATGACGCTTTTCATTGGCTCTGAATAGGGCGTAGGATGCCGATTGGATACTACCCCAGCTTATCCGAAGCTTGGGACAGATTGGGGCTCTGGAGGACCCAAAAAATAAGCAGATCCAAGGTTCAAGTGGACCACACCACGAGAAGTTGTTGTATACCACACCCACTATTGAAACCTTCCTAAGGCCCACTGCAATATTTATTTGCCAGTCATGTAGACCTGGGTGAAAGGAAAACACAAATATCAACTTGATTCAAAACTTCCGTGGCCCTCAAGTAATTTTCAACAGTAGACATTTAATCCCCACTGTGTGGTCCACTTGAGCCTTGGATCTGCCTAATTTGTAAGCTTATAAACTAAAATAACATAGACATTTTCAACCGTAGGAATTTAATCCCCACTGTGTGGTACACTTGAGCCTTGGATCTGCCTAATTCGCAAGCTTATATACTAAAATAACATAGAAAAATGAATAGACGGTGTGGATGAAACCCATACATCATGGTGGCCCATTAGAGCCCCAGCCTGGCTAGTACCCAAACCGCATCAAGCACCCTCCACCCTACCGGATACAATCTGCTTAGCTCACATATGCCAATGTGGCACACGTGCAACATCTAAACCGCTCATCAGGTGGGCCCCATCATGTAGTGCCCTAGTCTAAAACATGGGCCCACCCATGCATGAGATCGGTCAAACATGTACGTTAAATATGAAATGTTGACCGTTCCTTCTCAGTCGTCCATTTTCTGGTTTTAAGATTTGGACGGGTCTGATGTGACTCAGATTCACTAGGATCCCATATCTGCTGAGCTGTACGGCCTGACTTTTGTGCCAGGGCATCGGTGGGGTCCACCCAAATGGTCACACCTGCCACATCTGATACATGTCATTCACACGTAGGAAATACACTTTTACACGTGACACACGTAATCCACCGTCACAAATATGGCTGAGGCTTTGAAACTATCACTATAGTGACATTTGATATGACGTGTTTGGTTGCATCAAAGATGATGAAATTTCTTGATTCTCCACTAAATTAGCAAATCATGAAGTTTAATGATATTATTTTATTTTATTATTTTTTTATTGGCTATGGATTCCAAGACCCCAGTGTTGAAACCCAGTATCATGAAATGTCATTATATTTAGTTCAACCCAGCGCACCCTTATGATATTATCATATTAATATTATAAGAATATCTCAAGAAAAACATCAAAAATCTGAGAAAAATTCCCATGCTTTTAAATTGATGGAAATGAGATTTGACCAATGGATAGGTGGGGCCCACCAACATTGGGAGTAGGCTAGATTCGCCACCCAAGTGGACCCTTAGTCCCATTGAAATGACATATTCTCTTGTTTTTTTTGTCTACGAAGTCTTAATAATCATTCATGGGTCCCACATGTGGGATTTGTGACCGTACATGCGTGGCCCACCACCTAGTGTTGTCAATGGGTACCCGAGGGACCCGACCCATGTCATGGACCCGTTAAACTCAGTTCAGGTCGTCTTGATTCTAGTTTTAATAGTAAAATTATACATATTTTATATGCGGTGGACCTCATGAGATTGAGTGGGGCCCACCACGATCTATGTTGGACATCCACACCGTGCATTTTCTAGCTCTCCTCTAGGTTATGGGATATCTCAAAAAAATTCATCCATATCTAGAACTCAAGTGGGCCATAACATTTGAAACCGTGCCAAATCATGCCCAAAACATCTAAAAGCATTTGGTGGGGCCCACCTGAGTTTTGGATATGGTTGAAAGTTGGTGTGACCCTTCATCCCAGTGGGACACACACAATGGATGGGCTGGATGTGTGAATCACATCTCAGTGGGCCCTATAAATGATCATAAAGATTTCAATTGGTGGGTATCCACTCTCAACCGTTTTCTATGATGTGGCCTACATAGATCATGAATTGTCTTGAATTTTAGGCATGTGGACCACCATGGAAGGGTGCATCTTATTCATGGGGTGGATGTCCAAAACATATAATGGTGTAGCCCAAAAAGATCAACTACCTCACGGTGCTTTTTCCACACACATTTGTCACATGTGTGTAAGATCTAATCCATTTATCAGATGGGCCCAACCATTTAATGTCTCTTGTTTATTCCTCACCGTCTCAATCCAAAAACCCAATTGCATCTGGGTCTGTCTTTAAGATCTACACTGGGACCCGGCAAAACACAGACCCAATTAGCCCAAGTATGGGTACTTTCTGACCTGATCCGGACCTGACCCATTTACGGCCTGACCACCAACACTCAGAGTAGGCCAGATTGTCCGTTCAAGTTGACCCACCAAAGTCAGTTGAGGTCGAGTCCAGTTGGGTCCAGGTCCGTTCTTGTCACTTTTAATAATCCCTCTTTTTATAAATATACAAAGAAATTCTCATACGCACACTTTTTTAAGCAAGCACCCATGCACACATGTAATGGACAAAAAATCTAAACAGTCCATGTGATACAACATCCCATGAAATCAATCATCGTCCAATTTTCACCTTGATCCAAAATGCTGGTGGGCCCTAGTAAAAGGAAAAGTTCCCTCCTTTGATTTGCCTTTTTTTCTTTTTCTCTTTTTTAATTGTTTTTTGGCTCACTTAAAAGATAAGCCGGTGTGTGTGTGTATATATATATATATATATATATATATATATATATATATATATATATATATACTACTAAGCGCTCGACCTCACGGTAAGCTCCCATGAGGTCAAGCTGTGTGGGCCCCACCGTGATGTGTGTCGACCATCAACACCGTGCATTTGATGGGTTCCCTTTAAATTATGGGATATCCCAAAAATCAGCCATATACGGAATTCAGGTGGTCCATACCATCTAAAATCACGTGAAGACACCGTTAAAACATATAAAAGCAGTTGGTGGGGCCTACCTGAGTTTTGAATGCAGCTGAAACTTTGTCTGAACCCTCATCCAAGTGGGACACACATAATGGATGGGTTGGATTTGCAAACCACATCTCGGTGGGCCCAAACAATGATTATGAATGTTTTAATGGTGCAGACCCCTCTCCACTTCTATATGTGGTGTGGCCCACACAAGTCACGGATTGACTTGATTTTTGAGATCTATGCCCACGATGGAATGGTGCATCTGACTGATGGAGTAGATGTTCGAAATGCATCACGGAGGGGCCCACACAGCTCGACCTCATGGGATGGACTCGAGAGGTCGAGCGCACAATACCTTTTTCCTCTCTCTCTCTCTCTCTCTCTCTCTCTATATATATATATATATATATATATATATATATATATATATATATATATATATATATGAGGTCGGGCTGTGTGGGCCCCACTATGAAGTGTGTCAAAAATCAACACCATGCATTTGATGGGTCTCCTTTAGGTTATGTTATTCCCCAAAATCAGTCATATATGGAATTCGGGTTGGTATGGGGGCTGATACTTAGTTTGACCTCTCATCCAAGTAGGACACACACAAAGGATGCGCTGGATTTGTGAACCATATCTCGGTGGGCCCAATAAATTATTATGAATGTTTTAATAGGAGGATAACCCCTCTTGACTGTTATATGTGGTGTGGCCCACCCAAGTCATGGATTGACTTGATTTTTAAACTCGTGGCCCACCATGGAATGGTGCATCTGACTAATGGGGTAGATGTTCGACACACATCATGGTGGGGCCCACACAGCTCGACCTCATAGTACCATTTCTAGCGTGCGTGCACACACACACACACACACACACACACACACACACACACACACACACACATATATATATATATATAGAGAGAGAGAGAGAGAGGCATGCTCACCAGCAAAGTTTTCATCTTTGGCACGCTTCTTTTATCTTTTCTCTAACTTTCCCAAGGATGCGGCGGAAACCTTTTACATGAAGTTCTTCCGTTGAGATGCTAGGTGGGCTCCACTAAAATGTTAGTGATAAATTCATGCCGTCCCTACATTTTTTTAAAATTAATTTATGGTGTGAACCCAAGATTAAGGTGGATCAAAATCTCAAGTGGGCCACATAGTGTTGATTAAACTCTCACCATTCTATCAAAGTTTTAGATTAAGCTGATATTTATTTTTTGCCATCATCCAGGTCTGTATGACCTAATATGCATTTTGGTTGTCAAATAAACATCACGGTGGGCCCTAAAAAAATTTTAACGTTGAGAATCATTATCGCCGCTGCTTCCTGTGGTGTGGTCCACTTGAGATTTGGATTTACCTCAGTTTTGGGATAATGCCCTGAAATGATAAGAAAAAATGGATGGACGGTGTGGATAAAACTCATACATCACGTGACCACTCAAAACTCCTGCCCATTCATAGCTGGAGACAGGCAGTGCGCCGATGTGACTGGATACTGAAGTGATCGTCAAATTTTGTAGGATCCATCATGATGTATGCGTTACATCCACACCATCCATCCATTTGAAGAGATTATTTTAGGGCATAAAGCAAAGAATCCAAAGTTGTTGTAACATCCCGTCTAACCAGCACAGTGTCCTTGGGCGTCCACGTAGGATTTGCCATAGGATCGTTCTTTTAGACTACTTGTGGTAAGGTACCACACGTAAATTAATCTAGGATTAGTCCAGCAGAGTAGACCAGACGGGTCATGTTCGGACCTAATGCGGGCCGCCAAGGCAGATGACCGTTCATACTTAGTAACAGCCCATGCGGGCCATACCGCGACACAGGAAGGTTAGAAAATTACAAAACTTTAGGAAAAACTAGATCTCACTGGGCTTGTGGTCCATTGAGGACCACAGACTCATTGGACACCCGGAAACTAATTATCCAAGCCGTTCCTACAGCACTGGTTAACCACATAAGGCCATATTGGAAATCTTACGCTTGTCAAGGGAGCAGGGATCCCGGGCGTATTAACCGTCGGATTCCTTCTAAATTTTTGGTGAAGGTCTAATGTGGTGTCCCTCACCCATCTATAAAATCTGGGTCTCGATCGTGTCGTGATGACCGTTGATCGCAAATCAGACCCGTGCGACCAAACCCATATTCGATCGCTCCCAAAATTTGTATGATCCTTCATCGGGCCATGGACCACCTACCCTACAAATTTCATGGTCAGGAGACCACCAGAACCTCTCCAATCACCGGGTTAGACCCCTCTGGGTCGCTTAGAGATCGGATCGTCTAATCAAATCCCATAGTCGTTTATCCGTTAGATCCCAAACTTTGCATGAACCCTTGTTAGGTCATGGGACACCTACACACCTAATTTGGTGGCCATAGGAGTGTTGGGGCCACCACAACAACAATAGTAGTCCTAAGAGGCTATTTTGGGAAATTATGAAAACTTAAGGCCATGGGGCCCAACTCTAGAGAATAAACCCTAGTTCTTTCTCATAACCTCCATTATCCAAAAACAATCTATCTCTCTCTCCCTCATAACTTTCTCCAAATCTCTCCCACCAAACCTCCCTCCTTCATAGCTACTCAACCTCCAACAACCTATCATCTCTCCCTCATAACTTTTACCATCTTCCAACGACAAGCTCTCCCCTTTCCATAGCTCCCACCATTCTCCAACAACCGAGGAGAGTAATGAGAGAAAGGGAGGGTGAAGGTGAGTCAGGTGGACTCTCAATCAAGATGGGGCCAAGGGCATCAACCCTTTCAACTCTTAATTTTTCCTCTAAGAAGAAACTCTCCGCCACAACTCCAAATTCGTCCGTTGACCATCTAGGTAAGAACATCTCTCCATTTCTTCTTGAGATCCAATTTCAAGCCCCAAACTCAAAAACCGGGCTCACAAAATTTTCGATCGCCGAATCCGGCGCCGACAGCCTCCGTAGAACCTCATTCTCGGCTCCTAGCTCCCATTCTCCAGGTTCCGATCCTGGGATGCTACGAGGAGGATTTTAAATGTCAATTTGATTCGTAATAAGCATAACCAACGACATAACCCACAAGCGACAACCAAGTACTCCATTACATTTTTACTATGATCAAAAACTTTACAAGTACAATGAGCATAAAGGGAAATACAATGGCAAAGAACAAAAACTCCAAAACGCTCTGCAACGTGCTCTTGCCTCAGCGCTGCTACGATCCAATGTCACCTGCACTCAACGGTCGTGCATAAGCTTACAGAAAACTTAGAGGGTGGTGAAAGTGTGTGCGCAAGGTAGTAATATGAACATGCAATGTTGGAGTAATGCGGAATATGCAGATGGATCCATAATATCATGACCCGTACCAAGGCTTATGCGATGCAAGACATGAATGGTATCGGCCATCCCAAGGCCATGCGATGTGCAATGTAACTCAAGCATACAGATCCTCATCTATATCCACACATCAATACAGCTCAAATATGGGATATCACCGGGGTCTAGTACACTCTAAACCAGATTGCCGCCACATCGTGCGCAATAAGGTAAGTGGAAGAGACCTCACTATCCATCTGCCAATATCGGGCGCGACTCGTCGATAGCGGACCCATTCCTCAAGCTGATCAAACTCAACCTAGCATTGCCCCCTACTCTCGAGCGAGTAAGGCCGCACCCCCTTCCAACCGACCACGACACAGTGGAGAGCGTAACCGTCTGGTAATCGGCACTCAACGCTCATCTACCCACTCGGTTTCGACGTTGGAGCAACCTCTTGGTACCATAAGGGTTTAGGAACTTTCACCCAGGGATATCAATAACACCCCATGTAGAACATGATTTTCGGTATCCAATCCTGCCAACCACGATGCGTCTGTAGAGGCTACGACCCTGATGTCGCTAGGGCGTACAATAACCATGTCACACAAATGCGAAATGCATGATTCACACTATCCAGTCATGCAATAAATTCTGCGCATATCGTGCGCTCATGTAGGGCAATACTGCCTAACCAGGAGCCCATAAACAACCTGCCCGAAGGCATATGCTATGATCAGTCAATCCTCATATCAAGCACACATATGATGCGTATGATCATGAGTCATGAAACTATACTAAACATGTTATAATGAATTATTTTACAATGCAGATGGACGTGGACAGCCTATACACAATAAGTACGGGCCTAACAATGGGGCCCTAGGGAGAGTCGTAATGTGGACATCCAACCAACATTACACTTGCAATGTGGACGTCAAACCAACATTGCTCCCAAGGTACGATCGTCACAAACATCGTTACATAAACCGTATTGGGCTCACACATTGCAATGGACTTTAGGTACATCCCATTGGGCCCTAAATACATCAAATGGGCTACATCATACGGGCACTTTTTTTTTTTAAATGGGCCACGTCGATGGGCCGCTCCAATGGGCCTTATGCCCATTGCAATGGGTCATAACCCGTTGACCCTTAGAATGCATCAAGTGAGCCTAAACCTGTAGGCCTTCTACAAATCAAATGGGCCTGTACTCATAGGCTTTATATAATTTAAATGGGCCTAAACTCATAGGCCTTATACAATTTAAATGGGCCTTACCCATAGGCCTTTTACAAGTCAAATGGGCCTAACCCATAGGCCCTTTTATAAATCAAATGGGTCTGGACCCAAGGGCCTTGGGATATATCAAATGGTCCAATCCCATGTGCCTTGCGTCCACATTAAAGTGGGCCCCAATAAATGCTATAACAACGTTAAGATGGGCCTCAAAACAGGCCAAGGTGGGGTCCACTTGGACTATGGATTTGGCTCATCTTTTCCTGTGCCGTACAGTAAACTCACAAATGGTTGAACGGCATGGATACAACACATAATATGGCGACTAAATATATAATATATTAATAAAACTAGCTGCTGCTGTGCAGCTCATACTACAACAGAGGTGGGTCCCAGGTAGGGCCCACCCTTATGATATAATATGTAATATTATAACATATATTAATATAACAATATATACTATATTAATATTATTTTAAAAAAATGCAACGTCCAAGCCCTGGACGGCCTGGACATGCACCTGCATCAAGGGAGGCCCCACACGTACACACACACCCACATGCATGCACATGTATACCCACACCCAGCTGTATGCACACACGCATGCACACTCACACGCACGCACGCCCGCCCACCCAAAGGGCCCCACAAACATCACCCTGGACTCCACCGTCCGCTGGACGGTGGAGATAAAATGCATACATCACTGTGGGTCCCATGTGGGGCCCACTGAAATGCCTATTTGCCATCTAAGCCGTTCATAAGATCGCTCGGGTGTGGTTGAAGGGAAAACATAAATTTCAGCTTGATCCAACACGTTTGTGGGCCCCAACAAGATCGCAATGGCAGCCAATCCATTCCACTGTTTCAAGTGGTGTGGACCACCTGAGTTTTGGATCTGGCCGAAATTTGGAGGGGGCCCACCTGAGGAGGGGACCCACCTCGTGAACAGGTTGGATGACGAACAAACATTACGGTGGGGCCCACGGCTGGAGCCGTGGGTCCCATGCTGGACGCCCCCCCGCCCTCACGCTGCACGCAGTAGCGTGCAGCGACAGCAGTGTCAGGAGGCAGAGGGTGTGCCTCATTCAAAAAAACGAGAAAATCCGTTTTTCGATGGTTTTTCGCACATGGGGCCCACTAAAATGAAATCCGCCCCGGCCATTGCATTCAGCGGCCCGCAACAGTAGAAACGAGTCCGAAGTTTGAATTTTTTTTATGATAGAAAATGAATAAAATAAGAAAATAGATCCTTGAATGGTAGTGGTACATTCTTTGATGCTATGGCCCACCAAGTCTTCCAATTAGCCTCAAACTTCTACCCAACGGATAAAATATTGTACGTAAGATGATGGACGGCTTGGATTGTTCAAATACATCATGATGGGGCCTAAGCAAGTGGACCACCAAGGGCTTATATTCTTCTTTCCCTTTTCTCTTTTTTCCTTTGAAACGTCCAGCGTCCCAGACGCTGGACAGCTTGCTTTCTTTAAAAAATTAGATTGTGGTGGGCCCTGATGAAGTGGGCCACCACTAATGGGTGTACAAGGCATACGGTGGGCCCCACTTGAATAAATCTTGAAGAAAAATAATGCCAAGGTGGGATCCATTCAAGTGGGCCACACAATCCTATTGCATAAAAATAAAATAAAATAAAATAAAAGAAATAAAAGAGAGAGAGAGAGACATGGAGAGTGGGACACGCCTTGTGATGGAGGGCTCCGCCACTATGAGCCATCCCTTGAATGAAATCATACAATAAACGGATCCCTTTGAACATGGGATCATCAAAAATGCAAATCAACGGTGGAGATCCATTCCCCCCGATATGGACGGTCTAGATGACCCTTTCTAAATGAAATAAACATCATGATGGGGTCCATGGAGAATGGCCCCATCATGGAATGATCATGATGATCCAAGTGGTCCATCGACCACATATTAGGGTCCCAAGTGAGATCCACACCATGGATCGGTGGGCCTCACTTGGCCCATCATAAAAATAAGAAAAACTATCCTATAGAGGCACCCACCGTCCGATCTTCTTGCTCCTAGGAGTTCCTTGGCACCTTGGCTTCAACTTCAATGGATGAGATGAAGAATGGAAGGTTAAGATGGGAGATGATGGGGTAGGAAGGTGGGCCACTTGGAGCTTAGGAGTTCTTGCAAAATTCCATACGTATGGGCTCTTTGTTACTTGGGATTGAGATGAGAGAATGAGAAAGAGAGAGAGTGATGTAGAGAGAGATGGATGGATGGATGAATGATGGGGGTGTAAGAAATCTTTGACTTTTGAGGCTTTTGTGTAAGAGAGGTATGGGTGGTGAAGACTTTTGTGGCTTTTTATGTAAGAGAGGTATGGGTGGTGAAGACTTTTGTGGTTGCTTGGGAAAAGAAAATAAAGTGATGTGTACTTGACATGTGATGGATTGATGGGATTGATGTGATTGATGTGACACATCGTAGAGATTCCCTTGGGTTTCGCAACGCGCGGCGTTTTCTTGCACCGAACGTTGGCCCATTTCTCTTGACCAGGGTATCGCCTCGGCGCGCGAGTCGCGGTATCGGAACCGCAACGACGGCGCAGTCGTTATGGTATTGGTCTCGGGTTGAGTCGACTCGAGTTGTCGGCATATGAATCAGGGTCGCGCGTCGATATCGGTTAAGGGTCGAAGGTCACCAGAATTCGACCGGTAAGATCGCGGAAGTCTACGGAAAGGTACGGACCAAGATACGGGTCTTACATCCAAGTATTAAGAAAAGATTGACATGAAATTTCTCACATACAAGGATTGGTTTTAGGAATTCTGACCGGTCAACCCTCAAACCCTCATTTCTAGGTCGCTTCTGAGCCTCCATTGAATTCAAATGTGCGGACTATTAATCTTAGGTGGCCTAACACCAATTATATCATGAGTTTAATGATTTTGCTTGTTTGGATGAAGCATTCGTGAAATCTAGAGAGACCCTAGGATTTGGGTGTTTGTTTGGAGATGTATGGAATTGCATGTTTATTTAGTTTTCCTTTCGTATGATCGTATTTATGCCTCTCACATGTTTGATGATATAGTAGATGATCATATGCTCAAGTGTTGTATGATTTCCTCTTATGATGTTGCTTATGACATGTATCATGCTTTGCCCTTGCGTATTTTGATTCCTAGGGATGTAGGAAGCGTTTCGCTTCCTCGCTAACTCACACTTCTCACATGTACCTTACTTATGATATTGTAATATGCTTGTTAGGGACATTGAATTGTATGATAGGATGTATGCAACATGATACAATATGTTGGTTAATAGACTTAATGTTGGCACGCTATAAGTCATCGTCAAACCCTAGGATTGGTCAGGAACATGAGGGCAGATGGTAGTCCCATTGGTTGGACTACCCTAAGATTAAACCCATGAATTGGGCGGGTGCGTATGGGCGACAATAGTTCGACTACATGGGTTTATCGTACCCGATGTCGTTTGTCTCATGCTCGCCTGACTCGTGCGGTTTAGCCTACTTACTGGCAAGTCCTGATTGTTAACCATGTTTGCTCACACATGAATGGAACCTGGTACACCCTATCGCCGTTGCAGCCCACCGATCATCATATGAAATCGATCCACTGTCTCGTGAGCCAGGTATGGTGGAATGGGACACTGTGTCCGAGCTGTCGGCCTACGCTGGGTTGATGCGCCTCCCCGTAGTGACCGCGAGCGATCCCAGTTCTCAGCATCCCCATGTGCTTGAAGTCGGGGATGAGGAACCCGACGGGATTAAGGATCGCGGGGACTTGGCATCACACGTTGGGGGGTCTTGGCCTCGCAACTAGTTCATGACATTTGATTTGTGGGGTATATCTAACTCCCCAATTTACTGGTTGAATGGACTTAACTAATAACTCGGCTAATACGATCGCACTGCATCGCATTAGTTAGGGTGGTGACTCGGAAGTCGAGGTCGCTCTGAGGGAGTGTTGACATACGCGATCATTAGATGGAATCGCTCGAGGGAGCGTTGTAGCGAGGGCATACATCATATCATCTCGCATTCATGCATTTAAATAAGAGTTTCTAGGAATTTATGATTGATTGTATTTCATTAAATTCATATTATAATTGATGCCTGCTGTAACTTAAGACTAATAGCACCCACTGAGTTGATCACTCACTCCCACTCTGGGACGGTGTTTTAAAACATCAACCAGACCTGTGCTTAGATGCAGGAGAAGCAGGGTAGAAGGAGCCTGGCGAGGCGAATTACGACGAGGAGGACGAGCTATCGTATTTTCAGTTGATGGACGACTCTTCATCGGCTTGACGGGCGGGATTGTGTCGCCGAGCAGTGGGCTCGGCTCTATTCTTTTGGATCTACTATTTTTTTGTGATTTTGTTGGGTTTCGCCACGAGCGACCCCTTATTCTTTTGGACATGTATATGACATATATTTATACATCTGAGTTGCTCTCATTTCAGTGGATTATGTGATTATGCTTCATGCTGCAGGAAATTTCAGGCTGCGTAAATAAATCGGATTAATGCATATTAATAAAATTCGTTATAAGTGACACTCAGAAACTCAGGAGTTGAGCGTATGCGCGACTCCTGATTTTCAGGGCGTTATAGTTGTAGTGAACCCCTCCACATAAAACAATGGGGGAGAGTGATGCCCACCGTTTGGAAACTTCCTAAGGTTCACCATTATGTTTATTTGAGATCCAAACTGCTCCTCATAAGTTAACGTAGATATGAAAGAAGGGAAAACATAAATATCATCTTGATCGAAAACTTTGGTAGCCCTTAGAAGTTTTTAACTATGGGCATCACTCTCCCCATTGTTTTCTGTGGTGGGTCCACTAAAGCTTTGTATGTGGCTCATTCTTTGGGTCATGACCTAATCTATCCAAATGGATGGATGGCGTGGATACAAAATAT
This sequence comes from Magnolia kwangsiensis, assembly GCA_037074715.1. Lineage (NCBI taxonomy): Eukaryota > Viridiplantae > Streptophyta > Magnoliopsida > Magnoliales > Magnoliaceae > Magnolia > Magnolia kwangsiensis. The sequence goes on along the minus strand of CM073577.1, from coordinate 125,161,673 downwards.
GCACCATGGTGGGCCCCACAGAACCTAGTGACATCTCTTCCGTGGCGAGTCTGGCTACTCAACTTATCCGTGGCTAAACCGCTTCTGAAGTCATCGTGCTCGAAGGACACGGATCTCCAGCGAAAGCCCTTCGCAGGAAGTTCCTGCACTGGAAACCTAGGTGGGGCCACTGTCATGTTTGTGAGAAATCCAATCTGTCCAACCGTTTTGTGAGATCATTTTAGCTCATGGATTGGCCCAATTTTTAGTCCCATGATGCTCCATGGAAGGGGGAATCTAATTGATGGGGTGGATGTCCATCGTACATCATGGTGGGGCCCAGAGTGTGACCTCATGGGAAGCTCCATTAGGTCAACCTCATAGTATCTGTTTATACATAACGTAAGTCTTTAAAAATTTTAAATAAAAATAAAAATAAAAATAACACGCACTCACACCCACACGCTTCCACAATTGTTTTTTAATACCACAATGAGCACTCAATCCATGACCTCATGACCAAGCCATCGAGAGTCTACCACTATCATGCAAGTCTCAAAGTGACATGTGTGTAGGATATAATCCATCTACCAGTGGGCCCAACCATTTAAATGCTCTTATTTATTATTAAGTGAACTTAGACATTGGTAGGCAACTTGAATGATTGGGACTTGGTGGGGGCAGAATTGCATTTGGTCCTATTTGAGATTTCAATGGATTTTGAAACTCACCACATCAGTGGCCCCACAGTAATACATGTATTTCAGACATGCCATCTCTAAATATGCACCTTTTTTTTTTGGTTAGCTTGTCAGTATACCCATTGTTAGTTCACACTTCATTGTTAGCCACCCCCACTAGGGAATCGACACCAAGACCTCATTGTTGAAACAAGGTATCTTTCACTCAGGGTACCACTTGAGCTATGGATCTGGGTCTCATATGCACCCTTTATATGTGGAATTATAATTGTATATGTGTACAAGTGATTGGCATCAATTGTGAACTCGATCTATTAATTACAATTCTATGGTCTACAAAACATAGGCTTCGATTAATGCAGTGTTTTTTCAAAGAGAATTTGATATCAAATATGGGAAGTAGATGGTTAAAAAACTATAATATTTCAAAACATGCAATTATCATACAATAGTAGTGTTAATTCCATCTAATGCAAACTCATACCATCTAATCTTGCAGACCAAACAACATCTTAAGATCCACACCAAGCCTAGCTAGATGAGAACCCAATTAGCTCATATATGAGTGCATACTTTCCGACTTGGTCCAAACTGGACCCATTAACAAGAAGACTACCTGCATGTTTGGGAGATTTGTAACCCGCTGGATTTAAAATCCTCATATTGTGTTTGGCACCCTGAACTGGAAATCAACTTTAATCCAAGAGGAGATATGCATGGTATATTTACATGGGTTTGAATTTAATTATTAAATCAATTTTAATATCTCTAATTAGTAACATATGTAATGTTTAGCACAATACTTGTAATAAGCCTGTTGAAATATATACTTTGCTTGAAAATGATGAAATTCCAAGTCTGGAATGGGTCACAAGCATGAGATCATGTTTGAGTGACTTACCAATAATTTTTAACTATTGATTTACATAGACAATGTTCGGATGGTGCTAATCATCATTTTAAAGTAATTATAGTGATGCAATTGATAATCTAACTGTTTTGGGATATCATTAGTGGGTCATGTGCCCATTAGAATAATAGTCTAATGACACACATGTTACACATGCAACTCTTAAAAAAATTATAGATGTAATCCAAGCTCTCACCATGATTTCAAACCTCCTATCTGAGAGGATTTAAAATCCTTTCAAATCCAAGCTTTCATTAGTTACTTTATGGTGCCAAATAATGCCAAATAATAAAGGGATTTGAAATTCCCTCAAATCTCCTTGAATCCATGCGCCCCCCCCCCCCCCCCCCCCCCCCCCCCCCCCCAAAAAAAAAAAAAAAAAAAAAAAAAAAAAAAAAACGCCCTACTCTTAGTGAGAATATACCAGATGTTCCTACTCATGGCTTAGTAGGCTCTCCAAGGGGGCGTTTGGCCCATGATATTGGGTGGGATGGAATTGCATTTGGTCCCATGGCAATTCCACTCAATGTTTGGAGAAGCTCCGAATTAGATTAGATGGAATTGCGTTGGGCCCTTACCAATTCCATTCAATGTTAGCAAGTTGTGTAGGTCCCATCATGATGTGTGGGCTATATCCACACCGTTCACATCATTTTTTGAGATCATTTTTAGAGCATGGGCCAAAAAATCAGGTAGATCTAAAGCTCAAGTGGACCCCACTAGAAAAAGCAATGGGAATTAAATACTTATTATTGAAAACTTCTTTAGGGCCACATAAGTCTTAGATCTGCTTCATTTTTAGGTCCATGTCATAAAATGAGGTTACAAAACATATAAACAGTTACAACACATGTGTTATTCCCAATAGTTTCAAATGATGGTAGATATATCCATTCAATATATCACCGTTTTACAAATATAATATGGTATTACGCTTATCCCTCGGTAACAACAGGGACAATCCTTGCCATACGTAGTAATTATATTCCTGTAATCCCATCCAACCTCATCCTTTCCAATCCCATGATAAATAAATAAGAAGCCAGGTGGGCCCCCAAGTGGATAAGTTCCATTGTCTCCGTTTCTCTTGTATTGATATCTTTGAAACAGACGTTTCCATGGTCGAGCACCTAACTTCTTTTCCCTGTCTGAAATCCTAATCATCATCCACGTGTCCCACATGTGTGGTTGGGATGCATAGAACTCCTTCAAAATGTGGAGGGGCATTCTGGGAAATTGGTCCAGGATGATATTCATGAGATGCACAAATGCACCGTACGCTCCAGATTTTAGTTTGCATAAGTGGGCCACTGTTTCAGTGATCCTGTCCATTAATCTGACAGATCTCAAGAACTGTTTATTGATTAGGCCTATAAGTTTTCTAGATTAGAATATCATATCCATCCAATTCTTGGACCTTTTCTTCAGTTGAATATGGACCGTTGCTGTATTTCTTTTCTCAACCATCCAATTTCAAGGCCACCCATTCGTGGGGTTGGGAATTCGAAGATTTCCCAGAAGGGTAGATGCTTCATCCATGATAGGCCCTATTATTCAACGGTCGTGATCACGAAATTAAAAACCCGAGGACACTGTTCATATCCTCGGCCTTCTTATTATTACTTGACCTTTTGACCGATGTGACTGATTTCTCATGCGTCACAATTTTGGCAGATAGTAACTAACTTTTGGCAGGTAAGCTGTCTCCCAGACATCCGAACCATACACGTGGCGCACGTAGAAGATCCGTACATTTCGGACACCACGATGAAACGCGAATGTTGGGGCTTTGAAGGATCCTGACCGTTGGCATGATGATTGGTGGTTCTCTCCATGGTAACCCCAGATTGAAGGATCCTGGCCGTGCAATCTTTACGCTTTTCTTGAATGAATGTGTACCGTTGGATTGCTTGTTTTTTCACCGTATCGTTATTGCCCACATATTGAAGGGTTAGAATCTTAATAATCTTTGGGATCTTTTCTGAATTGGCCGTCCATGATGAGACCCATCGTATCAATGGTTTGGATGACTGAACATTGGCCCCCACTTGTGCAAGCAAGAAGCCTGAACTGTATGGTACACCCTTGATACATATCATTCAAAACTTGTACACGTGGCATACATTAACTCATATCAAACCGTCCAAAAATTGGATAGTGACTTTGAATGAGTGATCTGCCAAAATCATATTAGTTTGACAATTCTAACCTCTGATTAATGGACAGATGTTTCATGAAAACTGGCCATTGGATTTTGTCAATTCAACTGTCCATTTAATTTTCACCAACATATTATTATTGTTATCAAATTAGGTTAAAATTCCAATTTAACAGTGACCCATAAGTTGGATGGTTTGATTTGAGTCAATTGCATTCCATATCTACGATTTGCTAGTGCCTGCGTATCTAGCATCACACTCTGCCAGAGTATGGAAGTTTTACTCTTGCATAACTGTCAGTGTTTGCAATTTGAATCCAAGGCGCGGAATATTGTATTAATGACTCGTGTAAATGGGTCCGGTTCCTCTGCAACGCTCGTAGAATAAGCTTATTTTACAACGTTTTGCGTGGGCCCCACCATGATGTATGCCCGAAACCCGCATCAATCACGTGTGTCTTCTAATGTTGTCATTGCAGGATAAAAATCAGGCAGATCCAAAACTCAAGTGGGCCCCACCATGTAAAATCGTACCTAAATCCTCTAAAATCATGTGGTGTGGCCTACGTTAGTTTTGGAATGGCATGAATTTTGAAATATCCATTCATCCTGGTGGGCCACATCTTATGAACGGATTAGATGGCATATAACAAACACCATATGATCTAAACACAACTTGAACGGTCTTAACGGTGGCCCTCCATTCCTAAGGGTAACCTTGTGGTGTGACCCACCTGGATTCTAGATCGGCCTGATTTTTGAATTAAGGTGTGAAAGTGAAGGGCCGCACCGTATGGACAGAGTGGAAGTGGCCCTACATGGTGGGTCCTTCTGACAATATCGTACGGATTATAGAAAATATTGCGGTAAAATACCGTGTATGCTAAGCTAACCTACAACCGGTTTGCAAATGATCAGATCTCATATGCATCACCCTCCGTAGAGCTGGGCACCGGACAACTCAGACTCGCTTGACTCAACTCATCCGACTAGCTCAAACCCGTATTGACCTTAATTGAATGGATGAGTTAATCTGAATTGAGGAGGCTTCGCTGAATTCAATCTCAAACTGAATCAAGTTCGAAACTCAATCCAATCATACTTGACCCGACCTGAAATTAGTTTCACACAAGTTTACGTGTATATATATAATAAAAACCCTAATTTATAACTATTTTTAACCTCATATGTTAATCTTGAACCCACTTCATTCCTATCCTTTCCTCCCTCGTCCACCTCTTCTTTCAAGCGCGGCAACTACCCATCACCATCACCACTTTCTTTCTCTTTCTCCTCTCCACTCCCCTTCCCTCTTCATCTCTCAATCTAAATTGGTGCCAACTCAAACAAATTCCGTACTTTTGATTGAATTGAACCCCGTCCAAATTAGTTCATCCTAGATCTGGACTCATTCAGGCATGTTAGACTTGGTACCGAGTCAAGTTAAGTTTAGGTCAGGCCTATTTCAAAATTAGATCGAATCAGGCCAGTCCTAACTCGGTCCAACTCAACTCGATGCCCAGTTCTATCTTTCATCCACTCGAAACGGATCTGATCGATAGCTAGTGATAAGTGCTATGTGGCCATACCATGACGTATGTGTTTCATCCATGCCGTCCACCCATTCTTTCATATCATTTTATGGCATGATCCCAAACATGAGGTTGATCCAATTCTCGTGGACCGCACAATGTTGATTGTACACCCCACTATTAAAAACTTCTTGGGGGCACAAAAGTGTTGGATCAAGCTGATATATAATTTTTCCCTTCATCCAAGTCTGTATGACCTAATCAACCGATTAGATGTCAAATAACCATTACAATGGGTCCTAAGAGGTTTTTAATGTTGGACATTCAATCAATACTTTTTTCCTATGGTGTGGTCCACTTGAGATTTATAACTACCTCATTTTTGGGGATCAAACACCTAAAATTATCTTTCAAAATGGATGGACGGGGTGGATAAAAAACATACATCATGGTGGGTCCACATAGCACCGACCACTAGCCACCTGGCTGGTGGCAGTGTCACCCACCAATCATATGCTTTCTCCTACCAGTAGTCGGTGGGGGCAGTTATAGCCATTGAAACGAGGTGGGCCCCACCTGTAACCAACGTTAGAGATTCAAATATCAGCTTTTTAATTACCCACTTGTTGTTGCAGTTGAATGACTGTTGTGGTGACCTGCTGACCGTTCTCTGCTACCGTGGGTGGACGTTGTTACCGATCACCAGCTGACGTAATTTTCCATCCGGACCGTCCAATGTTATAGTTTGTCTCTTGGATGAGAGAGATTCCAAAACTCAACAAGAATTGACTTTGTGGCCTATGACCTGTTCAAGAAGTGGCATACCGAATGGACGGTCCCTGATTTGATACACGCTTATCATTTGAGGAATAACAAACACTGTGCTCCACCACTACCCCACAATTGGCAGATATGGTCTTGATCTCGACCGTTCATCCAACGTCCTAACCGTTGGAAGGGTAAAAAAATGGCATCATTTTGATGATCCCAAGGGTGAAATGCACATAGATTTTTTTTGGACCGTTATGAACGGTTAAAAAAGTAGGCAACTAATCAGGCAGATAAGATCATCCGTCGGATGAGATTTTTGGGCTCTGTTCAGTCCAGGTGGTGTCCCATCTACTGAACGGTTTAGATGGTAAATAATCTTTGGATCGTGTGCCTGCAACTAGATCATTCAGATTCAATTAAAAGGGCGAAAGATTGGACGGCTAGGATCATCTAATCCTGGTGATAATTAGGGCGATGAACCATGATGGGCCCCACATTCCGTGCTAAGTTGGAAGTACCCCTATTCGTTGCTAAAAGAGGATAAAACAAATGAATTCTTTGCTTTTTACGTGCACAAGTGCATCTCCAAAGCACCAAACACAAGCATCCCACACGTGTCAAACTAGGGAACGTGTGCAGGATCCGGAATGTTCCTTCGTTGATCGTGTGCCTGAGCGTAGAATGGGGACGGTCCACGTGTCAGGTGGGCCACATACGCCGTAGTTGGCTTTCACTACCTATGGATACTCGAACCCTTGACCGGGTGTTGAAACTCCTGAGAGTCTACCACCCGAGCAAGAGCAGGGATTCAACTATTCACGTTTTAGTACACAGTACGGCCCACCTTAGAACGGACCAGATTACGTGTGGCCTTGATTGTGGGGCCTACCTTGACGAGTGTATTGTACATCCACGCTGTCCATCCATTTTTTCAGCACAGTTAGGGTATTTTACAAAAAATGAAGCAGATCCAAATCTCAGGTGGACCACACCACCGGAAACAGTAGTTATTGACCATTAAAACTTCTTGCGGGCCTCAGAAGTCATGGATCAAGCTAGAACTGGATAAGGGACAACTCGACTTGTCAGACTCGGCTCGTTTTTAACTGAGTGGGTGAGTCACCCCAACCGAGTAGACTTCATCCAATATAACTCAAACTGAGTTGAGATCGATTCACCTAATAATTTGACTCGACTTAAAATCCAACTCAAAAGTGACTCAACTTGGTCCGTGTGTGCATATGCATAGAGTCATGCTCACCTATGCACCTACGCACATGCTTACCTTTGTACATGTGTCATGGGTGTCTAATCTGAACAGTCCATGTGATGCGCAATGCCATGAAACCCCTTGTGGGCCATAGCAAAGAGAAATGTAAATCAAGGGAGGAAAATGTTTTCATTTTTCATGTCCCACAAAAGCTTTGGATCAAAGTAAAACTTTGGTTCTGGGGTTGTCATGAGGTTCTGCTTCACATGGACGGTTCAGATTTAGGATCCCCATTAAGTATGATGGGTTCTCAAAAAGGTTCGCACCAGTTCGGTCCGAAACGGTGGGCAGGTGAGCATTTATTTATATATATATATATATATATAGAGAGAGAGAGAGAGAGAGAGAGAGAGAGAGAGAGAGAGAGAGAGAGAGAGAGAGAGAGAGAGAGAGAGAGAGAGAGAGAGAGAGACCTAGGTTTTGAGTTTTAATTTCAACCTGAGGATACCTGATGGACCTGATCTAACTTGATTTGACTTGGTAACATGGTTCGGCTTAGTCTGTGGTAGACTCGGACTCAAATCAGCTTAGACATGAAGGAGTCCGTACCAAGTCAGGCTTGAGTTTCGATTATGTCTATTTCAAAACCGAATTGGGCCGGTTAGCCCTCAGTCCAAACGACACGATGCCCAGCTCTATCATCGACAGGTTGAAAGGCAAGTAAACATTGCACTGAACAATACAGGGGGCCGTGGGAAGTTTTTAGTGGTGGCCCTTCAATCACCACTTTCTCCCCATGGTGTGTTCAAACCTGAGATTTGCATAAGCTTTTATTTTTGGGCTGCTGTCTGAAAAGAAGTTGAAAAAAATTGATGGACGGTGTGGATCTACAATACATACATTAAGGTGGGCCCTACCGTTATGGCTGCACCTCACCTAATCCACTCCCCCTAAAAAATAAATGATTTTTGGGCCAAGGCAAGATCCACCTGCAGGTATTATAAAATTGTACACGTGGCATAGAAAGGCTCAAATTAACTCATTACCCCAGAAGTTTTGAGATAGATCCTAACCTTCCATTAGTGGACATCTGTTTTGGTGAATTTGCAATAATTTGATTTCGACCATCCAAAAAAAGGTCATCAATCTTCAGTTTACGAAATAAAATCTGCTTGGTTTTATTTTGGAAGCGGATACCCTTGACAGGTTGGACTCCGTGCATTCATCTATGCCATCTTCCAACTGCTCGAGTTATTAGAGCAATTAATAAGGTAAAACCTTCCTTTATGATACAATATCAAACAACTATTTTCTTTAAAAGCTCGGTATAAGATCCGTATCTTGGTCCGTACCTTTCCGTAGACTTCCGCGGTCCTTAATTCGGTCGAATTCTGGCAACCTTCGACCCTTAAACGATATCGACGCGCCGACCCTGATTCACTATGCCGATAACCCGAGTCGACTCAACTCGAGACTTATATCATTGCGACCGCGTCGTCGCCCCGCCGATTCCGATGCCGCGTATTACGCACCGACCCGGTACCCAGGCCAGGAGATGTAGGCCCGCATCCAGTTCGAGAAAAACGCCGCACGTTGATAAACCCAAGAGAATCCATTCCATCAATCCCATCAATCCCATCAATCAAGTACACATCACTCACCCATCCCCAAGTACAACCACCCATCTCCAAAAGTCAACCTTCCCATCACCTAACCCATCTCTCTCCCCATCACTCCATCACTCACATCACCTCTCTCTCTCTCTCATTCTCTCCCCAAGCTCCATGAGAGCAACCAACGTCCAAGCCATCTCCAAGAGAGGAGAGCTTGGTGTGGCCCACCTCCCTATCTTCAATCTCCACCATCCAATTACCATCATCCTTCATCAAAGTGGTAGCCGAGGAGCTTAGCTTGTCATTGATCCAAGAAGAAGCAAGAAAGGTGGGTGAATCTGCATTGTTTGTGGGTGCTTCTCTCTCTCTCTCTCTCTTTTCCTTGTCTAGGTGATGATGTTGATAAGGTGTGGCCCACCATGATGAGTTTGATCCACATCGTCTGATTGCGAGACCCACCATTACTACCCTTCCATTGAACCGGCATGGATGAAGGAAAAATACAAATATTATGTTGATCCAAAGCTTTGGTGGGCCATCGCATGGACCCACCTTGATGTGCGTGTGCTGGACACACCGTGACGTGTGTTCCACATCCACACGTCCATTCATTTTTGTATAGGCAACGGCACACCTGATCTTGACCGTGTAAGCTCAAGCGTCCAGCAGCAACGCTGCTGGACTGTATGAAAGAAAAAATAATAATAAAAAAAAAAAAGAAATTCATCTTTGAAACAAGCTGCTGTGGGCCCACACGTGTGAACTCACCTTTGACATACAAGGTCCATATGCGTGGGACCCACCTTCCATCCCAGCCGTCCATCCATTTGGCAAGCTCATCTTGAGGCTTGGGACAGAAAATGAAGTAGATCTGATGATCAGGTGGGACACACCATAGAAAACAGTGTGGAGGATGAACGTCCACCGTTGAATCCATGGGATCCACCTGCTGCTGGAAGCAGACTGGCTGGAGTACCACACTAGCTATATAGCTGATGGTGGACGTCAGCAAGTTAAGGTGGGTCCACCAGTAGGGTGTATATCAGCGCCGTCCATCACGTGTGGACCCACCTGGCTTTTCTGCTCATACAGGCCGTCCAACATGGCCCTACCCTGATACGTGTCTGATCTGCACCGTCCAAAGGTGCTGGACGGTGGCAGCAAATCTTGGGCTGTGTTATATCTCACCGTCCACTGTTTGGACGGTGGAGATCTACTATGATGTATGAGTTTTTCCACACCGTCCATTGATGAGGACGGTGGGTCCCAGCAGTTGCAAAGCTGCTGTGATTTCATCAGTTCCGTGTCACCGTGATGATGTGCATCATCCAAGCCGTTCATCAGTTAACGTCTAGGGCTGGACGTTGAAGCTCATAATAAAATATAATATTATATAACATAGTTTTTATATATATTTGGTGGGCCCCACGTGGGACCCACCTCTGTGATATAGGCTGGCTAGTGTACGACTACACCAGCTATGTAGCTGCTGTGCACGTCAGCCAGCTATGTGGGCCAGTGTGATGCGCGTGCTACATCTAGACCGTCCATCTGTTATGACGGAAGCAGTTCTGAGGGTCCCACCTTTATTGTGTATATCCACTGCCTGTCCATTTCACATGGCCCACCTTACACGTGTAGATGGTACCCACGTTGATGTATTCATCATATCTGCACCGTCCAGATCCTCTGGACGATGACCACACATTGATGTAAATATTTTGTATCCACGTCTTCCATCTGATCTTGTTGAGACCCTGTTGCAGCCCAGCACGTGGGAGCCTCTATGATGTACATGTCTCATCCCTACCATCCACGTGGTCATGGGGCCCATGTACTGTATATTCGCACCATCATCTATCTGTGGGCCCCGCCACCTACGTAGTTGTTGTACTAACGTCGGTAGATCAGTGGTCCTAATCACGAGGTTTGTGTGTATCTAAACTGTCCATTTGGATGGTGGGCTAGCAGGCCACTCTAGCTATATGGCTGTTGTATTGACATTAGAAAGTCGTGGGGCCCACGTGAGTTATGTGTTACATCTAAACTGTCCATGGAAGGGCCCCACCAACTATATTACTATTATAGTTGACGTCAACTAGATCCGTGGGTACCACCAGATATATGTGTTGTATACCCACGTCATTCGTCCAGTTTTGTGGGAACCACCGTGAGGTATGTGTTCATCCAGGCCGTTCGGCCATGTACCCCACCTTGATATGTGTTTCATCAATGCCGTCCATCTACTTTATGTGGTGTGGGGTGTACTGAGTTGTACATGTCTATATTCACACCGTCCATTTGGACGGTGCTGATTGGAGCCGACCGTGATGTATGTGGCCTTACATGATACGTGTGTTGTATTCGCACTGTCTATCCATCTGGATGGACGTGTGGTTCACTTTGATTTATTTATTTAATATCCCCACTGTTCAGATAGTGCTGGACAATGTTTGGACAGTGCTGGACATGTTTGAATGGTGCTGATTTACATGGGAAGTGTTTGATTGGTGCTGATTTACCTGGATAATGTTTGGACAGGGCCGATTATTATTAGTGGGCTATGTGCCCCATGGAATGACAGTGTACAGTTATACTCATGTCACACCTACAACCATTGAAATGATTTTTAGTGTGGTCCAAGCCAACTTGACACCCATTGATGTAGCCCACTTGAGGCCCATTGGTGCGGCCTAACTATGAGGCTCATCATGATGTATTTTTGGCCCATGTGCGGGGCCCACCTATTGTATTTTGGCCCATGTGATAGGGCCCACTTGCCTTGTATTCTAAGGCCCAATGTGAGGCCTAGGTGATGTGGCCAATTGACGATTATCGATCGAGGCCGATTGACGTGACCGATTTGTCGATTCTGATTACCGATCGATTCCAATTGACGTGACCGACTTGCCGATTCTGATTAGCGATTATTGACCGATTCCGATTGACGTGACCGATTTGTCGATCCTAATTATCGATCGATCCCGATTATCGTGACCGATTTACTGATTTTGATTATTGACCGATTCCGATTGTCGTGGCCGATTGCCGATTAGCGATCGAGGCCGTTTATCATGACCGATTGCCGATTATCGACCGAGGCCTATTATCGTGGCCGATTGCCGATTCCGATTGTCATGGCTGATTGACCGATTATCGATCGAGGCCGATTAACGCGACCGATTTACCGATTCTGATTATTAATCGATTTCGATTGTTGTGACCGATTGCAGATTCCGATTGACGTGACCGATTTGTCAATCCTCATTATAGATCGATTCCGATTGTTATGACCGATCGCCGATTTCGGTTGACGTGACCGACTTGCCGATTCTGATTACCGATCGATTCCAATTGACGTGACCTACTTGCCGATTCTGATTAGCGATTATTGACCGATTCCGATTGACGTGGCCGATTTGTCGATCCTAATTATCGATCGATCCTGATTGTCGTGACCGATTTACTGATTTCGATTATTGACGGATTCCGATTGCCGATTAGCGATCGAGGCCGTTTATCATGACAGATTGCCGATTATCGACCGAGGTCTATTATCGTGGCCAATTGCCGATTCCGATTGTCATGGCTGATTGACTGATTATCGATCGAGGCCGATTAACGCGACCGATTTGCCGATTCTGATTATTAATCGATTTCGATTGTTATGACCAATTGCAGATTCCGATTGACGTGACTAATTTGTCAATCCTCATTATCGATCGATTCTGATTGTTATGACCGATCGCCGATTTCGGTTGACGTGACCGATTTGCCGATTCTGATTACCGATCGATTCCAATTAACGTGACCGATTTGCCGATTCTGATTACCGATCGATTCCAATTGACGTGACCGATTGCTGACCCCGATTATTGTGACCAATTCCAGTTTCGATTGACGTGATCGATTTACTGATTCTTATTACCGATTGATTCCGATTATCGTGACCGATTATCGATTCCGATTATCGATCGATTCCGATTGTCGTAGCCGATTGCCGATTCTGATTATCATAGCCGGTTAATCGATTAGCGATTAAGGCCGATTATCGTGATCGATTATCGATCAATTCCGATTGTCGTGCCCGATTGACGATTCAAATTGTCGTGACCGATTCTGATTATCGAGGCTGACTCCGATCATCGAGGCCGATTACGATAGTTAAGGCCCATCGTGATGTGTATTCGGTCTGTATGATGTATATGCAGCCTGTGTTTAAGGCCTAAGGTGATGAACATGAGGTCTATATGTTGTCTGTATGTGGCCCTTGAGTAAGGCTCATTGCGTTGTATATTAGGCCTTTGTGTGAGGCCGTGGGCCCATTATATGTTAGGCTCTATATGGGTCATTCCTTAGGGGCAATGATGGTTAAATGTCCACATTGTCGAGGCCGATGGTTGATACCGATTATGAGTATGTGACTGCATAGCACCATGATACATGCTCATACGTATCATCTGCATGTCTGTTATGAGATATGATTGACCATTGTATATGTCATAGTGCTGGTTATTATGAGACTTCCCGATAGGCGGAGATTTTCTCACATGAGCGCACGGTATGCGCAGGATTGATGCATGATTGCACTGTGTGACTCATGCATCTTGCATTTGTATGACATGACCACCGTACGCCCTAGTGACATCAGGGCTGTAGCCTCCACAGACATATCGTGGATGGTCAGATGAGATACCGGAAATCTGTTCTACATGGGGTGCTATAGATATCCTTGGGTGAAAGTCCCAAAATCCTCTTAGTTCCAGAGGTTGCTCCAACGTCTAGACCGAGTGGGTAGATGAGCGCCGAGTGCCGATTACCAGATGACTGCGCTCTCCACTGTGTCGTGGTCGGTTGGAAGGGGATGCGGCCTTACCTGCCCAAGAGGAGGGAGCAATGCTAGGCTGAGTCTGACCAGCTCGAGGAATGGGTCCGCTATTAACGAGCCGAGCCCGATATTGGCAGGCGGATAGTGAGGTCTCTTCCACTCACCTTGTTGCGCGCGATGGGGCGACAATCCGGTATGGAGTGTAATAGACTCCGGTGATTTTCCAGAGAGGAACCGTACTGATATGTGGACTTATTGAGTAGGAGATGCATGCTCATTCATTCATCCATTCACTATCCACTTGGGCTGGTGGTGCGTAACTAATTATTATGTACCTTCGTTATGGCATGGATTTCGGTTAGGCGCGCAACTAACCTGAGATCAGGAGTTTACCACGTTGAGTCTGACTATCCAAATTCAGGTATGAGACTGGTTTGGATAGGAGTCCCTTGTGGTGGACCCCATAGCCTGCGATACTACGTACTACCATCCCGACTTCACACTCTAGCATGGTTATTTCATTCGCATTGTATATTGCATTGCATCCTCAGCATCTGATATTTGGCTCTTTATGACCCCTCATCGCATAGCTGTTGTATATCACGTATTCTGATATTTATTGACTTATAGACTTGTCAGTATTTCTGCTTACTCTGATAATTCCTGCTCTTGTTAGTGTTTCTGCTTATTTAGACATTATATGGTTTATGGATTTTTAATTTTTTTTCCGGTATTGTATGGTTATAGCATTGTATTGAATACTTGGAACGTACCTTGCGCACACACTTACACCACCCTCTAAGCTTTCTATAAGCTTATGCACGATAGATGCGTGCAGGTGATGTTAGGTTGCGGCAGTGTTGAGCTTGGAGCGTGCAGTGATCTTCTGGAGCTTGATTTTTATTTATGTATTTCCCTTTCAGTATTGTACTCAAACGATTATATTAGTGGATGTGTGATGATGATGTTGCCTTAGTGGATTGGGTAATCTTGTAGTTATGCTTATTACTAGTTATATGTACAAAAAAAATCCTCCTTATAGGATCCCAGGATCGGAATCTGGCATATGAATGCTAGGAGCCGAGAAAGGGGTACTGCGGAGGCTGTCGGCACCAGATTCGGTAATCGGAATTCTTATGAATCTGATTTCCGGGTTTGGGGCTTGACACTCGGTCCGTTAAATGATGGTATATTAATGTGTACTGGAGGACTTTAATACTCTATCATACATGTGGGTACTATATTAGAATTTTAGATGCCATAAACATGTCTCCCTAATATATTCTCTCATAGGGAATGTTTGCGGTGTGATGTTTGTCAACCCTTGTTCTGTTTGTTCCCATGTGGAGGTTCACTATGCATGTGCGGAAAAGTGTTGGTGTCAAGTCCCTTGATATATATATTCATCCACCATACTCTGTTAGTTCAAGCTTTTAGAGAAAGTGGTAATTGGACATTGTTCACCCATTTGAACGGATCATTTTTAGGAATGAACCCAAAGAGGAGTAACCACAGGAAGCAATGGTGATAATGATGTCGCCGTTGAGATTTTCATAGAGCAAACCGTGGTGTTTATTTACCATCTAACTAGTTCATAATGTCACATCGACGTAAATGAAGGGAAATTACAAATATTAGCTTGATAAAAAAATTACAAATATTAGCTTGATAAAAAAAAAAAAAAACTTCTGTTGCCTCCAAGAAGTTTTGGATAGTAGGCATTCAATCCACGCTCTCTCACGTGGTAGGACACACTTGAGCTCTGGATCGACCTCACTTTTTGGATCATACTGGCAAAATGGATTGACGGCATGGACAAAAAACTACATTATGTTGGCCCCTATAAACCTCCTGCTAGGAATGAGTTCGTCCTAAGAGGTGCAAGACGTACTTTGCGCCTTTTATCGTAGTTAGATCTACCGACGTGGGTCAGTGATTGGTAGAGTTGAGTTGGATTGGGTTAACTTAGGTTGGGATGAATTGGGTTGGGGTTAACCCAAGCTTAACCTAACCTTAAGATAATATATTAAATCTTTAAATGCACTTATTTAAGTCAATACATTTGTTAAAGCTGAAGAATGATCTTGTTTGGCATAAGTGTTAATGTCGCTAATTGTACACATAATGACCAACCTTATCCTGCCCTAACCTAACCCTAGGGCTATCAACGGGCAGTCTTGGGGATGATCTCAGCTTAAATTTTGAATTGTTTGGCCCTATTTAAAATTCAGAATTGTGCAGGGCGACCCATATAGATGGTATGTGAAAAGGCACTGTGGAGAGTAATAGTACGGAGAAGCTAAGTACGGCCCACAGTTATGTTTGTGAGAAATCCAACATCTTCATCTATTTTGCAAGCTCATTTATTATGGATCAAAAATTAAGTTGATTAAAACTCAAGCACGCTAGAGGAAAAATCGGATAAAAAATGCCTATTGTTGAAACCTTACTAGAGTCTACCTTGATGCCTATATGCCATTCAAACTGTTTATAAAGTCGTTATCAACAGGATGAGTGGAAACATAAAATGTTTAAATAATTCTTAAGCCCTACAGATGTTCCAACAATGGTCATTCAATCCCTACTATTTCATCTTCCATAGTCCATGTGAAATTTTAGTTTACCTCATTTTTTGTGTCATGTCCTAAAATGAGCCAGTAAAATGAAGGGATTGTGAATTTCTCATTAACATCACGGTGGCCCCACCTAACTTCCTTCCTACGACATCCTGGCAAGCAATGCACATCCCCTCTAGCCCCGCTCACTACGGATGCGGGTTTAGTGGAGTTGCCAACATTTCTCCGATTTTTCAGTTTTGCATGTCGAAGTCCGCATTTCTATCTAGTCTTGGCGATGATGCTTATCGTATTTTGGAAGCGGATTTATTGTAACTCTTTTGAAAATTGGTTTAATCACCAATAAGGTGTGAATATCACCTTAAAGATAGCGACATCGTAACGTACCTTAAGCCTATATTTAAGTGATTAGTTTTTCTAATTTTCCGTCTCAACCCTAGCAACACATAGCCGTGCCGGGTGACGTGTTGAGAGCTCTAGTACCCACCTTGATGTGTGTTTTATATCCACCCCATCCATTTTTTCGACAGCTCATTCTAAGGCATGAGCTAAAAAATGAAGTAGAGCCAAAGCTCAAGTGGACAACACTACTATAATTAGTGGTAATTGAAAGCTCGCCAAAAACTTTTTTAAAGCTACAACAGTTTTGGATCAAAGCTGATAATTTTATTTTCTCTTAATTCAAGTTCATATGATTTTTTCAATAAATTAGATGGCAAATAAACATTACAGTGGGCCATAGGAAGGTTTCAATGATGGATGTCATTGTCCCATAATTTCATATGGTGTGGTCTACTTGAGCTTTAGATCTGTTTCATATTTTGATTTTATCTTAAAATGAGCTGACAGAACGGATAGAACGCTTAGGTATAAAACATATACATCAGGGTGGGCCCCACGGAACCCAGCAAGTGGTGTTGACAAAGCCACCTAAGGGGTCGTTTGGCACCGTGGATTGGAGGGGATTGGAGAGGATTGGAGGGGGTTTCAAATCCCCTTAGTTGTTTGGCAGAATAAAGTAACTGGGGTTTCAAATCTAGGGGGTTTCTAATCCCCTCTTTGAGGGGGTTTGCAATCCATGGTGAGAGGTTGGATTACACCTAAAATTATTTCAATAGTTGCAGTTGTAACATGTGTGTCACTGTACACTATCATTCTATTGGGCACATGGCCCACTAATGATGATCAGCACCGTCCAAACATTGTCCATGTAAATCAGCACCGTCCAAATATTTTCCATATTAATCAATTATTAGTCACTTAGACATGATCTTGTGCTTGTGGTCCATCCTAGACTTGGAATTTCATCATTTTCAGGCAAAGCATATATTTCAGTAGGCTTATCACAACCATAGTGTCAAAAATTATATATCTCACTAATTAGGGATATTAAAGTTGATTTAGTAATTAAATTCAAACCCCCTTAAATATATCATGCATGGGTATTTTTGAATTAAAGTTGATTCACACTCCAGGTTGCCAAACACACCGGGAGGATTGCCAATCCAGGTGGTTTCTAATCCTGGGGGTTCCAAATCCACGCTCCCAAACAGGCCCTAAGACTACCCTTGCCGATTGCATAGATTGCCGGCCGCCACAAGGATATCTCATCTCTAGTGCAGATCCTCTATTTCGTGAAAATAGTGAGCAGTTGAATCCAGTTTTACTATTGCTCCACGTCATTATAAGTGCCGCATCATCAGTTTTATTAAATATATTTTACAAATTACATTTCACGGAAAGTCTGAAATGTCTAACGGAAACGTTAGACGGTTTCCATTTGAAAATCGGATTGCGTAGTGTGTATAGTATGCTCTTGTGATACCGAGTAAACTCAGTTGGGCTCACCTTGTATGTATGTGATCTATCCACACGTCCATTCGTTTTTTCATATAATTTAAGGGGCTGAGCCTAAAATTGAAGTATATTCAAATATCAAATGGATCATAACACAGTAAACAGTGAGGATAATGATTTTATTTGCCATCCAACCTGTTCATAAGATCATAAAGACATGGATGAAGGGAAAACACAAATATAAGCTTGATCCAAAACTTTTGTAGCCCCTAAGAAATTTTCAATAGTGAACATTCAATTCAACAGTTTCCTATGGCGTGGTCCTTTTGAACATTGTATATGCTTTATTTTTTTATCTCAAGCCCTAAAATTATCAGGTAAAATTTGATGGACATAGCGGATAAAATACACAAACCATGGTGGAACCCACAGAGTTTATTCAGTATGCTTAAGGGTATTGAATTACTCACAACGCAATCCTCGCTTCCTTCCATTTGGGGATTCAACATAGTACTTAAGTAGCGAGACTCGCTGTTAAAGTGACGTCACCTAGTTTTGTGGGTCTCACCATGATATATGTTTTGTATCCACCTTGTCCATCCATTTGGAGAGATCATTTTATGGCATGAGCCAAAGAATGAATTAGATCCAAAACTCGAGTGGACCCCACCATAGAAAATAGTAGAGAGAGTCACGCCCACCATTAAAAACTTCCAAGGGTCACAAACGTTTTCGATCAAGCTTATATTTGTGTTTCCCCTTCTTTAATGTTTGTGTTAACTTATGAATAAGTTGAATCTCAAATAAAAATCATGGTGGACCTTAGGAAGGCTTCAACAGTGGACGTCACTCTCCTCACTATTTTCTGTGGTGGGGTCCACTCCAGCTTCAGATTTGCCTCATTCTTTTTATCGTGCCTTAAAATGATCTCTCCAAATGGATGGACAGTGTGGATATAACACATACATCATGGTGGGCCCTACATAACTTGGTGACGTCACTTTATTAGCGAGTCTAGCTACTCAACCTCCTGTCGGTAGCTAACCCGCCTCCAATTTCATTCTTCTAAAATTTAATTAGGTCACGTCATCTCACGTCAATTTTATAAAATAAAAAAATATTTACAAAATCTACTTAATTAGCAAAGAATATTAGCTGCGACCCTATCACTCTATCTAGTGGAATATCATCACTTTGTCTAATGGAACTCCGTTACTTTCACAAATTAGATTACGTGTAATATCGATAGCACATGCATATCCAAAGTGTTCTTTTAAAACCAAAATAGAGGTATTAATTTCATCGAATTTTCAAATATTTGAATTTAAATTCAATCCATCAATCATTTATAAAGAATCAAAATCAATAAGAAAAATCAACCATATTAAGCAATTAATGAGGTAATGAGCAAAGATGAATAATTAAACAAATATAGCTATCAAGATGTAGGAAAGTTTGAAGGATGATCATCACCTTAGAGTTGAATTATCTCTCAATGTTATTAGAGTTGGATGTTCTCACTTTAAAATTGACATCTTTCCTTCTTCATTTCTCTTCTTTCCTTTTTCAGATTAAAACACTTTAGCCTAAACAATTTAACAACAACGCTGAAAATTCAGTGCCAAAATGCATGATTGAGTCGACTTGGTAGATTGAAAATCTCTTTCATCTTCTCTCCCCACCCCCCCCCCCCCCCCCCCCCCCCCCCCTCCCCCCTCTCTCTCTCTCTCTCTTTCTTCTTCTTCTTCCAAACTCCTTGGGCCACACTAGAAGAAGTAGTAGTAGTGATAATGACACCCATCTTAGGGTTTCAAATCATTATCACCACTACTTCTAATGTGGCCCATTTGAGCTTCAAATCTACCTATTTTTTAGATAAAACCCAAAAATGATTTGAACAAATTGGATGAGCAGCATGGATAAAACCCATACATTACAGTGGGGCCCAACATAGCACCTGCCTAGAGGGAATATGGTATATGTGAGGGCAAGATGTAATCTATTTCCCCACAGAGTTTACTTAGCACATTATACTAGTTAACAATACAACATCCATGATTTGGAGCCCCAACCTTTATTTATGTGAGGGCAACCTTTGATGTAGACCATACATTATATAGGGCACAATTTAATGTGGGCCTTAAATCACGTGGGGCCACTGATAATATAGATCATCCATTGCCAATAATTTTTTCTTAGTCATTAGACAAAGTGACGGTATTATTAGACAAAGTGAGAGAGTTATACTAAACAAAGTAATGTGGTTGTCAGACAAAGCAACGTGATTCCACTAAACAAAGTATTAAGGTCAAATGAGACAAAGCAAATGGACTTCCATTAGATAAAGTTACAGATTGTCAAAAAAAGTGATGGGTTGCCAGACAAAGTGACCCAGTTCCACTAAACGAAGTAACGAGGTTGAAAGACAGTGATTGTGTTCCACTGGACAAAGTGACGAGGCTGTTGGACGAAGTGACGAGGTTCACTAGATAAAATGATTGGGTTGTTAGACAAAGTGATGAGGTTCTGCTAGACAAATAGACTATGTAGTAAGACAAAGTGACAAAGTTTTACAATATCAAGTGACGAGGTTCTACTAGATAGTGAGTGACAAGGTTATTAGATAAAGTGATGAGATTTCACTAGATAAAGTGAAAGAGGTGCTAGATAAAGTGACAAGGTTCTACTAGACAAAGTGATGTGATTATTGGACAAAGTAATTGAGTTTCATTAGATAAAGTGACGATGTTCCACTAGATAAAGTGATGGAGTTGCCAGAAAAATTGATAGGGTTTTGCTTAATAAAATGATGAGTTTTCAAATAAAGTGACTTAGTTCCATTAGACAAAGTAACGATGTTACTGTGCAAAGTGACGAGATTTCACTAAGTAAAGTCGCGGCTTGTCAAATAAAATTACGGGGTTTCAATAAACAAAGTGATAGGGTTCCATTAGACAAAATGATGGGGTTCCATTAGATAAAAGAATGTGTCCATTTTATATAATCATCATGATGGGTCCTATAAATTTCAAGGGTGGATGTCTCTGTTCCAAAATTTTCATTGGCGTGACTCACATGAATCTCGTGTTAACCTAATTTTTTTGGATTCGAGTCTAAATGATTACATATTTAATTGTCATTATGGATTTTGCATACATATCATGGTGGGCCCCTGCCAAAAATTCAATCCCCCATACTTCTCTAATTGTAAAGAGAGTTTATATATATATGTGTGTGTGTGTGTGTGTGTGTGTGTGTGTGTGTGTGTATTTGTACTTGATTTTTTCGAGGCTCACTGCGATGTTTACATAATATCCACTATAACCATTGGCTATTAAGTCCCATATTGAACCTAGAGATACGCATTAAAGGAAATAGTTGGGAGAGAGATGTCCACCCTTTCTTTTAAAGGGTTAAACATTATACTGACATTAAAATACACTTCAACAACTAGATTATTCAAAAAAAAAAAAAAATCTAAAAATCATACCGATACATGAATCACTTGGGCCAGGCTAATGGAAACAATTTGGAAGGCGAGGATTGTCTATGCATTGTTTACAATCATGTGGTCAACCTGAATTATAGATAGAACTGATTTTTTCAGCCTGTGGCTTAAAATAGGGTGAGACACCTTATGGTCCAAGTTTGAGTTTCTAGAAAATATCATAGTATGGCCCACCTGAGCCACTGACTATTTGCTCATACAAGTGGCTTTGACAAAGGGTACACTGGTAACATATACCACAAACTGCAGTACTGTGTTATTGAAAAAACTCTATTAGATCCACCATGATGTATATATTTTATTCACATCATCCATCCATTTTTACAGATCATTGTAGTTCATGAGCACAAAATTGAGAAAGATCCAAATCTCAATATACCACACCACAAGAAACATGGATGATTAGAAGATTAAAAACTTATTGGGGGCTACAAAAGTTTTGGATCAAGCTATTATTTGTATTTTCTCTTCATCCCTGTCTTTGTGATGTTATCAGTTCATTGGATGGAAAATAAACATTACATTGGGCTCTACAAAGTTTATAATAGTATGTGTTCAATCACCACTTTTCCTATGGTGTGGTCCACTTATGATATCGATCTATCTATTTTTAGACTCATGTCATAATGTAAGTGATCCAAATGGATAAACAGAGTGGATAAAAAAATAACCATCATGGTTGGAGGTGGGCATCGAGTGAATTCAAACAGAGTTAGGACTGACTCGACTCAATTCATTTTTGAGATAGGCTTGACCCGAACTCGACCTGACTTAGTACCGATCCAGCATGCCTAACCCGATCCCAGTCTAGGCTAATCTAGACCGAGTCTAACTCGATCACAAGTACTGATTCGGGTCGAGTCTTAAAATAATATGAGAAAATGGATGGATGGAGTGGATATACAACGCATAGATCGAGGTGGGCCCACGGTGAGGATCTTACGGACATCACTCATCCTGGGTTGCAGCTAATATTCTTTTTTAATCAGGCAAATTTTGTAAATATTTTTTTTATCTTATAAAATTATCGTGAGATGGCATGACTTAATTAAATTTTAGAAGAAAGAAATTGGAGGCGGATTAGCTACTAACGAGTTGAATAGCTAGACTCGCTAATGAAGTGATGCCACCAAGTTTTGTGGGGCCCACTATGATGTATGTGTTGTATCCACATTGTCCATCCATTTGGAGAGATCAATTTAGGGCATGATCAAAAGAATGAGGCAGGTCCAAAGCTGGAGTGGACCCCACCACAGAAAACAGTGAGGAGAGTGATGTCCACTATTAAAGCCTTCCTAAGGTCCATCGTGATTTTTATGTGAGATCCAACCTGTTGATAAGTTAACACAGACATTAAAGAAGTGGAAACACAAATATTAGCTTGATCGAAAACTTTTTTGGCTCTTAAAAGTTTTTAATGGTGAGCATACTCTCTTCGCTATTTTATGTGGTGGGGTCCACTCAAGTTTTGAATCTGATTCATTCTTTAGCTCATGCCCTAAAATGATCTCTCCAAATGGATGGGCGGTGTGGATATAAAACATATATCATGGTGGGACCGACATAACTAGGTGATGTTACTTTAATAGTGAGCGCTACTCAACCTGTGCGTTGAATCCCTATATAGAAATTTAAATAAAAACCACAATGAACCTTAAATTAACACGAACATTAAAGAAGGGAAAACACAAATATCAACTTGATCGAAAACTTTTGTGACCCTTAGAAGTTTTTAATGGTGGGCTTGACTCTCTCCACTATTTTCCATGGTGGGGTCCACTCAACTTTTGGATCCAGTTCATTGTTTGGCTCATGCCCTAAAATCTCTCTAAATGGATGGATGGTGTGGATACAAAACATACATCATGGTGGGATCCACATAACTAGGTGACGTCACTTTAGTAGTGAGTGCGCTGAATCCCCGTATGGAAGGAATCGGATTGCCCAGTGAGCAACTTACTAAGCTTAGCTACTGAGCAAACTTTGTGGGGTCCACAATGATTTATGTATTTTATCTGCTTTGTCCATCAATTTTACCAGATAATTTTAATGCTTGAGATAAAAAATAAGCATATACAATATTCAAATGGACCACATCAAAGGAAACAGTTGAATTGAACATTTACCGTTGAAAATTTCTTAAGGGCTACAAAAGTTTCGGATCAATGTTATATTTGTGTTTTCCCATCATCCATGTCTACTGTTTACTGTGGTATGATTCACATGATATTTGGATATACTTCAATTTGGGCTCAACCCTTTAAATTAGATGGAGAAACGGATTGACAGCGTGGATAGACCACATACATACAAGGTGGGCCCAGCTGAGTTTCTCAGTACTATATCAAGAGCGTACTGTACACAGTACGCAATCCAAATGGAAACCGGCTACCGTTTCCATTGGACTTTCCGTGAAATGTAATATTTTAAATATATTTAATAAAATTGGTGACGTGGCACGTACAGTGACGTACGTGGACCAATAATAAAGCTGGATTCAGCCGCTCACTGTTTCCGCGGGAAACGGATTGGCTACTCACCCCGCCACCGGCCAATGGCTAGTGGTCGGTGCTCTGTGGGCCCCATCATGATGTATATATTTCATCCACTCCGTCCATTAATTTTATATATCATTTTATACCATATGAAACCAAAAATTAGTTATATCCTGTGCTCAAGTGGGCCACATTACAGGAAACAGTGTTGAATGAACATAAACCATTAAAAACTTTTTGTGGGCCATAAAAGTTTTGGATCAAGCTAATATTTGTTTTTTTCCCTTCTTCTGGATCTGTATGACCTAATCAATAGATTGGTTGTCATATAAACAGTACAGTGGGCCTTAGGAGAATTTTAACGGTGGATATCCAATCACTATTGTTTTCCTGTGGTGTATTCGACCTGAGATTTATATTCCTATATTTTTTGTATCAAGCTCTAAAATGATCTTTAAAAATAGATGAACGGTACGGATGAAGCACATACATCATGGTAGAGCCCACAGAACACCGACCACCAGCCATGGGGCTGGTGGCAGGGGGAGTAGCCAATCCGTTCCCGTTTCCGCGAAACAGAGGATCCGCAGGCCTGAATTTCATGAGAAAGTTCCTTAGCTGAAACCTATATGGGGCCCACTGTGATTTTTATTAGAAATCCAGCCGTCCATCCGTTTTGCGAGATTATTTTAAGACTGAAAGCCAAAATTGATCATGATCCAAGGTTCAAGTAGGCCCCACAAAAAAAAAAAGGTGTGTAGGGAAATTTGTACCGTTGAAACCATGTTTACATGCCATCCATACTGTTCATGACGTCATTCCCTACTGGATGAATTAAAAAAACAAATATTAGGCTGATTAAAACTTCTGTGGCGGCACGAATATTTTAACCGTAGATGTTAAATCCTCACGTTTTCGGCCCACTTGAGTGCCGGATATGGCTCATTTCACTACACACATACTAAAATGAGCTCACAAAACGGATGGACGGAGTGGATTTCTCGGAAACATCAGGGTAGGTCCGATTTAGGTTCCCAGCGCAGAAATTCTATGAGGCCCACCGTAATGTATGTAGTTTATCCACGCGGTTCATGTGTTTTTTACGCTCGTTATGAGACCAAAATGATGGGAAACAAAGCTTATATTGGACCACACCACATAAAACAACGGGGACTGAATATCCACCGTTGAAAACTTCTCAGGGGCCAGATTATTTTTGGATCAAGCTTATATTTGTTTTTTCCCTCCATCCAGATCTGCCTGATCTTATTAATAGGTTGGATGGTAAAAAAAAACATCACTGTGAGCCCTATTAAGTTTTTAATTCTAAGCATTTAATTCCCATTGTTTTCTGTGGCGTAGACTGCTTGAGCATCATTTTTTGGGTCATGCACTCAAATAAGCTGGCAAAACAGATGGACGGTGTAGATGAAACACAAAATCATGGTAAGCACTAGAGAGCAGGATATCTCAATACCTGGGTTGTTTGATTCTCTGGCTATGTATGATGCTTCATACGCATACGCACTTATAAATGATACATGTGGGACCTATTAACTATATTAAACTAAATTGTCCATCTCCCACCTTATAAGTTACATTCAGAAATTCAAGTTTGTAAAACACTACTAACAACTGATGATTAGGGAACTATAATTTTTATGGTCTAATTTGAATTAATCTCATTCCAACCGTGTATCATCCATCACACCTGACAGAGCTTCGAACTTTCTCATGAACCAACAAAGATGCAATTTCTTTTTACAACAATGGCCTTACGATTTGATTTAAGCAAAGAGTTTGGTCTCTCCTCTGAGACATTTTTATAGCCTTTGACAACACATTTTACTTTTTTTACTGGATAAAAATGACTCTTCAACGCTACTATTTGTATAGCGTGGCTTGAAAGACAAAAGGGTTTTTGGAAGAGGAAATTGTGCATCTTACTAAATCATGAATGGACCTACTCCTTGGCCCAATCTGATCTATTCATTTTAATCAGATAACCATGAATCACAAAAAAATTTTTTTTTTTTAGATTTTTAAGAGACTTTATATAACCCACAATGGCATAGATGCTATTCGAAATTCTAAATACTTTCCTCCAATTTGATCCATAAGTGATGAGTTCTGCCCTCAAACTTTGTTCAATGAAGTGAAATTAAAATTACATTTATGTGGAAGGGTTGGATTTGCTTTATGATAAGCTAGCGGACCCCATGTAAAATCTCCTATGAGTTCTTTTGAGAATCTTGTTGCAAGAAGGCTATTTGACATTTTTCTTGTTTTCTTCTTTATTTTTTTTTCCATGAGAGGGGGCTACACTTAGCGCCGAAGCATCATCAAAGCGAAGCTCCGTTAAAGCTCTAGTGAACTTCAGTACACTCTTTGGGTTGAAAACAATGATTTTTAAAAAAAGTTATTTGACCTCACTTTCTAATGTAGAAGTTATGACAATCAAATGTATGTTTTTCTTTTGTATTGTGTTTGTTTTTGTTGGCGAGCATCAATGGTCAGAGTTTGTAATAGAGAATGGTGTAGTGATTCCCTTTGTAATTTTTTTTTCCTTTATTTATTTGGGTATGAATGGTGAAAGTTTGTGAAAAAGAGGAGGATGTAGAAGAATAATGTAATTGATAATTTTTTATAATGAAAGAATTTTGTAATGGATAAATGTGATGAATGTTGGAATAGATGAATGTTATAATCGATGACTATTGTAATGATTGAATATTATAATGAATGAATTTGTGTAATGGAAGAATGTTGTGATGGAATAATGGTGTGATGAATGAATGTTAATATGGAAAAATGGTGTAATGGATAAATGTTACTTATATTTCATTTTTGTAATAGATGAATGTAGAAATGGAAGAATGGTATAATGGATGAATATATTTATATTTCATTCATCACATCCATAAAATATTATAAGCTAGGGTATACATATTATAAGATTTTCATTGAAATATAAGTACATCAACCATTAATGGCCGAGATAACATAATGGCCCTACTCCTGTACATCAACCATCAGGAGTTTTCTGAGATAACATAATGACACTCCTCTGGTGGTAGACTATCAGGAGTTTCAATACCTGGTCAAGGATTCAAGTATCCATAGGTGGTGAAATCCCATATGGCGTGAGTGTGTGTGTGTGGGGTCCTGTGTTAAAAATAAATAAATAAATAAAATAAAAACCATTAATGACTGATATTTCAAAAGATAGATTTTCACAATGTGAAAAATAGCCATAGCTGAGTAAGTAAATTTAATAGGTTCAGCCAAAGCTAACTAAACCAAATCTATGTATAGCATAAAAGACAAAGTATAGTGCCAGTTAAAACAAAAATGTCAAAATTTGACTTTCTTCATTAAAAAGATAAAATCTGTGTAGAAGATGCAGAAGACTACATATATAAAAGAAAAGACACATCCGTATCTTAATTTAGCCAATTTCGCACTAACTCATATCAAGAAGTGTAATCGGTTATGGTAATAGCAGTCCTAAATAAATTCTTCTTTCATGAAACTGTTTTGATCTTTTTTATATATATATAGAGAGAGAGAGAGAGAGCAAATACTATTACACGGAGCTCTTGTTCTGTGGTTAAGACTATTTCAGGCTCTTTTAAAGTTTCAGCTGTTAATAGTGCTTTTTGTTGGACTGATTGAGGCACAATTCTGACTTCATGAATATGATCTTCCAGTTCTGTAAGATACCTTATCTTCTAATTTGAAGTCTTAATATCTTTCTTAACCTAGAGAGTTGTTGGTAGAGTGACGGGCATTATGGTAATCCATGAATAGGGCATCTATGGTTGCTTGGTGGGAATTATTATCCTCTTGCATTTGTCTAAGTTGTTCTAACGAGCTTAATGAGTATGAAGCCATTGCATCATTAGTGTAAAAGCATCGGGCCTCATGAAATTCTTCAAGAATGGCTTAAATTAATCTTAAAATTGTGGTCATTTCATGCGCAAAAGTATTAGTAGTTTCAAGGGGTTGGAGTTCTTAGAGATGTACAACAGTCTCTCAATCATTTCTTAAAATACATAGAGATAACGAATCTAACTGAAAGAGAGAAATCATGAAAGAAATGGCCTTACAAACAACATCTGAAATCACGGCAAAAGAGATTTTTTTTTTACAAGAAGATTATAAAGCAGAAAGGATGAAAATGAGAATTCTGAGGCTTAAAGGTTAGAAAGCATATATAAATAAAATGACGGCTATATGACACTGATTTGTTTCTCGAGATCGATGTTTTCATTCTCTAACAGATATGTTTGGAAGTCGAGGGGTTTCGATCTACATCGCATTTAGTGCATGTAAATATGAGCAATTCATTGAGTTATCGGCAATCTATAGTGAATATCGGCGATCCACAATAAGTATTGGTAATCCACAGTGTCATCGATGATCCACGATGTATATCAACAATTTACAGTGCATATTAGTTATTCACAGTGAATATTGGTGATCCACGATGCGCATGGACACTTCAAGTATTCTTAAACCTTTATTTTTACATATTCCCACCATTCATATCTAAGGGGGTAAAAAAACCTTCTATATTAAAGCGTGTTGTTGAAAATCTTCAAAAAATCTCTATTTTTTACTTTTAAAGTGTATTGAGCTATGTTGGAGATTGTCATGGTTTCCCGAATAGTGTGGTGGATCTCCAAACTACCAACCATCATAGAGGTTCTGATTTGTTGTGGTCCCATTATGTGAAAGAAAAATGAAGAACAAAATAAGGAAAATGGCCAAACAGCCTTCTTATGGCAAAGCCCTACCATAATAGCCCATCTGAGATCTTACGCAGGGCCTGCTAACTTGCCATGAAGTAAACCTAACCTGTGCAAATGAAAGGGGTTTTAATTTCATACATCAGCTAAAGTTTGAGGGCATAAAACATCACAAATTGACTACATTGAAGGAAACAGTTCAGAATTAATAAAAAAACATTAATATCATTATAGGTAACAAAAACGCTTCTCTTTGAAAATTGAAAAACACGCTTGTGGTTCACAACCATCTGATTAAAATGAATGGATCAAATCTAGTAAGGAGTTAGCCCATTTATGGTTTAATGGGACCCACAATCCCCTTTTCAAAAGTCCTTTCATCTTCTAAGGCAAGCTACTGCCGTACAAAGTAGCAGTTGCTACTTGGTAGAGGGGTATTTTTATCTCAAAAAAAGAAAAAATATCATTAGGAACAAAAGATTAATATATATACAAAGGGGAAGCCAAAACCTTACTTCCATCATACCCTGAGATCATTGTGATAAAAAAATCCACAAATCCCTGGATCAAGCCACTGTGGGGGCTACCTTGATCTATTAAAGTTACATTCACACTATCTATTGGTTTTGACAAATCATTTTAGGGCATAATAACATAAATGAAGCAATCCAAATCTTAGGCGTGGACCATTGCCTAGGAAAAAGTAATAATTGAATACTCACCATTAAAAAATTATTGGGGGCCACATGAATGTTTATTTACCATCTAACCTATGGATAAGGTACCAAAGACCTGGATGAAGTGACCACACAAATATCAATGTGGTACAAGACTTTTGAGACACATAAGAAGTTTTTAATGGTTAATAACCATTGTTTCCTGTGGTGTGGTCCACCTGAGATTTTGATCTACTTGATTTTTTAAATTGTCCCCTAAAATTATCTATTAAAATGAGTGGACGACATGGATGTAAGATCAAGGTGGGCCCCACAGTCGGGGGATCACCCACCTCGGTGGATCCGGGGATCCATTGAAGTCGTGCCCCGTTTAGGGGTCATATCATCAATACACTGTGTAGGACCACCTGAACCTATTGTTTCTCTTGATCACCATCCAAGTAATTATATTCGCAATCGAAAACATCCATCCAGTGGGCCCACCGTGAGTGGGCCACGGGAAAAAAATGGACCTACTAGAATTTATAATCTAAGGAAAAAAAGTGATGGACAATTAAATTGATAATGGGTAATAGTTCGTATGGGTATTGAAAAGTAGTCTTCTGGTGAGCGACCTTGTTAGGAATTAAGTAAACAAGAATAAAGGTTTAGACTCGTCTACCAAATGTGTGGTATAAATGTACACAGGTCCATATTACCCTAATTGTGGCCCTTTTATGATTGGAAATTACTCAAAAGGCAACAATGGTTGAATGATCTTAAACATCTGATTTTGACCGTCGATTTTTAATAGCTAGTCATTTTTAAAATAACTATTTATTCAATTGCCATCAATTAGAAGATTTGGATAAATCTAATTTTTAGACATCCAGAGAGAGGATTGACAACATGTTACAAATATTGCCATGTCAAACAATCTTGACTGCCTGATCCACTAGTGATGGGTTACACGGCAGCTGAAAAAGGAGTAGACTACCAATTCATCTAGTCCAGCGGACTTCTTACATATCTGGGAATAAGGGCTAGACATCTATTATACACACATATAAACATAGTCACATCTTCCGTGTTGCATATAAAAACGTGTGAATATTCCAATTCGATGATAACTCGTATATTTTTAAATTACTTTATCATATAATTTAATATAGTATACTTTGTTCATCCCTAGTATTGTTAATTCGTACGAAAGCCAATCAGAGCGAGTCACGTGTGATCTGAGTTTACGTGGTGTATTCGGAGATTAGTAGAGATATACGAATAGGTTGAGCGCATCAAGCGACACTACGACATCTATTAAGCGATCGATTAAATAACGATCATGTATAAGCAATTATAAGACAAATAGTAGGAGTAGAAGTAAAGAAAGTCATGCAATGTTAAAAGGTCATAGTAACTATTAGAACCTAAGAAGGATTTAGGCCGAAGAAGGTTATAAATAACAGATAAATTTAGCAGGAAGATTTCATCTCATAACAACCTAATCAAACCCAATATGTATTTCAATCATCTTTTCAATTACCCATCATTTACATTCCTTAGTGTAATCACTCTACTGTTTTGCCAATCAATTACATTTCCTAGCGTAATCATTTACTTTTCGCCTGTTGTTTACATTCCATAGTGTAATCCGTAGCAGTGATCAAGTAGTTGGTAATCTTAACTGTAATTTGGGTCTACACTCATATGTTGTGTCATGCTTCGAAATTCAGATACAGAGTGTGCATCCTCGGACCTAAGTTTTTGTTTGTAACTTGTACGCAGAGTGTGCTAATTTCATCTATTGATCGATTTAATCAGATGTGGGAATTACATTCATTTTAAGCTCCACCCGAGTTCATTAATTTTCATTCACACATACATAACTCTTAGCAATATTCAACAATGTACATATAGATTTTCATACTTACTCACATAACCTCAATTCTAAATATTATTCATTACTTTTAGCAACCAATTAAAAATATGCTCGTTATGATCTTAAAGTGTCTAAATCAAATGGAACCAAATCAATTCTCAAAATTTCATAATTATTACTACTATACGAGATGTTAAAATCAATTATTCTTAATAAAATCATATGTTTAAAAATGTTCTAACAATGCTAATTCATCTTTGGACAAATACGACAATGTTGCCCATGAGTCACGCTTAGGTTCCAGTGCATGCTCTGTTTCCTAAGCAACTTCATTAATTGTATCTCCATTTGTATATTTTTCATCAATACAAAGGCAAACTGACCAAGCTTAGTGAAATAATACAGCATAGTTCATGTACATACCAATTAAAATAGTATAAGATATAAAATGCGAAATGACATGAATGCACATGATGTATGAATGCATTAGATGGGATTATCATCCATTTGCTTAGGTTGGATAATCGTTAACCTGTATCGACTCGTTGTGTAGGCTTCCACCTTTCAGTAGGCATGGACATGGCTCGCATCTGGTAAAGATTCTAGCAGGATCGACGTTCTTCCATGGAGGTTCCATATGATCGACAATGCAAAGTGCTTATATGATGGATGATGTATGATTTCATTATATCATAGCTATGCATAAATTCTTATCTTATTAGGAATATACCTATGTAATTCTATAGTATTTCTAGTAATCAAATGCACGATCATAGATTGACATGTGTCACAATTTCATATATTACCACCAGCTAAATTTATAAAATAATACATCAATTAACACAACACGTTAATCAATCAAACACAATCAATTCTATTTTTTTTTCATGAACATGAGACATGTTGGAATTACTCACCTGGGTCTAATAATGAAAAATCTACAAGATGATTATATTTTTTTAAATTTAGAAATCCTAATAATCATATACACCACATGATTGTTTAATCCAATTTCATCACACAGTGGAGCCCACCTTTGATTAATCACCTTAGGTGGCTAATGAAAATACTAAACAATTTATATATTCTTAATAAGTTCCTAATTGAAGATTAATTTAATATTGTGGAATTTTTTCCTTTATTACTATATTAAGGAGTTATTTACATCTTTGATCTGATCCAAACCATCCATTGGCTTTCACTTGTTCGATTTAATAAAAAGAAAATGAATTATTCAACTCTATACTATATACGATGTACATTTCCCCTAAGGATATATTTTACGATCATTGTGGCCCACTAGACTATCGGATCCATCCACAGTTTTAAATATCATGATAGATTTGTCCTAGAATGTATATGAATATTAGAGATCAGATTCGATACGTCCGATCACCCATCTTAGAATCAAATATACAAATTAATGTATATAATTAGATTTGACTAGTGTGACCCATTCGATTGTCAAATCGATCCGGAAGTTAAAGCGCTTGTATAGTTTGGCCTTAGGGATCTTATGATCCACTATGATTTTACTTAACATATACAGATGACCCTGCACCAATCTCTATAACTCATACATTTTCATATGAAATTCAAGTCTTTTCATCGAATCAGCCTATAGATCAATGTGATGATCGAGTGGGCAATCCGCCCCGATTATTGCATAGATTCAATAAAAATAAGTTAAATGCATAAAAAAATCAATGAAAAAAGAATAGACTTACCGAATTTGAGTTTTCCAAAGTCCTCTCTTTTTTTCAATTATACGCAGGGTGCCTTTTAGTTAATATTTGAATTGTAATAGAACTCTTCTTACGAAACATTCCTTCAAAAGAATAGCTTGTTGGGAGGTTGAGAGATACAGAGAGAGAGTTAAAGAGATAAAAAAAAGATAGAGATTAAATAGCATATTACATAAGAGATTAAGAATTATGTTGGGATAAAAGATCGATATGAGATACGAAATCTCTCTCAAATTCAAAATAATAATAATAATAATAAATTTCACGGGTGGATTCGGTTCTTCATTCAGGAAGATGTTTCGTAGCTACTCTTTGCGAACGACTGAAAGGTTTCCTTTACTGTTTTCGATCTTTTATCTATACTAAAAAAATCCTTTCATTCGAAAGGTAAATGTGTAGCCCATTATCAAAGGACAAACCCTACCCTCTAAAAATTGTCCAATCCTATTTACATACTGAGTGAGTAGCTCAATAAGTAGTTGATCTCATTTGATCTCAGTCATATACTGCATATTTGCCTATCTCGACACTTAGAGTTATAGTTGTTCGATTTGAATTGAACCACAAATTCAATTCTGACATGTCCACACTTATCATGTGACCAAATTATTAAAACAACAAAACCTACAACAACATACTTATCATGTGGGCCATATTGAATTAAATTATTTATCCAAATGTCTAGATCATCTGATATATTTTAAATTGATCTGAATTTTAGTATAAAATATACAAAGTATGGTCCTAAGGTTTTAACGTAATATATTTTATAAAAATGTACCATGTTAGTATATGAGAAAGTATTTTATATGTAACACTCGTAAATGTGCATTTGTAACTAGAATTCCAATGACAACAGATTAGGTGTTACGTGGGTAACACCTTAGTAGATGTTACCCTTATTATGGAGCCAACCTTGATGATTTTTTTATATCTACTTTGTCAATCCGTATATATAGTATATTTTAGGACATCTTACTATAAATTATGCAAATATAGATCTCAAGTGGACCACATAGGAAACAATGGTGTTTCAGCGCCTTACCATTTAAAATTCCAAAGGGCCTGTCATGAGGTTTTTCTAATGTTTATTTCCCATAACATTTTGATAATTTCAAAAATAAATAGATGAAGAGAATATATAAATACCATCTTGATCCAGACCTTTTATGGTCCATAAAACGTTTTTAATGGTTGTTCGTAGGGGTGTACACCGAGTCGAGCTGGCCTCAATTTGACTCAGCTCGGCCACTAGTTGACCCCAGTTCGAACTTGGCTCGGCTCAGTCCTTGAGCCTGACTGGCCTGCTCGGCTCGGTTCGATCAACAGCTCAGGCCAGTTCAAGTCGAGTTCGAACCAAGATTGAGCTGAGTTCGCCCGTGCAACATTTTCACAAACATATGTACTACACCTTCAAAATCTCACTGTATGTAAAACAACAACATTGGTTTTATAGGTATTTTATCAAACACCTTCTAAGCAACATAAAAATCAAGAAAAAAATGGTATTTGTTTCATATACATACCTTCCATGCCACCAGCCACACCTCGTTGAGTCATTTCATCGGACACTTGGTGAGCAACATCAATATCAAAGTAACCGAGTCACCAAAATGGTTCGATCCGAGTTCAATTCGAGTTGGGTTTGATCCGAGTCAATTCGAGTTGGGGCCAGCTCGAGCTCAACTTGAACTCATTTTCAACCTCAAAAAATTAGCTCGACCCGGATCGAACTCAGCTTTGAATTGAGCTTTTTTGAGTCTAGTTGAGTAGGCTAACCAAGCTAGCTCCACCGTGTATACCCCTAGTTGTTCATCACAAATTGTGGAGCCCATTGTGATGTATTTTCCTCACATTAGGTCATTCATGTTGAAAGCTCATTTTAGGACATGATCCAAAAAATAGGAAGATCTTAATCTCAAGTGGACCATAGTTTAGGAAACATTAGTAATTGATCATTAAAAACTTCTCGTGGGGTACAATTTTTTTTAGATCAAGATGATATATGTGTGGTCTCTTCGTCCGAGTCTTTGTTATCTCATCAACGGGTCGGATGGCAAATTAATATTCCAGTGGACCAATGAAGTTTTTAATCATAGGGATTTAGTTAAGATTATTTCTTGTAGTGTAGCCCACTTTATATTTGGATCGGCTTCACTTTTTGGATCACACCCTAAAATAAACTTTTAATATGGATGGACGGTGTGGATTTAAGGAAACTAAATCACGGTGGGCCCCGCAGTTAGGGATCAGAAACCGTCCCTGGCCAAACAGCGCCCGTTCCCCAGAAACGGATTGGCTACTCCCCTTCCACCAGCCAATGGTTGATGATTGGTGATCTATGGGCCCCACCATGATGTATGTGTTTCATCCATGCCGTCCATCTATTTTTCTAGATCATTTTAGGATATGAGACCAAAAATGAAGTATATCACAATCTCAAGTGGACCACATTACAAGAAATAGTGTTTAATGAACGTTGATTGTTAAAAACTTTATGGGGCCCATAAAAGTTTTGGCTCAAGATTATCTTTGTTTTTTCCCTTAATATAGGTCTTTATGACCTAATAAACAGATTGGATGTCAAATAAACAGTACAATGGGCCTTAGGAGGATTGTAATGGTGGATATCTAATCACTATTATTTTCCTGTGGTGTGGTCCACCTGAGATTTATATCCCTCTCATTTTTTGTATCAAGCCCTAAATTGATCTTTAAAAATGGATGAACGTCGTGGATGAAACACATACATCATGGTGGGGCCCATAGAACATCAACCATTAGCCGTCGGGCTAGTGGCAGGGGAGTAGCCAAATTCCCCACTTACGCAAGGACGCAGATTGCGTCCTACCTAGGGGTGTACGTCGAGCCAAACAGAGTCGAGCTAGCCTCAATTCGGCTCGGCTCGGTCACCAGGAACACTCAGCTCGAACTCGACTCGACTCGGTTACCGAGCAAGCATCTCCAGCTCGAGCTCGACTCGGTTAGCAATCGGACCAGTTCGAGCCGAGTTGAGCCAGTTTCGAGCTTTGAGCTTTTGAGCACGAGAGAGAGAGAGAGAGAGAGAGAGAGAGAGAGAGAGAGAGGAACGTGCCTGAGTAGCTCT
Organism: Magnolia kwangsiensis; assembly: GCA_037074715.1. Taxonomy (NCBI): domain Eukaryota; kingdom Viridiplantae; phylum Streptophyta; class Magnoliopsida; order Magnoliales; family Magnoliaceae; genus Magnolia; species Magnolia kwangsiensis. The sequence goes on along the minus strand of CM073577.1, from coordinate 125,125,458 downwards.
GATAACAGTGTTCTTGGCCAAGTGCAAGGTCATATGACTGGTGAGATTGAAGCTGCCTGTTAGCCACACGCCAGGAGGTATGTAGAGAAGCCTGTCGCCCCTTCTTCTCAAACGCTCTATCCAATATATTGCCTCCTGAAATGCTCCGGTATTCAGAGTCCTTCCGTCACTGACCCCTCCAAAGTCCTTTATGGATATCATGTCGTGCCGTTGGCTCATCGCCACCACACCGGCGCACGTTATCACTGCCCCGCATTTCGTCAGCATCCCTAACACCGAGAATAAGAGCAAAAGCCCCGTGAGAAATCGAAGCATTTTGAAAAAAAAAAAAAACTCTGAGCTAACGGATCTTTTTACTAGCAGACGATGATATTGCCAAGAGAAAAAGGCCAAAATTTTTCCGAAATGCCCCTGAAAGCAGAGGAATTTCAAAGTGAGTATAGTCTATCGTAGATCTGATAATGCTCCTAAAGTAAAAGTCCAAAAGCCAAAATGATGTAGAGTGGGTCGCGGACAATTTCATGGCCAAGATGGATCAGAAAAGGCACGGTCGGCGACAGAAGTGATCCGAACCATCGGACCTTAGATTGAGCGTTTATCTCACAATCCGGAATGAGTTATCTGACGTAAAATATATGAATTTGAGGTAAGACAAGCTACTTTAGCCAACCAACCCTTCTATGCCGGGTTGCGCAGCCCGGATTTGTGAGAAACCCCCTGATCGACGGTCGTTTTCTCGTTTTAATTTCATTTTTACTATAAATAGTAAGTTTTAGTTTTATTATAACTCTTCATCCGTTGGGCTTTAGGAGTTGTGTCCAACATGAAAAGTACTTAGGATAATTAGGAGAACGGTTTGGTGAAGCCAAATAGGACGATTACTATTTTTGGCCGAAAATCTTGCGCACTAGTAGACATCACGACCGTCTATAAATAGTAAGTTTACTGTTTATAGTAAGTTGCGAATTCTAGGAGTTTTAGTTATAGTTTGAGTCTAATTTCTTTCCTATTGCTTGGTTCCCTTATTTAAAAGGATGTGAACTCGTTTTATTTCATTCATTAATCAATTTCGAATTTATTAAAAATTATTTTTATTTTCTATTTTCTTTCCTCATGGATTCGAGAAGCCTCTGTGAGGATTTCAAAGAAGTTTCGTGGATTCGGAATATTTATCATCTTGAGGAAGACGGTGCTCGACCTCACGTCCTTCCCTGCGTCACAAAAGCTCTTTTTTCTTTCCCCGCAGAGATTTTCATCGAAGAGGGAAAGCAGTTCTGGTAAGAAAAAAGACATGAGAGGAAGATTATCGAAAGGAGATTGAAGATCGACAGACAGAGGAGGAGATGGAGACAATGTGGATCTCTAGCAGAGATGCCGGGTGGGATTCTGGGATGAGCAGGGGCGAGGGACAGAGGGAGCAGGGAGAGGTCGGGCGGACATATTTTGAAAATGGGGAAATGAAATAGGATTCAGGATTTTTACGTTTTAACTACACACAGCCCAAGTTGATCCAAGTTGAGCCAAGTATCGATCCGAGTTGAGTCGAGTTGGGGTCAGCTCGAATTCATTTTTGAGCTATAAAAAACAGCTCGACTCGGCTAGAACTTAATTTCGAGTTGAATTAATTCAAGCTTTTTGGGGCCGAGTCGAGCGAGTTAACCAAGCTAACCTGATTCGTCTACACCCCTGGTCCTACCCTTGCTTGTCTCTAGCCACGAACGAGCAGTTATATGGGCGGTCCCCCTGTGATTCATCGATTTATTCACGCCGTCTTTTCCTACGCTAAGATCATTTTAAGTTTTAAGCCCAAAAATGTGATAGATCGACGCACAAGTCGACCACACCACGTGACTGTTGTATTTAATGCGGCTTTGTCATTTCATGTAACCTAAGCTTATTATTTGGTGTGGTACACTGGAGCGTTGGATCTGACTTCTTTTTGTGCATTTGTCTTAAAATAATCAGAGAGGAGGGATGGACGGCGTGGATAAACCGATACATCAAAGTGGGCCCACCCGAGGAACTTCGTGGCTAGAGACGGACGGGGGTAGGACGCGATCCGCGTCCCCAGCGCAAGAGGAAAAAAAAAAAAAACAAATGACGAAGAGAACAAAAAAATAGAAAAAAGAAATAAAGAAAAACAAAGAAGGGTTAGGGCTGACTTGTTAGAGCAGAGAGAGGGCAGGAGACGCTGAGAGAGAGAGAGAGAGGGAGAGAGGGAAGGAGACGCTGAGAGAGGGAGAAGGAGACGTTGGGTCAGAGCAGGTAGGTGCACTTTCAATGCAGCTGCGTTTCCACCTCTCTCCCCCAAAAATTTCTCCCCCAAACACAAACCGTAACTTTCTTACATTTTACAGAAGTTACAGGCATCCACACGGTCCCTTATCTGTTAATTTTGTAATTCTTTTTCACTTTTCTAGGGTTTTGATGCTTGGGCGCTTCAATTTTCTAGAGTTTGTGGTGATTTTTCAGGGGATTGTGTTCCCTTACCTTTCGCTTATCTAAGTTTTCGACTGGATCTTCTTTTTAAATTTCTTCTTCTTTGTTTTCTAGGGTTTATTTCTTTTTTAGTGCAGATTGAGTGGCGTTTCCATTTATTATTATTATTTTTTTTTTTTTTAAGGGTTCTTAAGAGTTGGTTGAAGCAGATTTGAAACCTTAATTATCATACATCATATGATTTCTATGAAAATTTTCTGAATTTTCTGGACCTGGAATATCTGAAACATGTATGGATGACAGCCGTCTCTGAATTTCTGATCATTGTTATTTTTTTTTCGCTTTTCATGTTGGTGTTTCTTCAGATAATAGATCATCGATTCCATCAGCTTCTCTGTTGCTGAAATTTACTTCTCCAACATATCTGAAGGATTCCTGTGAGTTCTCAGGTTTGAATCAAGAACTATATATTACTATATATTGTTTAGAGTTCATACGTAAGCTGGGTATTATCTGTTGGTAATAGGTAATTGTACTGTATGGTTGGGCATGTTGCGGAAAAACACCCACACACAATCAATGTGATAGAAAAAATCCTAGGAATGAAAGGGGCAAAAGAATAACAAGAGATGGGGACGCACAATGGATATATGTAGATTGGCAATTCACCCGTGTCCATGGGTAAGTAACAGGGAGCTTTCTTCTTCACTAAAACTAGAGAAATCAGAAAATACTAGGTGTATCATCTCTACTTGGCACTGTTTACAAGAATCTCTCACCAAGGAAGTCATCCTTTAAGGAATTTCACCTTGCTCTTTCTCTACTTGGATTTCCCCTTTTGTAGAGAATACACCCAGGAGAACAATTGCGAAAGCCTAAGAAAACTAGGCTGGCTTCACGCTTGTTAGTCCTTTTGCACTTGACACCAGACATAGAATCTCTTACCAAGGATATCACTCTTTAAGAAATTTCCTAGGAATGAAAGGAGCAAAAGAATAACAAGAGATGGGACCCACAATGGATATATGTAGTTTGGCAATTCACCCATGTCCATGGAGAAGTAACATGGAGCTTTCTTATTCACATACTAGGTATATCCTCTCCACTTGGCACTGTTCACAAGAATCTCTCACGAAGGAAGTCATCCTTTAAGGAATTTCACCTTGCTCTTTCTCTACTTGGATTTCCCCTTTTGTAGAGAATACACCCAGGAGAACAATTGCGAAAGCCTAAGGAAACTAGGCTGGCTTCACGCATATTAGTCCTTTTGCACTTGGCACCACACATAAGAATCTCTTACCAAGGAAGTTACTCTTTGAAGGAATTTCACCTTGCTGTTTCTCTGCATGGTATCCCCTTTTGTGGACAACATAGACAGGAGATTGCAACTGGCAAAACCTAAGAAAACTAGGCTGGCTTCATATGTATTAAACACACCTTACAGTTCTCTATGCATTTTATACATGTATACAGCACCATCACCTTACAGTACGACGAGGGAGGGAGCGAGGAAACTCTCTACGTGTTTGAAACATGCATATGGCATCACCACCTTAACAGGCCACTCATGATTTTTGGCAGAGTGGACGATTTTCCTACCAACTTGCAAATTTACCCTGCTAGTGATTTGAGGAATCAATGCATGTTTCAGACAAGCATAAAGCACCACCTCCTTAACAGGGCTTTTCATGGGATTTTTGGCAGTGTATGATTTTCAAATTGACCTGCATGCAGTGTAACTTCAGGTCCATCCCTCATGAAATCACCCTGCTAGTGATTTGGGGAGGAATCCCATCGATCATACTTCCAAATGGCGTTTATCCATACCGATTCCAAATGCTCTCACAACACCATTTGTGATAAAAATGTAGCACATTGACCTCAGTTTTTCCCAGAATGCCATTAGGGCAGCATCCACATGCTTTAACAAATCAAGTGTGCACAGTGAGTAAAAGATTGTGGTGGTTCTTTGGTCAGCTTTAAAACGTCAAATGAATTTCTTTTGTTTTTCCTTTTTTTTTTTTTTTTCCAGGAAACCCTACAAATTAATTGGGAACATGCAGTTTTGGCCTGATAAACAGAAAATGCAGTTGAAAACCCGGATATATGCGGCCCCACCTCCTTGTGTTGACGAGTTCGACCGTATTCCTGACTCCATACTCCTTATCATCCTCAACAAGCTCGCAGATGTCAGAGCCCTCGGCCGCTGTGCTGTTGTCTCCAAGCGATTCAATGCCCTCGTCCCCCTCGTGCATGATGTCTTCGTCAAAATTGATCAGGTCGTGTCTGTCGACGGTGATGACGATGAAAACCTAGATTACTCTTCTCAGAGACCACGGAACCTCTTCTCCCACCTCCTCAAACTAATGTTCTTCACCCTCCTGAGACCCTTCCACAACCTCCATGATGTCAGTAATGTTAACAGGCCCCTCCTTCCCCAACTTTCTCATCACTCCGCCGAGCAAGTCCTCAGGAAATTCCATCATATCCATAACCTCCGGATCGAATTGCCCGCTGGCGACGTCGGCACTGAAGATGGTGTCCTCCTAAAATGGAAGGCTGAGTTTGGCAGCACTCTCCAGAATTGTGTCATTCTGGGAGGCATCCGGGTAGATCAGAAGCCAACATCTGGTCAAGAACCGCTCGAGGACAATGGAAGCATACCTGAATCATTTTATACGAATGGAGGGTTGAAATTGCGAGTGGTCTGGACAATCAGCTCTCTGATTGCTGCGTCCACGAGACACTATTTGCTGCGACCTATAATCAAAGACCATCCAACACTGAGCAGTTTGATTTTGACGGATGCAGATGGGCAAGGGACCCTGAGCATGTCAGCAGAGCAGCTGAGAGAGTTCAGGGAGAAACCATTAGCTGCTTCAGCGTCATCTAGCAGGACCCAGGTGCCAGCTTCAAACATGAAACTGAGATACGTCCCATATATGGAACTTCCGGAAGGGAAGGGTATTATGCAGGGTGCAACATTGGTGTCAATCAAGCCATCGGGGGAGAGCACCAGCTCGAATAGGAAGGAAACAGAGGCGTTTGTTGCCAGTGCATTTGATGGGTCGTTCAAGGCAGTTGTGAAGGCGTTGCTGAAACGAAGGACTTATCTGTTGGAGATGAACGGTTTTTAGGCCATGGCCTGTAATTGGCTTTGTGCTTGGGCAGAACGCCGCGAGCTTGCGAAAATGGGTCATTTGTTGGGTGGAGCTTGGCAAAGTGACTGGGATGAGGTGTGTGAAAATCATAATCTCTCCTCATTTTCAGCACTTTTTTTCTGTTTTTCCCAGCAGAGAAATAACTGCTTTTTATTATTATTATTTTTTAATGATGGTGAAGGAAAAAAAAAATCTGAGCATTTCATATTAGTGTGTACATCTCTACTGTTAGTGCTGTTGTATGTGGGGGTGGTGATGGCATGTGCTGTTTTCTTGTTTATACAGACAAATAGTTCTTTGGCAGCAGCTTTTGGAGTGCTATGGATGCGTGATTCGAGCTGCTGTTGTTCTATTGTGGACCCTTGTTTGGTGGGTCTGGTCTGTCCTCCTTTCAGCCTTTGAACTGGTTTTTCCTCAATCCAGCCATCCATGGTGAGAGGCCCACTTTGAGATGACACAACGGCCAAAATGCACTAAAAGACCCCCCACCCCAGCCTTATGACTTTGGAATCTAACCAGTCATTTATTAGGAAACACACAGCTGTAGGTGATTGTTGGGTCCCAGCTTGCTAGGATTCATTGCAAGTGGGAACCAGAAGCTGATCCCCCCCTATCCATACGCCATCATTCACTGTCAGGTGGAGTCCACTTATCACGATGTGGGCCACACTTCCTCTTCCCTGCTCGATGTGGTCTCCAGTCGATCTGTACTCTCACTTAACTAACTAATCATAACGTCCGGAAAACAATTCATGACGTTGGGGTGACAAGCGTGAGTCAAAGAGGGGTTGAAAACGTGCACTTTCAGAATCCGCCTGCACTTGGCTTTTATTTCAAAGGAGTTGTATGATACTCGGGCTGCGTATGACGCCTGATACGCAGGCACCCATAAATTCTACAAGTGTCATATATTAACTCCGACTAGATTGTGCAGCCCACGTCCGCATTTTGTTATTTCTAAATGCCTGTGTATCATCCATTGCACTATCTAGAGTAGCCTAGGTTTTTATTTATTTATTTATTTAAAGCAATAATTGAATCAAGAGATCTTCTGAAGTACAATCCAAAATAGAGCTGTACCCGAACCGAGTTAGCTCGTTCGACTTGACTCAAAAAGATCAATTCAACTTGGTTTGAAACTGAGTTCTAGCGGAGTCCAGCTGATTTTTGGAGCTCAAAAAAATTTTAAACCAAGACCGAGCTCTCGAATCAATTTGGATCAAATCGAACTCGGATCAAACCAGTTTAGTGACTTGGTTTTTTTGATATTGATGTTACTCATCAAGTGGTTGATGAAATGACTCAATGAAGTGTTATTTCGGGTGCATACATTCTCTTCAGGATCGGCTGGTGGCGAGGAAGGTATGGATATGAAATAAATCGCTCCCAAGAAAAGAAAGAAATATTAGGTACTAAAACTACCGTTGTATCTTGATTTTGATGCTATCTAGAGTGTCTGATGAAATACTTTAAACTACTTTAAACTGCTGCCGCTGTTTTACGTACTGTGAGAAATTACAAGTGCACTCCATGTGTTTTAGAAAAGTCTGCAGAGGCTCGAGCTGGCCAGTTAGGCTGGAGGACCAAGCCGTGTCGATAGATATATAGCCTTACTAATCCCACACGAGTGTGCAATAAAGCTTATAAAGACAGCACGTGTGCCAGCAAGGCATGATAGGTCCAAAGATCCAATCCATCTGTTAGCAAGGCCCCCACATATTGACGCCCTAGGCCAAGAATCAAAGTTGATACGTGTCAGGTGGGCTGCAGTTCACAAAATAAATTAAGTCTTCTATCCCATCCACCTGATTCCGATAAGTGGTCCACATGCTTCGTGGACCAGATTTATTTATTTGGTAGAACATGTGAAGGGTCGAGCCAATGTGATGGGTGGATTGGATTTCGCACCTACGTGCCATGCTGGTCAGTATGCAATATTGGTATCTTTTATACTGGCCATCCATTATTCTTAATACATGGCCCAGCTGATGAGTGCACCGGCCCGATATGTGGTCAACCTGGTACAGATCTCGCATATGTTCAATCATCCACACCTTTGATACAATGGGCCTTGCAAAATAAAATTAAAAAAATAAAATAAAATCTACTTGGGATTAGACTATCCTAGCCGTTTAATGTTTGGCCTTTGTTGAATTTGAACCATTGTTGTATTCTTTCCTATCTGGATGTTGGGATGATGTTCAAATTGGGCCAACGGACCCCGATAAGATCCGACTGTAACTTAACCGGATCCGAGTTCCAACCTTTTGCCTTTACCAGATCCACAAGTGGGCTCAAGCAGTGTTCAAAATATCGGTATTGCGCAATGTATCGCACCCTTGGGATACTGTAGACACTGAAAATCGGCATCCACGCTTGGTTTGCAATTTGTATGGTTGATTGGGGGTGATAAGCTGATTATGGATGTTGGAGTCGCTACTAGCTGAAAAATCTCAAAATCCTGTGGTCGGATAGAACCACGAAATACGCAAGGTGAGGAAAATCTGGAGATTTTTCTACCTTCGATTGACTCCTGGTCTGCGATCCGGGATTCCGGGTAAGGGACATCGGTTACAAAGAGAGAAGGTGTTATGCACCCTCTCTACCCGTACAAATGTACGATCTCTACTCAGTGTGGTAAAACAATCTCAAGGGATGATGGATGTTGTGGCCGAGATGGGACTAGGTACACATGTGGATTTCAGATGCGGCAAAATCTGAGATTTCGGCAAGCCATAGAGCATACATCCGATGGCGTGTCTAGAGGGCGGATGTGATGATGCTTATGCAAAGAGGTAAGAAAAATGGACTAAATCACTAGGAATTTCTGATGTGACAGGATCCGATGTACAGCAAGCCACAGAGCATACGTTCACTAGAGATCTAGAGAAGCAGAGGGGTTGAGAAGGAAGTAAATCTCATGATGGATGCTTGTAAAATGAATGGATCTTTGGCTTGCTCTCTTGAGTAGGCTAAAATGTGAGTTGAACCATGATCAACAAGGTTAGGCTGAGAGTTTAGGATGGCTAGGGAGGCAAGGAGTGGGCTAAGAAGATAGCTGAAAAATTTGAGCTTAAAGGCTTAGGAGCACCTCCTCACCCTCACTCTCTTCCTCACTCTCCCTCTCCCACTCTCTTAAGCTTAGAAGTGAAGACTTCTTCTTGGTGTCTTTGGAATGAGAAGGGGAGAGGGCTATTTATAGCCTTCTCCAATAGCATTCTGGTAATTTCTGGGTTTACGAGGGGTAAAGGATGATATGGCAAGTTGTGGTTGGTTGGAGAGAGAGAAATGTCACATGGCACACTCTCATTTGCTATGGAGGGCGGTAAAAAGGTAAATAGTAAAATCTGGGAGAGTAATTTTGAAGGAAAGTTGACTTTTGGACGCTAAAACAGCTGTCCGCATGCGGCCCGCGAGCAGCGGTACCTGAAGTACCGCAGGCGGTAGTCAGACTACCGCCCGGGCTTAGTTCGGGCCGGTTTCGCGTGTGCGAGCCTTGTATACTGTGCAGGTTCGCTCGGAAGTCTCCTTTTGAATTTTTTCGGTTTAGAAAAATGGGTTTCGGCTTGGGTAGAGAGGATCTGGGCCATGATATAGGGTATAGGCAGGGTTGCATTTGTGATGAATGATTTGGATCGTGATTTTGGATTGCGAATTTGGATTTTAGGGATTTTGGTTCGGTTTAGGCAAGGATTAGGTATGATCATGGTTCTTTAATGGTCTTAACCTTCACAAGATGTAGCCTGGGTAGGGTGTCTACAGATACAGATATAGATACGTATCGGTTATCGCACGGGATATATCGTTTGTTTCGCATAATTTATCGCACTTTTGAGAAACATGGGGAAACATTGGGAAAATTGTTGAATTTTTTAATGAAACTTCAGGAATTATTTAAAAAAACCATAATACACATTTTTAAATTATAAAATCTCAAAAAAGAAGTGGACATACTATGTTTCCTTTATATATTGTACTAAGATATGGGCTGTGCGATATGACTAAGACAATTATATTTAGTATCCACCCCATCCATCTATTTTTTCATATCATTTTAGGACATTATCCCCCAAAAAAAAAAATTGAAGCAGATCCAATAATTAGGTGGACCATACCATTTAATGAGGCGGATCCAATGATCAAACAAAAATGAAGCAGATCCAATAATCAGGTGGACCGTTTTTTCATATCATTTTAGGACATTATCCAAAAAAAATGAAGCAGATCCAATAATCAGGTGGACCATACCATTTAATGAGGTAGATACAACTATATACAGTATCCACCCTATCCATCCTTTTCTCATATTATTTTAAGGCATCGAATGAAAATGAGACAGATCCAATGATCAAATGGACCACACCACGTATGACTCTTGCATTTAATCCAACTGACGTTTAATGCTTATTATTTGGTGTAGTCCACTTGAGCGTTGGATATGCCTCATTTTCGTGTTTATGCCTTAAAAATAATATGCGAAAAGGGATTGACGGTTTGGATGTACAGATACATCACAGTGGGCCCACCCACAGACCTGCCCGTTCGGAGCCAAGGACGGGCGGGGCTAGTAAGCAATCCGCATCCGCCAGCTGCATAGATGTGTGGTACCCAGCCAATCCGCTTTCTCCTGGACAAGATTCAAAGGTATATGGGCCCACAATAATATATTTATTATATCTACACCGTTCAACCATTTGGAGAGATCATTTTAGATCATGAGCCCAAAAATAAGTAACATCCAAAGCTCAAGTGGACCACACAACAAATAGCAGTGGGACAATGATTCTCACAGTTAAAACATTCGTAGGGCCCACCATAACTTTTATTTTCCATCCAATCTGATCATGAGGTCACACAGATCTGGATGAAGAGGAAAAATAAATATCATATTTATACAAAACTTCGGACGACCTCAAAAGGATTTCAATGGTAGACATTTAATCTCCCAATATTGTCTGTTGTTTACAGTGTGGTCCACTTGATCTCTAGATCTGTCTTATTTTTCGGCTCAAGCCTTTCGACGAGCTCACCAAATGGACGAACGGTTTGGATATAACACATGCCTTATGATGGGACCCACAGAACTTGATGACGTCAGCACAAGTTCAGTGGTGTGCGGTATACCACCCAACCCAAAATTACTTAAAACTTAAAAGAGGGCTCAAGCGCCCTTGTTTTTCGACGCAGAGAGGGTTTGGCCTTCCGGAACCCTGAAATCTCACCCAAATCCAGAAAATTTCAAATCTCACAACGATTCCTTGAGATTTTGGAGAGGATTTCGCTTGGATTTCTTCAAACGTCGACGGATTTCTCTCCTGTGACCTGGAAATGTCGACTACGGCCCACCAAATTCAGTAGAAAGCTCCGGTCTTAGGCATATTGAACAGGTAATAGATTTTTTTATATATATTTTTGGAATTTCTGGATGAAATGCGGATTAAATGTGGTGGTATGTCGCGCGGATACAGTCCTACACAAAAATCTGTCATATCAGGCATTTTCGTGCAATATATCGGCGATATCTCATGATATTTTGTGTATATTGTGTGATATCGACGATATATCGTGCGAGATCTGAATTTTTGATTTTTTTGTATCTTCCGGGGGTTATCGGACACGTTTCGTCTCGCTGGGGGCCGATACCGATAATATCGGCCGATAGTATCGATATTTAAAACACTGGGCTCAAGAAGTCATAAGGACCGGTTGATCTCTACCGTTCAAATCTCTTGCCTTTACAAATGAAATGGACGGGGTGGATTTCTTTCAAACGCATGGTGGGCCCACTTTGGTTCCTACGGCAGGTTTGTAGAGAGCAAATTCGGGCTGTTTGGGGGATCCTACATGGATTATACTGTTACATATCGGGCGATATGTAATGATTCTGATGATACTTTAAAACATCAGAGCCATGCTTGAGGTGGAACCCACCGTTCAGGTGTTTAAGCTGAGCACGTGCCAACAAGGTTTTTTTTTAATTAAAAAAAAAAAAAAAAAAAAAAAAAACTCAACGTTGGCAATTGCCAAATTGGAGCGAGCATCGCACACATGTATTAGATCTGCACCGTTCATCAGGTGGCCCACACCGCAATTTCCACTGGCTTAAAAAATCAAGCCGCTCCGCAATCAGGTGGGACAGTAGGACAAAATACCTCAGTTAAAATAATTGAGCAACATTCCACGTTCAAGGTACGTGTGGCCCACATGAGAGTCCATACCTGATTTTCACGCCCGAGCTTGTTCACCGTTGGATCTGCCTGATAAAATTCGACCGGTCATCAGATGGGCTCCTCCATGGATTTGATCCGTTCCAAAACTAAGCTGGTCAGATCAATCTCAACGATTGAATTTGAGCATTGTATGTGGACGATTAGTAAGCTTTTTCTTTCAATTCTTTCCCGAGGCTTAGTGGTTAAAAACTGTTCAATCAATTCAAGTGAAGGTTGTTTTCTTTTACTCTAATTACTGCATTGAAAAAAAGATTCACGAGCGTTATAATCCAAAAATTCTTTCTTCATTGAATCTAATCACTTGAATTTGGATCTTCCCCGTATGTTTTTACTTAACCATCCATTTGTTGGCCCAATACTTAAAGAATCAGATCTTCCAATCGAGATGATTTTAGGTGCATGGGCAATCCACGCTAGACCTAATTATATCAACGGTTTAGATTACTAAACAATGGACCCCACCTGAAGGATATTGTAAAACCTTCTACTTGTTCAATACATCCTTTTCCAAGCATATACTAGCAAAATGCTTGCCAAAGAACAAAACCCAAATGCACCATCCAACACAACCTTTCATATATAGGCTGTCAATGGCACGCCGAGTCAGGCCGACTCCGCACCAAGTCGATGAGGTTTTTAAACACGGTTAACGGTACCCGATTGACCTGAACCAATCTTTAACAGGTGGATCTTATTATTATTATTATTATTATTTTTTACCATTAGAAAATAGAGTCAGGATCCATGATGCAGGACAATTAGCTACTTGCTCTAAAAGCTTGAACTGATAGAGCTTGGCAAATGAGTCCTTTTATCTCATAAACTAGGCCCCACATCCCATGGATTAGGACCTCGGACGAAATCCCCTCGTAGGCCCCACATCCCATGGATTAGGACCTCGGACGAAATCTCCTCGTAGGCCCCACATCACATGGATACCACCTCACATGGGCCACATATCCCGAGTGTCCCCACATCCGACAGGCTACCCCACTCAAGCCCAGTATGAAAATGCCCCTGCATTAGTCCATCTTTTGAGACCCTATTAAAAATCAGCTCATGAGACTGGCCAATTACATATTGCGGGCTGGTCTCACAAGCTGTTGTATAGTCCAAACCTGGCCTAATTGAGAAATGGGCCTGAATTTTAAGCCAAACCCAAAGCGGACATGGCGTGACAACCCGACAGGCCACACCAGCCCATTAACAGCCCTAGTAACTAGCATACAATAAATTCTAACTTGTCCAAACCATAGTTTGAAAGCCCAAAACCTCTACTCAATGTTCATTCGGGTTGCGACCACTCGATGTTCATCCGAGATTGGTGGTGGGCATTTTTTGGACATCTAAAAATGTATCGTGTTCCAGTGACCGCGTATCAAGCCTTGTATGCTGCCAGAGTATCAAATAACTCCCCTAATAATTAAATAGAAAATGATAAGGAAGAGGGTTGATGTTACCAATGTAGCCAGTAGTTGAACTTTTTCCAAGCAATTATAAGAAGTCGAAGCTAAATAACTGTGGGGAAGATTATGACAATGTGATCATGAAAAGTGGGCCCCAAGTAAGTACAACAATGCTATAGTGATGATTGTGAATAAAATCAAAGAATATATAACCAATCCTCAAAACTGCGCCTATCCTCGAGACCTTTTCATTTACATGGCCTCGTTTTATTATTATTATTATTTACTTATTTTTGGAATTTTGAGACATATATACTTACTATTGTAATAATATACAAACCCAATCTATGTGGACATTAATTTCTATATAATGCATAGCCATTGAGAGGGTTTGAAAATGAAATAAAGACTCTTTAGTTCTTCTTTTTCTGTGTTTTGATCTTTTCTATGGATTCCATGGCTTCTTCAAATGATTTCTACACATCAAAATTAAGTCTCTAATTAGAAATACAGCTCTTGAGAGAAAATACATAAACAAATTATAAAAGAGGTAATGTCGGAAGAAATGATTTCAACCCATCGATGGTGTGCAAGAGGGCGGGCCCACCTCTCTGTAAAAATGTAAGCCATTCAGCTGCGAACAGTTCATGAGATGGCCATGCCACAATATCCCTCCTTTCAGATGATCCCGGCAATATGCTTCCAAACAGTGTCTGTGGTTTGCATTTAGCAGGGTAACATCACAAGCATGGTATACCAAAACAGTTTAACAGCTGTAATGGCCGTTACGGCTGTTAACGGTGGTAACTGTTGCGCGTTACAGGGCCGAAATGACCGTAACAGACATTACAGAAAAATGGCCGGCAACGGTTCGTGACGGAGCCGAGGCAGATTTTTTTCAAAAATAAAAAGGCAGTGGCTGGCCACAGTTACTGTAATGGAATACCTTGGTCGAAAGGCTAGGATAATCTGATGATGTAAACTTTTGGGTATATCATGCCCACTTGGGCCCACCATATGAATTATTATAAAAGGAAAATAGTAGTCCAGAACTTGAAGAGAGAAGTTACATACCCCCGAATTTTGCATCTTCCAGATTGCCTCGCCGCTTCTTTCAATAACAACTGCCCCACCTAATAAAACACTGAAGAGAGATGATCATCACTACGACTTTAAAACAAATACCGTGTAAACTCAGCTTCTTGTATCCATGCATTAAGAAGAAAGAAGATCGTGACCCTTTACATGTGTGCACGTGTGCAGGACATCTGAGTCATGTTTCATATATGCCCCACTGCAGATGGCCTGGCCCAAGATTCAGACGGGTCGACTCATCAATCAAGCTACACAGGCATGTTAGATGTGGACCATGGCAATCTTATCTCGACAGCACATCATTTTCATAAATCAGTGACCCACCTGACAAGTTGACTGGCCTGACCTTGGGGCCAGGTCATCTAGATTCTACACCCCGCGTGATGCATAGCCACAGCTCTGAAGCCGTGCACATACCAGGCTGGGAGTTTTGGCAGTTTCTTCAAGCAAGAGTTGCTACATGACCCTGTGCATTGGAACACCCAAGCATGTCAATGGCTTCTTTGTACAAGACCATATCAGCATAGTTTGCAGAAGATCATGGAAAGCTCTTCCTTCATGTAGTGCAACCGATGGTGTCTTTTGTTTCCTATGAACTATGTAACAATGGCCCTTCTATAACTTCTGCCCAATCCTATCATGTAGTATATGGCGATGAGAAAATGATGGGAATCTCATAGTTGGGTTGCATTTGGATGCATGAGCAAATGGAATTTTGAACACGGAGTTTTATCAAAAAAGGATATCATAAAAAACTTTTTTTTTTTTTTTTGAATAGTAACTTTTAGCTAATTTTGTCACAAATGCATCCAAAATGAGGAAGTAGCCCACAAATTATCATTATATTTCTTTCTATTCTAACTCGAAAGTAAAGTGGTTCAATTTGGAGTGTGGGACACAAGCTTAGAAGATCTTCTATGAACTGAACCAAATTTGGCCCACATTATACATAAGAGGCTTGCTCAGTGTGTAGAAAAATCTAGAATAGTCTATGGTCTGGTGAAGTTATGTAGAGAACTCTAAAATATTTTTAGAGTTCCCCAGGTGTCTTGTAGCTAGGCTTGTGCATATTAGTCTAAAAGTTCCTAGGGGATTCCCAACGGGTGGATGCTATATGGCACCATCATAGCCATTTATATCAAGTAGCTAGAAGCTTCTTATGCATATACAAGGGGTAGGGCTCCTCATTTTGAACTAACTCCCCACGACTATCACCAGCTTGGACCACGTCCAATGCCCTTCTGTTGTGGGCACTCCCTATCCTCATGATCCCTATCACATATTAAGTAATCCAAGTTTCTCAGCTGCCTCGTGGGTTGCCTGTGTCTAGTGGCTTCTTGATGTCCTTCCCTTCATTGGACTTCCTTCTCTCCCCACCTTTTACTTTGTTGGAGTGGTTGGCCTACTTGGACTTTGAAGCAACATCAAGTGAACACTACAAGAAGATCGGCCACTGCAAATGTAGATGCAAGGTCTCACACACCTCCTTGTTCCGTCGAAGGATGTAAGCTATTCATGAAAAAGAGCCAGACTTTTCTGCCATGTCCATGATGTCCAACGACAACATCACGAATTGCTTCAGTCTCAAATCGACCCAGTATGCCAGAGTCTCTTATGACTCTTTCTTTCCAAGTACTCACACATTCTCAGGAAGTAACCAAAACTTCAACTCCTTTAGGTCCTTTCATGTAGCAATGGTGTAGAGTCCCTTCTTGATGTCACCATACATCCTACACCACCACAGCATTGCCATCACTGGTGGTACATCAGCCTCCTTGTCCTCTAACTTGGAAACGTTGAAACATTACTCCAGCTGTCACAAGAAAAATCTCCAACTCCCTCATGTCCCTTGCCCTTAGAAAACTTAGGGTATCAAGGATCCTAAGCCTCATGACCTACCTTGGAGTAGGCCCACTATTGGCATGATCCTCTCCAAGATGTTGACCTTCGTACACAACTTGACCTCCTCTCCCATTACTTCATGAACTACAGCAATTTGGGAATACACCCACCGTACTCACCATGTTGCCATCAATCACCTTAATTGCCTCAGCATAACTCGTTGAGTTCCCACCAGGTTCCACAACCTTTCATTCCCTTCAGAAATTGCAAGCTCCAACTTGTCAATGCGATCCTCTGACAAACCAAGGTCCATACTCAGCCTTGAGTAATTAGACCTATCCCTCCTACTGTGCCAGGATGATCACATCTCTGACTATTCATCACCTCCGAGGTAAACATGGTGCTCACAGAACCAACTAGGCTAATACCAACTATTACAGACTTGCTAACTCTTTGGCATGCTTGCCCATGCAGCACTCGTGCAAGACTCCAACACTACTCAAGTTAGTCTAACTCCCACTTAAACCAGTGAGAACTACAATCCAATGACTTGGGGAGAATGCAAGAGAACATGAGAATGAATGGGAAAGCTTGTATTGCACTACATAAAGAATATTATAACTCCGAGTAGTAAGAAAAAAAGAACCTAGTGAGGCATAACAAGCTTCTAGCTACTTTATATATATGCCTAGGATTGTGTTATTTGACATTCGTCCGATGGTCAGGAATCCTCTATCAAGCTTCCAGACTAATCTATAAAAGTCTAGCTATAAGACTCACCTAGAGAACTCTAGAACATTCAACAGTTCACTACACAACTTTACAAGACTCTAGAGCATTCTACACGTTTGTACACTATGTACATGCTTCTTATGTACAATGTGAGCAAAAAACGGCCAAGTCTATAGAAGAACCTCTGAGCTTGTGACTGCAGGAACTGAATATGGATGCTAAAGAAGGTATACAAGAATTTGGTCTTTTTCACACCATGAGACTAACAATTGTTTTTCAACTCGATAGTGCATCCAAATACACCAGTAATGAACTAATGAAGTTCATTGACTGTTGGGGGGATTTCTTTCCATATACATTGCTATTGCCTAGTCTGCGATTCTATATTGCATGTTCCTATGCATGTTAGCCACATGTTGAATCTGCTTCACCATAATCCAAATTGGCTAATCCATGATAATCTACTTTCTAATGAGAAAACTTACAAACATAGTAGCGAAAAGGGATAAGAAAAACAAATACAGCACCAAACAGTTGAAATCCCATCTGAGATCATTAGGCTGCATTTGGATGCCTGTAAGTTTTTTAAGTTGTAAGTTAACTTACAGGGGAAAGAAAGTTATAGGTAATCCTGTTTGGATGTAAGTTGTAACTTACTTGCAACCAGGTAACTTAGTTTCAGTGTTTAGATAACGTATAAGTTAGTTGCAAGTGATAAGTTGTATTCATGCCAACTATAGCTTGAAATAGGGAATTGTTTAAAAATCAAATTGATACATAAGAAAGCTTGGATGAAAGTATGCCAATTTATTGAGCCCATCTAGATATATAGTTGGGCCAATTCTTAGACTAAACTAATCATCAGGTGGGCCATATAAGTGGGCCCATTGACTCAAAATGCTTGTAATGTAGAAAACAAACTTAAGGTAAGGCAAAGGTAACTACAAATTTTCATTAGGTGGGCCATAGAGTGTCATTTCAATTTTTTTCCTTCTATTTGAGGTTTATTGAACAATTTGGCCTTGGATTTTTAAAGTAATTTTAACCACGCTAATGGTGGATTGCAATTGGATTGAAAAATAAAAAATAAAAAATGCATGGCATATAGTTGAGATTTAACTAGAAAAAGTCCACAACTACTATCATCAAAGCATAGTTAAAAGAAGAGATAAAAATAATAAAAATAAAATAATAAAAACAATAGGTAAGAAGCCAAATGCTTAGACAGAGCATTAAAATAAGATGGAAGTGAAATACATCCAGTCCACATCTTATTTTTCTATGATAGCTAGGTGGGGTCCGCTGTGATGTTTGTGATAAATTCATCTTGTGTTTCTCCCAAGAATTTTCGAATTCAAAATTTCAAAGATACAGGTAACTTGAAAAACAACATTTCTACTTGTGAGATTTTCGCATCCCTCACTTGTAAGAAAGTTACAGGTAGAGAAAAGGTTACCTGTAACTTTCCTCCCCCAAACACCATAAGCAACAAAGTTACATGTAATACATTTTAGAAAAGTTATAGGCATCCAAACGGCCCCAAAGCCATAAATAGGAAATTTATGACCTCAATACATAAAAGAAGAAGAAGAAAGGATTCTCTTGTTAGGGAAACTTGTCATGAAATTTAGCTTTTTCTTTTTTCAGAGAGAGAGAGAGGGTAACACAACATTTATCCCAATCATAAACCTAATTCATAAAAAATGGCATATCTATAACCATTGAATGTTGGTATTACGATCATAGCCTTCTTGCAACCATTTGAGTCAGATGTACGAATCATACTTCGCCAGCAACTCTTAGGCCCTTTGGTAGGTGAAAAGCCTTCATATCCCATCTCACAACCTCTATACCGTTCCTTTAAAGTCTTCCTCAGCTCAATCAAGAGGAGACCGGAAACAGTAACGGCATTTCCTAGCTTTTATAATAAAAGTTACACGACAGTCAGGCTTTGTATGACGCTTGATACACAGCCACTCAGAAACTGTACACTCAAATAAAATCAACTAGAATGTGGATTCCACCGTTGCCAAGTCACAATCCCAACATCCGATTGGTTAAAAAATCCTAACCCTTGATTCATGGACGCTTGTTTGTGGAAATGGGAATGTTGGATATTTTTCATTTTTAACCATCCAATAAATGTCCATCAATTCGATAGTCAGATGATCAAATAAGCTTATTTTTTCATTCATGATAAGTCTACCCCAAGTACCATAATTTAGAGTGTTTTGACTATTTGTATGCCACATGTGCAATTTCTAAGTAATTTCTAAGCGCCTGTATATCATCCATCACATTCTGCCAGAGTATCAAAGTATCCCTCGAATTCCGAGTGTGTTCCTCTCACATCCAAATTGTAACATGAACGCTAAGAAAGAAAATCACAATTTGGTCATTTCCACTTTCTTAGACTAACAATTGCAATTCAATTCGATAGCGCATCCAAACGCACCCCTCGTAGAGACAGGCAAATAACAACAGCAATCTGAACTGAAACATACAAACAAAGCAAACTAACATCAAACTTACCCGCCGAATGCAAGATTGAGAAGAAACCCACGTCTCGTCACGAACCGAAGCAAGATATCGAAATCGAAACCGGCCCTTTCTTTCGGCCTATAAGCATTCCTACTGTAACCATACCCGCCACTGCGGCTGCTTCCTCCTCCTGAAAATCCACCACGTCCATTAAAAGATCCAGACCGCAGATTGTAGTCGGCCCGCTTCCGATCGTCAATAAGCACTTCGTAGGCCTCCGAAACCTGCTTGAATCTAACAGTAGCTCCATCTCTAACCTCTTTCGAGGACTGCGAGTGCTTGTCTGGGTGGAATTTCAAGGCTAAATTCCTGAAAGCTTCTTTGATCTCGTCTTTTGTCGCGTTTCGGCTCAATCCGAGGATCTTGTAGTGATCCATGGTTGGAGAAATCCATGAAGAGAAAAACCCATCAAAGGTAATTTGAAATTCTCTTGATTTTCATGGATTTTAGCTCAAAACCAGAGGATTTTGTTTTGGGTTTTGGATGAAATCATGGAAACCCAAGATTCTCTTGATTTTTCATGGAATTTGGCTCAAAGAAAGAGGCTTGTGTAGATTTTTGGATGAAATCATGGAAATTCGAGATGGGTTTTTCCAGGGACGATCTAACAGAGAAAACCCAGAAATGAGGAATCGAAATTTCCTGAATTTCCCTCCAACCCAAGCAAGAAAAATCCCAGTCTGAGAGAAATCGGTGATTTCCGTGGATTTCTGTACGTGGGGTTTTGCTTCAATACCCTGGAGTTCTACTAAATGCACGCGCGCGTGGAACGCTACCGAACCAATGCAGTACACGTGCCAATATGGAGCACTTGTGAGAGATCTGAACTTTCCATCTAGTTGAAAATTAGTTCTTTTAACTTCTCAGTTTTGAAATAACATACCAAGTAAATGTATGGTTAAAATAATTTTTCTATAGCCGTCCGTTCCTTTACATGTGGCCCACCTGAAGTGTCATGGACTTGAATTTTAGTGAGGAAGATCTATAAGGTTGATCCAATCGTATTGAAGTATCTGATATATCATACGTTTTATTAATTTGTGTCGATGTCCACATATGCATGCGCGCGTGTAGTTATTAAATCTCGTTTTTCTCTTACTCCTTTCTTCTTTTTTTCAGTAATATAGCGGATCACATGGTGCGTTGACGTCACCAAGTTATATAGTCATGACTACGATGTATGTGTTATATCCACACGGTCCATCCATTTATATAGATTATTTTAGTACATGATTTAAAAAATGATGTATATCCAAAGCTAAAGTGGACCACACTACAGAAAACAATGGGGCAATGATGCAAACGGTTGAAACTTTCTCAGGGTCCACCGTGATGTTTATTTAATATCTAACCTGTCCATAGTGTCACACGTACCTGTATGGAGGTTAAAAAATAAATATAAGATCGATCCAAAACTTCCGTGGCCTTAAGAAATTTTCAATGGTTGGCCTTCAATCCAATTGAGTTTTGGATATGCCTTATTTTTCGATCTTATTTTTCGATTCATGCTAAAATGATCCTTTCAAATGGTTGGACAGTGTGGATATAACACATACATTACAGTGGAGCTCACAGAACTTAATAACGTCAACACACCACCAAGGGCAGCCGTGGGTAGCACACCACGCAATCGGAAGTGGATTCCCTCTGACCCGGTTACAGAGATATTCTTGTGCGGGGGAAGCGAATTGGTTCGTGTACCTCACACCAGTTATATATGTGCTGTATTGACGTCAGTAAATTCTGAGGTATTTGTTATATCCAAACTGTCTGTTTATTTGGTGAGCTCGTATTAATTATTGAAACGTAAAATAAAATAAATCTAACTATCAACCAAACCACACTACAATAAAGTAGTGGGAGATTGAACATTTACCCTTGAAATCTTTTTTGGGGCCACAGAAATTTTAGATCAATATAAAATTTGTTTTTTCTCTTCATTCATGTCTTGTTTACCTTAAGAAAAGATTGGATGGAAAGTAAACGTTATGGTGTGCCTTAGGAATTGTTTAACGGTGAAAATCATTATCTCCGTTTCTATTTGTGGTGTGGCCTAGATAATCTTTAGATATGATTTATTTTTTGTATAATGCTCTAAAATGATCTCTAAAAATAGATGAACGGTGTAGATATAATAAATACTTCATTATGGGGTCATGTAACTTTGATATCGTGTGAACCGTTCGTACAACTCGGAGCTTGAGGAGCGGCCTTGCTCGTCTTCGCACGACACGTACCTACAGCAGCTATATAGCTGGTGTGTGGTACACCAGCAAATCTGCTTCTGTGCTCGGGGCTGTGTGGGCCCACATAGATTTCCCTGACACATCCTCTCCGTCCTTATGTTTCGCAAGAACACGTAACGACGGAATTCTAAAAATTAGCAAGATCCAAAACTCATGTGGGCCATACCACACGAAACAGTGGGGATTGAACGGCTTGGAGTGACAGAAGTTTTGTATCATGATTATATTTATGCCTACCGTTTATCTGAGTTGTAATAACCTTACGGTTTGTATGTCATATAAACATCATGGTCAGCTCCACGAAGGTTTCAACGGTGCACGTTTTCTTTCTTACTGTTTCGTTGGTGTGGCCTACCTAAGTTTTGGATCCCTGTGATTTTTAGAGTCTTGTCCAATTGTGATATTTCAAAACAGATGGACGGAATGGATTTGTCACGTACATCCCAATTCCAACGCAATCCGCTTCTAGGAAAGGAAACGTGGGGAGCTTGTTCTTGGTAGTCCGCGGGCTACCAAATATATTCCGTAGTTGGGCGGATGATCGGCGCCGTTCAAGAAGTGGGGCCGCTATCAATAGGAAACTCTGAGATGCCACACACTAATCTATGTTTGGATGGTTAGGATCATCTCTAATGGAAAAGAGGGAAACCCACGGCCAGTAAAATGGTGGACCCCAAGAGGCTGTCATGCTGATCCATCCACATGGCCCAACTGGCTGGCTACAACCACATTCTCGGATTCCGTAGTGGCGCCCCTTGCATGCAGTTCGGTACTGTTTCAAGCTCTGTGGGACCCACCATAACCTATGCGTTTTATCCACGCCGTCCATCCATTTTCCAGCTCATTTTAGGCTATCATCCCAAAAAAAGATGCAGACTCAAAGCTCATGTGGACCACACCGCATGAAACAGTGTAAATTGAATGCCTGCCGTTGAAAGCTTCTTGTGGGCCACAGAAGTTTTAGATCAAGCTGGATTTTATATTTACTCTTCATCCAATTTGTGTAACCTTATGAACAGGCTGGATGGAAAATAAACATACCGGTGGGTCCTAAGAAGGTTTCAACGGTAGGCATCACTATCCCTACGGCTTCCCATGGTGTGGTCCACTTGAGCTTTGGATCTGCCTCATTTTTAGGCTCATACCCTTAAAACAACACGAATGGACGGCGTGGATAAAACACAAACATCTTGGTGGGCCCACATAGTCTTTCCAGTACTGAGCTGGGTACTGGAGGGGTCACTACCGAATCCAAGTCCTACAACTACACTTCAGTGGTCCGAGGACTATCTCCCTTTTGCCCTCTTTGTGCGAAGTTTGAGATCTAACAGGATGCCACGTGGCTTTTTCTTGGCCGTGTGCTTTGTAGGACTAATTGAAGGTTAACGTGCACCGTTAGTGACCATTTATTCTTTCCCACCTCACGAGGGTAGGTAAACGACTAAACGTGCATGAAATCCACACCGTCCATCAGGACACGCCACCCTTTTTTAAAATCGTTAATCTTAAAGGTCAGGACGATTCAACATTCACGTGGTTGAAATTACACAAAAACATCTAAATCTCGTGGTATGGCTCATATGAGTTATTAGAATTATGTGATTTTTGGCTAATCCTTTCGTTCTGATGAGATACATCAGATGAATGGATTGGATGGCATAAAAACACCACGTATGGCCTTAAACAAAACTAACGGTGGACGTTACATCCCAACTTTTTCCTATGATATGGTCCATCAGAAACAATTCTAATGCTTCCAACCTTCGTGTATTATTAAACCGTTGGATGGACGGACGTGGATTGCCGCCGACTGACCCTATCAGTAGCCAGTAGCCACTGCACAGTATCAGAGCCCGCTCCATGATGTATGTGTTTTATCCACATGGTTCATCCATTTTTTTCGGATCATTTCAGGCCATTAACCCAAAAATAAGTCAGATCCAAATCTCAAGTGGACCACATCAAAGGAATCAGCTGTGATTGAACAACCATCACTAAAAACTTCCTGAGGGCCACAAAAGTTTTGGATGAAGTTGATATTCATGTTTTCCCTTCATCCAGGTTCATGTGACATAATCAACAAATAAACATTACAATAGATCCTAGGAAGTTTTTAATGGTAGGCATTTAATCACCATTGTTTTCTTGTAGTGCGGTCCAGTTGAGATTAGGATTGTCTTATTCTTGGGATCATGCTTGAAATGATCTGGAAAAAAAAAGAACTATGACAAATGTGTTTTATCCACATCGTTCTTCCAATTTTTTCAGATCATTTCAAGCCATTAACTCATAAATAATTCAAATCCAAATCTCAGGTGCACCACACCATAGGAATCAGTTGTGATTAAACACTGTCATGCCCCAAACTCGGAAATCCCAAACTCGGAAACCGGGCTCACAAAATTTTCGATTGCCGAATCTGGCGCCGACAACATCCGTAGAACCTCATTCTCGGCTCTCAACTTCCATTCGCCAGGTTCCGATCCTATGATGTTACGAGGAGGATTTTCAATGTCAGTTTAATTCGTAATAAACATAACCAAAGGCATAACCCACAAACAACAACCAAAAACTTTATTACATTTCCACGATGATCAAAAACTTTATAAGGAATAAGAGACATAACATCATTATATATAATCAGAGATAGCATACAGAATACATCACATGATTAACCATCAAAGAGATGAGGAACAAAATTCCTGATTGCCGAATCTGGAACGTGACAAACACCCACCATTAAAAACTTCTTAGGGCCGTAAAAGTTTTGGATGAAGCTGACATTCGTGTTTTTCCTTCATCCAGGTTCATGTGACATGATCAATAGGTTAGATTTTAAATAAACATCACCGTAGGCATTCAATCACCATTGTTTTCTTGTGGTGTGGTCCACTTGAGATTGGGATAATGATCTGAAAAAAATGAACTATGATGTATGTGTTTTATCCACATCGTTCATCCAATTTTTTCAAATCATTTCAGGCCATTAACTCAAAAATAATTCAGATCCAAATCTCAAGTAGACCACACCACTGGAATCAGTTGTGATTGAACACCCACCATTAAAAACTTCTTAGGGGCCGCAAAAGTTTTGGATGAAGCTGACATTCATGTTTTTCCTTCATCCGGGTGCATGTGACATGATCAGCACGTTAGATTCTAAATAAACATTACGGTAGGCCGTATGAAGTTTTTAATGGTAGGCATGTAATCACCATTGTTTTCTTGAGGTGTGGTCCACTTGAGATTTGGATCTGTCTTATTCTTGGGCTCATGCCTGAAATGATCTGAAAAAAATGAGCCATGTGGATAAAACGCATATCTTAGCTGGCCCACAGAGCACTGTGGATTACTGACTCGGTGCTGGGCAATTAACGTCCTGGATGGTAACCCTAAGTGGGGCAAAGTTCAGAGCTATCAATCATGGCCATTGAAACTTGACTGTTGCAAAAAGGAATACTTGCACGTGATTTAACTGATCCGGACGCTACGTAAGGTCTAGATTGTTGAACAGATATACCTTCTAAGGTGGTCATATCTTTGCATATATTGATGGAAGGATTGATCCAAATTACTATCCACCATCTTGAAATGGTCCAGATTGCTGTCGTCCTACTTTTGAAACATTTATATAAGAGGTTTGCACATGGTGTGTAGAGACATCTAGAGTAGCTTATAGTCTAGTGAAGCTAGAGAATCCTAAAATATTTCTAGAGTTCTTAGGCAATTTTGTAGATAGTGCGGGACAATTAACCACTTATTCTAAAAACTCGAATGATTAGAGAGTAGCAAATTAATCCATTTATCTCGTAGCTTAGTCCCCTCATCCCATAGGTTAGGATGTTGGCCGAACCCTCTTCATGGGCCCCACTTCACATGGGCTTGTCTCACACGGGCCGCCCACCCCAAGTGTATCACCGCATTCCACATGCTATCCCCACTCAAGCCTAGTGTGAAAATGCTCATTCTGCATATTAGTCTAAAAACTCTTAGAGGATTCCTATCTATCAGGTGGATACCACATGGCACCATTCTGGACATTTATATCAAATAGCTAGAAGCTTCTTACGCATATATAAGGGAGGACGACTCTGCATTTTGGACTAACTCCTCACTACTATCACCGGCTTGGACCACATTCAATGCCCTTCCATTGAGGGCAGTCCTAGCCTGATGGTCCCTATCACATATTAAGTAACTTGGGCTTCTCCTCTGCCTCTTGGGTTTGCCCATGTGTAGAGCTGGGGCACGGGACAACTCAAGTTGTCTGACTCGTTCAGACTCGACTCGACCCAAACCGAATGGGTGAGTCGGCTCAAACCGAGTAGGCTTCGCCCAATCCGAACTCAAATCGAGTTGAGTCCAAGTTACCTAGTAACTCGATCCGGTCAGACTCAACTCGATCTGAAACACGACTCGACTCAGGTTTGGTTTTTTTTTTTAATAATTATTATTATTTCTAACAATTTCTAGCCCTACCCACCACACCCGACCCGACCCGATCCCAAACTCTCTCTCCCTCTCTCATCCTTCTCCTCTTCCAAGCCCAGTAGCCACCCACCACCACCACCACTCTCCTCTTCCTCCACTCTCTCCCTCCCTCCCTCCCTCATCTCTCGATTTGACTCGGTTTGGATTAGTCCAGGCCAGACCCAGACTCGGATCGGGTCAAGCATGCTGGACTCAGTACCGAGCCGTTGAGTTCTAGTCAAGCCTATTTCAAAACCGGATCGAGTCGGGTCAGCCCCAACTCGGTATGACACGACTCAATGCCCAGCTTTACCTGTATGTCCTGTGGCCTCTTAATGTCCTTCCCTTCATTGGACTTTCTTCTCTCCCCACCTTTCATTTTGTTGGAGTGGTTGGCCTACTCGGCCTTTGAAGCACCATCAATCTTATGAGTCAACTCAACGAGCAGCTCGGCCACTGCAAATGTAGATGCAAGGTCTGCACACCACATCATTCAAGTCTTTTTCTATCCAAGGTTGAAAGCAATTTATGAAGAAAAAGAGCTTGCCTTTTTCTGCCATGTCCATGATGCCCAACAACAACATCGAATTGCTTGACAATCTCGAATCGACCCAGTGTGCCGGAGTCTCTTACGACTCCTTGTCAAGTACTCAGTATTCAAACGTTCTTAGGATGGAATCACAGCTTCAACTCCATGAGCTCCTCCCATGTAGCAATGCAAAGTCCCTCCTTGATGTAACCATACATTCCATGCCAGTACAGCATTGCCATCACCGGTGGTACTTTGGCTTCCTCATCCTTAACTTGGAAACATTGTTGAGTTCCCTCCAAGTTCCACAGCCATTCATCCCCATTCAGCAATGGAAAGTTCCAACTTGTTCATGCAATCCTCCAACAAACAAAGGTCCATACTCACCCTTTAGTCATTAGACCCATCCCTCCTGTTGCACTTGAAATGTTAACATCTGGGTCTATTCACCACCTCCGACATGGTGCTCACAAAACCAACTAGGCTAATGCCAACTATCACAGACATGCTAACTCATTGGCATGCTACCCGTGCGGCGCTCGTACAGCATTCCAACACTACTCAAGTTCAGCTAACTCCCACTTAAAACCACCAAAAACTAGAAGAGCGAATGGGAAAGCTTGTATCGTACTACAAAGGATATTATAAATTTGAAGAGCTAGTAAAAGAGAGAGGCCCACATCCTTAATTCCTTATATAGATATAAGAAGCTTTTGGCTACATTATATAAATGCTTAGGATAATTAATGCAGGAGCATTTTCACACTGAGCTCGAGTGGGGTAGCTTGTGGGATGCAGGAGCACACTCAGGGTGGGTGGCCCATGTGAGGCGGGTGGCTCGTATGAGGCGGGCCCCACCCAACTGAGGCAGGTGGCTCGTGTGAGGTGGTACTTATATGATGTGGGGCCCACGAGGGGGGTACGGCCGAGGTCCTGACCCATAGGATGCGGGGCTTGGGCTATGAGATAAATGGAATGGTTCGCCGTGCTCTATCAGTTCGAGCTTTTAGAGCAAGTGGTTAATTGTCCTGCATCAATAATGTTATATGACATTCATCCAATAGTAAGAAATACTCTTTAAAGCTTCTAGATTAATCTACAAAAGTCTAGCAATAAGGCTCTTATAGAGGACTAGAAAACATTCCAGGGTTCTTTACACAACTCTACAAGACTCTTGAGTATTCTACACAGCTCTACACTATGTACATGCCTCTTATGTACGATGTGAGCCAAAATTGGCCAAGTCCATAGAAGAGCCTTCAAGCCTATGACAACAGGCACTAAATATGGATACTACGGAAGGTATACAAGAATTTGGTCATTTTCACACTATGAGAGTAACAATTGCAATTCAATTCAATGGTCAATCCAAACACACCCTTAACGAGGTTCATCAATCGTTGTGGGATTTCTTCCCAAACATGTATTACTATTTGCCTGATCAATGATTCTATATTGCCTTCTTCTTCTTTTTGAGAATTTATGATTCTATACTGCATGTTTCCCATGCATGCTCCTCACATGAGGAAACTGCTTCGCCATAATCCAAATTGGCCTAATCCATGACACTCTATGAGAATAACAATTGCAATTCAATTCAATAGTGCATCCAAACACAACCTTAATGAAGCTCATTGATTGTTCTGGGGATTTCTCCCAAACACATATTCCTATTGTTGAATCTATGATTCTATATTGCGTGTTCCCATTGATGCTATTCATATACGGAATCAGCTTCACCATAATACAAATTGGCCTAATCCACGACAATTTACTTTATAATGAGAAGACTCACAAACAAAACACCAAAAAGGGATAAGAAAAACAAATACATGAACAAACATGTGAAATCTCATCTGAGATATCAGCCCATACTTAGAAAATGTTATAACCTCAATACATCGAAAAGAAAAGATTCCCTTGTCAGGGAAACTCGTAGTGAAATTTGATTAGGATAAATAGAGCTTTTTTATTTCCTTGTGAAACTTGTAGAGAGAGTAATGCAGCATTTTTTTTCGAAGGGTGAGCCACGCAGCATTTATCCCAGTCATAAACCTAATTCATGAAAATTGACATATCCATAACCATTCATTGTCAGCATCACGATCATAGCCTCGTCACAACCATTTGGAGTAAGATGTACACATCTTACTTCACCGGAAACTCCTAAGGCCCTTTGGTAGGTGAAAAGCTTTCATATCTCGTCTCACAACCTCTATTCAATTCCTTTCAAGTCTTCTTCTCGTCTTCCTTTTTAACCTCTAATCCTAATCAAATTTCCTGATTGGACCCTTTCATCTATTTTTTTCTTAGTACATGTTCTAACCATCTAATTCAGCTCTATATCATTTTTGTTTGTGTTGAGAATCACTCACAAGCCACTTTGAATCACCTCGTTGTTAATTATATCCTTCCTAGTCTTCCCATGCATCCATCTCAACATCCTCATCCACACCATGTGAATCATTCGTTTTTCATTTTTCCCATTAGTTGCTCGACGGTCACTGCATATAGCATAGCAATGCATATAACATCGCAAGTTGATATTACAACCAAATTCACTTGTGCAAATTCGATTGTGAAAATTCAGCTCAATCAATAGGAGACTGGAAACATTAACAACATTTCCTAGCATTTATAAGAATAGTCACATGATACTCAGGCTTGACGCTCAATAGGCAGCCACTCAGAAATCGTACATATAACATATATTAACTCAAATAAAACCGACTAGATTGTGCAGCTCACTGTTGCCAAGTCACAATCCCAAGATTGGATTGGTCGAACAATCCTAACCACTGATTCGTGGATGCTTGTTTGTGGAAATAGGACTGTTGGATATTATTCATTTTTAACCGTCCAATAGATGTCCACCAATTCCATAGTCAGATGATCAAGTAAGCTTAATTTTTGTTCATAATACATCTACAATGGGTACCATAATTCGGACTGTTTTGAATACTTGTATGCCACGTGCAATTTCCAAGTACCTGCATATCATCCATCAGACTCTGCCAGAGTTTCAAAGTATCCTTTGAATTCCAATTGTGTTCCTTTCACATCCAAATTGTAACATGAATGGTAAGAAAGAAAATCACAGTTTGGTCATTTCCACTTTCTTAGACTAACAATTGCAATTCAATTCGATAGCGCATCCAAATGCAGCCCTCGTAGTGACTGGCAAATAACAACAGCAATATGAACCGAAACATACAAACAAAGTAAACTAACATTGAACTTACCCGCTGAATGCAATAATGAGAAGAAACCCACGTCTTGTCACAAACCGAAGCAAGATAACGAAATCGAAACCCGGCCTCTCTTTCGGCCTATAAGAATTCCTAATGTAACCATACCCGCCACTGCGGCCTCTTCCTCCAGAAAATCCACCGCATCCATTAAAAGATCCATACAGCAGATTGTAGTCGGCCCACTAAAATGCCTATGTATTAATCACCCCCGATGAGGAGTCTTGAACATGAGGCCTCCCGCTCAAATACCAATTTGATACAGGATAATTAACCACTTACTCTAACAGCTCGAACTATAAATAAATAATTTTTTTGTTTTTTTTAAAGCTCGAATTAATAGAGCAGGACGAATTAATCCCTTTATCTCATAGCTCAGGCCCCAAATCCATGGGTTAGGTCCTCGGCCAAACCCTCCTTGTGGGCCCCAAATCCATGAGTTCTGCCTCACACAGACCCCAAATCACATGGGTTCCATGGGCCACCCACCCATCCTGAGTGTGCACCCGCATCCCACAGGCCACCCCACTCGAGCTCAGTGTGAAAATGCCCCCACATTACTATCAATGTTTGTCTGGGTGGAATTTCAGGGCTAATCTCCCAAAAGCTTCTTTGATCTTGTCTTTCGTTGCATTTAGGCTCAATCTGAGGATCTTGTAGTGATCCATGGGTGGAGAAATCCATGAAGAGGAAAACCCATCAAAGGGAATTTGAAATTTTATTGATTTTAGCTCAAAAACAGAGGATTTTGTATTGGGTTTTGGATGAAATCATGGAAATCCAAAATTCTCTTGACTTTTCATGGAATTTGGCTCAAAGAAAGAGGCTTTTGTGTTGGTTTTTGGATGAAATCATAGAAATTTGAGATGGGTTTTTCCAGGGACGGTCTGATAGAGAAAACCCGGAAATGAGGAATCAAAATTTCCTGAATTTCACTCCAACCCAAGCAAGAAAAATCCTGATTTGAGAGAAATTGGTCATTTCCGTAGAAATCGACTCTCTAATCTCACACATGTGAGCACCATTTCTGTTCATGAGGTGAGTTCACTTTCAAAAACATTCCTCTTTATCATTTGAAATGTTACATTTCATAAACTACTGTTAGTAATTAAAAGGGGTAGCCAAAACACCAAAAACAGACTCACCAGACCACCCAGCGAAAAGCGTGTGAACCATGAAACTCTCGGAAGTTATGGATTTCCAACAAATCAGAACCAGCATAAATCATTAGTTAAGACTGCTAATGGTCTTATTTCCTAGGTGGGCTGCTCATATCAATTTTCTTTCGCACTTTGTAACCACAGGTCACAAGAGGCTATGCAACCATAGCCTTAGCTACAAAAACTGATTCAGTCAAGGAAAAAAGAAGCAAGAATTCACATTTTCATGAATTTCATGCTTAACACTACTAATCCGCCCTCACCTTGAGGGGGAGGGGGGGTTGCCTATAAATGGGCCAAGTTTACAGGTAGTAAATCATTTACAAGCAGCATTACCCCCATCTCATTTACAGGAAAAAAGTTCGGATTTCGTTTACAGGCTCTCTATTTGCAGCCTAATGGCTACAAATGGAAAGATTGGCTCCCCATTTACAATATTTGAACAATTTACAGGCTATCCAAACACAGAATCATTTTACAGCTTAAAGCCAAATAGGACAGACTGTACATCATTTACAACTTAAACCATTTACAGGCATCCAAACGACCCCTAAGGGACTCTTGAATGGATGTGTATGGCTCCCACACGATTGTGTAGCCAGAAAACCTCATTAGAATTTAGAAGAAAGGAGATTTTCTAACATTTTGAATGTAATTAATCCATTGGATATGTGCAGATGTGCAGAATCACATACCTCACGGATGACACATTTGGCCGATCAAAGACGTCTCGACTGAAAACCATTTGTGCGAGAATGGGACCAGCATCAGCTGCGAACATCTCTCACAACTAGCAGCTGAAATGACGAGTTGTAGATGCATTCTATCCATGACCTCCATGTTGGGCTGCCATTTCATGAAATTGACGATAGAAAATGTTTGATACGAATAATGAATCTCTCTCCAGCCTCCCTGAAACCAATGCGGAACTTCTAATACTAACTTGAAAATGTCAATATTGGATTGTGAAGCTATAGAGAGTTTATTGCTATGATTAAACATAATCCTATTGAAGCATGAGAAAATACAATTATCCATTAAGAGGAATAAGAAGCTACAGGATTTTGTTCAGGAAGTCGTCCGTCTAGTGTGTTGTAGAAGGATATGATCGTCATCGCAGTTCAAAAATAAAACAAAAAATAAATAAATAAATAAAATTTCAAATTCAATTGTCAGTTTGTCCAAAAGCATGGTCACCACAAAAAAGCAAATATCATAGTTCAAAGCCCAAAAACTTGACTCAATATCCACTAGCTTGGGTTTACTCCAAAAGTCAGCTGAGTTTGAAGGTAAATAACAAAAATTTAACATTTGATGATTAATTTAATTATTTAGAAAATGGTTGCAGCAATAGTTCGAAGGTAAATAACATAAAATACATAATTAGTACACCATGCACATACCACAGTGGTTGAATTCCTTGCACTGAGTAGACATTGCAAGTCAGATCACGTTCTCTGCATTTCACTTTTTACAAGAGAAATCCTGACCCAGGCAGGTGACTCGATCCAAGTCTTTGCAAACCCTATCGAATCAACTAAGTTTGTGGGTCGGCACGTCAAGTCAGGACCAAGTCACCTTGATGGAGTGAGTTTCTCAGTGACTCAGCTCAAAATCTTGCTTTGTCAAGTTGACTAGGGTGAGTTTCACGTCAAGCCAACAAGTTTTAGAACTATGGAAAATACCTGCATTTCCTCTATTCCTAATTCTGTATTTGTTTCATGCCTGAGTATCACACATGTTGTGAAATGTGACATTTCTATAAGGATACCTGAGACAGTATGGGACGAAAGCCTATGTTGAAAAGAAACTGGATTTGAAATTACATACTAGTTTGGAGTAATTGGTGTAGAAATTCTTCCAAAATATCTCTGCTTTTTTTCTTCTTTTTTTTATGTGTGTGTGCGCGCTAGGCAAATGGATTTATTGCCTGGATTTTTGAATAATACAAAGGGGGCCCATGAAATGGGAACCTCACACCCCAAGTTCTCACAAACAATGTTTTAAATAACGACAATATCGGCCAATAGATCCCACGATATATCTTGTATCCCACATGTGCGATACAAAATGCAAAGGTAGTACCGATATATCCCACATGTTCAATCCAGAGAACATTTTTAATTTTGGAACCATTTTTTTTTGTTGAAATTATATTAAATCGGTGTCAAATTATTACAAGTCCATTGGTTTATCATGTTTTGCATGAAAAATCATGGAGTTGGAGCTGTGATTTTGATACCCATGTTCTCCATGTTTTTCTCAAAATTTTCCTTCAACCAGCTATCGATTGAGACTAATTTCCAAGTATTTAAAGAGTATTTGATGAAATGATCATCACATACACTCTAATTTCGAAATTTGAATGTAGGTGGTCCGATTTGAAATTTTTTTGAATTTTCTCCAATTTCTCCCAAATTGCTTACAATGTTGCAATATAAACATGAAATCAAGCATGCATGAGAGTTGATCTACTGATTTGTTAAGTCATTGTCAACTTTCAGAAAATAAAATTCATTTTTAATTAAAAATTATTAAAGTATATTTTATTTTTTTTCAAAATTTTCCTTCAACCAGCTATCAATTTAGACTCATTTCGAAGTACTTTGAAGTGTTTGATGAAATTATAATCACATACACTTTAAATGTCATGCATTCAATTTGAATATAGTTGTTTTAGTTAAAGTCAGACAATGCATAGGATAGGACCCTATACAAAGGAAACCTATTATGTGCACTTCTTTTTTGAGATGTTATGATTTAAAAGTGAATTAAGATCTTTTTTAATAATTCCTGAAGTTTCATTGAAAAATTCAACCATTTTCCAAATGTTTTCCCATGTTTCTCAGAAAGTGCAATAAATTACCTAATACAAATGATATATCCCGTGCGATAACTAATACGTAATGCAATACCAATATTTCGAACACTGCTCACGAATCAATGACCCCCTAAATGAAAAGGGTCCTCACAACCCAAGGCCTTACACATCAAAGGCCCCCCAAATAGATTAGAAAAAGAAGAAGAAGAAAAGATACAAGAGGCAAAAGCCAATGAACCAAGGACTAGTGAAGAAAAACCCTTGCAACTAAGGAAAAGGCCTAAACCCAACCCAATAGATCTTCATGAAGC
This sequence comes from Magnolia kwangsiensis, assembly GCA_037074715.1. Classification (NCBI taxonomy): domain Eukaryota; kingdom Viridiplantae; phylum Streptophyta; class Magnoliopsida; order Magnoliales; family Magnoliaceae; genus Magnolia; species Magnolia kwangsiensis. The sequence continues at coordinate 125,091,227 of CM073577.1, read as the reverse complement.
CCCTAAAGAGCAACAAAGAGGCTCGAATAAATGTTACGATCCCAATAGTTTAGAGCCTAGCTTGACATGTTCCATCAGCCCTAGGGCTTTTGGCGCATTGGTTAGGGTCTTAACATTTGGTATCAGATCTAACACTGCATCTTGTGTTCGAGTCATGGAAGGGGCAATATGTGGAAAGGGCAACTTGGATCAAAGTGAAAGCCGCCACGATGTGGAGAGGAATACCTAGAAAAGATGCCAAAGTGAGTGCCACCACAGAGTGGGATGCAGTAGATGTTAGCTGCGGAGCATGGTGGAATGTTACAATCCCAAAGGTTTAATAGCCTAACTTTACACATTTCATCATTCCTAAGGCTTTTAATATATTGGTTAGTTTCTTAACAATAAATGTTAAGAACCTAACAATGCACCAAAAGCTGTAGGACTAATGGAACACATCAAGCTAGGCTTTTTAAACTACTAGGATCATAACATTCCAACACGCTCCACAACCGAGGTCCACTCTGTAGTACTCACTATGGCCTCTATTCCAAGTAGCCCTTTCTAGGGCATGGCAGCTACACTCCGGTTGCCCAGGTAGCCCTTTCCACGCAGTGATGGTTGCACTTTGGTTGCTCAGGTAGCCCTTTCTACGCAATGGCAGCTTTCACTCTGGTCCAAGTAGCCATTTCCATGGGTCACCCCTTCTATGACTCGAACACAGGACGTGGTGTTGTCTCCAATAAAAATTACTAAAAACCTAATCAATATGCCAAAAGCCCTAGGACTGATGGAATGCGTAGAGTTAGGCTATTAAACCCTTGGGATCATAACAATATTGCATCATCTGTCAAGACAAAGAAGCTTGATCCAAGACCTTCACACCACCAAAGCACCAAATCTTTCTGATAGGAACCTCCTAGAGGCTTTTTAAACCATTAGGATCGTAACACTCCACCACGCTCTGCAGCCAAGGTCCACAGTGGCCCACTCTATGGCAGCACTCACTCTAGCCTCTATTCCAGGTAACCCTTTCCAAGGCATGGTGGCTGCACTCTGATTGCTCAGGTAGCCCTTTCCATGCCATGGTGGCTTTCACACCGGTTCAGGTTGCCCTTTACACAAGTCACCCTTTCCATAACTCGAACACAGGACATGTTGTTGTCTCTGATAACAATTGTTAAAAACCTAACCAATACGCCAAAAGCCCAAGGGCTGATGGAATGCATTGAGTTAGGGCATTAAACCCTTGGGATTGTAACAATATTGCACCATCTGTAAAGACAGAGAAGCTTGATCCAAGACATTCACACCACCAAAGCACCCAATCATTCTAACAGGAACCTCTTCGAGTCTGCTGAAAATCCTCGATACCATCTGAGATTTGAAGGCCTCCAATGAAGCAGACATCAGCGCAACAGAAAGAACCTGAAAATGCCTAGCTATCTCAGATGCACTGTGTTGCATGTGCCATGTAAGAAGACCCAGCTGCTAGAACAAGCTGGGGCAGCCTCAAATGCAGTTGCTGAGAAAGTAAATTTGGGTTGAAATCAATGCATGCAAACCAGAGGCTCAAGGCTGAAAATCCAGAAGAAGGAAATTGCAGCTGCAGTCACTATTTCATTCAGAACATTGCACTGCAAGTCTGATCGAAACATCGCAGACAAATCTGGATTCTTCTGAACCTTCATAGCACTGTGGACCCTCAACCTTCCAGCCCAAAGTACTCTAGTCACAACTTAGCAGCACTCCACACAAAGAATAGTTAACAAGGCCAATAAAATTCTGTAAGCACTATTACCAGATATCAAGGTATTCAATAACAGTAACAGTGGTTGTAATGGCCAGCCTTATTGCCGTTAAGATACAGGCCGCTACGGCAGCCTTTACGGCCACCATAACAGCCATTACAGACCTGTAATGGTCAAAATTTAAAGGAAGAAAATGCTTCAGCCCATTACAGGCCCACAATAGGCCCTTTTTTTCAGAATGGGGATTACGGCCCCCCCATATCGCATAATGGGTCCCACTGTTACTGTTACATAATGCCCATTATGCAACCGTTTTTGCAAGATATGGCTTTCAAATCTACTACATAAAGCAGAAAACTGCATCAGGCCAGCAGCAGCACTATATTAGAAGAGGCCACAGATTTGGCTAGTTGAGTGCAATCTCTCTACAACCTACAGGTGCCACCCCACAAGCACTTTTTAAGAAGCCATCCACCCAAAACCAGAAAGCACGGATGCTGCCCTATGTTGAGGATGGAGAAGCAAAAAGCAACGAAATCAGCTGCAACAAAAATAAAAAATAAAAAAGAACAGCATCTGCTTCCTGCTAGACATGCAGTAACATCTAGCACCACAACACTGTCTCAATGCTCCAATGCACTCTTTGCAGAAACTTCCGAGCAGGCTTGCTGAAAAACCAGCTACCAGAATCTTCTGCAAAGCATCAGCAGAAACAGAGGCCCTAGGCTCGTTGTCAGCTCCTAAATGCAAAGAAAGGCAGGCTACACCTTCAACAGCTGCATCAGCAGCACTGGGAATAGTGGAACCCAAGGTACAATCCAGGACCAGTTCAACCAAAGATACATTCATATACCCCACTTCAATACCTTTGCCTCCAACCCAACACACATCTCTACCATAACATCCAACTTGAACCCCTCAAAACATGCATAGCAGCTGGCATCTGGCGCAGCAACTGTTTTAGAGGTTTGGAGTATGAATGCTTGGGCTTGGATTGCAAATTTGTATTGGAATCCACGATTATGGAATATTATTTATTCTTTCTTCTTCTTCTTATTTTTCATTTCTTTCTTTCACCCATGCCATTCCATAGATCTTCAATGATAACTAGTAAAGTCAGCCAAAATCAGCACTGTCAGTAGAGTCAGGACTGCCCACTGAACCCAGAGAGTTAGGGCAAACGTCAGCAATTTGAAGTTGGCTGCCTTGGGATACCAATGGGCTATTCGGACCCACCCGATTGGCTAAAACGGTCTCAGGATCTCTCACCTCCAGAGGATGAATCCTGAGAGCCAAAATGAGGAGAGTAATCAGGGACCCTGGAGTCTTCCTTAGATGGATCCGAAAAGGTTTTGGTATCAGAGCTTTCAAGATAGATGGCAGTAGTGGGAATTAGGGAAGAGGATGATGAGCTGGGGGTATTGGAATCTGAAGGTAAAAACAGTTCGATGGAATTTGATCAGTACTAGAGGTGGAGACGGCCTGCTTAGAAGGAGAAAGCATGAGGGTATATGTTTGGGAGTAGTTTGGTTCATTGGGGGAATGAGCGGTATTTGTAGCTGGAGTATAGCTGGGGGCCGATCGGGCCATTGGGGATGCAGGAGGAGGTTTTGTAGGCAAACCACTTGCACTGGTACTAAACTGGGAGTGCGAAAACAGGAGGTTGTTTTGGACACTTTACACCACAGATGGATCTCTTTTAGAGCAGTCTATTAATAAATGAAGGACAATTGAAGGACTTCAACAGTTTTTGAACGCGTAACACAACTAGAAATGATAGGACTAGGGCATCACACCTGCTAGTTTTGGGAATTTCCCAACCCAACAATCAGCCCGTCACCGTTTTGAAGGACTAGGACAATCAGCCCATCACTTAAAACCACAGAATGATCTCTTTTTGAGCAGCCTATAAATAAATGAAGGACAATTGAAGGACTTCAACAGATTTCTAAGGCGTCAAACAACTAGAAATGATAGGACTAGGGCATTACATCACTAGTTTTGGGAATTTCCCAACCCCACAAAATCAGCCCATCACAGTTTTGAAGGAAATAATCATGTCTCAAGCCATAGGAAAGCCCTCGTATACATGTGCCTTTGAATACACCTCTTCCCTAATTCAACCACAACATCATTCATTGCTTGCAAAACACATTTAACAAAAAGGCAATAAAAAGGAAACCGGCTACTAAAAGGTAGAAAATTTATTCTTAACCTATGCATTATCTGATCAGTGAACTGATGGAAAGTATGAAGTTTGAACAGCATGTGTTTGTAAACAATATGCATGCATGAACAATACACTCATGTCGACAATGAACACATGGGTCTCATAACCTGCTCAGATCACTTGTGGAGCCCACCAATCTGATATGATCACACAGGCCCACAAATCTGACCATAGGAGGCAGAGAACCTAGCTTTGCAATCAGAGGCCTAGATGCATCAATTCACAACTTGGAACGAATTCTCTCGAATTCATCTCTCATGCTAACACCTACGATGATCTGCCTTTGTATCACCTCTTCTTCACCTTCGGCAGGACTCATGGAGATCCACTTGTCAGCTTGGAATACTCTCACTAGCTTCTGTTGTAGTTCAATCCATCTCTTTATATATATATATATATATATAAACACACACACACACACACACACACACACACATACCCACACCACATGGGCACTCGATCCCTGATCTCAGTGTTAAAACAGGAGTCTGTCTACCACTGAGCCATGGAGCCGGACCAGGTCAACCCACTTCTTATTGCACTTCCTTGCCAACATTTTCCCCCGATAAGATCATCACCATCTTTCTAAAATTGTATCATTCATTCATGTCGCTGTAACAACATCGATCAATGCACACCATGCTCAGCCTTATAGAATGATGGAGACCTACCTGTCAGATGAGTATCAATGCAATTGGACTCCACCACATGGCACCTTGTTGCATCTGATCACGGATCGAATTTGTCATGATCTCCATCTGATCCTTAGATCTTGAATTGGTTCAGAATCTTCAGATGGTTGGGGCATGATTCATGCATCCATGGTGATCTTTTAACTGTTCATTCCAAACTTCACAATGTAAACAATGTGTCTGTTCTCTGCATCAGTTGGCATGCACACATTATCAAGATCTGCTAGCTCTTTCATATTCATCCAGTGATTCTTTTCTTTTCTTTTTCTCCGTCTGTATAGCCCTGCATTGATTCTTCAAATCTGGCTATCTATCCATCAGCAGACCCATCTGACAGTTCCTTGATCAATCCAACCTTTTATCCATCAGCAGATCCATCTTGGGTCCACCCTTAGCTTCATCTAGCAATGTTTCCTTCAGTTTCCCTGTTAATCTTTCTGGTACTTTTTCTTCTCAAGGATGCATGATGAATCTTAAGATTCACTATGGATCATTTCTTTTTTCTTTTTTACTTTTTTGGGTCCTTTTGTAAATTTCCTGGAAATACCATTTCCATTTTCCTCTCACTTCTTGAAAAATGCCCCCTTTTCATTTCCTTACCCATACCTAAGAAATGCCATTTCCAAGGGAAATGAAGGAAATGACTCCTCTTTATGAAGTGTAAATAATGCTTTACTGCAATCGGATGGAAAAAGCAAAAGGAAAGGACATTCCTACAGTCAAATGAAATGCTTGTGTTCCTTGATTATTTCTAATGGACAACCTAATCACACTCATTGCAAAGCATGAAAAGACAAACAATTCAATGGCAATGAGCAGCTTTAAAAACACAAGAAATGCATAAAACCTTCAACATAATTAAGGTAACAAAATTTCGGAGAAACAAACTAGCTAAATATGAATCTCATTGAATGATGGGACACAAAAACAGTACAGTTGACTATCAAACCATGAATTACTTCCTCGCATGGCTGTGCCTAATCCTCACTAATATCAATGCTTTTTCTGACTTTTGGGTTTAGGGGAGATCTTTCCGTATGCCTTGAGCCTCGACTGTGATAGCTTAAGTTGAGCTTGCCGGCGTCTTCTCTTGCTTCGCCTAGACAAATCACCCGCTTCACCATCTGATTCCTCCAAATGAGTCCTCTCTTGTTTTGAAGACTCTGGAACTGAAGAAGCTGCATGACTATCATGCTTCGATTTACCCTTCTTACCAACCTTCAGATCATTTGCTTTCCCTCCTTGAAGCAGTAGCTTCTTCTTCACTTTCTGGTCATATCTCTTCAGCTTGGATACCTTCCATTCAGTCTGCCTATACGGGGCAAGCTTTTTCAAAGAAACATACTGGTTCAAATCCTTGTCATCTGCCATTAGTAACTCCGCAGCATTCAATCCGTATCTGTTGGAAGGCACCGACGTGTACTTAAACCGTGTCTTCAAGTCCCCAATGGTGTCTTCATAGTCCAACTTATAATATTCCTCCAAATCCTTATCAAGAGCGACCTTCTCCTGAAAGGAAATCTCATGCTTCCTTTTCCTCTTACCATCCCGATGCTCTTCTTCTTCTCCTTCTTCTTGCTCTGGGTCCGCCGAAATTTCATCATCATTCCCATCTTCCCTATGCTTTAGGATTTTCTCCCTTACAGCTACAAAACCATCCCGCTTCCTTTTCTTCTTACCATCTTGACGCCCTTCTTCCTCATCTTGCTTGAGGCCATCTGACATCTCATCTCCCTTGTGCTTTAAGATTTTCTCCCTCACAGCTAAGAACCCATCCCCGGGCCTGCACACATCCCAGCCCTTTGGAAGCCCAAGCAACTCATCTTCCTTATCAAAATCAGGCTTTTTGAGATCATCCAGATCACAGTCGCTTCCAAAGCCCGGATCAGGGTCCTCTGCATCATAATACCCCTCGCTGAACATCTCTTTCATCTTCTTATCGTATTCTTCCGGATTGAAATCCTCCTCCAGATCACCCACATCTAATACACATCCCCCATCCTCTCCAATCCCCGCAATGGCCCGTCTCTTGTCAAGCTTCTCCATAATCTCCTTCTTCTTCACATTCTTCAGATGCTTCAGCTCCTCCTTCCTCTCCAACTCTGCCAACATCTGCCTCTCCTCCTTCCTCTTCCTCTGCTCTTTCCTAGTGTTCAATTTCTTCCTAACAGACCCTTCCACAAACCTCGCATGGCCCAGCACCCGGTCACCAGTCCCCTCCTCATGCCTAAACTGACACTCCAATTCGAACTTCTCCTGCTTCTCTAACTCCTCCGCATCCTCCAAAACCTCCATAATCTCCTCATCTGTCGGCTTCTGGCCCGCTTCCCTATCAACCCACATCTTGTTCTTCAAGAAACTCTTCAAGAACATCTCATTCTCACTCAAGTTCCCGTCATCACCGAAATACTCATCCAAACGCTTATCGATCTCCCCATCGCTCCCGGCCTCTTCTTCCGCCTTCTTCTTCTCAACGAGCAAATCCCCGCCATCATCATCATCATCGCCATTAAAAGCCTCGTCAGCTGCCTTCAAGAACGACCGTCGGATCTCCTCTTGCTCCTCGCTGTAGCTCTTCACCTTCGATCCCAAATCCTTCTCTTCGAATTCCGCTCCCTCTTCTATCAAATGCTTCGCGACGACATCCTTCAAATACATCGGCTTTTTATCCTTCTTCCTCTTCCCTTCCTCGATTCCGCCCTCATCTTCATTCTCCGAATCAAAGAGCTTTGAATCCTTACTATCAAGAATCGGGTCCATCTTCTTCACTTTCACAAGCGCATCGTAGAATTCCAGATCCTTCCCATCAGAGTCCAGATCATCGTAGCCGTCAGATTCCGACAATTCGTCGGAATTGAGATCTGAGCCGTCGACGAAGCCACGCTTCTGCAGCTCCTTGAGACGGTGGAGATCTTCGCGGCGCTTGTTATGCTCGTACCGGCGGGCGAATTCCTGGTCGATCTCGATCTTGGATATCTCTTCGGCGTCGGAGGAGGAGGACGATTCGGAGCCGTCGAACAGATTCAACCCCATTCCGCTCTGCTGGGAGGGATGGAATCGGATTCAGAAAACCCTAACCCTATAGCCGATTGAAGGGTTCCGATTTTGGGGTTTCAGAGACCTCGACGATAATAGATTCAGACAGAGACGATAACAGATTCAGACAGTAGAGCAGAGTAGAGCAGAGAGGGAGAGGGAAAGAGAGAGAGAAGGAGAGATGCATGGGCTTTTGTCAGTTAGGGTTTTTGGCGACGCGGATTTCTTTAGCAGGAAATTCGTGCGCTGGGAAGATAAGTGGGCCCACACTGATGTTTGTGAAATCTACCCCGTCCATTCGTCCTGCGGGCTCATTTTAGAAAATGCTACCAAGAAGGGCCCGTTTAGCCGCATGCATTAGGTGGGATTAAGCTGATGGAATTGAAAAAGTAGCATTAAATGCATGTATAAGGTATTGTCTTGGATTATGGGTATCCCATGCTTTTTGATGGCACATTCCAAAGGCACAGGTGTAGCCTCCATACAACAGAATTGGAGCTTTGGGAAAGATAAATCATCGAATTGCAAATGTATAAATTATTTCTATATGTTTTTTTGTATCACCATCAAGGTGGGCCTCATTTGGACAATCTGGCCCGTTCACCAAGTAGGTCAGCTTGAGCGGGTCTTATGGATCTTAACTTTGACTGGTTCGGATGATCAAGGACCTCACAGAGAGCCTTGAAGGGTTTCAATAGCAGGAGTTCATTTCCCTCTGTGTGGCCACTTGAAACTTGAATTTGCATCGTTTTTTGGACCATGGCCTAAAATGATATAAAGAAACCAGTGTACAGTGTGGATATATCATATACACAAGGCGGGGTCATGAGTGGAACACCCCACCCTTCCCTTACAACTCGTGGAGGTGGGATTTGGAGAATCAATGAGGGATGGCAAAATCCCACCCATGACAACAGTGTTTGGGCACTCATCTCAAAATGATTTTCATCCTCCATTCCAAACATGTCAACAAAATGTATTAGATGGGATTATGAATACCATCCCATCTAATACCACCTAATGCACCTGGCCAAATAGGCCCTAAGTGGACTATACTAGAGGAAATAGTTGGGATTCAACGACCTCCCTTAACCCTTCACATGGCCACAAAAGTTGTATCTGAGTGGAAATGATATTATGGATCGTTTGGCACCATTGATATGAGGGGATATCAAATCGCCTGGTGTTTGGCATCATAAAGAAGCTGGAGGTTTCAAATCCCCTTAAAGAGAAGGTTTCAAATCCTCCACGGGAGCTTGGATTCTATCTAAAATGATTCTAAAAGTTGCATATGTAATAATGTGTCACCAGACTATTAAACTATTAGGCACATAGTCCACTAATGATATCTCAAAATAGCCAGATTATCAATCGCATCATTATAATTACTTTAATATGATGATCCATGTAGACCAAATATTGTTCACGTAAATCAACAATTAAAATTTGTTTGCTAGTCCCGTAGACATAAACTTGTACTTGTGGCCCATACGATATTTGGAGTTTCATCATTTTCGAGTAAAGTATATATTTCAATGGGCTTATTACAACCAATGTGTCAAACATTACATACACTCACTAATTAGATATATTAAAGTTAATTTAGTAATTAAATTCAAACCCCTTCTGGATTAAAGTATTCCCAATCCAGAGTATCAAACACAACAAGAGGATTTCAAATCCAAGGGGTTCCAAATCCATGCTCCCAAACGGGCCTTTAGATTATCAATTACATCACTATAATTATTTTAATATGATGATCAACGCCATCTGAATATTGTCCATGTAAATTAAATGTAAATGTTATTAAGAGAAGTAATTTATGATATTTACACATTTTCATTATATCACCCTGATAAGTGATGAAACTAATAGGCCCTTAGATAAAGATGCATCAATCACTGTAGCATCTGACTTCAACTTTATTTATTATTTCTAATGATTCATGTTAGACGATGAGTCCAAAATTTAAGTGGGGGTGTGTGGTGAGAAATTTATCGAGTTTGGATTAGACGAACTAACCCAAGGTGCAGACCATTATGCCTAGGTTTTCATTTATTGACCCTGTAGGGTCTCAGTTATTAATGTCCTATGGTGAATGGTTTATAAATAGCTGGCATGATGATATTTTGTATTTGATTGTAATATGTATCATTGGTTGTCTATGGATGCTTACATATTTGATAAAATGCCTAAGTGATTAAATGTGTTATTCTGATGATGCTCGCATGTTTGGTTGAATGCTCGATTGGATGTGTTGATTTGTTGATGCCTACGTGTTTAATTAAATGCTATAACGAATGTATTATTCTATAAAGGCTCACATGTTTGATAAAATGCCGAGGTGATTAGATGGTTGTGTTATGGATATTCTCATGATTAATAAAATGTCTAAGTAAATGTGTTGTTTTATCGATGCTCACATATTTGATGAAATATTTATGTAGTTGTATTGATAAATTTAGGTTTTATATGAAATTTTATTGTGATATCCTAATGAATTGTTACTCCTTAGCGATGTTTAAAATTGCTGACAATGTTGGGTCACTTGGTAAATTACCCAAATCAAGGGGTGACCCGAGTTAGGTCAACCACTCTAGGCTTATTCGATTAACTCGGGCTAAACACAGACGACAGATAGTAGTTAGACTACACGGGATGCTTGCACCCAATGTCAATTGCACTGGGATTTTTCTAAGTTAATCAAATTAGTGCACTAGCTGACTCATCAACTAAATGACCAAATTAAATCTAAGAGACCCTGTTATTAGTGGATGACTTCATTTATAATCGTTGATGCGATACGATCCCACAGACTAATGATCCGAGCATGGTGGTTTGGGACACAATGTTTGAGCTGTCGGCCTATGTTTGGGGTAACAAGTCTCCTCATAGTGAACAGTGAGCACTAATGGAAGTGATAGATCATTGTTCGAACAATCCACGTCAAATTACTCAGTCGATGGTTCCATGCCAGAGTACCATTTGAACGACTCGATCATGAATAGAATTGGGTGACGAGCCATTTTTCCTTTGTGGTGATTTAGTTTTATGTGACATGCTTACACCTTAGAACTGAGTGATCATATTCAATGTTTGGACGACGACCCATGCCGAGTTGATCCTCATACCTTTGGGTATCATGTCGTGCATTTGGAATTGTTAATTTATGAGATAAACAGATGATATTTAAATTTGGATCAAGGGACACTGGTGAGGAGTCATTACGTGACGCAACGAACCACGTAATCTGGATAAGGACTCATGATATAACATCGGTATCCTAACTTCACTAATTTGTTGTATGAATTGGAATTAATAATCACTTGACTAATCATATATATTAATCGCATTGCAGTAGATAAGATGTTGCGATTTGACGTTGGAGTCGCTTGATGAGGGAGTGTTGTCAATTGGAAAATAGGCGTTGGAGTTGCTTTTGAGGGAGTGTTGGATTGTAAGGAGTATATATTATTTCATAATCTCATTCGTACATTTAACAAGAGTATTTATGAATTATTTGATTTCTTGTTTTATCATTACATGCGCTAATTGAGTTGATAATAAGTGTAACTTAGAACTAATGGAACCACTAAGTTAGCTACTCACTCTCACTTGGGACGGTGTTTTAAAATACCAACCATATATTGTCATTGATGAAGGTTCTATCGAAGCCTTCGGCGGGCAGGTTTGGATTGATTTGTACTTTTATCGTGATGTCTTGGGAGTATCAAGTAAAATTGAAAGACATTATATTTATTTAATTTTGTACTTATATATGTTGACTTTGTTGTATGTTTATTGTGACTTGTATAATCATTATTTATGACAATCATTACTCTTGGACTTGTAACTTTAGGGTGTTAGCCATATATTTTCAGATTCTGCTATTTCTACATCGCTTTGATTTTGCTAAGTTGAAATGTGTTACTCTGATTATATGTGTGAAATGAATTTGAATATGAATTATGACACATGTGCATTTTATAAGTTAATACCTGAAAACTTGGAATCAAAGTCTATGTACTTGGGTACTGATTTTTAGTGTGCTATAGGATCTACCTTATTTTTTGGCTTATGTATAAAAGTTGGCTAATAAAATTGATGGACAAAATGAATTTCTCATTGATATTACAATGGGCCCACAAAGTTTCCACTACGTTATAGGAAAGTTGGGTTTGTTAGTGTCACATATCCTGAAAACTCAATGCGATTATCTTAACTGTTAAATTAGTAATATTGACCTTAGATCATGATGACTATGTATATGTGTGGATGTATTATTAATCTCTTAATTAACATATGGCTATATCTTAAACATAAGTGAACATAGGTTAAAGTAGAGGATTTTATTTATTATCTTAATTACTTAAATTTTGACACAATAATGACTAACCAAGGTAGAGTTGTATTATCCAATTACATTATTTGTCCATGACCACCTGATTAGGATGAACACATGGTCATTCTTATGTGATCATCATATACAAGAGAACTAATGTTGAGTCAGGATGAAAGATCTTTACCATTGAGCTTGAAGAAGCCAATAACTTTTGCCCTACTATATATATAAGTTTAAGTATCATGCTTATGGGATCCTATTATTAAGTTTATTGGATGTTTGCACTTTAAGTCTCTTAATTAAAAGAGCCATCATGTGTAGTTCGGATGAACTCGTGATTTGGCATAGTAGTTCTAATACAAAATACCGTAACATGTGCATGGATAAAAGAGAGAGAGAGAGAGAGAGAGAGAGAGAGAGAGAGAGAGAGAAATCATTGCTGTCTTCTTAAGAATAACCCTTGAATCCATAAGGAGATAAGGGCTTGTTTAGGCGGTTGGATTAGGTGGGATGGGATTCATCTGGTTCTGTGCCAACTCCATTCCATGTTTGGGAAGAATGGAAAAGCTTGGAATTACATTAAATAGAATTGCATTGGGGTCCCATGCCAATTTCACTCAATGTTAACAAGTTGTGTAGGTCTCACCATGATGTGTGGGCTATATACACACTGTCCACCCATTTATCGAGATTATTTTAGAGCATGTTAGGAAAATTTAATGCTCAAGTGGACCTCACCATAGAAAGCAACGGGGATTGAATACTTACCGTTGAAAACTTCTTTGGGGCCACATAAGTTTTGGATTTACCTCATTTTTAGGCCCATGCCATAAAATGAGGTTACAAAACAAATGAACGGTTTAGATATTACACATGTGTGTTATTCTTAGTAATTTCAAATGATGGTGGGTATATCCATTCAATGTACCACCGTATTATCAACAAAGCATGGCATTAATCTTATCCCATGGCAACAGAGGACAATACCTATCATGGGTAATAATTATGTTTTTTGAATCCCATCCCACCTGATCCCTTCTAGTCCCACTGCCCAAACAGGCCCTAAAAATCTCTATAAAAAAAAATGACAAAGAAAGTCAATATCACTTATTAAAGTGTTGATTACAATATATTTAATATGTTTATATAAGTAAAAGAAATATTAAATTCTTAATTTGATTAGAAATGGGAGACTTTTCCAAAATAGGAAAAAAATAAAAATGAACTAAAAATTAAAAAATTAAAAAAAAAAACTAAAAAGAGTTTAATCATATTAAAACTCATAAATAACTCTTAGATAACTAAAAGAATGATGTTGAATTACAACTGGAATCTTAAACCTTCAAAATAGAAGAAACATATCTTTATAAAAATAGTAAAATTTGAATTTAAAACCTTAGCTCTTAAAATTATTGAATTTTGCATAGTCGCTTAAGGGAATCCTAGGTTGTTTGCCAAGGCTTAGAGCTCGTCAATAGTTTTCAATGATATATTACACATGAAAAATGGATAACCAGTCACAAAATTATACCCATCGAAAGCTATAATATATATTTAAGATTTTTGTTAAATCAGATCCCTTTCAACTCAAATTTGTGCAATCATGCCCCTCCATTGAGTCGTCCTACATCATGCATGATTGAAATATCATGGTCCACTACTTCAATTGCACGGGTATTATAATAAAAGTGGATGGCCATAGTTAGTAGAGGGACTACGTAAATTTATGCATATGAAAATGTAAGAGTGCGAACTTTAAATATAGTAGGCATACCAAGGTTTATAGGAGTAATGGAATACTATATTAATTTCTCTTCCTATCTCCTTGTAAATATATCATATTCCATATCCAATAAGGGGGAGAGCTTGAGCATTCTTAGTCCCTTCAACGTTACCACTAAAGAGAGAAGAGGAGAGAATAGAGAGAGAGAAGAAAGAGAAAGAATTCCCTCTCTTCTTATCTTTGATTCTATAACATTCAATAGGATCTATAATACCATTGTTATCATTGATTTAATTTCATTTATAACCGTTAGTGCATTACGATCCTACAAAGACTCATGAACTGAGTATAGTGGTATGAGACACCGTGTCTAAGTTATCAGCCTACACTGGGTTGGCGCATCTCTTTAGTGACCAGTAAGCACAAATGGATATGATGAGCCATTTTCATATTTGATATTTGGGTGACAACCCTTACTTTTTACATGTTATTGGACATGTATCGTACCTTTAGAATTGTAAACTTACAATGTACATTTGGGTAGCGAACTTTAAATTGAATTAAAAGACAATGGTGAGGAGTTGTTGTGTGTCGTAACAAGCCATATGATTTGGTTAGCGACTTGTGATATAATAAAGGTATCCTACCTTCGTCAAATTGCTATTTGAATTTGAATTAATGAATACTGGACTAGTCATGCATATCATGTCACTTACTGGTATTAGTGGTGACGAGTATAGTTATTTTGTTGATTGATTATGTTGACGAGAAATTATTGATTCCTGGGCTAGGGTGCTATTTAAATGACTCGACCAATTGTTTTGTGCTAAAGTACAACTTGTACGATCCTTATTGTATGCCTGACTGATTGTTAAAGGCCAGAGTACTATTTTATTGGGTGCCTAGTTGCCCGAGGGTTGCGCTAGCGCTATCATTTTATGGATACATTGTAGATGATTGTGGATGACTGTGTAAGACCCGCATCCTAGTCGTACCGTTTCATAGGCCTCTGTGGTCCTACCAGTCGAATTTCGGCAACCTGCGATCCTTTTTCGACATTTGTGCGTGATCCTGAGACGTGTCCCGTATATCAGAGTTAGCTCGACCCGAGACTTGTACCAGTGCGACCGCACCGTCATCGCGGTTTCGATGTCGTGTCTTGCACGCCAATGCGCTACCCTGGCTAGGAGATGTGGGCTCATGTTCAGTTCGAGGAAAACGCCGCGTGTTGCAAATCTCGAGAAAATCCATCACATCAATCGCCTCACTTGTCAAAAGTACACCCATCACTCAACCCATTACTCTCCCCATTCCCAAGTATAAAAGTACTTCCAAAAGTCAACAATTACCTTACCTCTTATGTCACACCACTCCTCCCTCTCTCCCATCATCTCTCTCTCTCATTTTCTCTCTCCATTTTCAAACAACACCCAACGTCCATGGCTCCATGAGAGGAGCTAGTGTGGCTACCTTTCTATCTCTCATCTCCACCCTCCATGACCCATCTCAACCATTGAAATCGTCCCATTGGAGCTCTAGATCATGTTGGCGGTGGAAGGACGAAGAGATCTTGATGTGGGTGCTTATTTCTCTCTCTCTTCCTTTCTCTTTCTATCTCTCTTTCATTTTATGGTATCGATGACTTGTGTGTGGCCCACCTAATGGGTTCAACCAAAATCCAAGCCGTCCAGATTTGTATAGGCATCCGATTGGTGGAGCACACCTCACTGTCCATTGATGGAAAGGCCTAGATGAAGGAAATCATTTTAAAAAAAATCAGCTTTACCCAAAGCTGGTGGGCCCCACACGTGCGGACCCACCTTGATGTACGTGTGACCTCCACACCGTCCATTCATCTTACGGTCAAAATGGTGGAACCCACCGTGATATATAATTGTATTTGGGCATACTGTGCATCCAGGGAGTCCAACACTATGTATATATTGTATACATTACACTGTCTATACACACATGGATCCGACCTTGATGTATGTATCCAATCTACACCGCCCACCCTTTTTCCTAGCTCATTCCAGGGGTTGATCTGAAAAATGAGGCCAATCCGAATCTCCGGTGGGCCATAATATAGAAAATAGTGGTTTGGATGATTTAAGTGGTTAAGGCCCGTTTTGATGTTTTTATACATCAAAAATACTGTAAATTGGACCCGTTAGATCTGTTACAAGCCAGGGGAAACAATGGTCGGTGTGGATTTTACCGATGTGGGCCCCACCTATGAAATATTTGTTTTATAAAAAAAAAAAAAAAGAGAGAAAAAGAAAGAGGGAGCAGGTTACTGACGTTATTGCTGTCAGCATTTGGGGGACGCTGCAGCGTCTAGCGCCCCAGCAGGGTGGAACGGTGGGCCCCACCACAGGCCCTACTGTGACATGTGTTTCATCCACACCGTGCATTTTATGGACCCATCCAGGCCATCCAGCCATTGGGTGGGCCACGCCGTGATGCGTGTGATGCATCCATCGTCTAAGGAGCCTGGACTGGATGCGTGTGATGTAAAATAATAATAATAATAATATTTTAATAGATATTATATATATATATATATAGTGTATATTTTTATGGTGGGCCACGCTTGTGGACCCACCGTGATGGATGTGTTAGGTCCCACTGTCTGGAACGTCCAGAGGGTCTGGACGCTTGTGGACCCACCGTGATGGATGTGTTAGGCCCCACCGACAGCTCGACCACGGTGTCCCATACCACCATGCCCAGCTCATGAGTCTTTATGGATCAAAGTACCATGGTTGACAGGGTTTTCAATGGTAAGTTCAGTACCCTCGGTTCAAATAGTTCTGACTCATACATGGTGAACATATAATGGCCAGTCGGATTACTTGACGGGCTCGACTAGCACGAGCGCATCTCAAGCTGAGCGACATGAAGTGCATGAAATACTTCGTGTGGCCTAACCACTGCCGCCAACTCAAAACACGACTCGCGTTCATCGATGCATCCTTCGTGACAAATAGAAGCCAACTACGAATTCAATCCATTACCGACTGTCTGGACTAACGTATAGCCCCAAGCATTTGTGCACAATATCAGTAATCATACGTGAGTAACAGAAATGAAATACAACAATACAAGCATGTTGACAACGTGTTATAACATACCATGTAAGTAAATTAACCAACACATGTATTCCATACATATAATGAAATCAATTCATATAGGCAACATGGTGTAAATTATATATATCAGCATATTGATTGAGAATTCAATCTCAAAACTAATTCACAACACCATTTACCCAATACATACTAATACAAACATTTATACAAACACTTAGTCTACATACTTTAGTCTACATAGCGTATTTCGACCCAAAGTGCGCATTAGGGTGAATCTCTTCGCCAAACAGATTATACACGCATATATAATATCATAACACGATAAATTTATATGTCAAGCATTTCCGTAAAATACGGACGTATACAGTATTTTTTATAAATGCCTAAAATACCCTAAATCTCATAATTACCGTACGTTTACGAAACGGAAAACGGACAGCATGTTCTACATGTCAAACAGCATGCTCGTCGATAATCTACTATTAAACGACATTGAAAGCTTTGAAAGCAGTCAATCAAAGCGTTTAAAATCCGCACCTTTTGCCCTAGACGTGTATCGTTTCGAACGGAACGTCAATGCTTCGTTAACGACGATCTGGCGTCCTAATGCACAAGATACATAAGCTATATCGCTAATGAATCGAAGGAAACCCCAAAACAGTAAGTAGTTAGGGTTTTTCTTACCTAGGAGTGCGTTAGAATCGTCGGAAAAGTAATTGGAGTGCGTTGCTTAAGCACGTGCAGCAGCAGCAGCAGGTGGCAGGAAAATCTCTCCCACCTTCTCTCACAAACTCTCACTTTTTCTCTCTCTCAATCTAGAATTTTTAGCAAATTCGGCTGGGTGAGAGGAGTGAGGGTTTAAAGCCCTTATATAACCTAATTTCTTCCCAAATTAGGCTTGGGAACAATATTTACTTGAGGTCTAACCAATTCGGGGCTGTTCTGGTCCAAAAGAGCATTTCTAGAGGTCCCCTGGCCGAATGCGATCGGACTTAAGCTCATGGTCTCTGGATGTTGTCCACACCCCATTTTCAGTCTGATAGAGTTCGTAGATAGCACGTGGCGGTCTATTTTCAGTTCAGCGGTTATTGCACCTAGATCAGGTCTACAAGTCTCATGATATGAAAGAGAAATTTTTCCTGATTCAGGAGTGTAATTTGGCTGAATTCTGACGGTCAAAACACTTAATATTTACGCGCCAAATCACGTGCCAGATTTGAATTAAAATTTTCAAATCTAACCCCTTTCTCACTCTCTTCACTCCGAACCCAGTAAAATAGCATCAGGACATCAGTTGGACTTGATTTTCGAGATGAACGTCAAGTCCAACAAGGCGGTCAGGATTATCTAAGTTTGGGGTAATCGGACTTTCGATGTGCGGTCCAGAGCCGATACAAAGTTTCCAAGGTGCTCTAGAGAGCAATCGGGAATAGAGTTTGATCCCAGGCTTTACGGTATCGTAGCATCACCTATCCTATACGTTTTGGCTCTAGCAGATCGTATTGAAAATGATTGGTGCGAATTTCACAGGTCGTCTAGTGCAGCGCTAGGTGATTCTTATTAGATTTCTAAAGGAAGTAGCATATAATGATCTCTGTTTGAAATGATATTCGAAGGGTGGAGTGAGGGTATTTGGAAACGAAGGAAGGAAGAGTTTGGAGGGGTGGTTTTTACGAAAACTCGAACATTTGGAGCGAAAGGAGAGCCTGAAGGGTCACTTTGTGAAGGAAGTACTTCTTTTGGGGGTTTCAAGGTTCGGCCTGCATACCAGGGGACTATACAACACCCCAAACACCTCCAGCCCAAAGGACGGACCCAACCGGTGATTTTCACCGGCGATGCATCGCAGAATCGGGGATGACATCACCGAAAAAATCTCAAACCGGCGATGGTGGCCATATGGGCTGGGTTCCCCCTGCCCCCAGGGTCTCAAAAAAGTATGGGGCGCGCCTTGGTTCATTGTAGTTTGGCCTAGAGAGGCCCAAAACTCCATTTAAGTTGTTCCAGGGCCAGTCTGTAAACCAGAATGAACTTATATATCATGTAACATATGATTTTGGGGTAGGAGAAGCTAATCTATCCAACTAACCCATTTTTTGCAAAATATTTTAAATTTGGAATGGAAAAAAGGTTAATTTTCATGTATTTTTACTATTCATTGTAAAATTTTATTTAAGTATGATTTTATATCATTTTCACATTAGGATTAATGCCTAACATGAAAATACTGAGAAAGAATTGAAGAATGGGGTGGTAAGAGGAAAGATTTTGAAGGAATTGAGTGAAACAGGGTTTTTAAGCCCTAGCGATTGAGTGTAAGGGTTGCAGTTGCCCCACGACCTAAGGATATGCATTTTAGGATTTGGAATTCTCCTAGGATCATCACAAACCCGCCTCCTAACAACTTACTGGCTACTTAGGTCACCTCACACGACCTGAGATGCATTATGGACTCGATCGAAACGAACGAGTTGTGTAGACTTCGCCTATTGGCGAAACTACGATCCTTATGCATTCCATGTCGTTCAACTCAACGTGCGCTTGGCCTAGTTAGGCTTATCAACTAACCCGTTTGACCGATGTTTGTTCACCATGTTTGGTCGCTACTGTTTGAATCTAAGACACCGAGCTTACCAGTAAAACTCCTGCTAACCTTGGTACCGTGATCCCGTAAGACTCATGAGCCAGACATGGTGGTATGGGATACTGTGGTCGAGCTGTTGGCCTACGCTGGGGCGACGAGCCTCCCCGTAGTGACCAGTGAGCATCCTATTCTCGTGAGCAGATTATGGTGGTATGAGACACTATATTCTTGTTATCGGCCTACCTTGATTGGTGACGAGCCCTCTGTAGTAACCTCGAGTATATCCTGACACTGTATAAGGGCGACAAGTCCTGTTGCAGTATTGAGGATATAACTAGGCCTGTATTGATTTGGTGATGGGGGAGTGGTGTAACGATTCCTTGCAATAGCCTTGGCAGCCCTCACAGCGACCTAGAAACGTAACATCGTATGAGATTTTCTACGACTGACGACCCTAGAATGGATCAATGTTTGAGGATTGATATAAGGGAGGTGTCTTAGCTTCCCAATACTGCTGTATGAAAAGGACTAATAAGAACTGGGTAATCATATTCATGACATTGCACTGCATGTGCCATTGGCGTTGGTGTGAAAGCACAGTGGTAGTGATTCATGTCGCGATCGTTAGATGATGTCGCATGAGGGAGTTTATGGTGAGGGCATGCATCATTATCTCATTCATTCTCGCATTAACAAGATCATCTAGGACATGTTGATTATACTGCTTTATCATTACTGCTTGATTGAATTGATAACATGTTAACCGTTGCTGTATAGTACCATTAAGTTGATCACTCACTCTCACGTTCTGGGATGGTTCTTAAACACCAACTAGACTCTGATTTAGTTACAGGTGACGGCGATGCTGGGGAGGCAGAGCCAGACTTTGATGAGGACGAGGAGGCGTTCTCATTTATGCAGTTCTCAGGCGGGTTCACTTGAGCCTTGTCCTGACAAGCGGGGATTTTTAAAATATGTATATGACGATTTTGCACAGTTTGATACATGTATTTTGAGACACAGTTGTATATTTTGCCCTGGGCAGAGCATGCATTTTTGGGGGAGTCTTTTTTATTTATATATGTATTTAAGTCTTCCGCTTGCATTTCTTCAGTATCCCTGAATTATGTCTGTTGATCTGGCTTGATCTATGTCATGTTTTATGCACTAACACAGACAACATACATCTATCATTGTTTATGTTGCATAAGTGATGTTTTGGAACTCGAGAGCTGAGTTATGCTCGACCCCCGAATTTCAGGGCGTTGCAGCCTGTAAAAGCAGACAGTCCAAGCGGGGACAATCGGCAACCGGGTTATGGTGCATTTACTCCGATGTTCATCTCCTTATCTAATATTACCGTTTTACCACCCCATCCAACCCATGAGATGATGCCATGTGACAATCTCTAATCCTAACTATTCAACCATATTTTGCCCCTAGGATGACCATGAATTTCTAAAAAATCGAATTAGGAGACTATAAATAGCCCCCTCCTATTCTCATTTCAAAGATCTCTTTCCATCCTTAAGAATCCACTGCCATCCGGAAGCACTAAGATGGAATCCAGGAATCATCCTTCCACCAAGGAGAGTGAGAGAGCCCAACCTTGGTCTAGCCTAGCCTAGCTAGAATCTAAGCTTACTAAGCCACCTAAGTTCAAATATGAGTCACTCAATCTAGCCTTGCGACACTATTGTTTATCCTACCATCCAAGCATCTATTAGTTCCAAAAATTAGTATAGTATGACTCGTTCATCTTAGTTTGGTCGAGGCTCACATAATCTATCGAGGGATTCATTAGTTTCATGGGAACTCAATTATAACATGAATTTTTTGGGTTCAAATGTTCATTAAGTGATTTTTTCTGTAGGGTCCAAGACAGATGGCTTTACAAATATTTTTAACTTTTAAACTTCTATTTTATATTTAAAAATATTTTGATTACACTTAATAATAATATGATAGTTTGGATCTCATGTATTCTATCACTTAATCTGCATGGGTATTGGGTTAATGGTGGATGGTTGTGATAATTGAAGAGTTTGATCAATTTGAGAACATGGGTTAAAGTAGGATCACAGGATACCAATGTAGTAGGCCATATGAAAGACCGTAATAAGTGTTTCCCCGAAATCTTAGTTCCTCATTATTGTTTACACACGATTGAGATCAAACGGTTTAAAAAGTTTCAAGCAGCAACCATGCCACATGTGGTGTAAATCAAAAGGAAACGTGCAGGTTCCATAAAAAGCAACTCTTTACAAAGCAAGAGTCTCAGTAAAGCAAAATTTCCTACAAGCATTAAATGCTAAGAGTCCCAACAAAGTAACTCTTTGTAAAGCTTTCCAATGCAAGAGTCCAATGACGTGAAGGCTCAAGCAAACCCTATGCAGACGATGTGGAGGCTCCAACAAACTCCATACCGACCGAAATAACAAGAGTTGTACATGATCTCATGTACATGTGGCTGTCGCAATAGGCTACAATTATTTGGAAAAGTAAGGAGCTTTGCACATCCAACCATTTAGATATTTCACGAAGTTGAGTCATACGCGTGGCCATCACCTCTCCAAATCTATAAAAGCCAAATACAATGAAGAGTTCTGGCACCAAGGGAACCATCACATAACCTTCCTCATAACGTAACGTTGTCTATCTACCTTCTTCACAATGCAACGCTGTCTATCTTAGTCTTAGCCTTAATTCCTCCATTTTTGTCTAGCCTAGCTGCAAAAAGTTTAAAGTTTAATGTAGCTTATATCGTTGTTTTCTAATGCCATCACTGCAATACACCCGAGAGTAGTGTAGATATCCATAACCTACCATTGTTGGATCTCAACCAACCAAGTTCATACTTAAAATATCACGATGGGCACATCTTATTGATCATCCACTTTGATTGTTTGTCCACATAAGCGATTAGAAGTATTTATCTTTTATTTATTTCTCTACTTATTTACGTTCTCGATGAATGTACTGATCTTCATTAAAAATCAATAAAATCAATTATCAATCTATATTTTTTATTATTTTAATGAATAATTGTATTATTAAAAAACCTGAGGCCCTTGGTCACCATTGAGAGAAAATTCCTTAGATCAAAGCAAAAGGTTTCCATTTAGAATGTTTAACCCTCCCTTTTTAAATCGCTTGATCTTATAGCCAATCTGGCGCTTGGGGTCGCAAGCATTCAATTAAACTTGAGTCAAGTATGACTCCGGCACACCCAATGCTATCTGGATCGCACACATTTGAATGAATACGAGCTGCTCATCAACACGTGGTCTTATGTGTGTTTGAACTACAACACACATACACACACATATATATCCTGTTTCATATGGAAAAGAGTATATAAGAGAGCCTTAAATATCCCTACTCTTGGGTGTCACTTGCAGGAAGAGTTTCTGTCAATCCCTCTTTGCATCAATTGTAAGACTCCATTAGGTGGGCTACACATGATCACTAGTTTAAGTTTGATCATTGAATTGTTTATATTGAGCGATTTAGTAAACCCCACTACAATGGTGATCACTATAAATAAGTTTAGAATAAGACACTCAAACCATGGTCCTTATACATGATTATTAAGCTAGAAATGGAAACTTAAGGTGTGAAGATCATAGAGGGAAAAAGTGTGATGAGTAAGCTTCTCTAGCATTTTTTCTTATATATACATATATTCTCCTCACCTACGTGAGTGAGAAAAACTTTTGCCTCATTGAAGGTTTTTCTAAGAGTGTAAGGTGAGAAATACCAAAATACATTCTCAACAAAATCACAGCGATGGAAACATCTTCCCAATCTGGCACACCTTTAAGATGAAACTATAGAATAATAAATAATAAGCCTCTCTTGGTTCTCGTTGTCTTCTATATCTGGGATAGATAGGCCTTTGGATTTGAAGGATCCGTACCAACACATCAAGCGTAATTTCAATCTTAGAATTATATTCTACATATAAACTTTTGAAATCTAAATGTGTGATCCACTAGAGCCTTTCACCTACCTCAATTTTGGACTCATGCCTCAAAATGAGTTCAAAAAATCGGTGCGTGTGAATAAAACACACATCTTCGTGACAAAGCTTTTCCTTAATCCGGATGCTATGGTCGTGGTTAAAAAAAATTTCATTTTTTGTATTCATGTCATCATTGACATTCTCAGTACCGCTGTATTCATTGCTCACGTGGTCAATCCAATTGCAACAAGCGGAAGCAGATAGGCTGGTGTACCACATAGCAGCTATCAAAGGAGATCAAAGTTATATGGCCCGTAATGATGTATTTATCATATCTATACTGTTGCTCTATTTTTAGAGATCATTTTAGTGAATTATTAAAAAAATTTATGATATCCAAAGATCATATGGACCACACAACAAATAGCAATGTAGATAATGATTTTCACCGTTAAAAAATTCATAGAGCCCACCGTAATGTTTACTTTCCATCCAATCTGTTCACAAGGTTACAAAGACCTAAATGAAGAGGAAAAATAAATTTCATATTGATCCAAAACTTTTGTGACCCCAAAAAGGATTTCAATGGTAGATGTTCAATCCCACACTGCTTTATGCAGTGTGGTCCACTTGATAGTTAGATCTGTCTTATTTTCCATCTCAAGAATTAAAACTAGCTCGTCAAATGGATGGACGGTTTGGATATAACACAGACCTCATGATTAAACCCACAAAACTTGCAAACGTCAATACAACTGCTGGTGGGAGGTACAACAGCCAATCCGCTTCCGCAACAAGCAGGATTTTCTTGCTTGGGGCAAGAGAGGATCCAGGTAGCTTGGTGGTGTTGGGTCGCCACCAAATCCGAGTCCGATTCCCTCGCCTTTTTTTTTTTTTTTTAACCTCGGAAAGTATACACGCGTTTTCAACTATGACAATTCAGGATCATGGTCGGTTAATCTGGACCATTGACTAATGGATTCGTACCATTTTATGGGCTATCGTTGTAGTATCCCGGCAATCAGTATACAGGCCTTTTACAGGAACCCTTGTTATATATCTGCACAAAAAATCTAAGGTTCAAGATCACTTATCGAGGAATAATTCGAGATCTATGAAATCAACGGTGGGAAACAACGTACCAATGGCCTGGATTACGAAATAATGGGCCCCACATCTAAAAATTGAAAACTCGTGTGTACTGTGTAAACTGCGAGTCACGTACTGTATAATTACTCTTCCTTTTTCTCATTTCATTTCCGCACTTCTCCCTCTCTGCAGATTTCGCAAGCGAGAATAATCAATAACGGTAAGAAAATCGATTTTAATCTCTTCAGTTTTATTTTTATTTTTAAAAATTTGTAATTTTTATTCCCAATCTTCAATTCGAATGCCGTGTATGATAGCATTTTCTTTCAGCAGATATTTCTTTTATTTATTTATTTTTTCTGAAGAAATTATCCGGGATTAGGGTTTCAAGGTGTCGAAATCGAAAGGTGGAATTTTTATGAAAATTTGAAACTATTTTCTGAAAAATTTGGATTGAGAGAATTTCTATAATCGGGGATCAGAGCTGTGGAAATCGAACGGCGGAATTGCTGGATTTTTTAATGATTTTTGTTCGATTTTTTACATTTCTGAAATGAGGGATATCTGAATCGAGAAAGTTTTTGTGAAATTGTCGGAGATTTGGATTCCTAGTAATATCTCTGGAACGTACAATTTCTGATATTTTTTTGAGTTTTTTGAGATCTTTCATTTTAAGAAAATCCCGTAAATTACGGCTTTGAGGCACAGGTGAGATTTTTTTTTTTTTTTTTTCTTTTGGTTTTAAACTCGTGATATTAAGAAAATCTATGCGATTTGGGTAAAGATGCTGAACTCGGACAATGGCACTCTCTCTCTCTCTCTTGAAATTTCTGATGGTTTTGAATCTCCATGAATGTGTAAATTATCAGGAATGTAAAATTTCTGATATTTTTGTGAGTTTTTTTTTAGACCTTTCATTTTAAGTGGTCGTTTGGATGGTGGTAAATGGTTTAAGTTGGCTGTAAATGATTTAAAGTCTGTCTGTTTGGCTTTAAGTTGTAAATAATTTACTAGTAAATCATTTACAGTGTTTGGATAGCCTGTAAATGGATTATATCCTGTAATTGTGTATTCACACCTAAGATAGTTTAGAGAAGTAATTCATAGAAAAAAATAAATTCAAAGGGTATATAAGAGTGGATTTTAAAGTGGAGCATTGGGTCAAGTCCATCTTGCTAAATCTTAAGGTTGATCCCCAATAAAACCAAGCAGTAGGTGAGCCATAGAAGTGGGCCCATGGATTCAAATGCTCTTTTATAATGCCGGTAGCAAGATCTGCTGCCATTGGCGTGCGCGCCCGCACACACACAGAGAGAGAGAGAGAGAGAGAGAGAGAGAGAGAGAGAGAGAGAGAGAGAGAGAGAGAGAGAGAGAGAGAGAGAGAGAGAGAGAGAGAGAGAGAGAGAGAGAGAGAGAGAGAGAGAGAGAGAGAGAGAGAGAGAGAGAGAGAGAGAGAGAGAGAGAGAGAGAGAGAGAGAGAGAGAGAGAGAGAGAGAGAGTCATTTACCACCATCCAAACGACCCGTAAATTAGGGTTTTAAGTTGCATGTGAGATTTTTTTCCGTTTCTTTTATTTGTGATATTAAGAAAATCTATATAATTTTGCTAAAAATGCTGAACTTGGACAATGGCATTTTCTTTTCTTTTTCCTTAAATTTTTTTTTTTATGATGGTTTTGAATCTCCATGAATGTGCAAATTTTCAAGATTTTTGAAATTAGACTATGAAATTCAGAAAATCTATGCAATATGGGTAAAGATGCTGAATTTGGAAGGTGGCATTTGTTGAAATTTCTGATGGTTGTGTCTCCATGAATACACAGATCTGTGAGGTTTCTGAAATTAGGACTGATATGTGCATACATGGAACATGGGGCCTTCTCATGACTTTACAGTTAGTTGTTGTTTAAGTCAAGACTCATCCATATCTTAGGGCTTGTTTGGGAGCGTGGATTTGGAACCCCCAAGATTTGAAACCCCCTGGATTTGAAATCCTCTTATTGTGTTTGGCACCCTGGATTCAGAATCCCCTGTAATCCAAAAGTAGCTATGCATAGTATATTTACAACCGTTTGAATTTAATTACTAAATCAACTTTAATATCTCTAATTAGTGTACGTAAGTAATGTTTGACACAATGGTTGTAATAAGCCCTTTAAAATATATACTTTGCCCGAAAATGATGAAATTCCAAGTCTTGGATGGGCCACAGACACAAGATCACATCCGAGTCACTAACCGATGATTTACATGGACAATGTTTGGACGACACAAATCATTGTATTAAACTAAGTATAGTAATGCAATTGATAATATGATTGTTTTGGGATATCATCAATGGACCATGTGCCAATAGATTAATAGCCTAGTGACACATGCAACTCTTGGCAGGATTTTAGATGTAATCCAAGCTTTCAAACCCCCTCTTTGAGAGGATTTGAAACCCCTAGCTACTTTATGGAACACCCCCCCCCAACACACAAAAAAAAATCAATGGCGCAAATGACCCCTTAGTTATGTAGGTATGGGAGGGATGTCATGTAAAGAGTCATTCATGTCTAGGTAGTTTTGTAGGTATGGGTCGCATGTCATGTAACTAGGTTGTTGTGTGGTTGTGGGTGGTTGAGTGATTTATTTATGATTGTGCAGTGAATAAAAACAACCGAATCCCTTTTATCCCTTCTATGAAATTATTGGAGGCCGATTCTCCTTCAATTGAACCAACCTGTGCCTTTTTCTTTATTTTTTCACAATTCCACCTAAAAGGAAGAAAGGTCATGCTAAAGTGGTATTAGAGCCACCTTCGACAATGGTTGACCCTTGAGTTGATGAGCATAAGGCTGAGATTGGGCCTCTATAGGAATCATCAACCAAACAGGAGTTATTGCCAGTTGACATTCTACGGAAGTTGACGACCATAGATATCAAGTATTACCATCTTGCAACTTCTCTAGAAAGATAGGAGTAAGAGGTCTGAAGGGCGTTCCTATCAATATTGTCAAAAGTGATCGCATAATCACATATTGGCATCCATCGCATATGCCATATGGATGGTATGCGATCGATCGCATATCGCATATGCGATGATACGATCACATAATGGCATATGCGATCGCATACTTTCCAATTTTCTTGATTTTTTAAAATTTTATTTTAATTTTTTTCAAAAAAAAAAACTGCGCAATCACATAAGCAATTGCATGGGATCGCTTATGCCATTTAACAACATTGGTTCCTATGTTCAGATTTCACGAGCCAAAGTTGGAGGGGCTTGTTCACAATCTCGTTCAACTAGGATCATTTAAACAATGTTGCTAAAATTGAATTTTCCTTGCTATAGTGGGGAAGGCCCATTTAGTTGGATTTACAGGGCATTGCATCCTTCCACATGGAAGGGGAAGTGCTCTAGTAGTTTCGATGGTTGGAGAAGGCCTAAGGCCCCATGTCCTGGGATGAATTTGTTAAGGCGTTGAATGCAAGGTTTAAACCCACCAAGTTCGAGGATTATGTCAGAGCTCTAGCCAAGCTGCAATAGACCAAATCATTTCGGGATTATCAAGCGTAGTTTGAAAGGTTGGCTGACCACACTTAAGGCTTGAGTGTGTCCTTCCTAGTGAGTTGCTTTGTTTGTGGGCTTAAGGAAGAAGTCAAGCTGGGCATTTGGATGTTCAATCTTAAGTCCCATAGGGTGTGTTTGGACAAGCATGCTGCGTTGGAGTGATGTGTATTAGGCTGGATAGGGTACTCCAATCCTACGTCGTCAGAGCAGCCGCTTGTTTGGACGGGCGGTGGATTCGAAGTTGGAGAGAAAATCTGCTGGATTGGGGCGGATTTCGTTGCTGGATTCAACGGGTTTTTGCCCGTACGGCGCAATCCCGCGGGATTCGACGCTGGATTTCTCTATTTTCATTCTCCCTGCCTTCCTCCTTCTCGATGTCAATCCTTTCCGTTAAAATCTCATCTTCGGGGTTTCATGAGTTGGGATTTGGCGGGAGGGTTAAGAAGAGATGGTGGCGGGAGATGATGACGTAGCACGAAAATGGGTTTATAAGAAGCCGTATCAGGTCGCGATGGTCGTCACTAGTCGAGCCAACGTTGCCATCGCGAACTGACGGTCTTCTCCGACGGAGTTAGGTCCTCTTCCTCGCCCAAATGCTATGAGTAAACCCCCATTTGAATTGCATGTTGGATCTTGGCTTGATCTGCGTTGCGGCTGAGATGTGGGATGAGGTGGTTTTTCATGCTTGTCTTGTATGAGGCTTCGTCACAGGCGAGACAGGCCCTCTGATATGGAGTCGGCTTGTGTCGTCCGCTCCGACGGCATTGTTTTACATACCAATTTATATGGGGGTGAATTTTCGTCTTCTGTTTTCAAACGTGATTCCTGTCATGCTTTTCCTGTTATTTTTTTGGATTGAGTCTATGATATCTTCTGCTTTCATGATGAGATGGTGATCTGGGATCTAGGAGATGGTTTTTTGGTATCTGTCTCCTTGAGTTTACCAGGATTATCTCAGATTGTTTGCTGTGTTGGTAGATCAACCACGGGATTTCTCTGTTGCTGCTATATATGAGATGGATTTTCCGTTGCAGGATTTTACACTTGCACATTATATACTTGCTATTTATAATCATGTTCTGCAGATGAATTTTTCTCATATAAAGTACATTTATATATTAACTGTTGATATCTGTTTTATAAGGCAATTATGAATTTTTATGGCTTCCTTTCTCGGCCAAACAAATGGCTGGAAATCATGATCTGTGGAATTTCTGGGATCACCTTTAATGTTACAATGGAATTATTCTGTGAACCCTCTTCCAGTGGTGTCTGTTTGGGTTGCATACAGTGTATATTTTTAGACTCTTTGACAAGTCAATTGTGACCATAGACTCAATCCAAAAAAATAACAGGAAAAGCATGACAGGAATCACGTTTGAAAACAGAAGACGAAAATCCACCCCCGTATAAATCGGTATGTGAAACAATTCCGTTGGAGCGGACGACACAGGCCGACTCCATATTGGAGGGCCTGTCTCGCCTGTGATGAAGCCTCATACAAGACAAGCATGAAAAACCACCTCATCCCACATCTCAGCTGCAATGCAGATCGGGCCAAGATCCAGCATGCAATTCAAATGAGGGTTTACTCATAGCATTTGGGCGAGGAAGAGGACCTACCTCCGCCGGAGAAGACCGTCAGTTCGCGATGGCAGCGTCGGCTCGACTGGTGATGACCATTGTGACCTGATACGGCTTCTTATAAACCCATTTTCGTGCCATACCTCATCATCTCCCGCCACCATCTCTTCCTAACCCTCCCGCTAAATCCCAGCCCATGAAACCCCGAAGATGAGATTTCAACAGAAAGGATTGACATCGGGAAGGAGGAAGGCAAGGAGAATAAAAATAGAGAAATCTAGGGTCGAATCCCGCGGGATTGCGTCGTACGGGCAAAAACCCGTCGAATCCAGCGACGAAATCCGCCTCAGTCCAGCGGATTTTCTCTCCAACTTCGAATCCACTGCTCGTTCAAACAGGCGGCTGCTCTGACAACGTAGGATTTGAGTACCCTATTCAGCCTAATACACGCTACTCCAACGCAGCGTGCCTGTCCAAACACGCCCTTATAGTAGTGATTGGGTTAACCGGACTTCAAGAGGAAAAAGTTGATTGTAAAAAGGAAGCTGATGTGGCCTAAGGGGATCAAGGCCTCCACTACATCCAGTTCAAGGGCATCTAAGGGAACCATACAACCAATCAAACGGTTGACACCAGTTGAGATTAAAGAAAGTAGGGATTGAGGTCTCTTTTACAACTCTGGTGATAAATTCCATTCTGGTGATCGTTGTAAGACACAAAACTCTTCCTATGGAAGGCAACTGACAAGATGAGGAGAAAGAGATTAGTCAAGAGCTCGATGAAGATGAAGTGGTGATGGAAGAGCCTTAAGAACCCTCTTCAGAGATCAAATTATACGCTATTATGGGGGGCACTAGCACCCGAGACCATGAGGGTTGAAGGTCACATCAACAAGTAGTTGTTGACCATCTTGTTTGATTCGGGCAAGACACAACTTTATGGACCCAATCATGATCAAAAGGGCATGTATCAAGGTGCGACACAGCAACCGATTTGAAGTGATGATGGCCAATGGTGAAAGGCTTACTAGTGAGGGAAAATGCAAGTGACTCGACATCACCGTCCAAGGATTACCTATTCACATTGATGTCTACCTCCTACCCTTGGGTGGGTGTGACGCCATCCTAAGAGCTCATTGGCTACGCACATTAGATCCTATTCTTTGGGATTTTTCAAAGATGCTTATGCAATTTTCCATAAAAGGAAGGGAGCACGAGCTCAAGGGATACTTGCCAAGTGGGACCAAGGTGGTCGTGTGTAAAAGCATCGTGAAGTTGATTTGAAGTAGGGTGAGGGGGCAATGTTGCACATCAACAATTTGACCGGCCAACTAGAATCACCTGCCTCAAACGATCAATTGAAGTCTATGCTTGATAACTTAAAGGATGTGTTTGTGGAACCATTTGGGCTGTTGCTACCATGCCCATAGGACCATCGGATTCCCTTACCTAAGGGAAGCCAACATGTTAGTGTGAGACTGTATCGGTACCCACACTACCACAAAAATGAAATTGAGAAGATAGTTCATGAAATGCTTGATTCAAAGATCATCTGACCGAGCTCCAACCCTTACTCATCCCCTATCCAGGCAATTGGTGTCTCTGTGTGGATTACTATGCTCTCAACAAGGAAAACATCAGAGATAAGTTTTCGATTTCTGTTATTGATGAGCTATATGGGGCTAAATATTTTACTAAGTTGGACCTTCGGTTATGATACCACTAGATCTGAGTTCATTTCCAAAACTGCCCTTCGAACCCATAAGGGGCATTATGAGTTCTTTGTTATGCCCTTCGGGCTTACAAATGCCCCATCTACATTTCAAAGTCTAAGGAATGAGTCTTTAGGCCATATCTCCACAAGTTTATTTGGGTTTTTTTTTTTTTTTTACCTAATGATATATTAATATACAACTGAACTTGGGAGATCATTTAGCCTATCTTCAGACTGATTTGGAGATCCTACGTAATCACCAACTTTATGCCAAGATAACGAAATGCAGGTTTGGGAAGGAGGAAGTCAAATATTTGGGCCGCATAATATCACAAAAGGGAATAGTTGTTGACCCTGATAAAGTTGCTTGCATGCTCCATTTGCCTTGCCCCACTACTCCAAAGGCCCTGTGAGGCTTTTTGGGCCTCACTGAATACTATAGAAAGTTCATAAAAGACTATGGCAAGATTGCATCACGGCTCACCTCTCTTCTTAAAAAGAATTCTTTCGAATGGATGGAGGCGGTTGAACGAGCCTTTCATTTGCTTAAGCAAGCCATGACATAGGTACTTGTTTTGGCTACCCGACTTCACCAAAACCTTTGTCTTGGAGTGTCACGCATTGGGAAATGAAATTGGAGTGGTACTAATGTAGGCTTTGCAACTCTTGGCATTCATTAGCTAATCATTAAAAGGGAAAAGTCTGGATCTCTCCACTTATGGGATGGAGATCCTTGCTATAATTGTCACAGTCCAAAAATGGCGTCTTTCCCTATTGGAGAGGTGATTCAAAGTTAAAACTGATCAAAGAAGTCTAAAATATCTCTTAGAACAGCATATAGCCATTCCTGCATAACAAAAGTGGTTAACAAAGCTCCTTGGATATGATTATGAGATAGACTACGAGAGCAGACGTGACAATAAAGCAGTTGATGCCTTATCTGAAAGGGCTGAAGAAGGGAGCCTCTTAGCCATATCACTGCCCATTCCTACATGGCTTGATGAGGTTCAGGTCAAATACAACACCAACATCGAGTTACAATTGTTGTCTCAATGTTGATAGGAAGGCCTGTTGGACAACACATGCTATGCTGTGCTATGAATTATGATTGATGGGATCCTCTACTATGAGGGGCGCCTAGTGCTCACAGCCTCGTCACCCTTACAAGACAAAGTTCTTTAGAACTTCACGAGAGTCCAGTTGCTGGGCACTCGGGGTTTCACAAGACCCTTCATTGGGTAACCACATCATTCTATTGGCCAAGGTTATGATGGTATGTTCACCAGTATATAAGAGAGTGTGACATGTGTCAACTCCACAAAAATGAGAATGTGGCACCTCTGGGGTTGTTACAACCACTTCCCATCCTTGAACGTGTTTGGACATACATTTCTCTTGATATCATAGATGGGTTACCCCTCTAATACGGTAAGCGTGATATTGGTGGTGGTGGACTGTTTATCTAAGTACGCGCACTTCATAACAATGTTGCACCCCTACAGCTTCGTTGGTGGCCCATCTCTTCGTTGAGAACATCTTTCAACTTCATGGTATGCCATGCACCATTATCAATGATAGGGATGCCATCTTCACCAGCCTTTTTTGGCAAACATTGTTTCGCTTACAAGTTACAAGGAACCAAGTTGAATATAAGCTCAGCTTGCCATCCTCAACTTGACGGCCAAATCGAAGTGGTTAATTGATGTTTGGAAAATTACCAACGTTCCCGAGTGAATGACTGAAAGAATGGGTAAAGCGGCTACCATAGGCAGAGTGGTAGTACATCACCTCTTGTCCTTGAGTTAGCAAGATAACCCCGTATGAAGTTGTATATGGTGCATCCCCACCCCATCTTCCCAGTTATGTGTTGGGGATGACTCAAGTCAAGCAGTAGAGGCCGAGCTATGCAGTCGGGACTGCATTCTGTACCTCAAGGAGAACTTATGAGCAGCACAAGAGAGAATGAAATGGATAGTAGACTCACACTGCACTAAGCGGGAGTTCGAAGCTGATGATTGGGTGTACTGTATTTATGGCTCCAACCATTCCATCAAACGTCTATAATATTCAAGAGATCCATGAAGCTATCTCCTCGTTATTTTGGCCCATTCAAGGTTGTTCAATGTATCAGACAGGTTGCCTACAAATTGGAACTGCCAATGGGATCCAAAGTCCACCCCATCCTCCACGTCTCGCATCTAAAGAAGAAGTTGGGAACTCACCCCATCCTCCATGTCTCGCATCTAAAGAAGAAATTGGGAACTCACGTGTATGTGCAAGACTCCCTCCCCTAACCGAAGATGGAGTTATTCAGCCAAGGCCACGAACCATTCTCAGCCATAGGATGGTGAAGTGAGGCAATCGCCCTATTACAGAAGTACTCATTCAATGGGAGGGTACGCAGCCAGAAGACGCCACATGGGAGTGGTATCATACACTCTTGGAGCAATTTCTTGATGTAAACCTTTAGGACAAGGTCACTCCGAGCTGGGTAGATTGATACGTGCATAAATCGGTCATGGGGTCCTCCTAAGTGGATCATGGGGCCTTCTCATGACTTTACAGTTTACAGTTAGTTTTTGTTTAAGTCAAGAGTTATCCATGTCTAGGTAGTTTTGTAGTTATGGGACACATGTCATGTAAAGACTAAAGAGTCATCATCCATGTCTAGGTAGTTTTGTAAGTATGGGACACGTCTTGTGACTAAGTTGTTGTGTGGTTGTGGGTGGTTGAGTTATGTAGTTCTTTATTTGTGATTGAATAATAAAGAAAAACCATTGAATCCTTTTTATCCCTTCTATGAAATTATTGGAGGTTGGTTCTCAAATTGAACCAACCTGTGTTTTCTTCTTTATTTTTTCACAATTCCACCTAAAAGGAAGAAAGGCCATACCAAGGACTTTGAACAATATCTATATATATGTTTGTTTTTTTAAGGCGCTGGATTTGAATGATGGAAATGTATGCAATTTCTGGAATTATGGCTTTTAAGAAAATATGATGAATTATGGTTTTTGAAGGTATCAGACTTGTATGATGGAAAATTCTACAATTTCTGAAACATCTGAAATGAGAGATTTTTAGAGGGGCTGTCTGTGCTGTGCTTTTGCCATCGTCAATTAATAGGAGTAACTCACCCATCGTACACACGGTCTACATGTTTGCTGATCCAGACTGTCCATAACATAGGCCCAACTGTATAAGGTGGTTAACCCAAAAATCACACTGATTGGACAATCCTAACCTTTCAATTGGTTGCCATCAAATGAATGGTTAAAAAGAAACTGATAAGCTGTTCACATTCAGCCAGCATGTCACCGTTTAATGATCTTTATCTTCTTTTAATTCCTTATAAATTCTGTAGGGCCATTCAGTGCTTATCAAGATTTTTCCAAACAGCCATCAACCTAATCCATTTCATCCAGTCAAAGAAAAAAAAGAACTTTCAGAGATGCCCATGATGTATTGAAGTAGAAATTTCTGCACTTGAACAGCTTGCAAGAACACCTTGCCATATCTATTGCCTAGTTTTTAAAGACATGCGCCTCACACCTCAAGGCTGAAGAAAAATGCGTCTAGGCTATTCCTGAGGCTTGCTCAACTACCTGAGGCCTAGCCTCAGCCTCAAGGTGTATGCGTTATGTATTTGGGCAAAAATATCCTCTCTTTATATATATATATATATATATATATATATATATATATATATATTTGTTGTTTCTTTGATATTTTGAACACTTTTACTCGTAGTTCCATCCATTTATGGGTGACAATGGTCGGCTTGCCGCTAGGGCTATCAATGGGTACCTAGATCCATGGATGCCCAAAATAGTTGACCCATTTTAATCAGATCTAGATCTAGTTTTGGGCCCAATTAATAACTGGATCAATGGCTTGGATCCAATTCAAAATTGGGTCAGGTTGGGTACCTGACCTTGGTACTGAAATATTGGCTTTTCCTGGTTTTGGGCCCAATTAAGAATAGTTAAGTTTCTGGTTGTTAGTTGTGGGCTGTATATGTTAAGTCCATTACTGATGCTAGCCGTTTTGTTTAGGCTGGTTTGCTTGAGTTGTATTCTTTTCTCGCTTTTGTGAGTCTCTTAATAAAGTTCCGTTCTCTCTTAAAAACCAAGATTAATTATATTTATTATTTAAAAACCATGCAAAAGGCATGGCCTTGATATGTATCTGAATTTGGACATGGACCTATTTAAGAACCATACAAAAGGCATGATCCTGTGGCATGTGATCTTCTGAAGAAGTTGCACAACAGCAGGAAAATAGTACAGCACTGTCAGCTGTCTCTACTAATTCATAACTCAGTGCTTTCGAGTTATTTTTATTTAACCAGTATATTTATTTATTTATTACATTTGCTTATTACTAGTAGTTTACAATTCCATCATAACATAAATCAATCAATTATGTTTTATGGCAGTGTTTGAAATATCGATACTATCGGCCGATATAATCGGTATCGCACCATTGTGAGATGAAACTATGCCGATATCACCCGGAAGATACCAAAAAAAATAAAAACTTCAGATATCGCACGATATTATCATCGATATCGTGTGATATATCGTCGACATCATGCCATACATCGGCGAAATCGCCGATACAACCCACCCCGATTTAGATATCACAGTATTTCCGCCTCCATTATTGTCGGAAATTGACAAACAGAGTCACGAACACTCACGGGTGCATTTGCTGGGACTTTTGAGTCCCACTGTAGCCAACAACCCACAACGATAAAAAGCTGATGCCGTGGGTGCGGAAAATAAAAAAATTTTGAATTAGAAGAGAGAGAGAGAGAGAGAGAGAGAGAGAGAGAGAGAGAGAGAGAGAGAGAGAGAGAGAGAGAGTACCTGTAGCTGTAGTGGTGATCGGAGGTGGGCCATTCGACAGGTAAGTATCTGTACCCCTCTTTCTTTGAATTTTTCTCCCTATTTTCTTCATTTTTTCTCTTTCTTCGCTGAAGATTCGGCGAGAAATCAGGCAGGAGAGGGAGAGCGGAAATCGGATTTCTCTTTCTTCGCTCGTTACAGAGAGGGAAAACGAAGAAGATGGGGGGGGCAGGAGGGGTGAAATGGGAAATCGGATTGCGTACTGAGTTACACAATACGCTCTTATCATACCGAGTAAACTCTGTGGGGCCCACTGTAAATAAACAGTGGTTTATCCACACCGTCCATACGTTTTTCCATATCATTTTAGGGGTTGAGCCCAAAACTGAAGTATATCAAAAGCTCGAGTATACCATAACAAAGGAAATAGTGAAAGTATTGATTTTCACCGTTGAAACATTTCTAAGGCCCCAGTGATGTTTATTTGTCATCCAAACTGTTCATAAGATCACGCAGACATGGATGAATGGAAAACACAAATATCATCTTGATCTAAAACTTCCGTGGGCCCCCAAGAACATTGTATATGGTTTATTTTTGGGCTAAAGCCCTGAAATTATTTCTTAAAATGTATGGACGGAGCGGATAAAATACATAAATCGTGGTGGACCTCACATGAGTTTACACAGTATGCTAAGCGTACTGAGTTACTCAACGTACAATAATATAAAGCGATGTCCGTGTTCTGTGGGGCCCACGGTAGTGTGTGTCGTATCCACACCGTTCATTAAATTGTAAATAATTTTTTAGGGCATGACACAAACAATGATGTAAATATAAATCTTTAGTGGACCCCACCACAGAAAAAAGCGGAGAGTGGCGCCCACCATTGAAACTCGTAGCATTCTTGAGGGCCCATCATAATGTTTATTTGTGATCTAATCTGTTCATAAATCCAAAAAGATATAGAATAATGGAAAACACAAATATTATCTTGACCATCCATCTCTTGTGGCCCTCAAAAATTTTTTAATGGTGAACGCCACTCTCTCCACTATTTTCTGTGGTGGGGTCCACTCGAGCTCTATATCTGACTCATTTTTTGGCTCAACCCCTAAAATGATCTATTCAAATGGATGGACGGTGTGGATAGAAAAAATACATCATGGTGGGACCCACATAGCTTGGTGACGTGACTCAGTAATCCGCGCTGGAAGCAGATTGCGTACTGAGGAAAGCGGATTGTGGACTGAGTAACTCAGTACCCTTAGGGTACCGAGTAAACTGTGTGGGGTCCACTGTTATTTATTTATTTTATCCACTCTGTTAATCCATGTTAAAAGATAATTTTAGGGCTTGATCCCAAAATCGAAGCAAATTAAAATCTCAAGTGGACCACACCACAGGAAACAGTTTAATTGAACCTCTACCATTAAAAATTTTTTGGAGGCCAAAAAAGTTTTGGATCAAGCTGAAGTTTGTGGTTTCTCTTGATCCATGTCTTTGTGATCTTACGAACAGGTTGGATGACAAATAAAAATTACTTTACACACTAGGAACGTTTCAACGGTGGAAATCATTATTCCACACTGTTTCCTATGTAATGGTCCACTTGAGCATTGTATTTACTTTAATTTTGGGATTAACCCCTAAAATTATCTGTAAAAATGGATGGACGGTGTGGATAAACCACATAAATTCACAGTGGGCCCAAATGAGTTTACTCAGTACGATAAAAGCGTACTGAGTAACTCAGTACGCAATCCAATTTCCAATAGTGTGCTGAGTAAACTCTGTATGGTCCACCATGATTTATGTATTTTATCTGATCCGTACATCTATTTTAATAGATAATTCTAGGGCTTCAACCCAAAAATGAAACATATACAATGTTCAAATGGACCACACCATAGGAAACAATTGAATTGAACATCTACCGTTGAAATTTTCTTGGGGGCCACGTAAATTTTGGATCAAGTTTATATTTATTTTTTCCCTTCATCCATGTCTGTACAATATTATGAATAGGTTGGACGACAAATAAACATCATTGTTTGGCCTAGCAAGGTTTCAATGGTGGATATCATTATCCCCGCTGTTTCCTGTGGTATGGTCCACTTGATCTTTGGATATGATTCAATTTTTGGCTCAACCCCTTAAATTAGATGGAAAAACGAATGGACGGTGTGGATAGATCACATACGTTCAAGGTGGGCCCAACTCACAGAACTGCCCGTTCGGAGCTAGAGACGGGCAGGGGTAGGACGCAAGCCGTGTCTGTGACGTGCAAAGTCGAGCACTGATGCTCCTCAAGCTCCAGTTGCACGAATGGTTCAAAGGAGATCAAAGTTACATGGGCCCAAAGTGATGTATTTATTATATCTACACCATTCATCTTTTTTAGAGATCATATTAGAGCATTATTCAACAAATGAATTATCCAAATATCAGCTGGACCACACCACAAATGGCAGTGAATAATATGATTTTCATGGTAGACAT
Organism: Magnolia kwangsiensis; assembly: GCA_037074715.1. Taxonomy (NCBI): domain Eukaryota; kingdom Viridiplantae; phylum Streptophyta; class Magnoliopsida; order Magnoliales; family Magnoliaceae; genus Magnolia; species Magnolia kwangsiensis. Next base: position 125,052,538 of record CM073577.1, on the reverse strand, counting down.
TCAATTCACACCGTTTGCCTTCGTGTGTGGTCCACATGATTTTTTAGTAAGCTTCATTTTTTGGCTAAAGACTTAAATAAATTATTTTATAGATAAAATATGTCAGGAGGAAAAGGAGGTAGGCAACTTGATATAGGGTGGAGGTAAGGTCAGACCATTCCCGATAATCGATTCGGGAGTATTTGTAATTTATGTGGCCATGTATCAAGGAGTGGTGGGGTAACCCGCCTAAAGGAGCATTTAGCGGGAGGGTATCACAATGTTGTGGATTGCCCGAAGTGCCCACAAGATGTGCGAGAACAGATGAAGACCATATTGAAAAAAAATGTGAAGTCAAAAGATGAACGACATGCACGGGAGAGGGAGATTAGGGAGGAATTGGGGCGGCCACCATATGCAGGTGAGGATGATGTGGTGGATCTCGATAATGATGATGATCCCGAATATAGACGGGATCAGTGGGAGATGGATCAGAATAGGAGGTGGGACACAAGTAGGCGTAGATTTGAGGGGTCTATCCATGAGTGTGGTGGGGGGAGTGGAGCAGGGGGGAAGTGGAGCCGGGGAGAATGTTAGGGGTGGATCAAGGGAGGGTAGTAGGCGGGGAGGAATATGGGGCATGGGCAGGAGTGGTAGCATGCGGGTGCCGGATCTACCTTCAGATCCGAGGATGTACAAAGAGGCAGCAGGGACACAAGAAAATAAAGGAGATGTTTAGTGGAGGGGATGGGAGGAAAAAGTTGAAAAATTTATAGCAATTTTTTTTATATACGATCAAATCTCCACAAATGCCACAGCAAGCCTGCACTTCAAAAATATGATAAGTGAAGTGGAGCGTGGGGGTGAGGGTGTCCAGCCGTCCACACCCGCACAGATCATGGGGAAATACTTGGATGATAAACATGCAGAAATGAAGACATACGTTAATTCGTATCGGCAGTCATGGGAGATGTATGACTGTACCGTCATGTGTGACGGTTGGACCGGACCGACGAAGATGTTGATTATAAATTTTATGATCTATTCCAGGGGACGGGCGGTGTTCTTAAAGAGTATAGATGCGAGTAGTAAGATCAAGGATTCTAACTACATTTACAAACTAATGCACAACGTCATGCAAGATGTTGGGAGGAGAAATATTGTGTAGTTTGTTACGGATAATGAGAGTGCATTTGTTAAGGCGGAGAAGGATATTCAGAGCAAGTATCATATGTATTGGACCCCCTGCGCAGCCCATTGTATCGATCTCATGCTGGAGGGGATCGAGGATAAGCCGTCGGTGAAGACTGTAATTATTGATGCATGACTCATCACAAACTTTGTATCCAACCACAACTGGTTATTAGCCGCAATGAGCGAGAGGTGTGGTGGGGATTTAGTGCGCCCCGGAGCGACGCGGTTCGCCACAGATTATATCGCCTTAAGTAGTCTTCTCAAACACAAATAGGGGTTACGAGAGTTTTTCGCCTCTTATGATTACCTAGAATGGAAAAATAGGTTGACGAAAGTAACCTATAGAATTGAGGAGCTGGTGCTGGGAAATTCATTTTGGGATAAAGTGCGTGGTGTTGTGGGTATTTTAGAGCCCATTTATGTGGTGTTGAGGATGGTGGACAATGAGACAAATCCGTTGATGGGGTCGTTATCCGTCTATACAGCTGATGAAAGAGGCCATCATGGTTAAAGCTCCCAATGCATATAAGTGGGTGCATGCAATAATAGGCGACCGTTGGGAAAGGACGCTTTCTCACCCACCACATCAGGCTGGTAAGTACCTATATGGATTTTTTTCCATATGCAATAATAAACGAGGGTTGTACTGATGTGTATATGTTGGTTTTCAGCGTATTTCCTAAATTCAAAATACCACTACAGTCGGAACCTCTTCGAAGATAATTCATTAAAGAGGGTTGTGCATGAGGTGTACGATTACTTATTCCTCGACTATTCGGGGAAAGGCACCTTTGGTAGTGAGGTAAATATGTTCCATACTTACATTCTCCTTATCTTAATCTTAATTATTAAATACTTATTCTAGTTACTATACGCCATCAATAGATTGTTAAATTCCGCGACGCGGTTGGGATGTTTAGGTGTTACCCTGCGATGAAGTCAAGGAACGCCATGATGCCATGTGAGTCACTGTAGTAAACTTAACTTTTATATTATTTTGAAAAATCTAGGATAATGAAAGAATCTTATGATATGCAGGCGAATGGTGGTCCATTTATGGGACTGACTGCGAGGTTTTACAACGATTGGCTGTCCGTGTGCTTGCACAGACGGTGTCCTCGTCACCTTGTGAAAGGAATTGGAGTACATTCTCTCTCACACATACAAATAAATGTAACAGAATAGGGTATGAGAGACTTCAGAAGCTAGTGTATTGTCACTACAATATGAAGTTACGAGAGAGGTTACTCCGCTCGGAAGGAAGAAGAAAAGCACAGGAAGACTCACTGGACCTGATGACGGTCGGATAACATGCATATGCTGAGGATGCGGAGGATGACCTAATTTACCAGTGGGTTAGGTCGGATGACTTAGATACCTCGGATGGACGACCGGAGCCACATATTGCAGCAGAAGCAGAGACACAAAGGATTGATGTTGACAAACATGTGGAACAGCAGAGGTCTCCTGATGAGGCATTCGACCCATTAACGAGGAGTCCGAAGGGCAGCCCGTGGTAGTCACTATCACGCGGGACACGTGGCGGGGAAACATTGTCTCACACTGAGACTGAGTCAGAGAGTGATGCGGGAAATGAGTTCGATGATGATGATGGTGGCGATAAGGGTGACGATGACTCTGATGACACTAAGGATGATGATGATGGTGGCGACGCGGGTGAAAGTCAGGATAAGAGACCTCTTAGCCCTTTTATCGGGGAGGAGAATTTCGATCATTCCATGCAGGACCCTGACCATGGTTCTCGTCCAGGAGAACCACGACCTCGTCTTGTTTACAATAAGACATACACGCGTCAAAAGCTACTGCAGAAAAAGAAGACAAACTTTTAGATTTTGAGGAGTTGCTGGCAAAATGCATGAGGGACACAAACGTTCGTGGTAGGCGAGGTGGCTTTAAATTTGGATCACGGACGAGGGAGGGGAGCTCGAGTTACAGGCCACAACATGAATCTGGATCACAAACACTGGAGAGTAGCTCGAGTTCTGTGCCACAATATGGGCATAGATATGGACCTAGTGGATATGCTACGAGTGACTCCAGCAGTTACGACATATCATGTTTCAACTTTATTTAGGAGTTTACTTCTGCATATGGGCAAGGATATGAACAACAGTATGGATATGGCCAACAATATGGATACCAAGGAGCTTCATATGAGCCCTTCCCAGATCCATATCAGTTACAGACTGTGACGATTACGTAGTACCCACAGATAGGCGTATTGATTCAGTTCGAAGAGGATGAGTACCAGCGTTATGTCAGGGAGTATCTTAACTGGTACCACTCTACTATGACTTGGGTACAATATTGTCGATTGGTGGAGCAGCAGTACTATGCCCAGCCCCGTCGAGATAGAGATGATGATTATGAGCTACCACGCAACTCTATGTGGGTCTAGACGACAACTAGTCCCCATCATTGATATGTATATTTATCAAATTTTACTTCTTCAGTTCTTATTTTGCTTTTCAATGAATTGGTTGTGTTTTCATACATGACTATGATATATTTATAAATATCATGCATTCAATTTAAATATAGTTGCATTAGTTCAGTTAAACATCGCATAACTTAGGACCCTATACAAAGGAAATTTATTATGTGCATCTTTTTTTTTAGATGTTATGATTTAAAAGTGTGTATTAAGGGCCTTCTTAACAATCCCCAAAGTTTCATTAAAAAATTCAACCATTTTCCCAATGTTTCTTAAAAAGTGCGATAAACTATGCGATACAAACGATATATCCTGTGCGATAACCGATACATATATGTATCCCAAGGGTGCGATACATTGTGCGATACCGATATTTCGAACACTGATGGTAATAGACTAACACATCCCCACATACCCACATGCCCACATGCACTATACACCATTGCCTATGATTTGTTTTGTCAAGTGCATTTAATTCTTTTCAAAGTTCTCTACTTTTTACCATTTTTCTTATTTTAGATATCTTACAGATTTGTTTTTTGAAGCTTACACTTTCGTATACCTCAAGGCCTGTGCCTTGCTGCATAGGAAAATTTGCCCCAATGTTGTCGTCCTTTTTCAGTCGTCATCATCATTATCTATACCTTATCCAGTTAATTGGGGTCGCTACATGAATCTTGTTCCGCCATCCACTCTATCAAGGGCCATACAATCAACTAGACCATAGGTCATCAAGTCTTTTCTCACTACCTCCATCCACGTCCTTTTGTGCCTACCCCTTGCCCTGTTAGAACCATCAACCTTTACCAACTTATTCCTTCGAATTGGCATGGTTCTTGGTTTCCATTGCACATGATCAAACCATCCACTTCTACTTTCCCTCATCTTATTACTTACAGGTGTGTTCTTGCATTCCCTTGAATGAATTTATTTCTAATTCTATCCTTGTCTTGTCACTCATCCATCTCAACATCCTCATTTCAGCTACACAGCCTATGAACCTATTGTTCCTTAACAATCCAACATTTTAGCCCTTGCAGCATGGCTGTTCTTATAGCTATCTTATAAAATTTCCTTTCCAATTTGAGTGGTACACGACCATTACATAAAACTCCAGAGGTACATCTCCATTTCTTCCGCCCATCTTGAATTCTATGGTCAACATCCTTTTCAGTCTCTCCACTCTCATGAGTTATCAATCCAAGGTGGTCATTTTGGGAAACTTCTTAGTCAGCAATCTTAACTTATCCCTTGTTTTCACTCCTATTGTTACTAAAATTGCACTCCATATACTCCATTTTAGTTTGACCAATTTCAAATCCTTTAGATTTTAATGCACCTCTCCATAAATCTAGGTTTGTGTTTACGCCCTTCCTTGTCTTGTCAATTAAAACTATATTATTTGCAAACAACGTACGCTATGGGGTCTTACACTCTTGTTGAACAACTTCTTTCACTTAAGATATCCTAATCTTATAAAAGTATCTACAGTCTCCAACGACATTTGACTTTACAGTTCTTTATGACCCTATGCTCTTAGAATGGCTATCATTTAGCATGTTCTAAAAATCAAGGTATTTCATAACAGTAATGTTGCCCATATGGCCACCATCATTACCATTCTGATATGGGCTATGCCCTCTCTCTCTCTCTTTTTAAAATATAATTATGGGCAAATTTTTGTGTTATGGTCTCATAATGCATAATAGTTACCAACATTATCGTTGAAAATAAGTTCTCCATCTTTTATTGATCTCTTTGTCCTTTACTAGTACCCTTTGATTATCGCCTATAATGCATTTAACGTAATGTTACCTAAAATGCAAAACCTCCCATGTTTTATGTTCTAGATCGAGTGTTTTGGATTATGGGTCATTTGTGATCCGGATCACTGTTTTTAATGATCCAAATTAGAGCCTTTTGTTCTTGTTATTGATTAAATTAATGCAAATTTATATTTACAATTAGAGATTTATATTGTTATTTATTTAGTTATATTATAACACTAACCATGCGGGGTCTATAAAAATAACATTCATCATTTCATGTATAAGTTGCATTATGAGTTCATATATACAAGTATATTGCACACAGTGTATGTATTGGATTAATGTGCATGATCCTATCCGTAGCGTATTGTGTATTGGAGGAAGTAGCGCACCACGTGCTCATTCATGTTCCACGTACCAAAGCTACCCATGATCCAAGTAACCTTGATCTGGCATAATCTAGGTCCCTACCCTTCCTCTCTCTCATTTTTGCCCGTTTGAAGACATCTTTTTCACCTTCTTTTGTTCCCAATCTATTGTAAAGATCATCATAAGTCTTAGGGGCCATTTGGCACCTTGTATTTGGAGCTATTTGAGGGAATTTGAGTGTATTATGAATTCAATCGGTTGTTTGGCACCGTGTATTTGGAGGTAAAAATGGAATCAAATGTTTTGAAATCTCTGGTTTTTGCTAAGATTTGGGTGTATTGAGAGTGAAACAACTTTTTTTTGTTCCATCTATAAATGCAGTAAAGTCGCAGGTGTGAAGTGGGGTCTATAGGCTACTAATCCATTGTACACGTGGCACGTTGATGATACCCCAAAACAATCTAATAGTTGGCTACAACACTAAAATCACATTAATAGAATGATCTGAACTGTCCAAATGTTGGCTATCTAAATGGACAGTTAAAAAACGTCGATAAGTTTCATTTGTGATCCTTACATTTGTGGCCCAGCAAAGGCTCATAATTTCTTGATTTTTTTGGCCAAAGTATATATTTTAATGGGCTTGTTACAATCATTTTGTCAAAAATCACATATGTATACTAATTTTGGATATTGAAGCTGATTAAGTTTCAAATTAGGACCTGTGAATATACTAAAGAATCCTAGTGCATTTCAAATACAAACTCCCAAGCAAGATGTTTGGATTCCAGTGTATTCCAATTACACGTTGCCAAGCGCAATTCAGGATTTGGAATCACCTTGATTCCAGTGTATTTGAGCGATGGAATACAATGCATTCCAAATACAAGCTTCCAAACAAGCCCTTTAAGTTTAGCCTCTCTAGTTTCTTAGCAATCTTTGGGGCATTTTTATATTGTTTAAAAATTTTAAAACACAAACATTTCTTATGAAGAGCTTTTTGTACATCATAATTCTTTCACCAGGTTTCTTTATATGATTGGCATTTCTAAAATATTTTTGACATTTCACTTTACTTCTTCTGTAAATTATTTTTGAATTACATTATTTTCTCTCATTTTAAATTCCACCACCTAGTTTTCAGACACCTATTGATTTCATTCCCTTTCTTTGATCTCTTAATGTAGACGACATCCATAACCCATTAACCTCTGTTGCTTAGTTAAACTCTCACATGGTATAACCTTGCAATCCTTACATATTGATCGTTATGTTTTTTAAGTAGAAATAAATCTACTTGGCTTGTATATGATCCACTTTTGAAAGTTATCAAGTCTTCATATCTCCTTTTGAAGTATGTTTTTGCTAGAGCTAGATTGTATGCCATAGTGAAATCAAGGATATAATGCCCCATTTCATCTCCTTCCGAAACTATTTCCTCCATGTATACTCTCATATCCTCTATTTTCTTTTACTGCTTGAACATTTAATTCTCCTCTTATAAATATCTTCGCTCCATTCGCAATTCCTTACATTAGTCCATCCATACCATGGTATTCCGTAATGACTGCCACCTTTACCATTACAATATGGGTCATAACGGCCATTACGGGTCCCGCAATGGCCATTACGCTCTCTTTCTCTCTCTAAAAAAATAATAAACTAAAAATTAAAAAGAAACCTGCATCAATCTCGTAATGGATCGTTATGGCCATTATAGGTCATTTTTTCCCATACTTTAATGCATAATGGTTGGCACCATTACCATTACATAATGGCCGATATGGCCTTGTAACGCCCATTATGGCATACTTTGATCCATACCTTCCTAGAATTGTCTCTTCTTTCAATCCTCTAACCCTCTCCTCTCTTGACCCAATTTTATCAACAAAATCCAATCCCTTACTCTCTTAACATCTACAACTTTATCCTTTAAATCTTTATTTATTGCTATACCTATGCCATTTCTATTATTATCCTTTCCTACATAGCAAAGTTTATGTTCATTAATATGTCTAGTTTTGGCCTTTTTCCACTTGGTCTTCTAAATGCAAGCTATGTTAACTTTCTTTCGTTTCATGGTATCTGCTAACTCCATACTCTCACCTGCCAATGTTTCTATATTCCAAGATGAATCATCTTCCCTTCGACTAGCTTCTTTATTCATGCACATCCAGAATGGCACGAGAACCTTTCCTACTTCTCACAGCAACCAGGTGTTGTTGCAGCACATCACTTCCAGGTGACACCCTAGCCAATCCTCTCCCATTGCTCACTACACCAGGGCCCGATGGAGGGAACACCCTGGCATTGTTTGGAATGTGGTATTGTTGGGATTCATCATGAAAACTATGGCACAAGTTTGATGCCGGCTGCCAACCCGATGCAACACTCATCTTGTATCTGGGCTGGGGGCCAGTAATGAGAGAACAAAACTTCCACAGATGCAATGTAATAGAATTACATAGGTTATACAATCAAGCAGTATCTAGTAGTCTATTACACAGGTTGATTACAATCAACTAGTTGCTTTAAATCTGTAATCAGTTGTACATATAAAACTGTGTCGCATATACGTACTGATATCATATAAGGGAAATGGTACTATGAGGTCGAGCTGTGTGGGCTCCACTGTGATGTGTGTTGAACATCTACCCCATCAGTCAGATGCACCATTCCATGGTGGGCTACGGGCTTAAAAATCAAGTCAATCCATGATTGGGTGGGCCACACCACATACAACAGTTGAGAGGGGTTACCCTCCCATTAAAACATTCATAATCATTTATTGGGCCCACTGAGATGTGGTTCACAAATCCAGCCTATCCATTGTGTGTGTATCCCAGTTGGATGAGGCGTCAGACCAAGTTTCAGCCGCATCCAAAACTCAGGTGGGCACCACTAAGTGTTTTTATATGTTTTAGGCATGTCTTCACATGGCTTTAAATGGCATGGCCCACCTGAGTTCCGTATACAGCTGATTTTTGGGATATCCCATAACGTAAAGGGGACCCATCAAATGCACGGTGTTGACGTTCAATACACATCATGGTGGGGCCCACACAGCTTGACCTCATGTGACGTTTCCATGAGGTCAACCTTATAGTACCATTTCCCATCATATGATACTCTAAACTTTTGTATCAAGAGCATTTTCCCACCCAGCAGTTCAATGTGCACTTTATTTTTTCCTGGAAAGCAGAATTGATGAGTTCCTGATCTTCCTTAGTGGAGCTACAGATTTTTTCTTACTATTATTTTTCCATTTCTTGACTGGAACAAGGTTCTGATGATGCTTCCTTCTTTCTTTTTTCTATTTCTTGATGGAATTTATCATGTCAACTGTGAATATGTTTTGAGAATATGTAAATGAATAGTGAGCATTGTTTGTCTTCCAGAAAAAAAAAATGAAAGGCCAAGGCAGTTACGTTCCACCACCATATATTCCCTTGGATCAGTCAGATATTGAAGCCGACATCATTCCAGAGAACAATGACTCCCCCGGTCGCCGTCAAATCAGCCAAGATCCAACCCAGTGGTCTTCTGGAATCTGTGCATGCTGTGATGATATGCAGAGCTGTATGCTACTTTCTGCCTTGTGACCCTTGATTTATCAGAAGGAAAACATGAAAGGTGCAAGTTGACTGTATAGAAGGATCCGATGGATTTGTTTTTATTTTCCCGTTCCATTTTCATGATGGTACAGTGAAAGATATTAGAAAGCTTATGACCCAATTTGGGCTCGGATTATTTCTTGCCGAGTCATGTTGCGTAAAGTGTTGGTTTTTCCAGAAAAAAATTTGAGAAGATCAATGAAAGATTTGGCATGCCTTCACTGAATCTTTTGAGACGCTTCCACATCGATTTGCTGGGGGTTCAGACCATAGTTCCAAAAGTCGGTGGCTTGACCCGATAGTTGGTCTCGTCAACTCAACTCGACAACATTTCGAGCTAAGTTTCTTGGAAACCCGTTGATGTGCTTGACTCAGTCAAGACTTGACAATACTTGGTGAGTCAACTTGTAGACTCGCCATTACTTGACCTGACTTGTCATGACTCGACCGAGTCACTCAGCTGGGGTTAAATGCTTTCTTAGTAAAATGCAAATATGAAAATGCAAGAACTTGGACCCATGACCAGTTACAGAGGACACAAACCTACTAACAGCCCACCAAGTGCTACACTTGTGTTTAATAGTTATTTATTTGATATGTCCAACAAGTTTAATATTGACCACCAAAAAATATAATTTATATTTTAATTATAATATATCAAGTCAAGTCTAGCAAAGAGTCATACAAGCCTTCGAGTTGGCCCGAGCTGGTTGGATATTGAGTTGAGTTTTCGGGTTTTTTGAACTATGGTTCAGACTTTGGCTATCAGTGTAGTACAATTTATCGGATCCAATCTATAGAAACATGGATGACATAAAGAGAAACGCCTTCATATCTGCAGGCATGCATGCTTACTGTGAAAGTTCTGATTAAAAAATGCATTTAATCATTAATGTTAACCCAATAGGTGATGTTCATTCCACATAGTCAAATGGTTGTTCAGATCAAACCAAAAAGTGGATAATCGAAGAACTGAATGCCTGCATCAGTCATGCAACCATGCACACATACATAAGTGTTGTCATATGCGATCGCATAATTGCATACCATGGCTCAGATCGCTTATGCCATGGCGTAACGGCCAACAGTCAAGTTTCTTGTAGACTGTAATAAGTTGTAAGTTGTAAGTTGTATTGTATGTATCAACTCATCAAGATTCAAGTTATCAATACAATTTCTATATTTGTAGTTTTCAATAAATAATTCTTTCTTAGTGTAACTTGTTGATTATTTAAATTTGTTTTGTTATATATAATATAATATAACTCAACATATAGATGACCTAATAGTCAAACTACATTGAACTAGGTAAATAAAACCCAATCCAATCACTTGTATTAATTATACATAGTTTTTCTCTTTTTTTTGGGATTTTTTTTTTCTATTTTTTTACCTTTTTTTTTTTTTTTTTTAAATTATGCGATTATACGATGGCATAACCGATCAGCCCAGGCTGATGGCTTATGCAATTTGCGTCATTCTTACACGTGCAACGTTGTTTGGTGTTGATCCAGTCTTTATTTGTCATTTAGAGTAGTCTAACAATTGCTTTGGGCAAATTGGAAGGCGTGTGAATGAGCCCTCCATACATAAGCTGAATGTGATACAGAGCTCTGATCTATAATTGGAGTAATTGAACTGTTCCGTAATTTTAATATTATCTATATTCACGCCAAATGGAACCGCAAGCCGTCACAGACAAGTTAAGGTAATTCATCAGCAGAACAAAGCAATATGATTCTATCACCTGCAGGAGCTGCAAAGCTAACAGACTGGGTATTTACATAAGCTCACCCTGCTTGTTAGTCGGTCGGATACTTTGCCAATTGCAACCATGGATTCAGACCTGGGCTGATGCTAACAATGGGATGATTATGGTCAACTCCTGAAGCTAACCATGGGATAATTATGGTCAACTCCTTCCTTTTTAAAGGTTTCAGAACAAAGGAATTGTATATAAAAGAACAAAGGATTTTAGGGACTTGTGTTCCATGGACATTGTTTAGGAAGAATTTCCATTTCAACATTTTCTACTGTAAGGATTACCTTCTCCGACCTTTGTTTGAAGAGCACCTTCTTCCTTCTTGCTTTCTCTTTCTTCCAATGTTTGCATACATTTTATAATTCCTTGTTGACATCAACGTAGCTCAAGCTTTTGTAACAAAATGAAAGAATCCTGTAAGGTTAAAGTGTCTTAAACTTGTCTTAACATACATGTATGTGAAGTCTATCTTTAATGTGGAAGGAGGATACCCTGAAAAAACACTGGAAGGAGGATATGCAGTTATCCAAATTTGGTTTCTTATCAAATATTTTAGGAGCTATTGTGCTGTCGTATTCTTCTTTATTTCTATTTATTTAGTTGTATTCTGTTTAAAAGGTTATTTATCTGTATATTATTTGATATCTTTAGCATGTAATTTCTAGCTTTTCAAGGTTATGATTGAAATTTGAATGTGCTCTTACATAAAGTCTCAGCAATGGACTGGTCCGAGGCCAGAATTTTGAATTGATTGGGCTGGGCCTTTGGAAAAGGTCTGGCCCTGTTCAATTTTTTGGTTTTGCTGGGTCCTAGGCCAACCCAATGCCAGCCTCACTTGCACATGCCATTTTGCAAGTATAACTGAGATATACATGTTAACATCTGGTATGTCCATTTTCCAATTTTTAGGCAACCGCTTGTGAAATGGTAGATGAAGTACTAACTGCTGAGCATACTTGTTTTCGTACAACAAGCAACAATTTTCTAAGCTTGATTGGTTATTTTTCTCCAGGCTGTGTAGGTCTTTTGTGCCCTTGCTTCTTGTTTGGAAAGAATGCAGAATTCTTAGGCTCTGGAACTTTGGTGGGATCATGTGCGACCCATTTTATTTTGTGGGGTCTTGTCAATGGTCTCTGCTGTCTGTTGACTGATGGTATTCTTTTGGGAGTACCCGGATCTCTCGTTGCATGTTATGCTTGTGGTTATCGCAGAACGCTTCGGGCAAAGTATAATCTGCAGGTATGCCACTGCTTAATATGTTATTGTTGCAACACCATCACTCCAACTGCTGCATACACCCATCTGTTTTTTGTGTTGTACAATGGTAGAAACCTTGCACTCTGTACCATTGGCAATTTAAGTGCCATCTTTCTGTGTTGGTTTTCACTTTGTATAGCTTGTCATAGGATGCTGTCCTATTTCCTTTATTTCACTGTCTTTTGTAAGTCCTTCTCCTTTTCTTTTTAACCTTTCATTCTCAATAAAAGGGAGGTTTTCCAAGTAAGGGCGTGCTCCAGGCCCACGTGATGCATGAATGTAATCCAACCTGTCTATCAGATGCATCGGCGCATGTTGCCTCCAGATCTCAGGCTGATCCACCCCCCCTTGCACGGAGGGCCCACCATGCTATTTATATGGAACCTAGGCTGTTCCGACCCTTCATCTGGCCTGGAGAAGGGTCAGGTCACAACTCAGGCTTTTTTGCAATTCAGGTTGGCCCCTGTGCAAATCAAGGGTGGGCATCCTCTCTCACATTTCCCTAGGTTATGGCCACCTGCATGTGGTCTTGGGCTGAGTTTTAGCACTTGCAAGCAATATGAGGTGACACATCTAATGAACTGGTTGGATGGCGTGCATACATCACCTAGGCACCACTTCTGCCGGTACCAGCATAAGCTTACTGTGGTACTGATGCCATTGGAGTATGCCTCTTTCAAGTAATTGATAATGATTTTTTTGAATACAATGCACATATATCAGCCTAAGCTGCTTCTTCTTTTTTTTCTCCATTTATGCACTCCATATTAAACTACCTTTGGGACAGCAAACTTACATAAAGGATGAAAAGGACATTGAACAAGCTACTCTTGTTAGAAATTCTCCTTTTTTGGGCTTTTAGGGGAAAAAAAAAACAAACCCTGCTACAGTATGGAATGACATTTTATTAATGCTATTTCTTAGAACAGTTCAAAATTCATGTTAACCCTTGAGCAGACTTGTCGTTTGATGATTCTCAATGATACCAGTCTTATTATCATTGTCTTTCCTGTAGGAGTCATCCAACCAACATGGCATAGTATGCATGTGGTCAGGGAGAAAGCAACATGCATTAATGAGAGTATTCATATGTTTTGTGTATATGCTCTACGAAGACGCTGTATGTGGTCTGATGTCATGGACGAAACCTATTCCATCAAATCTTGCAAATTCTATTTATCCCTCGTTAACCATGTCTTCGCAATTTGGATGCATAAGCACAACCCCCTCTTAATTGTGAGAGAAAACACCTCTTTACTAGTGCTGAAATATTCAATGCAAAAGCTCAAGCTTGGAATAGCATTTGCAGTTTCATGCATAGTTTAAAAACCCAAAAACTCGACTCGATGACTAGGTAAGTTGACTCGGAGACTCGTTCCAACTGAAGACTCCATAAATATAAATTAAGATTTTTAGAAATAGTAAAAAGAATATTTTAAATAATTGCATGCTATACAAAAGCATATTACCATAACGAAGAATATTTTAAATAATTGCAGGTTCAATTCCTACTTTAGTCTTCTTAAAATTTACCAAAAACTCTTCACAGGGTGACTGATTCAGCTTGGGTCACTGCAATTCGTGTCGACTTGACGAGCTTCTCCAAGTCAGTGCTAGAACCGAGTTTCCTAGAGATTTGGCTCAAAATCTCGCCAAGGCGAGTTGAATACTCTTCACAGGGCAACTGACTCAGCCCAAGTCACCATGAATTGCATCGAGTCAACTCACCAAATCTCTCTGAGTCATTGCTAGAATCAAGTTCCCTAAAGATTCAGCTCAAAATATCACCGATTGAATAACTTTTAAAACTACTGTTTCATGATGATGAGTGGGTCATCCAAATAGGGTATGACTCTTTTGTTTTTATTCTTTAAAATGTCCCACCAATGCAAATTCACAGTTGCCAGTTCTAAAATCTGAAATGAATGTCTCATCCCCAATGCTAAAATCATTACTGGTGAAAACACCCTTTGTATTTGTGCTGCATGCATCCAAATACTATTTTTTGGCAAGAACTTTCAAATTCATCATAGGAAAGGTTGGTTGGCCAACCTTTGTATCTTCATTAAATTTATGGGGAACGGTATGGTCAGACGTTGATGGGATCCATGGTTCGTTGATCTGGAATATTGATCTGATGGTCATGGTCCCATCGTGGATTGGGGGATGTCCCAACGATCTCCTAGATAGGAAGATCCCAACCCTTGGGCCTTCAGCCTTTTTGTCTCTGTTGAATGTAAATCATTGAATTTTTTCCCCCCACATAGCATCTGATTGAAAGATCTGGATCTTCTGATATGTGAGTCTTTTGGGCTACTCCCCCAACCGCATTGCGGCACATCCGATCAATATTCTGTACGAACAATGATTCTACCTCTTACAAGTTGCTGTGAATTTTCTCCCTCCTGATCTCATCTTCCCATTGTTTCATGTTGTGTCCAGGAAGCACCGTGTGGGGACCTGGCGACTCACCTCTTCTGCCACTTGTGTGCCATCTGTCAGGAATATCGTGAGATCCACGACAGGGCAGCCAATTCCAATCCATCTGATCATAGGCCCGCTGTTGTGATGGCCCCACAAGTTCAGACAATGGAACCAGCACCCCAGAACTAATGTAGGATCATATTGCTGTAGGTTAACATCCACCATTGATGATTCGGTTCTAAGAATCTTCTTGTCTTTTTTGTCTTTCATCCCATCTCATTTTATGTGTATTACTTCTCAAATCTCTCTTCAGGCCTTTTGTTGTAATAGTTTAGATGTCTTTATGAGACCCCATCAGCACAACAGCAAGTGCTGTTGCTGAATTGCATCAACCAGATGATTGTGTCCGAGACTGATCGGTGGCTTACAGTTGTCGGTGAAAATGAAAAATGAGCAAATGGGTTTGGATTTTGGAGCTGTTTGTGATTTTGGGCTGGGGTCCATTCACCATGGGGACCCACTGAATGAACCATCTGGATCTTATGGGCCATGCCAACAGCTTTGATGGCCATCTGATTCTATAATTTCTTCAACTAGCATGTTCTAGGCACAAACAGTTGCATTGATGAGGTATGATATGCTGCTCGTTTTGAGATTATCCACAGGTTTTAGATCGTGTAAGTGGGTCTCATGGTTCAGTGATCCAAAACCGTTGCTGTGTGGTCTCAGAGGGGATCCTAGGGCTGAAAGTCAGGTGGGTTCAACCCCACTGACCTGTGACCGACCTGACATTGGGTTGGGCTCGGCAGGGGCGGCTCAACATTTTTGGGGGCCTTAGGGAAATCATAAAAATGAGGCTTTTTAGTTTAAAAAATTAAAAAAAAATTAATAAATTCAAAATTAAATCATAAATTTGTTTCTTGACTTTTTAGATGCAAAATTACTAATTAAACTTTTGTATTCAAGTTTATCCAATAAATCAGTTTCGATAGATAAAATTGCTAAACCGTTTAATCTATCTTGAGACATAATTGTTCGTAAATAATTTTTTATAATCTTTAGTTTTGAAAAACTTCTTTCCGCGGATGCAACTGTAACAGGTATGGAAAATAGTATTATATATGCAATAAAACAATTTGAAAAACAATCTAGTTCTTTTATTAGATTATGTATTTTAATTGGAGTATTAATTTTTGTTTTTACAACTTTTAAAACTTTTAATTCCAAAAATTAATCCAAACCATCAATATCAGAATGCATGTCATGCTTAAATTTTTTTTCAAGATCGAGACATTTTTTTTTCTATAGCGCAATCATCAAACGATCTTAATCTTTCAAGACCAAACATAAAGCTGAATATGTCATCATACTTTGAAAATAGTTCAAATCTATCCTGCATGAAAGATATTGCTTGATCTAAATATAATAAAAATAATCAATTTTGAAAGATTCTTCCGCTGACTTTATCATCTCATCATCATTTTCTTCAAATTGTTTTTTCCTATGAATGACATGCTTTTTACGGAATGCAGCTTCTATATCCGTCTCAACTGTAACTTTTTTAGATAAATTCAAAGCAGATTTAAAATCATTTTCTCTGTAGTTTTTAAAATAAGTATTAAGTCCCTTTAATTTATCCATAGCAAGATCTATACGCATTTTTTCAAATTGTAAGCTCTTACTAACGGAATTTACAGTAAACAATATCTGGGATATTCATTCCCAATAGAAATTCAAAATTTTCAATCTCATAGGTTGCTAAGCATTTGGCTTCACTCCTTATCTTAGGATCTTCACTAACTTTTGCTAATTTTAATAAAGTATTCCTAATTTTTGGGGCTTAAAATTTTAGAGCTTTGACACTTTCAATGCGACTTTCCCAAGTGTTTGAGATAAAGGTTTAGGAGTCAAAGTAATATATTCTAATAAAACTTTCCATCTTTTTGTGGAAGAAGCAAATAAAGAATATATATGTTGTACTACTCCAAAAAAATGATATTGCTTTAGAGCATGAATTAGCTATATCACAAAGACCTAAATTTAAACTATGGCAGTCACAAGGAGTATAAAATGCTCTAGGATTTTAATCTAAAAGCCTTTTTTGCACACCTTGTCTGTTACTTTTCATGTTAGATCCATTAGCATAGCCTTATCCTCTAACATCATTCACATCAAGATCATGTTTCCTCAGTGTACTTTAAAGTTCGTCAAAAAGTCATTTCCCCGATATGTTATCTACCATAAAAAATTCTAAAAAGTGTTCATCAATCTTTATTGGACTTACTGAAGTATCAACACTTCATAGTATAACAATCATTTGATATTTATGACTTGCATTAGGAGTACAATCAAGAATAACCGAGTTATACTTTGATCTTTTGATTTTCTTGATGATTATACTTTTGACTTCATCAGCTAACATCATTTTGTATGTTATGTCCCAAACAATGATTATGAATCTTATGTACTTGAACACGTCTAATATGTTTTTGCATTATAGGATCAGACTCTGTTATCATCTTTATCATGCCTAAAAAGTTCCTATTATTTATTATCTTCATATAATTTTTCCTTCTTCTCCCGTGCGTTTCTAGCTAGCGTCTTCACCACAGCAATGATTCTAATAAGAATTTTTTTCCCAATGTTCTTTCTCCTTGTTATTTCGATCCTAGACACTCTTATCAATTGTCTCATTTTTTGACAATCTCTTTTCCAAGTCAAACCACCTAGTGATATTGATAATATGCTCATTAGATATTTCATGAGCCTTGAGCTTTTTACCAAGATTTTGTCAATCTCTACATCCTTCATTAACTGACTGACTTGTACTATATTTTGAGCCAAACAATTTATAACAAAAACAAAATACTCTATCTGTATCTATTGAATACACAAACCATCTCCCATCTTGCTTTTCCTCATTCGGTAGTCTACGAATATAATATTCTTTTGAAAAATGTCTATTATTTTCATCTTTTGAAAATTCAATATCATTAATTTTAATTGGATCTTTCTCTACTAAGTTATCTCTTAACTTCGTATCAATTTCCTTCCAATATCCAAGATCATAACAAGTGATATTTAAGATAGATTGATCATCACAGCTTGGACTATCTATGTATGTCTCACTAACAATTTGTTCCAAAATTTCATTTTGTTGTGTCACATCAACATTATCTTCTAAGTTCTCCTCTTGAGTCACATCAACATTATCAACTTCTTTCAAGTCTTCCCTAATACTTGGTTCTTCACATATTACCTCTTGATTAGAATTTGGTTCTATTTTGTTAACAAAATATTTGTTAAGGGCCCCTCTTTAAGATGGCACTAAACTTTTTATTCTCTCTTCTTTTCTTTTTTTCTTGAGTTTTTCATATCCAGATGCATATTTTTTACCAGTCATTTTAAATATTAACAAGTTGACACAAATAAGGAATAATAATAATAATAGATAAACATAAGCTAATTGATATAAATAATAAATTCTTGAACAATAGAACCTGACGAATCCTAGATTTGTTGAAGCAACAATAACCAACGGATCAAGACTCTAAGAAACTGATTTGCCGATTATTTGAGAAGTTATTTTGCAGATATTGTTTAGCAAAAAAGTAAGAAATACTTTAAGATTGAGAAGCTACTTTGCTTAACAAAAAAGTCGGTTGTGCTATGTGATTGTTTTGCTGTTTACAAAAAGAACAATCCACTATTAATAATCTTATTAGACATTGGTGTGTCACTGTACTGTTGGAAAAATGAAGTTAGAATTTAATTTAAAAAAATGACGTTAGAATTTAATTTTTTGAGAACTTAATTAGCAATAAAGTAGGTGGTTGTGGTCCTGGGTTTTAGGAGAATTTATTGGGAATGATGCCATTATTTTGAAAAGAGACAATAGAGTTATATTGTTATTATTGATAGTGCTAGTTTCTAGGTTTTTTTTTTTTTTTTTTTTTTTTTCAATTTCAAATTTGTAAACTAATTTTTAGATGTTCCTATTTTGTAGGCCTTTCGATTAATTTTATTTCAAAAAATTTAGTTTTTTTTTTCTTCTTAATTTTAATTTTGCTATATTATAGGACCTTCATAATTAAGAAATTTTAATTTTGCTATAATATAGGGCCTTCATAATTAAGGGCCTTCATAATGTTTATTTCTCATCCAACTCGAGCCCGATCGATATATAAGTTATAATTGAGTGTGGATCATCTGTGTTGAAGGCACAGGAAATTCCAATGCCGTCGGGTCTCATTGGTCCACGCCATTTTCAATGACTCAAGCTAACAAGGTATGCTGGATTTCTCTCCCCCAAATAGATTGCGTGCTACACGACATGACTTTTAAAGGAGTAATCTTATATTTTTGTTTATTTATAAAAAAAAATGTACCATAAATAACTACATATATAATTAATAAAATCATAGGTACAAAAAAAAAGACATGTATTGAAATATAATAGACTCGAAATGTAATAATGAAGATGTTAGCATGTATCCACCTGACCAACCCGACGGAGCCCACTTGGGTTGAGAATTCCCAACCTGAGGTTGGGTTGGGTTGGATTAGGGTTGAGGTATAGGAACCTTGGGTTGGGCTAGGGTTGAGCACCGACCCAACCCCGACTTTCAGCCCTAGAGAGTTTTTATTTTATTATATCTTTTAGCAAACTTCCCATTAATGTGATGAACCTATGGACACACCCCATTAATCTTCATGGACTGCCTTTTAACCGTACTTATTAGGTTATCAAAGCCATTCGGTTAGTGGTATACAGAAATGGATGAAGAAAATTGTTTTTTTTTTTCATACTGATTAGGCTATCCAAACCATCCAATTATTATCATGCAAAATGGATGGTGGAGATTGTTTGATCTTACTGAATAGATGATTGAAACTGTCCAGTTAGTGGCATGCAAAACTGGAGGAAGAATATTGTTCGTGTAAAAAAAAATATATCTAGTCAGTGGCCTGCTTTGTCTTGTAAAGTCTTGATTTTGGTCCATCTCTTCTTATGACTGGGATTATAGATGGGATTTATACAACACTGGACCTATATTCCATATCACCTCTCTCTCATGCTTGGTACCCCCAATCAGCAATGTGGGTGGTACCCTGACTGTGGGCAGGGGCGGCTCTAAGGGGTAGGTAGGTGAAGCAATTGCCCAAGGCCCCCTAATTATGAAGGCCCTATATTATAGCAAAAATAAAATTTCTTAATTATGAAGGTCTTATATTATAGCAAAATTAAAATTATGAAGAAGAAAAAAAACCTAAATTTTTTGAAATAAAACTTATTGAAAGGCGTACAAAATAGGAACATCTAAAAATTAATTTATAAATTTGAAATTGAAAATAAAAAAAAAATCCTAAAAACTAGTACTATCAATAATAACAGTCTAAATCTATCGTATCTTTTCAAAATAATAGCATTATTCCCAATAAATTCTCCTAAAACCTATGACCACAACTACCTAGTTTATTGCTAATTAAGTTTTTAAAAAATTAAATTCTAATGTCATTTTTCTAAATTAAATTCTAACGGTACAGCGGCACACCAATTTCTAATTAAATTATTAGTAGTGGATTGTTCTTTTTGCTAAACAACAAAACTATCGCACAACACAACCGACTTTTTCGCTAAGCAAAGTAGCTTCTCAATCTCAAAGTATTTCCTACTTTTTTGCTAAACAATATCTATAAAACAACTTCTCAAATAATCGGTAAATCAGCTTCTTAGAGTCTTGATCCACTGGTTGTTGCTGTTTCAACAAATCTAGGATTCGTCAGGTTCTATTGTTCAAGAATTTATTATTTATATCAATTAGCTTTTGTTTATCTATTATTATTATTCCTTATTTGTGTCAACTTGTTAATCTTTAAAATAGTTAGTAGAAAATATGCATCTGGATATGAAAAACTCAAGAAAAAAAAAATGAGAATAGAAAGTTTAGTGCAATCTCAAAGAGGGGCCCTTAACAAATATCTTGTTGACAAAATGGAATTAAATTCTAATCAAGAAGTAATAGGTAAAGAACCAAGTATTAGAGGGGACTTAAAAGAAGTTGATAATGTTGATGTCACTCAAGGGGAGAACTTAGAAAATAATGTTGATGTGACACAACAAAATGAAATTTTAAAACAAATTGTTAGTGAGACATACATAGATAGTCCAAGTTGTAATGATCAATCTATCTTAAATATCACTTGTTATGATCTTAGACATTGGAAAGAAATTGATACAAAATCACGATATATCTTAGTAGAAAAGGATCCAATTAAAATTGATGATATTGAGTTCCTAAAAGATGAAAATAATAGACATTTCTCAAAAGAATATTATATTCGTATACTACCGAATGAGGAAAAGTAAGATAGGAGATGGTTACTGTATTCAATATATATAGATAGAATATTTTATTTTTACTGTAAATTGTTTGGCTCAAAATATAGTACAAGTCAGTTAGTTAACGAATGATGTAGAGATTGGAAAAATCTTAGTAAAAAGCTAAAGCCTTACGAAATATCTAATGAGCATATTATCAATATGATTGGATGGTTTGACTCGGAAAAATGATTGTCAAAAAATGAAACAATTGATTAAAGTATCCAGGATCGAATTAACAAGGAGAAAAAACATTGGGAAAAAATTCTTGTTAGAATCATTGTTGTGGTGAAGACGTTAGCTAGAAACAATCTTGCATCTTGGGGGAAGAATGAAAAATTATATGAAGATAATAATGGGAACTTTTTAGGCTTGATAGAGATGATAGCAAAGTTTGATCCTATAGTGTGAGAACATATTAGACGTGTTCAAGTACATGAGATTCATAATCATTACTTGGGACATAACATACAAAATGAGTTGATCTTGATGTTAGCCGATGAAGTCAAAAGTATGATCATCAAGAAAATCAAAAGAGTAAGGTATTACTCGGTTATTCTTGATTGTACTCCTGATGCAAGTCATCAAGAACAAATGATTGTTATACTACGAAGTGCTGATACTTCAGGAAGTCCAATAAAGATTGATGAACACTTTTTAGAATTTTTTATTGTAGATAACACATCGGGAAAAAGACTTTTTGACGAACTTTTAAGTATACTAAGGAAACATAATCTTGATGTGGATAATGTTAGAGGACAAGGCTATGATAATGGATTTAGCATGAAAGGTAACAAACAAGATGTGCAAAAAAGGCTTTTAAATTTAAATTCTAAAGCATTTTATACTCCTTATGGCTGCCATAGTTTGAATTTAGTTCTTTTAGATATAGCTAATTCATGCTCTAAAGCAATATCATTTTTTGGAGTACAACGTATATATTCTTTATTTACTTCTTCTACAAAAAGATGGAAAGTTTTATTAGAGTATATTACTTTGACTCCTAAACCTTTATCCCAAACACGTTAGGAAAGTCGCATAGAAAGTGTCAAAGCTCTAAAAGTTCAAGCCCCAAAAATTAGGGATGCTTTATTGAAATTAGCAAAAGTTAGTGAAGATCCTAAGACAAGGAGTGAAACCAAATGCTTAGCAACTTATGAGATTGAAAAATTTGAATTTCTATTGCGAATGAATATCTAGATAGAGATATTATTTGCTGTAAATTCCGTTAGTAAGAGCTTACAACTTGAAAAAATATATATAGATCTTGTTATGGATAAATTAAAGGGACTTATTACTTATTTCAAAAACTACAGAAAAAATAGTTTTCAATCTGCTTTGTATTTATCTAAAAAAGTTGTAGTTGAGATGAATATATTTCATAAAAAAACATATCATTCATAGGAAAAAACAATTCAATGAAAACAAAGAAAATGATGATGAAATGATGAAGTCAGCAGAGGAATCTTTCAAAATTGATTATTTTTATTATATTTAGATCAAGCAATATCTTCCATGCAAGATAAATTTGAACTATTTTCAAAGTATGATGACATATTCGGCTTTTTGTTTGGTCTTGAAAGATTAAGATCTTTTGATGATTGCGCTTTAGGAAAAAAATGTCTTGATCTTGAAATTTTTCTTAAGCATGACATACATTCTGATACTAATGGTTTGAATTTATTTTTGGAATTAAAAGTTTTAAAAGAAGTTGCAAAAACAGAGCATACTGTAATGTTTATTTCATTGAATGCCCACCATTAAAAACTTCCTTGGGCCTACTGTAATGTTTATTTCCCATCCAACTTGTTGATAAGGTCACAAGAGACCTCAATGAAGGGAAAGCACAAATATTCATCCAAAAACTTGTGTGGCCCACCTGAGAGTTGTATCTGCTTCATTTATGAGCTCATGCAATCAAATGAGTTGGCAAAACAGATGGACAGCGTAGATATACAATCCATACATCGAGGTGCGCCCTACGGTCAGGGTACCACCCACATCGCTGGTTCCTTGTTATTACGTTTCTCGTGGCCCACTTAAGGATCAAGCTGGGCCGTTGGATATAGACATAACATAGGAAGGCTTTGACAGGTTGGATGATATTCAAACATCAGATTGGGTCCCATGCAGCTATAGGAGTATGGCATGACCATAAGTTCAATGCATGTGCATTGCACGTGCAATATATACCATAACCGTTATTACTGTTACATGAGAACAACCGTTTCAAGATCCTGTAACCTTCTCACTTATTCTCTTTTAAATACCCCATTCTCAAATGCACAAATGAAAGGAAAATCAGAGGAGAAGGATGCAATGAGTCACGCGACTCGGGTTGCGACTCGGGTTGCTTTGTTCATGTTAATGGCGTTCGTGACGGTATGGGCCGTGATCGGGCTCGTTCATGATCTCTTCCTAGTGGCCCACAAGCTTGCGGGCCCACCAAAATCAACGATGTTTCTTGATTTCTGTTGGGAAGCCATCGGTGATGATTGCGGAAATGCGATCGTCATGTCTTACAAGATCAATAATCTCTCTTTAGAGGGTGGATGTTGCAAATCCATTCGGGAATTGAGAAACACGCCGTGCAAGAGCTATATGTTCATACTCATGGGCCTTCCTGTATCGTACGGCCAGAACGTCATCGATTACTGTACATTTGGTGGGCCATCGCCCGTCCCGGCTATGGGTAATGTCGTGTTTAAATGAGTTGGTGGCTTGGATCGACTTGTTTGGTCTTAAGTCGAGTTGTGACTCGATCACGTAGAGGTGAATCAGCTCGACTCGCTTGAGTCGGCCTGAGTCGACTCAGATGAGTTTCTTTTTATTTTAGTGTTGAATGTGAATGTAATTTTTGAAGATGGACGTATGGTTGTATATGATATGATGTATACATACAAGTTATCAGATTTACTTGTGTTTGCTGGCAGTTGGAAGTGGACGGCTTTCAGGTGCTGGGCCATGATTGTGGGGTCAGTAAACCAATGATCTATGCACCATGGTTAAAAGACTTGGTGACTTGACCTGGCTCGTTATGCCCTGAGTCAGGCCAGAACTTGCATGATTCAAGGGATTGGGTCTGATTGAGTCCTAGTCGACTTGGACGAGCCTTAGTGTCTTAAAAGTTAAAACCATGCCCATGTAGACTCTTGCACATATGGTTTGTTGATGCACAAGATTTCGTATATGTGGGGCCATGTATCAATGGTCCATATTAGACTTGGATTCGTTTGTGACACCCTCCAGTACCCTTTATATGCCCTACCATGATGTATGTGTTTTATTCATGATGTTCATTCATTTTGTGAGCTCGTATTAGGGCATGATCCAAAAAATGAGACAGGTCCAAAGTTTAAGTGGACTTTATTTTAATTTTGAAATGGATAATTTAACTTGTAAAATGACTTTATTTTAGAAAACCATATAAGAGCCAATAGCCATTGGCATTTTGCCCTTCATAGAGCTTGTTGATGGCTTTCTAACAATAAATTACATGCGTGAAATTGGCAACTAATCATAAGGTTTTGGCTGTAAGAAGCTTTAGAATACCTTAGACTCTTTGTTCAAACTTTTTAATTTGATTTCATTTGATCTAGTCATCCATATCATTGTTCTTGACTTTGTCTTACATTATAAGATATTTAAATTCACATGGCTTAGTCAAGCTTGGCACAGCTCGGCTCGACTCGACTCGGCTAGTAGCTAACCCCAGCTCAAACTCGGCTCGGCTCAGTCTCTGAGCCTCTTTGGCGGGCTCGGTTCAGTTAGCGGCTCGGGCCGATTTGAGTCGAGTTTGAACCCGTGCGACATTTTCTCAAACACGTATAATGCATGTTCAATTTCTTACAAAATTTAAACTAATAACAAAACTTTACAGGTAATTTATCAAACACTCAGGCAACCAACATCAAAATCAAGATATGAGGGCAGCCACACTTCATTAAATTATTTCATCAAACACTCGGGGAGTAGTATTAATATCAAAATAATCGGGTTGATTTGATTGGTTGGGTCGAGTTCAGGCAAGCTCAACTTGAGATTTTTTCGAACTCTAAAAACCAGTTGAACTTGGTCCGAATTCAATTTCGAGCCGATGCAAGTCAACTTAAGCAAGTGACCGAGCTAACTCAACTAGTGTACAGTTATACCCACCGTTGAGGCCTTTTTGGGTCCACCTTAATGTCTATGTGTCATCCAAATTGTTCATAATGTCATTCCCACTGGAAGGAACTGAAAACAAGAAAGTATTAACTTGATTCAAAACTTATGTAGGCCTTCAATTCTCACGTTTACCTGTTGTGTGGCCCAATTGAGTTTTGGATCCATCTCATCTTGTCCAATGTCCAAACTTGAGCTTTCAAAATGGATGGACGGGTGAATTTCTCACAAATATCACGGTGGGCCCCACCTAAATTCACAGGGCAATCCACTCCACCCAGCTGTTGACAGCCGTAACACCAATCAGCCGGTTTGGAAATAAAATCAATGTAATTTTCATCTTGTGTGGTGCCTAAAGGAGAACCCATGAGACGGTTGATTTAAATCACCTGTATGCCACATGTGCAATTTCTTAGAGCCTGAGTATCAACTATCATCACACCAGAGTATCAAAATTTTTCTCAATGCATTAATTGCAACTAAACACCCAGATCGTGTCATGCAGTTATCAAAATGGTAATTAAAAAGCTATGCCATCGGTTCGATTTTCTAACAGCTGTGGGCCCCACCATATATGAGGCCCCTTTGTGGGTGGGCCATATCTTAGAAGTCACGTTGATGGGGGTGATCTTAGTAATCTAATTCATCTATTTTCACAACAGTTGTGTGGGCCCCTGATGGATGGATCACAGCTCAAAATTCACAATGATCTAACACTGAGTAACAAAATTCTCAGGTTGAATTTCGACCATTGATCGAATTTTTTTCAACCATCAAATTGATGTCCATGGATTGGTGTGGACCGGTATCCTCATCAGCCAACCTTGTGGGGCCATCATTTTGTAAACGTAAAATCCACTCTGTCCATCAGGTTCTATTCACCCACATCGCTGGTTCCTCATTATTACGTTTCTCGTGGCCCACTTAAGGATCAAGCTGGGCCGTTGGATATAGACATAACATAGGAAGGCTTTGACAGGTTGGATGGTATTCAAACATCAGATTGGGTCCCATGCAGCTATAGGAGTATGGCATGACCATAAGTTCAATGCATGTGCATTGCATGTGCAATATATACCATAACCGTTATTACTGTTACATGAGAACAACCGTTTCAAGATCATGTAACCTTCTCACTTATTCTCTTTTAAATACCACGTTCTCAAATGCACAAATGAAAGGAAAATCAGAGGAGAAGGATGCAATGAGTCACGCGACTCGGGTTGCTTTGTTCATGTTAATGGCGTTCGTGACGCTATGGGCCATGATCGGGCTCGTTCATGATCTCTTCCTAGTGGCCCACAAGCTCGCGGGCCCATCGAAATCAACGATGTTCCTTGATTTCTGTTGGGAAGCCATCGGTGATGATTGCGGTAATGCGATCGTCATGTCTTACAAGATCCATAATCTCTCTTTAGAGGGTGGATGTTGCAAATCCGTTTGGGAATTGAGAAACACGCCGTGCAAGAGCTATATGTTCATACTCATGGGCAATCCTGTATCGTACGGCCAGAACGTCATCGATTACTGTACATTTGGTGGGCCATCGCCCGTCCCGGCTACGGGTAATGTTGTGTTTAAATGAGTTGGTGGCTTGGATCGACTTGTTTGGCCTTGAGTCGAGTTGTGACTCGATCGAGTAGAGGTGAATCGGCTCGACACGCTTGAGCCGGCCTGAGTCGACTCAGACAAGTTTCTTTTTATTTTAGTGTTGAATGTGAATGTAATTTTTGAAGATGGACGTATGGTTGTATATGATATGATGTATACATACTAGTTATCAGATTTACTTGTGTTTGCTGGCAGTTGGAAGTGGACGGCTTTCAGGTGCTGGGCCATGATTGTGGGGTCAGTAAACCAATGATCTATGCACCATGGTTAAAAGACTTGGTCACTTGGCCTGGCTCGTTATGCCCTGAGTCAGGTCAGAACTTGCATGAGTCAAGAGATCGGGTCTGATTGAGTCCTAGTCGACTTGGACGAGCCTTGGTGTCTTAAAAGTTAGAACCATGCCCATGTAGACTCTTGCACATATGGTTTGTTGATGCACAAGATTTCGTACATGTGGGGCCATGTATCAATGGTCCATATTGGACTCGGATTCATTTGTGACACCCTCCAATACCCTTTATAGGCCCTACCATGATGTATGTGTTTTATCCATGATGTTCATTCATTCTGCGAGCTCATATTAGGGCATGATCCAAAAAATGAGACAGGTCCAAAGTTTAAGTGGACTTTATTTTAATTTTTTAACTTATAAAATGACTTTATTTTAGAAAACCATATAAGAGCCAATAGCCATTGGTGTTTTGCCCTCCGTAGAGCTTGTTGATAGCTTTATAATAATAAATTACACTTGTGAAATTGGCAACTAATCATAAGGTTTTGGCTGTAAGAAGCTTTAGTATATCTTAAGACTCTTTGGTTGACCTTTTTAATTTGATTTCCTTTAATCTAGCCATCCATATCATTGTCCTTGATTTTGTCCTATATTATAATATATTTAAGTTCACATGGTTAGTCAAACTTGACATAACTCGGCTCGACTCGGCTAGTAGCTAACTCCAGTTTGAACTCGGCTCGGCTCAGCTCGGCTTAGCTTGGTATTCAAGCCTATTTGGTGGGCTCAGTTCGGTTAGCAGCTCGGGGCGATTTGAGCTAAGTTCGAGCCCGTGCGACATTTTCTCAAACACATATAATACGTATTCAATTTCTTACAAAATGCAAAATAGTAATAAAACTTTACAGATAATTCATCCAACACTCAGGCAAGCAACATCAAAATCAAGATACGAGGGCAATCACAATTCGTTAAATTATTTTATCAAACACTCGGGGAGTAGTATTAATATCAAAATAAATGGGTTGATTTAATCGGTCGAGTCAAGCTCAAGCAAGCTCAACTTGAGATTTTTTTGAACTCTGAAAACCAATTTGACTCATCCGAATCTAATTTCAAACCAATGCGAGTCAAGCTTTTTTGAGTCAAGTTAAGCGAGCTGACCGAGCTAACTCGACTCTGGTCCACCTTAATATTTATATGTCATCCAAATTGTTCATAATGTCATTCCCACTGGAATGAACCGTAAACAAGAAAGTATTAACCTGATGCAAAACTTATGTACGCGTTCAATTCTCACGTTTTCCTGTCGTGTGCCCAATTGAGTTTTGGTTCCATCTCATTTTGTCCAATGTCCAAACTTGAGCTATCAAAATGGATGGACGGGGTGAATTTCTTATAAATATCATGGTGGGCCCCACCTAATTTCACAGGGCAATCCACTCCACCCAACCACCAATCAGCCTGTTTGCAAATAAAATCAATGTAATTTTCATCTTGTGTGGTGCCTAAAGTAGAGCCCATGAGACGGTTGATTTAAATCACCTGTATGCCACGTGTGCAATTTCTTAGTGCCTGAGTATCAACTATCATCACACCAGAGTATCAAAGTTTTTCTCAATGCATTAATTGCAACTAAACACCCAGACCGTATCATGCAGTAATCAAAATGGTAATTAAAAAGCTATGCCATCGGTTCGATTTTCTAACAGCTGTGGGTCCCACCATATATGAGGCCCCTTTGTGGGTGGGCCATATCTTAGAAGTCACATTGATGGGGTGATCTTAGTAATCTAATTCATCCATTTTCACAACAGTTGTGTGTGCCCTTGATGGATGGATCACAGCTCAAAATTCACAATTATCGGACACTGAGTAACAAAATTCTCAGGTTGAATTTTGACCATTGATCGATTTTTTTTTCAACCATCAAATTGATGTCCATGGATTGGTGTGGACCGGTATCCTCATCAGCCAACCTTGTCGGGCCATCATTTTGTATATGTAAAATCCACTCCGTCCATCAGGTTCTATTCTCCATTCTAGGATTGTGGCAACAAATCAGCTAGATACAAATTTCAGGTGGGCCACACCATAGGAAACAATGGGGATGTGTGCCAACCATAGGTTTGTGTGGAGCCACATGGTGTGACTTGCATCAAAATCGTTTCATTCGCCAAGATGAAGTAAAAATACAAAAAGCATCTTCTTAATCCAAATATTAGGTGGGCCACGTCCTATGAACTTAAAATGCTTTAGGAGCAATTTTGATTTATTCCTATTGGTGTAGCCCATCAAAGCTTTTAATGGGCCTTATCTTTTATATATAAGTTTTAAATAATGGATCTCACCTGATGGATGGACTGGATTTACATTTAACAGATGGTGGACCCCACAGAACTGAGGTGTGTAAACCAGGTGTTGCAGACCTTCGGGTCCGGCTAGGGCTCGAAGCCTCGAACCTGGGGCAATTTTTAAACGGGTTTGAAAATGAGCCGTTTAAGCAATCGGGTCCTTTGGAGATGTTTGGAAGCAACACCAATTTAAATTGCAATTGGAAAAGCCCATATCGCACTCTGTAGTTTTGGCTTCAAATTGAAATTATGTTATCCTAAAGATTACTGCCATTTGTCTTTTGTATTTCAATTCATTGGTGCATCCAAACACAACGTTAAAAAATTAGATGTTGTTCATCTTAGAATGTAATTTTGTATGTATTTTATAAATTAATCTGGTCGGTCCAAACCTATACCAACCAAATAACATTCTAAATAAATTTTCTTGTTAATATCAAATATTTTCAAAATCCTGATAATTTTTAAATTTTGTAATTTTATTGTGAAAATTATATATAATTTAAATATTTGATTGTATACAAGGGATGGGACTCTATTATAGTTCACCTAGATTGTACATGTGGAGCCATGGTTGTCCAAGCCATTGATTTGATGGCCAATCATGGATTAACTTTGTCCAAAAGAAATCTCCTTCGTCAATCCTAACCATTCTGATGTTAACTTGTAAATACATGATTAACAAAGTCATCTGCTTAGCATATAAATACACGTGCCGCCATCTTGATGTTTTTGTAAAATCTACAATGTTTACACTATCATAGTAAGATTTGATTGATCCCAGAAATGAAGTCAATCCAAAACTCAAGTGGGCCACATCATAAGAAATGATAAGATAGTAAGTACACCATTGAAATCTTCTTGGGACCAACCAAAGTCTTGAATACAGGATGTATTTTGTTTGGCTTTGTCATGCATATACTCACCTCATGGACATGTTAGATGTCATGTAAGTAGTAGGTGGGCCACAATATGAAAGCAATGTATAGTTGCTGATAAATATCATAAAATGAGCGTGGCCCACCTGATTGTTGTTCATCGGATGTAGATTTCAATTAGGCGATATGTGTGGGTGTGCTAGAACTAATCATGCAGCATGAGTAGTCCAATGAAAAACTTTGACTCCAAGTACCAAGATAGATAAATGCGTCGGAATTGAACGTATATGATTGAGATATAAGGAGATAAAATATTGAGTCGAACCGAGTCGAGTTGGCCTCAGCTCAACTCGGCTTGGCCATAGTTGACCTCAACTCGAACTCGGCTCAGCTTAGTCCTCGAGTCTAACTGGCTAGCTCAACTCAATTTGATCAGCAGCTCAGGCTAGCTTAGGTCGAGTTCACCATTGAGACATTTTCACAAACACCTGTATTGCAACTTTAAAATCTCACGGTATGTAAGACAAAGGCAATGGTTTTACAAGTATTTTATCAAACACTTTCTAAGCAACATAATAACCAAGAAAAAAGGGTATTTGTCTCATGTACATACCTTCCTTGCCACCACCCACACTCCATTGAGTCATTTCATCAAACACTTGGTGAGCAACATCAATAGCAAAGTAATCGAGTCTCGATTCGAGCTGGATTTAATTCGAGTCGAGTTCGAGCTGGTTAACCAAGCTAGGTTGTTTTGTATACACTCATTTTCGAGCTCAAAAAATCAGCTCAAGTCGACTCGAACTCAGCTTTGAAACGAGTTGAAGTGAGCTTTTTTGAGTCGAGTCAAGCGAGCTAACCGAGCTAGGTCAGCTCGTGTACACCCCTAGAGATCAATAACCTATTTAGCCACTTGTAAGATGTTATTTAAAATGATTAGATGATTATCGAATGATAGAATTTGTCCTTCAAGAATGGATTTCGGCTTGACTTTTGTACAAAATGACTTTTAAATTACAAAAGCAAACAAAAAAGAAACATCTATAGTTAACTACGACAGGAGTAACTGTAAAGTACATTTCTAAAAGAAGAATTGCTTGTATTGTAAATAGAAATCGCCTAACGTATGAGTATGGACTTGAATTACAATTACTCCTAATGTAAAATTAAATTATTGATTACACTAAGGAGCATAAAAGATTGATTATACTAAAGAACATAAAAGATAATTGATATATTTGATTGATTTGATTGAGTTGGTATGCATCACTTTATTTCATTAATCTCTTTTACTAATTATAAATTTCCTTACAATGGTCATTTAAATGTTTCTTCCCACGTCCTATTGATTATAATAGTAATTACTTGACAACACTCCCACCTCCTAGGCTTTTCTTGAATACTTGTTCTAACAACCACTTCAGTGCCATCTTTCTCCCAAGTACGTTCTCCTTTCAAGCTTTTTGATAACACTCCATCTATAGATGAAGAGTGAAATACCCTTGTCAACCTGACTTGTAATTTCATAATTTAAAAAAAAATAAAAAATAAATAAAAAATAATACTCCAGATAATCCTATGAATGATTCACGGATGTTGTATATCTCTTTTGCAATGATACGTATCCATCCTTAATTAGCCATTTTCATAAATGAAAATTTTTTTAAAAAAAAATGGATACAACACTCATGGTTGGATGGGGTTAGTTTTTGTACAAAGTGGTCCACGTGATGGTGCCCGGATTGGATTTGGTCCTCCGGGTTATCGGATCTGACCCGATTAGGAATTGATCCAAGGACCTGAACCAGGAACTGATTCGATGAATCTGAAATGTGTATATAGATCTGGATCCATGTCGGACCTGGATCCAAATCTGATCTGATGGATCTGAAATTTGGGTCCAGATCTTCCTCCATGTTGGACCAGGTCCTTGAATCCGATCATAGGACCCGAACCCGGATCTGATATGATGGATCTTAAAAGTGAGTCGATATCCGGATTCATGCCGGATCTGGTCTACCAAGTCATCGAGTCCACGAACCAATTGATGGTCCCAGCGAAACGTCTCAAAACCAACCAGGTGAGATGATCCTAACCATCGAATTGGTAGATCCCACGAACCAACTCGAAAAAGCAAAATAAGTTAGCGGTTGATAATAGCCAGGGAAAAGTTGCAGAGAAGTAACGGCTAGGATGGTCAGATGAGCGTGAGTCTGGAACAGTGATCATTTCCTGATAGGCCCCACCAGATGGATGGTGCCGATTCTATTTATCCATTCCCGTGCCACGTAGATTAGGGGAGACGTACCAGGCATCTGTACCGTTCTCCGTTCGTCCAGTGGGGCCCACGATCGATTTGTAATAGTCCAAAAGCTACTTCTAATCTTAACCATCCATTCATCAGCATTGAAATGGATGGCTGAAAATGGAACGACTGCAGATTCGAATGGTTTAGATTCTCTGATCGGATGGTTAGGATTGCAGGATCAATGTGATTTCTGTGGTTGCAGCGATTTCCATGGTGGGCCCATCGGACGAATGATCCAGACGCATGTGGGTGGGCCCAATCAATGCATGTTAGCTATTGTTTTAAAATAAAATATGAAACCGTAAAATAAGATACACGAGAGGGAAATGGTGATGGAAGTCCCCATCATCTACCGTACACCTGGCATGCTGTACTGTGATCGGGACCATTGAATGCAGCGACGTATGGTGAAAGTAAGCGATCGTATCCATTCAATCAATGGCTTGCAAATGGACGATTGGAATGCATTTACCTGCACGAGGATGATAAGTGCCATTGCTACTCGCTTGAGCTGTCATCCAAATACTAGTACTGATGCACTTGTAAATTTATCAATCACGTGAGAAATCCAGGCCGTTCATCAGATTGGCCCATTTGAAAACCGTCACGGACTAAAGCGTAGGTCGGTCCAGACATCAGCTAAGCCACATATTTATGTTAAATGTCGTGGTCCACTTTCTAACCGTCCGATCTTTTAGTTCTCATGTGGACCACCTGATGATCAGACCAATCTGATTCTCAAGCCATAGATTAACGACATGGATCGTACCCACATAAGGGAATAGGAATCAGATAGCTACTTATCTAAACGATACCCGGGAGTCATTTTTAACCGTCCAATCTTTTAATCAACACGTAGCTCATCCGATGACCACACCAGCCTGATTTTTAATCCATCGAAAATACACGGCGAGGACCACCAGATGAACGTTCTGGTTCTCACACACATGGGGAGAATAGGAACCAAAAATCCCGACGCATTTCTCCACGTGATATACATCGGAAGAGTTCTCAACTCCAATACGTCACAATCCATCTTGTGAATAACTCCAACCTTTCATATTCGTACATCATCCAATCCGTACAATAGGTTGACCCCACCATGGAGATAACCTTTGAAAAAAATCCAGCCACATACAACCAACAAATGAACCACAATTTATTTTTTTTATTTATCAATGGCTAAAAATTATACTTATAGTGTGACCCAATTATTATCAGATGAAGATAATTTATAGAATAATAATCCTCATTGTGGGCCCAAGATATTGGAAGGGTTGGATTTCACACATATGAAATAGATTGGACGTTACCGGCTAGGTGGACCGTAACTTGTGGTCCAACCGGTTGGACTTAAGGCCTTCCCATTGATGCTCGGGAGTTTCAACCCCATGCACTCAATAACTAATTAACGGTTTCATATCTCACCCAAACCCTATAAATACACCACTCCAAATTCCATTTTCACACACCAACTAAAACTACAAGACCAAACAAGAGTAGTATATTTTCAACCATGATGAAAATGGGCCATGCATCTATGATCATGATCATGACCTTAATAGCCACATGGGCCTCTCCGGGGTTTGCCTCTCGGCCGGCCCATGCGCCGGGTCCATCCATCCCCGCCGATATATACATAGATCCATGCTGGGACGAGATCCTCAACATGCACTTTTGTGGATTCATGGTCCTTGCACCGTTCATCGACCCGAATTTTGAGATGACCATCACGCCGGCTTGTTGTCATGTGATCGAAGGATTAGCCAAGAAGCCATGTTGGCCGTCGATGTTCACGCCTTTGAAAATTCCTACATCGTATGCGGAGAAAGTTGTTTCGTACTGTGAAGCCCATGAAGCGGCCCGCCTAGCACCAAGCCCGTTCCCGTTCACATCTTAGAAAGTGGGCTTTTGTTACTTAATAACATGCTTGTTTTAGCTTTAATAAGATATTATTAATCTTTTTCTTATATATATATATTATTTTAATTTGTGGTTTTTTAATGGTTTGTAATTGATGTTTCCATGGGCCGGGCCTTGAAAAGGCCCGCATAGAAAGCCCGGCCCAAAACAGTTTAATGGGCCTTTGACAAGATAGGCCCGGCCCACTGTTGTAATGTAATGGTAGCGATCGGGACCATTCATCGTCTGGAAGACATGATGGACATACCACTGTCCAGAGATCGGGACTTGTGGCACGATTCTAGCCATCAGATTTGTTACTTTTCTCTGTCGAATGTGGACTGAAAACTATTTTGTTTTATGCCGTTGATTTCGAGGTCACAATTTGAATGGCTAGGATGGATCGTCCCATCGATTGATTGTTTTGGCAAGGTTGATTCCATAGTGGACCCCACAAAGTAGATGGTTGGGATCCGTATGCTATCTTCCACATATCCAAGGTTCCACAGTCCACTAATTGCGGGCTGATGAGATCTTAGATGCAGTCCAATCCCAGCCTTAGGTCCAACTCCCGCTGGTTTCGGGTGATGGACCATCTAGATCAACGGTCCCGATCATCAGTCTATCCACGTGCGTGCCACCTGATGGCCTTATTGGGCAGAGTTCTGTCTTACCCTCTTAGGCTACGACACATTCGTCCCACCATGTGATTCACCTGTTTGGCCACTCCACACGTACTGCATCTGTTGCACGTGTGAAGAGAGTATGTGAGTATGGCTATTCTTGCGGGCAGAGCATCATAGGAGCAGGGCCCACTCCCATCTTACGCCTTAGGCTGTACGGAGGCGGATTGCGTCCTACCCCTGCCGGTAGGCTAATCCGTCCGGGCAGGCTCTGTGGGGCCCAACGTAATGTAAGTGCTTTATCCACGCCGTTCATCGTTTTTATCATATCATTTTAAGGCAGGATCTTAAAAATGAGGCAGGTACAGTGCTTAAGTGGACCACAGAGTGGGGATTGAACGTTCAGCATTAAAAAATTCTTGGGAGCTGGAGAAGTTTCAGATCAGGCTGATATTTGTTTTTTCGCTTCATACACGTCTACATGACCTTATGGATAGGTTGGATGGTAAAAAAACATCACGGTGCCCGTAGAAAGGTTTCAACAGTGGGTGTCATTATCACTGCATCTTCCTTTAGTGTGGTCCATTGGAGCTTTGTATCTTCTTCATCTTTTTCCTCTCATATA